>OY390709.1:19518986-20731547 GCA_959613345.1 Tolmerus cingulatus | reverse complement strand
ACGACCACCTGTGAGCTCCGGAGATAATTGTATTTGAAGTAAAGTGTACTTTGTTGTCGGCTGCGTATTTCTTCATAATATTCCCATTTATGCAGGAAGTTTATGACTTTTTAGGCTGTGCAATGTTTGTTTTCCTAGTAAACGTTTAGGATTAATGACATCATTAATATTTAAAGAAATTACATTATTACGTTTTATGACATTTTTAATTGACATTGACCTACTCCGTATATGTGGAAAGAGCGAGACTGGAAGAAATACAAAACACAACAAGAGTTCAGACGACAACTTGGTTTAATTATTATTGGTAGACCTCGTTTTTTGAATACCCGAACATAACAACGGATATTACCATTTAATCCTCTAACTGGTAAGGCTGCCTGGTGGCAGCTATTGCTTAAATCGCGTTTACTCAACAGGGGTTTTTTTTTTTATCATAGCCGTTTCTTAATCTGGTATTTAGATCCTAAGAAACATTTTTAACTGAGTTTGACAAATATGACTACTTCCCAGTGTGGTTAGGGAAAGAAGGTGGCAAAAAGAAGTGCAAATTCTGCAGATCTTCTCAAACGCAATGTATTTCTGAAAAATGGAGCCTTCATTTATGCTACTCAAACACCAAAAATTGCTTTTATTATTATCACCATAGAAAATAATTTAAAATTGTTATTTGTTATTCCCTCTCTTTTGATTAAAAATTATTCCAAACAGGCAAGAGTGCCTTGAGGCAGCATTTACCTGTTCTTACTTGAAGGCGAAACAAAACGCATAATTGATTCGAGCATACTTTTTCCTCGTTTCTTATCATAGTTAATTAGGAAAAAAAATTCCCGAAGTTTTAATTTGATTTTTACAGTTTTGCCAGTTAGAGAGTTAAAACAATATGAAATGTTCTTTCTTGTGGTTTTCCCATAAAAGCCGAAAAATTTGGAATATATAGAGCACAAACTGAAGTACTACTAAATGAGAAATATGTATGGAGAATATTGACAGCAATAGTCCAAAAAGTTTTAAAGCTTGGAACAAATATTATACTTCACTGTATTTTGCCAATTGGGAAACTATCTAAAGAAGCCCAGGAAGCCAAAATTAAGATTACAAGCACTACAGGTGCCACAAGACCAGAAAAATTTCAAGGAAAGAGCAAAATGTTAATCTAATGAGTATGCTGCTAATATCATCAGATTCAAACATGTCATGGTTTCGGAGAATACGGGACAAACGCTTTAGAAGCAGGGAATATCCAGAGGAAATGACTGCGTTATTAGACACAGACGACGAAAATACAGGTATACATATGTCTGTTTGAAATTATTCCAGGCAACTGATTAGTATTTGAAATTTTTTGTTGTTGTTGAAAAACTTATATTTTTTTAAATTAAATATTATTATATAAATATCTAATAAAATAATTAGAAATTAAATTAAAACCGTTGTTATAAATTGTTAAATAAAATTAATAATTAATTTTTTGACTGCCTTAAATTTTGTCAATAAGTTTTGTGTCACCATGTAAACCGATTGATCGCTTTGTTGCCAGCTAAGTGGTAAGTGTCAGTATTGAGTTCGCAAAGTTTCATTATGATATCTTGAATACAAGAAAAGGTACACATTTTTGATCGCCGCCAAGTCGTTTTGGCCTACTGTGCGGCGTTTGAATAGTGGTCGTTAAGCAATACCACGGGTACCCCGATCCTACTTGTGTAGACAGTGGTTATATAACACATGTGCTAGCATACTTACGACTATGTACCATAATAAACCGGCGCAGCTCATAAAATACTATTAAGTAATACTTTGAATCATTATATTAAGATTAATAAATTATTATATTGACATTTTTGTAGGCGCCACTTTATGACAGCAGGAACGCTTGAAAATGACGAATGCACACTATTAAATGAACAGTGGTTGTATTGTAACGTGAAAGACGCAAAGATTTCAAGTATCATAAATCCAGGGTATGAAAGTGTTCTCTCTTTATAAAACCGCTTTGGCTCTGAACCCGTCTTTTGGTCCTTTGAGCGCTATAACGACTCCAGCTCACCATTAGAGAGGTGGTTTATGACAAAAAGTTTGATACATAAATTATTTGAAGATATCGTACGCTTGTTTGTACGCGGCCGTCTTCATCGACTCTTCACTTTGGCTGTCGTTCGCCCCTTGTACGGCCGAATGCTCGGATGTTTCATGTCTTTCATTCAAACTTGGCCACCATTCGCCAGTCTGTGCGGCCGTTAAGATTTTGTGAATTCTATTGGCCGGTGAAAAGCCGAAGGGCCGTTGTTCGCCCACTGTTCGACCGTCGACTATTTGTACTCGAAGGATTTCGATTTTAAAGAGTTATAAATATTTTTTATCTCTATCCATATTACAAGTTTTAATATATATTTTTAGACATTGGGTTTATGGTCACAACTTTCCCATTATTTTATTTTTTCCTTAATGGATGGAAAGAAATATCCTTTAAGTATATCGTTTTCCCAGATTACCTTAGAAAACATCTCTTGGAACTCGCAATGTGTAATACATAATTGTACTTCGAACTCTAAACCCTAAGATTTTGAAGAAGCGTTAAAAGATTTGTGCTAAATAAAATGATATTTATTTTAGTTTCGGGGAAATATTACCATATGGGATTTACATGCTTCGCACTTCGTACGATTAACGATTTTATATGAAAGTTATCCGAAAAATACAGAATGGCGTTGTTTTGTAATCTTTCGTGTAGAGTGCCAGCATTAAATATTTTTTAAGCATTTTTGAATATTCTTCAGTAGAAATATCCTCTTCAAAAGCAGAAGTACTGCAAGCTACATCCTCTAAAACAACCTCTTCTTCTTCAGAAGTTGGTTAAAAGTTAAATAAATTTTTTGATTGAGAATCTTCACATGAAGTAAAAAGAACAGAAATAAAAATGTATAGCTAAAGACTGTTCGAGTCATCACACCAAGCTCTTCTTTCCTTCATATTTCGCCTTCAACCCGTGGCTCTTCGTGGAAATGTATTACTGCACGCGCAGCTTTCTATATGTATGCGTATGTATAATGGGTGGATGGAGGAGGAGCACGCCAAGAAACATTTTTCACACCTAAACTTTTAGGATTGCATCTTGAAATACTTAAACCGAATGCACAAATCTAGCATAGCAGCGATACCTACAAATCCTGACGTGATAGCTGGAAAACATTTTGAGTCAGCTCTTTCCACATCTATGTTCTGTATAATCAGAGGTCCCAAAGCATGTTTATATTATCATCATCATCATATTATCATAATGCATTTCAATAGTTTGTGAAGGAAAAGAAAATATAAATGTTGAAACGCGAGAATTGGCGACTTTAGGATGCAAGACATCCTTTTAAATACTTCCTTAGGCAAAAGGTTTTTAAAAGATGCAGCAGTGCAAAAAATGTTTGTGTGCAGAACATCAGGAGTTTAGGAAGAACGGTAAGATGTTTAATGTAATTTTACATTAATTTAAACTAATTAAGTTAAGAACTAGAGAGACAACTAATTAATACACATCAAAAAGTTTGTCCCAAAATGTTACATCGATGGGACAAATAGCTTTGCAAATAGAACATCCTGAACCAGAGCAAGAGGATAGACAAAATCCAGGATCATCAAAAATAAATATTGAAGTTCAAGCAGAGTACGTGTTCATATAGCAGTCACCTTAAAAATACTAAGGTTGAGTGGTATACATACAACGTATTTTAGGTTGGATCTTGAAAGTTGCTGGGAACAAGCAACAACAAGTCATTTAGATAAAGCCAAAAATATTCAATTAGAAGATAATGTAAAGAAATTGTTTTTTAGATCTAGGATGTCTTTTAGGATTAGGCATTTAATTAAGAATACTGATAAAAAATGTGGGAGAAAGAAAATTAAAGCTGTATCATAAAATCTTTTATTGTTTCTTTTATTATTTCACTTCACAGGTTACTAAATAAAGAAACCCATCTACTTACATAGGTACCTTTACAAATGAGTCGGGAAACCCCTTTAATGTAATAAAAAATCTTTTTTGCTATATATTTATTACATAGAATTTAGGATTTTTCTGGCACCCATAGGAGTAACTAAATATGAGATAATATAGGTAAATAAATAAATAAATAAAACAGGGTATGAAGTGCATGTAAGATATATTATTCTAAATATAGTTACAAGTATTATATATTATGTTATATATTTATTTTTTTAAATTTTTTTACGAAAACAACGTAATAATCTGCATTAATTGTTCAAACTATATATTTTATTTAATCCTGTTTAATATGAGCTAAATAATCACACTTTTAAGTCATATTTTTATATAATAGGTAAAACAAAGTCGGGTTAGGTACACCATTTATAACTCAAGAATCGCCGGACCGATTTTTATGATTTTTAATTTGTTGGATGTGTCCCCGCCTCGAATAGCAAAATAACTATTAAAACATCGAAAAACCCTGAAGGCTAAAGCCGGAAAATTGAAATTTTCGTTTTGCATGGGTATTTTAATCTATAAATTCCAGGATGCTACGAATTATACGTACGAAACTGTGGGAGATCAGATTTACTTGTGAAACTCAGGATACTCCGAATGTTTTTTTTGAATTATCACAAATTTTCATTCATTGACGGTTGCATTTGAATTGGAGTCAATTAGTTTGCTTCATTTCACTCGGTTTCGTGATTTCGAAGGTTATTACATTAGGTTTCGATTCAATTTATTTTTTTCATTTCATTCAGTTTTCGAGTTTTCGACGGTTATTACATTTGAATTCGAAACTAACCTCCGAAGAAAGATAATTCACTATTTTATTTGTTCGGTAAACTTAAAATAATAAAATTAGAAAAGTATTTAAAAAAAGGGGTAAGCTACTTAACCGGTTTAGATGATTGGATCCACTTAATGCTATCACGGCTTATCGGTGATTACTCTCTCTTCACGACTCGTTACTGCCCGAACCCGAGGGCACCGCTAGATCTTTTCCTGACCGTTGAACCTGCTGCGACTCCGACAATTGTAACACATGCCAAATGTTTAATGCGATAGAGATCCTCCTAAAGTTAAAGCCATCTCCCCCGAAATTCCCAATAAACCATTAGATAGTCTTCACATAGACGTCTACTCTATAAACTCCAAGCAAATTTTAACTATCATAGATATATTTTCTAAATTTGCTGCAGCATATACCGTTAATGTATGAAATAGTCTTACTATAATCAAATCCCTAAAACACTGCATCAGCCTCCATGACATTCCAAAATAACTTGTCGTCGATTCAGAAATTATCTCCACTGTATTCACGGACTTTTGCAGATAACTTAGAACAGATTTGCATGTTACCTTAATTCACCAGAATAGCAGTAAGTCACCGGCTGAGCAGCTATATTCAACTCTCACTGAAATATTCAGAATTATTTTTAATAGACTCAAAGATCGAGATCACGAAGAAATTTTCAATGAGACCCTCATCACTTATAATAACTTAATTCAGTCGTTTACAAAATTCACACCCTACGAAATATTCTACTGCTGGACATGCAATTTTAATAGATAACAACACGAAAACTTTCACGAATACTTGACAAAAATTTTAACGAATTTCAGGAAAAACTATTCCCTCTTATTAGAGCACAACTATGTAGAACAAAAAGCTACTAAAAATATAGAAAATATAAATAAACAAAAATATAACAGATCTCAAAGAAATTAAAGAAGGTACTAACATTTACTTTAAAGAAAATAGAAGGAATAAATTAACACCGAGATTTCAAAACATAGGAAAATAGGCATATCACCGTTATTGCAAATAAAAATTAAAAAATGCATAAAACAAAACTAAAGAAAAAATAAAAATTCCAGGATAATTCTCCTTATAAAGGGGCAAGGAATCGAAATCCAAGACCTGACGAATCACAAGGGTATCCTACCAATGAAGGTGGCAACAGCCAGGACGATACAAGGAACAAACCGTTTGTTAGCTCCAAACACTACTACCGAAATCTAGAAATATGTAGAAGAGAGAGACTCTTCGATGGCTTAGGAACTCTAATTAAAAGTATCACTGGAAATTTGGATGCTAATGACGCGATCGAATTAAATAAACAAATAGACCAAATCTTAAATAACGAAAATGCTTTGCTCAGGGAAATCAATCACCAAACTAAAATAAACTATCAAATGATCGAACGTTTTGAAAATATCACGAAATATGGTATATTATCAACAAATGGTTGTAATGGACTATTTAAATCACACGCGAAGTCAATTAAAAAACAAAATTAATTCTGAATATTCAATTTTACGGTATATACAATATACAAATCAAATTTACTTTAACATACATAGATCTCCTTAATGATCATTTGAGTAGCATAGGCAGTTGTATTCGCTAAACTTAATAGTATACCTAAGACAAATATTAAATCATAATAAATTATCAGAAATATATACACATTTGCAAAATCAAAATGTAACGATTAAATCTTATGAACATATTTATAAATTGTTAGGATTTCAAGCTTACTCTAACGACACAAATACCATATTTAATATCCAAATTCCCATTTTATCAAAAGAACCTTATAATTTCTTCCATATCATATCCCTACCCACAAAAGATAATAGTGTAGTGCCTAACAAACCATACCTTATAATAAATCCCTACTATATTCAATATATTGAGAATAAATACCTATATATAGAAGGAATACATATACTATTGATAAATTACTATTGAAATTCTTAGTGCATTGGAAATCTCCTAAATAACAAGCCAGCGCATTGTAAGCTACATGAAACTAATTATGTTATCCTGATCAACGTTCCCGAGACCACAATCACCACCACCAACGGATCAGCCCTCATTCATTTCAGCGAATGCGAAATCAAAATTAACGACATAACTTATGATTCTACGTCCTTCTCGTATTGGGATGAAGTTCATATATGTAGGCCGTTATTTAATGCACGGACCAACCAGCCACGAACGTCGTATGAATTAGTTAACTAAATAAATAAATACAAATATTGCTTGTATTTATAATAATATGGGATATTTAAAATAAAAATTAGTATATTCAATCTACCAGCAAACAATTTATTGCATTTTACACGCATTCATAAAAACAAATCGAGAACTTATTCCTTAGGTTGTTAACATACTACAAAAATTTAAGCATCAACATATCGCGCTTTCCATCGTTTCCGTTGAAGTAAGCTAAAATTGCCGTAAGATACAAAATTATCACTTACAAAAGGAATGTAAAAGGCTCGGAAAAGTTTGTGAGATCTCTCCGGAATAAGAAACGGAAGGCTTTTTAAAACACTCCATTCTTTCGTTCTAGCAGCGTAATTCGGTTCAAGTTCGGTAAACCGTCCCGTGTTCAAATCGAGTAAAAAATTGCACATATGGTAGTCAAAGTACATAGCCTCCTCCTCCAGATTCATATCGTTGAAATAAGGATGAATTATGGAAGTCGCATTTTCTTCTTCAGAGTAGTACGCTGGCAGAATGCCCTTAAATTCCGACTTCAGAAAGCGAACTTTGAAATTCTTCGATGGGAGGAAAAAACTGCTAGGAAAACGATACCAATCCTTTCCTATGCAGACATTGTAGGTCTTGTCGTTCTTAAATTGAGTGGAATGCTTAAACTCATTTAGCTCCAACAAAAGGTCCATTGGAGCATGATAGTTTCGATACAGTGCAAAAATCCTAGATAATCCCAAAACAGAGCTGATCAGCATCACCAGAAGAGCAATGAACATTGTGTGGTCCAAGTAGTGGAAGCCATCTTCAACTTTTAAAAATGTATCCTTAAAGCGAAAGAACAATTTCTGGACAACGTCGACTGTAATTGCTCCGCAGAGGCTGATGAAGGGATAAATTGGGTATAAAAACCTCTCCTCTTTGTGGGGCTGTAGGAAAAATACGCCTATCCAAATATAGAATGCTGCGAGGCTCAGGTAATGCGGATAGTTGAGAGTGCTTTTCGATTTTGAAGGTACAAAAAAGTAGTCAACAATTAGCATAATCGGTGCTAATAGGGCGAAAATCTAAATAATAAATCGAATACTAAATGTTTCAAAATTATTTCGAATACGAAAAAATGTACATACCCAAACGATGTTGAAGTTAAGAAATCCGTTCATTAAATAAAATGTATAGGGTTCTGTTCCGTATAAATTGGGGCCATGATCTGTAAATACGTTGTACAAAATAATATTAAGTGGAGCAACGGTGATGCGGCCGAAGAAGCTCG
This sequence comes from Tolmerus cingulatus, assembly GCA_959613345.1. NCBI lineage: Eukaryota > Metazoa > Arthropoda > Insecta > Diptera > Asilidae > Tolmerus > Tolmerus cingulatus. The sequence goes on along the minus strand of OY390709.1, from coordinate 20,723,288 downwards.
AATCGATAACAACCATCGGTATAAGAATCGTCGCTGCTGAAATAACTGCCCATAGAAGGAAAGTTTGGAAGAGCTTTTTTCTTACGAGCATATCATAGGCGATTGGAAGTCCAACAAGTGCTGCAAAAGGCCACCCCAAGAGAGCTGAGATCGCGATAAAGAAAACCGCTAGTCGATATTTTTGGTGCCACCAAGCAGCGCACGCAGCTCCTCCAAAGTACATTGAAAATGAGCTCGGCAGTAGAGCGGTGCTGGAAATGAACATGCCAGCACTGAACAGCTGAAATATTAGCCAGAGTCGTCCGATATGAATCCCGAATTCACGGCAAATTGCCCTTTTAGATAGAAATCGTAACAAAGCAGGCATTTATAAGGATTTGGAAGTAAATACTTGTAAAAGTAGCATTCCATGACGGCGCAACCTAGCCCTAAGATGCATCGGACTAGATAGAAAACAATCAGTGGCGAAGGATGGACAATCTTTTGGTAAACCCACGCAGGGACTCCCTGGGCCATTAAGTACGTATAACTTCTGATTGCAAACTTTGGGCTGTATTCCCACGTCTGCATTCCCTGCCCATAGATGATGTAGTGCAGGGGCTCCCAGTAGTTGTAGGTCTCATCGCAGTCGGTGATGTACGACCAGATCGCACTGCAAAATCTAGCGCTCACGAAGGCTCTGAAGGCGGTGTCTACGCCTGGGACGATGGCATTCGCCTTGCTGGCAGGGATCGGCTGCCTAAAATAAGCGCCCATGCGGCGATAAATATTAAATTGGGACCATAATAAGAGGAGATCTTCTTACGTGATTTGTCCTTTTGACTGGTTCTGATCTTTGAGAGCCCTTCTTAGTGCCTTCTTGGACATGCCATGTGTACTTTCAGACTTATTCACGTTTATTTTGTGCTTTGCCGTCGGGGCCATTCTTTCCGCAAACAAAACGTAAATAAAAATGTCAAAGAAATGTCAGTTATTTGCTGGCCGTATTCGCAAACTAATTCCGGAAACGAGGGACTATTTGGAACAATCCCGAGGTGAGGCGAATTTCTTAACAACATTACATTTGTATATAAAACTGTATTCAGAAACTAATTCCGGAATCATAAGGAGGAATTACTTCGAACCCAGATTCCGACACTTCTATATAAGAAGTGGTGACTGGTAGAAGGAATGAATGAATATAGAGTGGAAAAACCGTGTAAAATCCCTGTAGGCGAGTGAAGCCAAAAACTCGGGTACATGGCTGTCAAACTGATTGTCAAATAATGAAAGAGCGGGAAATTTAGATTTGTCAATTGCAGTGAGTAAACGAGCAAAGAGATAATTTTGCGCTTGTTTTGTGTTTTACTTCCATTAAGTATGGGTTATAAGATTTAATTATGATGATTTAAAATTGTTTTAATTTGTGAAACGTGCTAATTACATCTATTGTGGTTATTATATAGAAAAAACTAAGAAAAAAATGCCTAAAAATTGTTTTGGGGCCTGACTACAAAAATGCCAAGATTCCTAGGAAATATGGGATTACTTTTCACAGGTAGAGCATTTAAAAAAATTATACTTAATAATTTCATTTGATAAAAATTGTGAAGAAAATTGCATTTTGCCTATAAAATCATTCTTAACTGAAATGGGTTTCCCTCCCGGAGAACTGTCAGATTTGGACAAATGGGCGACAAAGACTTCGCCACAAACATATTTTTGGGGGGATACAGGATATATTTATATATTGACAGAAATATTAGTTTACTTAAAACTTTGTTTTGGCATAATTTAAGATCAGACCCTTTGGTCGGATTCCAATGAAATGTGGCCTGCGCATTCCGTTGGGGCCGAAATGGAAGAATCCGAAAGAATTTTGCCGCGGCGGCCCATATTTTCGAAAATATTTAACTTTCAAATTTTGACCAACTGTCAAAAGTGAAAGTTAAATTTTTCCGAAATTAAACGCCACATTCCATTAAAATTCGACGCGGGGTCGCGGATCTAGGTGTTCGCACTGAACACCTCACTTCACACACAATATCCTGCAAAAAAAATAATATTTTTAATTATAAAAATGCAAAAAACATACCTTTTCTTTAACCTCGCTGCGTCAGCCGCTCACGATGTCCTTTCTTGACGCGGTTGTCACTACATTGTCAATTCTTTTTAGTTTCTTGCAGATGCCCACATTGTCATCCTGCGTTCGAAAAATGTGTTTCAGCTCCTTATCACTCAGAAAGAATTTTCGGCATTTTACGACATATTTTCCCTATTAGATTTGCAATTTTTGGCATTTTTTATTCTTCTAAGTGCTTCGAAATATATATATATATACATGTATATATTTGTATATATATTTATATTTCGAAGCACTTAGAAGAATAAACAATGCCAAAAATTGCAAATCTAATAGGGAAAATATGTCGTAAAATGCCGAAAATTCTTTCTGAGTGATAAGGAGCTGAAACACATTTTTCGAACGCAGGATGACAATGTGGGCATCTGCAAGAAACTAAAAAGAATTGACAATGTAGTGACAACCGCGTCAAGAAAGGACATCGTGAGCGGCTGACGCAGCGAGGTTAAAGAAAAGGTATGTTTTTTGCATTTTTATAATTAAAAATATTATTTTTTTTGCAGGATATTGTGTGTGAAGTGAGGTGTTCAGTGCGAACACCTAGATCCGCGACCCCGCGTCGAATTTTAATGGAATGTGGCGTTTAATTTCGGAAAAATTTAACTTTCACTTTTGACAGTTGGTCAAAATTTGAAAGTTAAATATTTTCGAAAATATGGGCCGCCGCGGCAAAATTCTTTCGGATTCTTCCATTTCGGCCCCAACGGAATGCGCAGGCCACATTTCATTGGAATCCGACCAAAGGGTCTGTTCTTAAAATGTTCCTTTGTTTTTATTGGGTTTGTAGTTTTACTTGCACATTTTTAAAATGGCTTCACTCTTTTTAGCTTATTGCTAGCAGTAAAGTTTAACTTGTTGTCGGCTGCGCACTTCCTCATAATAGTCCCATTTATGAAGGACATATGTGATTTTTAAGGTTGTACTATATTTGTTTTGGAAATAAATTACAATTTTCCTAGTAAACGTTTAGGATTGATTGAAATCATTGATATTTAAAGAAATTACATTATTACGTTTTATGGCGTTTTTTATTTACTTTGACTTACTCTGTATATGCAGAGAGAGCGAGACTGGAAGAGAGATACAGAACAGAATAAGAGTTTAAACAACAACTTGGTTGAATTATTGATAGACCTAAGCAATGATTTGAAAGACCGAATGACAACACAGCGAGGAAGTTTTTAGAATACCCAGACATAACAACGGATATTACCAAAGTGGACGTGAAAATTATAAGGACATTTAAGACCATATTAAATGTTTTTTCTTGTGGTGTTCCCATAAATGCCGAAAAATTTGGAATATATACAGCAAAAATAGAAGTACTATTAAATGAGAAATATGCAAGGAGAATATTGACAGTGCACAAAGTTTTAAGGCATGGACTTCACAGTATTTTGCTAATTGGGGAGCTATCTGCAGAAGCCCAGGAAGCCAAAATTAAGATTACAAGCACTGCAGGTACCACAACACCTGAAAAATGTCAAGGGAAGAGCAAAACGTTGCTAATATCATCAGATCCATACACTTCATAATTTCGGGGAAAACGGGACAGACGCTTTAGAAGCAGGGAATATCCAGAGGAAATCGCTGCGTTATTAGACATAGACGACGAAAAATATAGGTAATATGTTTGAAATAATTCCACGCAACTGATTAATATTTAAGATTTATTTTAATTGTTTTTTTGTAAATTTATATTTTTTTTAAATTAAAATTGTAATGTAGATAATAAAAAAATTAGTAATTAAATTAAAACTGTTGTTATAAGTTGTCAAATAAAAATAATAAATCATTTTTTGCCTACTTTAAATGTTGTTACTAAATTCTGTGTCACCCTGTAAATTGATTGATCTCTTTTTTTTCCCGTTAATAGGTAATTATGTAAGTATTGAGTTCCCAAAGTTTTATAATGATCCCTTTAACACAACAAAACTTACCGAGTTTTGATCGCTCCAAGTCGTTTTGGCCCACTGTGCGCCGTCCCCTGCAAACGAACACGCTGTTTTTTTCCAAGCCAACAAGTGCTCCCTTGGGAGTCCCTGTTGCTATCTCCCTCTCTCTCTATCAGGAGGCCGGAGTCGGGACTGAAGCCGAAGCTTCCGTAATTTTCTCCGGTGCTGCTGCCTTCCTCTTTTACTTCGCCCCCTCTTCCGGGGCCTCTCCGCCAGAGCGGCTTTAGCCCCTTAAAGGCCTAAACACATAGTATCCGATCCGATCCGATCGAGTCTGATCTTTTTTCGATCCGACGGACATGTGGTTACAATGTGGCCGATCCGAACCGTCGTTTGACAATTGTCTGTGAAAGTAAAGTGCTTTTGAAAAGTAAGCGTAAAAATGGATAACGCCGAATCGCGATTTATATATATAATATATAAATTATATAGGACACAAAGAGAAGAAGGGGAAGATGGTGGGTTAGACCACCGAATATTGATAGAGATGTTGATTGATATTTAACGGCGACCTCCCAAAGGATGAGGTACATTGATGCCGAGCAGTTTTTCGTGTACACAAGGATGTCGAAACATATACACAATTTGCTTTTAAATTTAATAAAGCCGGACCTCACAAAGCTGTACATTCGACCTTCTATTGATTTTGAATGTAGGCTGGCTGTAACATTGTCGTGAGATCAGAAACTGATTGTGTATTACTTAAAGCATCATAATAAACACTATATTAATGCAGGTTTCTCTCACAAGGAGTAAGGCCTATATTTGTGGCCTCCAAGTTTAAAATGGGAAAGTCAACTGTAAGGAGCATAAATCTGGATACATGCGACGTTTTATGGAGAGTCCTTTCACTCATTTATGTCGCTAGGCCAACAGAAGTTTATTATAAGGAAATTACGAAAGCATTTGAAATGCAGTGGGACTTACTTAATTGCAAGCATCTATAAATAGAGCAATCATATTAAATTAGAGCTCCTGCGAATTCAGGATCGGCGTATTTCAATTACAAAATAATTGCAGCATTATTTTACTTGCGATTTGTGATTCGCAGTATACGTTCACTGATATTAGTGTAGGTGCATATGGTAGCTAAAGTGATTGAGATATTTATATAGAAAATATTAGATTTAGACATTATCAATATTATGTATATAGGTATCCTGGGGGAATCCACATTTGCGAGGCAGTTGCTAAGCGGTGAACTTCCAATCCCACTAAACGCTACGTTGCCGAGGAGCAATATACTCTTTCCGCATTATTTCGTTGGTGATGCCGCATTTCCGCTGAGGGAAAATTTAATGCGTCCTTTTTTAGGGAGGAAGTTATTGGACAATAAGGCAATTTTTAACTACAGACTGTGCAGTGCACGCCGCTTAATTGAAAATTTCTTCGGAATATTGGTTTCGTGTTGGAGAGTTATACAGAACTTCCTGTACTTGTCACCGGAAAATGCTGAAAAGATTGTTTTGGGTACTGTTGCTCTAAACAATTTTATTAATCTGAATGACAGGGACCGATTATATGTACATACATATATACCACCGAATTAAGTCGACTGGGAAGGCACTAATCATGTGCAACACAACGGGGAATAGAGGGAACAAGTATCAACATTAATTCTCTACGTGTTCGTTCTAACAACGCTTCTCGTATAGCCTTCCAGTTGCGAGACAAATTAAAAGATTATGTAATCGTCGAGGCAACAGTACCATTTGAATACAATATAAGATTATAGGGAGTATAAGTGAAAACCAGATCTGTTAATTAAACTTATTTATTTTTTAATATTTTGTTCAGCTTCAGTTGCCTTAATAAACACATCTAATTTAAACTTGTTTTTTCTGCTTCATTCATGTTCCCCATTTTACATTTAATAGTAATACGACCTTTAATCGTTACCAAACAAAATATTTATTTCCACTCAAGAAAATTAATGCATGAACACTCTAAATCAAATTTTTGGCGCTGACTCAAGTTTCACCTGCAAAGAAGTAAAAGATACCTATGAGTTACATATAATTACTCAGTGGGCCGTTTAACTACTTGCGATTACATAAAGCTATCGTGATAAAGTGAATAAACAAATAATGCTCGTACATACCAGAGCATACCTTGATGGAAGTCTACATGGACATACCAGGGTAGGGCACGGACATACCAGTGCCTACCTTCCCAGGGGTGACTCCGATCCACACTGACAAACCAGTGAAAATGGAGCCCTACGCAACACGGACATACCAGTGAGTACGCAGCCGGGAATCTCTCCACATTGAACACGGACATACCAGTGCAGGACACGGACCTAGTGTCTAGATCCCACCCTCGAAACAAGCCTTATCGATTCACTCATCACGTAATTAGTATGCTCAATTATAATTCTCATGCTTTTTACTGGAATTACTTTATATAACTTTAAGATCAAACTACCCATCTGGAAACTCCGTATATCACCAACTACTTCACTTTACTTTGCTCGCTTTAAGTTAACCCACACTACTTCACATTCATTGACTGAATGCGGGATAAATAACGATTCTAATTATTCTAGGGCATGCCAGATGTTAGCTACAATCAAAATGTCTACAGTTTATAGTGTTATCGTCGCCAGAAAGGAGTGAAGCGCGCATCCCTTCTAAGGGTCGATTTTATTACCCTGCCTGCGCGCGACGCCTTTCTGCTGCAATTCCGTCTAGCCGCTAATTGTTAAGGTTTTACCCAGGTTAAGCAAGCAGCTACATTTTCAAAAATAATTCTTAGTACGCAAATCCCTGATCATTAACATTTCCTACATGACAATAGATTTAAAGAAATAATCATCTTCATCTGCCGACGATTCACTTAATCTTTGATTAAATTTACTAATTTTATCGATTAGTATTTTGCCCATCTTACCCTCATCACGGGCCTTTCGTTTTATGCTGCAGGAAGGCGTGTGAGAACTGTCGGTATTATAGGACGGCATGTTGTATTCTACGCTCTCTTCCTCTGAAGGTGACAACATCTCCTCCATTTCAATATTCCCTGTGCTTTTTCTCGCATCCTATAATAAAATCAAAACGTTAATATTTATTAACGAAAAAGAAATTATGAAATAATGACTACTTACCTTCTAGGTTTCAATGCACTTAAATAGAGAAATAGATGCCACATACTCCCCGATGAAGAAGACGATCCAGAAGGAGCATCCAGTTTTTTTGTCTTCCATATATTTATCCATAATTGAGTTCCATTTTTTTTAGCTGCAAAATTTAATAATTTATATTATGCTTCCTGAAACTCAACCTCTTAACATAATAGGCTCTTACTTGATATGTACAAAGCCTGCCTGAAAGCGGAAGTGCTTCCCTCCCGCTGGAAGCTAGCAAGGCTTGTGCTTATCAGAACGGCCAAGGGGCCAGCAGGGTCCCCCGGGTCGTACAGGCCGCTGTGTATGCTCGATGCAGCCGGCAAGCTCCTGGAGAAGTTGCTGAAACCTCTCCTCCAAGCAGCTGTCGAAGCTGCTGAAGACCTTTCTGAGAGGCAGTATGGCTTTTGCAAAGTGCGGTCGACGGTACATGCTATCCAAGAGGTTGTCGACGCGGCCTGGGCCACCGAATGCGGGAATCATTGCTCTCTCCCTGCTGGTCACTCTGGATGTGCGCAACGCCTTCAATTCGGTGAGCTGTGGGCCGCGCTCAATGCGTTAGAGCGTGACTTCAGGGGCCCTCAATATACATATATTACAGATGATGAGGGATTACCTGAAGGAACGCACACTCACCTCCGAGGCGGATGATAGCTCGGAGACGAGGGTTTTCCCGGCAGCGGCGGCCAGGGCTCCGTACTGGGACCCAACATATGGAATTACACACATGACGGGATCCTGCGTATGGAGATGCCTGAAGGGTTTTTCTTGGTTGGGTACGCCGACGAAATCGTGGCGGTCATTAACGCCAGAGATGTCGCGGCGGTTCAGATGAGGCTCAACCATGTGATGCGTCGAATAAGTCGCTGGCTACGCGACCACCAGATGGAGTTAGCCCTGGACAAAACCGAGATCGTCCTTTTGACAAAGAAACGCATCCCCTTGTTATTGGAGATGCGGGTGGGAGACGTGTCGGTTCAGACGCTGCCGGCGATCGAGTATCTGGGGGTGAGTCTCGATTGTACGCTCGCCTTCTGGTGCGAGATCAAAAGCCGGGCCGATAAGGCGGCTGCGGTGACGGTGGCTTTTAGCAGGGTCATGGCCAACACTACTGGACCCAGGCCCTGTAAAAAGCGTCTACTGCTCCGCATTGCCGAGGCCATTATGCTCTATGGAGCGGAAGTCTGGCCCGACTCGATGCGGTGGGAAAAGTACCGGAAGCGCATATTTGCGGTACAACGCCGTGCGGCGCTCCGCATTGCGTGCTCCTACCGTACGGTCTCGGGGGTCATCCCAGTTGAGCTTTTAGACAGGGAACGACAGTTCGTCCACCGGGAGAAGTTTGTCCTGCGGGGGGATACGGCAAGAGTGCCCCGGGCCAGGATAATTGCGTCCTGGCAAGCGCGTTGAGATGGGGAGGCGCAAGGCCGGTGGACAGCTCGGCTGATCCCGTAGCTAGACACCTGGCTGGACAGTCAGCATGGCGAGGTTGATTACTACCTTATCCAAATGCTGACGGGACACGGGCACTTTCGGTCCTTCCTCTACCATATGGGGAAGTTGCAGACCCCGTGCTGCGCTTACTGTAACTCTCCATCCGACTCTGCTCACCACCCATTCTTTGAATGTGTCCGGTGGAGAGCAAAGCGGACCGAGTTGGAGTCTCTGACCGGCAGCATAACCTAAGACAACTGAGTCGGGGTTATGCCACAGAATGATGATTTCTGCGGGAGGGTTACCTCGTTTGTGAGAGGGATCAGAAGAGACAACAACAGGGGTTCCTAAGGGAGCTCCTGTTGGCTCACTAGTGTTAATTTATTTAATTTATTGGCGTGTGGCGTAATATTTATTTATTTGTTCATTTATTTATTATCTGCGTGGAATATGCCGACAAAAACAGGGCTCCCTAGAGTTCTCTAGGCTGTGGGGGTGCAGGCGAAAGCCTGAGTGGTTGGCTTGCTGGGTGCGCATGGAGTGATCTACTTGTCCTGGGATGCTCAACGTGGAGAAAAACTACAGAAAAGTACGATAACTTAATCAAATAGTGTATGAAAAAGCATCCTACGATCTCCAAATTTTAAAAAAAGTAAAATTGCCCATCAGTGAAAGCATAATCAAGAGGAGACTTGTGGACTTTAATTTGTTTTCCCGCTGACCTGCGTGGAAACCATTAATTTCAGAAACAAATCGGAAGGTTAGACTATCTGGGGGCACGGCAGTGCCCCCGTCAAGTCGAGCAAAAAAGCGGCACCGCCGTACCATCCTTTTCTCGAAGCACTTCAAGCCATTTTCGACCCCCCTATAACTTCGTTTTGGATAAAACTAGAAGCCTGAATTTTCAGTAATGAAGCAGGCATTGTATAAACACGGTATATTTCAAATTTTATTCAATTTGAACCAGTAGTTAAAGAATTGTAACTAGTCAAAGTTTCTTGATTTTGTTACTCACTGACTGACCGATCATCAAAACTCTAAGGCACTTCTAGCAGACATAGAAACTTCAAATTTAGAATACAATAAGTGTTTAGTGTATAAATCAAGGAAAAACTAAAATATTTTGCAATTTCGGTCCAGTTTTCTAGATACATCAACTGCATAAATAACCTTTTAATCCCATATAAATATATAGACCTGTATATGTATAAGTAACCAACCACGAAACAAGCAACCAAAGTACTGAACTGGGGAAATTATCGTGTAAAACACATATCGTTGCTTGTAGTTGTGCTGAAAAATGCCACAAAACCGTCTTCAAGGTATGATAATCATTTTATCCCCAGCGCCATTTTAGGCTTGATGCGCGTCATAACGTAGGTTTCACTTAAACTTCATTTCTCAGTAGTGAAGTCAATTATAGCGCAATTATTGAAATAGTTGCGACATATGTATACTGTAAGTATTAGATTAAGTAATTTTTCATAGAATCACTATACCTTTAAGTGATTAATTACAAAATGTTGTGATTTGTGAAATTTGAATGCTGTCACTACCTCTAGTATAAAAATTTACTGAATGGGCAACTAGTACTATGTGGTTAGAACGCACACATGACAAAGTTAGCCCGGTCGACCAAAACCGAGCGAAAGGGAATATGAGGCCGATATGAATATGGGACGCGATGAGGCGATTTTGGTTGGTTCCTGGTTGGTTGGTCCGAGCATTGGAGAAAGGCAAATAACCGCACTCGCGGCGCGCTCATACGCCCGAGCGACCTCTTGCTGTTCGGATGTGCCTAGAAATCTTACCTATAAATTTGCGATGTTCGTTCATAATTTCGATTGCTATATTAGTTTGACCACTGAAAGGCTTACTCATTGCTTTACTGATATTATTTGCTTACGATTTGGACGTTGTTTAGATAATTTTAAAATATATTAATACGTTTTAAGTACTCAGGTTTACCTATTAATCGTATTCCTGCACAAAAAAACTCTTGCGTACCAGTACTAGTAGTCGCAATGGATTCGGAAATACTGTATGTGAATGACCATCCTTGCTCAGACTGGATTGTCACTGTACCTGGGGATGGTTCGTGTTTATTTTATTCTTTGTCATTCTCTACTCTATGTGTAACAATATTGAGTCGTCGTATGAGATTAGACTTGCTATAGTCGAATATGCCCTACATTAACGCTGATTTGAACACGACGGCAATGGTAAAAGCAATTACCTATGGTTCCGTGTCTGAACTTATAACGGCCGCCGTTTTGTATCTGTATGTTTTCGAGGTTTACGATAACGGCCTTTTGAGAGGATCATTCGGTGGTGATTCTGGTAATCCGGTGAAACGTTTACGATTTTCTGGAAGTTTCTTAGGCGGCCATTATGCAGTGCTCTTTTTAGAAATGCCTCCGAATGATGATAATACGAATAAAAATAATAAAAACTTACCTAAGAAGGGCGGAAGACCTAAAAACATTAACAAAGGAAGACCTAAAACTTCGGCGCTATCCCCTTCTCAACAAATCAAGGAAGCAGCGGCTTGTTATCGCCAGAACAACCCCGAAAAACGTAAGGAGACATTAACTCGGTACAGTACAGACTTATTAGTTCTCTAAGAAATTGCAGACCTGAATATTGAATAGAGACAAATAACTGATTCTATAAACGTTCCTTTTTTTCATTTTGAGGTACAGCACCCTAAAAAAAAGTACATAGTGTATATTCTGTGATGAGTAGGAATAATTTTAAGACTTCTGATAGAATATTGTACATTAAGCAAAGAAAAGGACAGCGGCTAAATCTAAAGTGTTGTGCACACACTATTAAGTATTGTGGTGGCAATGTGCTGCTTTGGGATTGTTTTTCAACTCATGGGATTGGGCCCTTTCATCGCATTGGTAGAAATGTGGATAATTTTGGTTAGGTAAACGTATTGAAAAATGTGATGTTGCCGTTTGCGGTTATGCCAGTTAAATTGCGTTGTCAACAAAGCAACGATCTCAAACATACTTCGAAATTGGCAAAAGAACGGTTTAGGGATAATAACATTTAATATTTATGGGAATTATTCAATAAACATATTGATAGAACAACTGTTGTAACACTCATTATTTGATGAAATAAAAGAAGTTTGGAACAATATTCCAGAAGAAACGATAAACAGTCTAATAGTTTCCACACCAAAGAGGTGCGCAGAAGTCACTAGAAATAACGATAGGCGCACTAAGTATTAAGATTCCTTAAGATGCTTGTTGATTTGGCTTTGAAAATTGTTGCTTTAGTTTTGAACTTCAAATTAATGTAACTCTCTCATTAAAAATGGTTTGTTATGCCATTAATAAAAATATTTAGAAAGCGAAGCGTTTTTTTCTGAAGAGGTGCATCAAGGACATCTGCAGAAAGATTGTTTCTTCAAAAAATAAATTGGTGAATCTATAAACTTATATCAAATAACTCTATTTTTGTTGCTTTAGTTTTGACCGATACTACATGGAATTTTTCTACTTCGAGTAATTTAGGATTAATGAGGTGCACAAGTGGAAACGAAAAGTACACCCTTTTGATTTCAGGATTTTGTATGTTATTTTATGTCAGTAAATCAGCGGCCTAACATATTCATTGGAATATAATTGTGGCATTTATTTTTCATTTATATGTTATATTAAAAAATGTATGAAGGTAAATATAAACTCACTACGTTGTTTGGAAATACCGCGTGCTTTGCTGAGGCAACTCTTTTTATATTTACGGTGCTCCAAATAGCGTATATGATTAGGTATAACAAACATTGACGTATATTATAATACACGTTTTTATTGCCTGTAGAAATATATAAAGAACATTCGCAATATTCCTGATCCCTTAGGCAGTTACTTTTCTGTAAACACATCTAAACCGTATAAAACAAAAGAATTTCGCCATCGAAAATGTTGCACAGAAGACATCAGAGTGGGTAGCTAAGTTACTTTCAGCTCATCGAATCCAATCGAAGTAGGTGCACCTCCAAAAATTTTCCCAGTCAATGATAGTAGCACCGAGTAATTGAATACCCAGAATAGCAAGAACAGTAACAAAAAGATAACATCTGCAGTAAAAGAGATTATATAGCTTAGTTTTTACCAGTAGCAATGCACTTACGAATTGTAACTCGTTCCCACTTTTCGACCATATATAACTCAGTCACCATAAGGTACCGAAAATACCAGTAGCTAACGAAGTCAATTACGGTCTTCATTCTTTGCAAGCCGGGTAAGTTTATTCCTCCTTAAACACTCCCGATTTCTGACAGTGACATTTCACCCACTAACTTGTATGAAGCCCTCGGAGGAATGAATGAATATGGAGTGGAAGAACCGTGTAAAATCACTGTATGTGTGTGAAGCCAAAAACTCGTTAAGACGAACGCCAAATCATGAAAAAGCGGGAAATTTAGATTTTTCAAGTGCAGTGAATAAACGCGCAAAGAGGTAATTTTGTGCTTGTTTTGTGTTTTATTTCCATTAAATGTGGGTTATAGGCGTGTTCAACACTAGCCTCATTTTGTTGCACCCGGTGGCAGCGCACCGGAATTTTTCGAAAAATTCGAATTTCATTTCGAAAATATTGCCAGTCAGCACCGAGGCCGGTGCTTACGCTCCTTGAAGCGATGCTCTGGGCACTGGGTGCGCGATCGAAACAGGTAGAAATTCCTCGGCAATTGTTACGCATGCTTTAATGAATGTTTTGGGTCTAGGAGGTTGAAAAATTCGACAGTGCCAGGCCGGGTGCAATAAAGACATTTGGGAATCCCTAAATCCGTCTTGTATTTTCTTTGAGCTTTAAAAATATAAGTACAAGTTAAGAAACACTTTGCGGGGTTTTGCTAAAACAATATAATTATTTATTTTAACGAACCTTACGCTATTACAGATTTTCTAAGACTAACTGAAGAGCGGCTAATTGCTGATGATCCGGGCTCCGAGTTGGGGGAACTTTGCAGGTCCTGCGGCCACGTGAGGTGTCCTCTAATTTCATCTGATTGCGGAAAAATGGTGATCGTAGAATCGTCTGGCTCGTGGAGTCGGAGATCGTGGGAGCGTCTGGTTTTAAAGGGTAAAAAACTTTTTACGTGGGAAAGGAATCGGTTGGCTGTTTTAGGTTTATGGGGAGAATATGGAAGGAATTTTAAGAGGAATTTCAGGAATTCGGATGCTGTGGGTTAACTCTTCCCCGCTTAAGATGAGCGTCCTCGCGAATTTTAGAAGAAAGGAATTTCATATAAACTACCGTGGGGTGTTTTCCTTTTACAAGTTTCGCTCCGATTTCTGTGTTGATCTGTTGATGATTTTCTAATGGGTACTCGTCTCCGTGATTGCAATGATGCTCTGATGGCTCTTGTTGACTGCGAATATTTTCGGGTGGTGGATTCACGGATAAGGCGGGTTTATTTCTTCCTCTCCTGCTTAGGAGTGTACAGATGATTGCAGCTATGATGATAATTCCATATGTGCCGTAATTTATTAAATCGGTCAGTTTTTTGTCAGCGTTCAATTTTGATATCTTCCTGGTGTTATTCTTGTGGTGATAATTCGCGTATCATTTCTAGGGAGAGTACTTGATGTATTGCGCTTCGTATACAATCTGACCAGGCGTAGTCACATGTCCCAGTATATCACTTCACTCCTAGGGTTTCCTCTACTAGTCTACTTGAAACAACATAGGCTGAAATTCTTGCATAAAGTAGTATATATCCAACAACCCTCGTACCTATTTGAAAGGTTAAAATTTATGAGCTCATCGCGACATCTTAGTTTGTCGATCCCTCATTACAAATCTGGATTCGGGGAGCAATCTTTCTTTGTCCAGTGCGTGCGGGATTGGAATCTGCTGCCTGTCAGTATTCAGAGAACGACGTCCAACGGGTCCTTTTTAAAAAAGGTACAATCCTCGGATCTTTCCTTAGTTTGATCAATATTTTCTTAATTTGAATAAAAGCGCCTTTAAGCACGGATTTAATTTAATTTAAATTTGATTCTAATTTTGAATGAATTGTTAGTTGACTTTTGCTTTAGATTTATATATTTTGCTCATTTTCATTCTGTTTTCTCCTTCTTTGTTTTTTTTTTTTCATTTTGTTTCCTCTTTCTTCTTTTTTTTTCTTTTGGTTTGTTAATAATTTTCCCATACTTATTTTCATATTGAATTTTGTACATTTAAGAACTTGTTCTTTGTACTTTGACACAATAAATTTATTATTATTATTATTATTATTGCTTCTTCGATTTCTTCTATGTCTGGGTTGTTTCGGAATAGTGGGGGCAGGATTTGGATGGTTTTTAGTTCTTGGGAGATGAATTTTTGATTGTTGATTTGGATAGAGGTGTTCCGGAGTTTCAGGAGGTAGGTTCCTTTAAAATGCTCCGCCGACTCATTTGTGTTTATTGTTCCATTAAAATCGTTGAGTAGGATGATTCCGGGTGTGATTTCATCAACTGAAGAAATATAGTGGCTGTTGATTTTTGTACACTTGGCCGCTTTGCCCCTCAGAAGTGCTGGTATACATGATGAGTTGCTTACATCTACAATTTCCTTATTTTTACATATAGATAATTCATTAAAGGTGATACAATTGTTTGGAATTCCAAAAAAGGTTTCCTTAGATCTTAAAATTTGGGAAAGTTGTATTTTTTTAACAAAGTTATTGCTTTTAATGGGCTTAACTACATGTTTGTCAAAAGTCGTTTCTAACCTTATGGGTACATCCATTATGTAAAATAAATGAGTGGAACTATATGCTATTTTAACATTTATAAATTCTAACGCTTCTTCTATATTACTGTAAGGAATCCTGTTTCTTTCGAAATTATTTATGATCGTATTTACCTCATTTCGTGATAATACATATGTTGGAATTGACAATATTTGATTTGGCTAGCTGTATTGATTGAATCATATTTATTAATTCTTCTTTTATGAGTTTTATCTTATACTGTATGCTTAGTGTTAAAGTTTGTTCGAATAGACCGTCTTTTTTAATGATACATATTTAATATTTCGTTAGTTGTTTTGGTAATTTGGTTAATACTTTCATTGTGTTGCTCATTGATTAGTACCTGCTTATTGTTATTTTCGATTATTTCATCTATTTTTTAGAGGCTAGCTCAAAGTCGTCGTGATCGGGGTTGCCTGCGATCCATTTCCACGCAGTCCCAATGAAGTTTAGAGAACGTCTTGTTTTATGTACTGAAACTTGGTTAATGTAATTTTCAATTTGGTCAAGTTTGTGGATTATAAGTGGGTAAAAGGGATTATTCATGGGAATGTTTTTATGGATTAATGAATGTGTTTCGGATAGGAATTGGCTATATTGATTTATTTGAAAAATATGGATGAGTTTTAGATTTCCGTTCTGTATTTTCGCTGTTCCGGACTTTAGAACAACAAACTCGGAATGCGTGTAATCTAATATTTCGACTTCTGCGCTCACGGCAGTGGTGACAAGTAACCTGAAATGAGATAAATCGATTAGTTTCTAATATCGCTTTTATGTATCTTTTTTCCCGAATCTGTTATAATGAATGTTGGTTTGTTGTCTTTTATTGTTTCTTCTCTATATCTAGGTGTTAGTTTCGAGCCGACTCTTTTGTTATTCTTTATGAAAACTTTTTGTCCTATTTCGTAATCTTTGACAGGTTGCCTATTTTTGTTGTGCGTAATTAAGTCCTTCGATTGTTTCTCTCTTAATTTTTCGATGTTTTCCCTTCTTGCTATCTCGAGCTGCTCCGGACTGGTTGACACGATGTTACCATAGAATATCTCTATGGGTTTCTTCGATGTAACTGTATGAATAGTTCAGTTGTATTCGTAGATTGCGCGTTCTAAATGTTTTTCGAAGGTTCTATGGGTTCTATCTGTCTTTAGGCATCTCATTATCTCTGTTAATGTGGAATGGAATCGTTCGACCTGCTCATTTACATGGGTCTTACGCGTAGGCGTTCTATAGACGTTGATATTTAATTGATCCTCCATCATGAAGGTTATGGAGGCTGAGTTGAGGGATTTCTCTCCATTACTAACGACGCTAACTGGGACGCCGAAGAAGAATAATAATTCGCGAAGGGGACCCCTTACCTCCTCTATTGCCTTCGACTTGAGAATCCTTGCTTGAGCAAATTCCGAGAATTCAGTGGAGTAAATATCTATATACAATGTGTTGCCGGGGTATTGTGGTAATGGCGTAGATTTTAGAATGGGGTTGTTGGGATGTCTTTCGTACTTGTTTTCTTTACATACTGTGCACTGTTTTACAATTCTCTTTATCTTGGAACTCATTTTAGGAAAATAAAACCTATCTATAATTTGTAGCGCATTTTCTTGGGCGTTTCGATGTGCCCTTTTATGGAATTGCAGGATGATTTCTTCCTGTTCCGTTTCATTTTGAATGATGTCAACTTCCTTCTGAGTGTATCGGATTTTGTAGTTATTAAAATAGAGTGGATATATCTCCTGGATAAGTCCCATCGTACGTTCGTTGGTTGGTAATCTATTTATTACGTTTGGATTAAGATATCTCCTAAAAATACCGGCAATATTTTACCTGGTGTATTCCGGTTCTGTAAATATGTTTGTAGTAATTTGGGAAAGGTTTTCCTTATTTATATGAACTCGTATCACCAATATTCAAAATGATTTGTGTTCGAAGCGCGTTAATAGGAGTACTAACTGTTGGGATCAGATAATGGGAGGAACTTTCGTCGCTATGACTTGTGGGTGTCATGGAATTTATATTAGTCTTTCCCGGATTTCTTGAGAGCGCATCGGCAACGATACTTGCCTTTCCAGGTTTTAAACACTAGCTCTAAGTTTTCTAGATGTTCGTCTTCGCTGGTTCCAAAGACTATGATGTCGTCAATATAGACATAACACCTAACACCAATATGTTCCCTAAAAATATCGTCCAATGCCCGTTGGAATATTGAAGGTGCATTCTTCAGTCCAAACGGGAGACGGGTGAACTCATATTTCCCATTATTCACACTGAATGCAGTTTTCTTAATATCGCACTCTCGTAGGGGAACTTGGTGGAAACCACATTTAAGATCTAATACCGTGAAATACTTGCTGTTACCTAGGTTTGACAGAACCTCACTTATCTCGGGTATTGGGTATCTATCGGGAATGATTACGGTGTTCAATTTTCTATAATCGATAACTAATCTAAATTTGCGTACTCCTGAGGAGTCTAATTTTTTTGGCACAACCCATACAGGTGCATTGTAGGGGGATCCTGATGGCCGAATTATTCCATCTTCTATCAATTTCGATATTTCCTCGTTCACTACATTTTTTAGAGCCATGGGATATGGGTAGGACTTGGAATATACAGGATTATTATCTATGGAAATTTTCCAACAGTTTGGAAAGTCGCGAAAGTTATCCCAGTTCTTAAGCCGGGAAAACCGTCTGATGAGCCTGCTAGCTATCGTCCAATAAGTCTGCTGAGTAATTTGTCAAAAATTCTAGAAAAGGTCATTAAAATTAAGTTGATGGATCATATTGAGGAAAATAACATTTTTCCCAACCAACAGTTTGGATTCAGACCGGGACATAATACATGCCATCCTCTTCTAAGAATTACCCAACATATCAAATCCCACCTTAATATGAAAGAATCTACTGGGCTAGTTTTTCTCGATGTCCAATCTGCATTTGATTCTGTTTGGCACGATGCTCTCATACATAAAATAATAAACTTTGGTTTCCCCCCTGCACTCGTTTTAATAATTAAAAATTTCTTGTACAATCGTTCTTCTAGAGTTTACATTGGAAATACTACTTCCACTGAACTGCCCATTACTGCAGGTGTTCCCCAAGGATCGTGTATATATGTTTTATAAATATTTATTTGTTAATACAATCCTAGCAATAATATAGATGAATGAATTTTGGATTCTAGCACTAATTTGTAAAATTCCTGTTGTATATACTTTTAAGGTTGAATTGAAATAAATTGAAATTGAATTGAAAATTGATTATCTATGGTACGAATTTCACCTTTAACCTTAGTTGTGTATGTTAAGTTTTCGTACGGTTCAGAGAAAAGTTTGGAATGTCTCCGCAGCAAAGTTAGGAGTTTATTTCGTTGATTTTCCGAAAGATGATTGGTTCTTACAATTACGGCTTTTACTGATTCCGAAGTGTACTCTTTCAGAGGAACTTCTATGTAGCCTTTAATAACCATGAAATCTTCTGCAGTGTGAAAGACTGCTCCAAGCTCTCTTAAACTGTAATTTTCAAGGATTCCGTGAAAAGATTTGAATTCTGGGAGAATAAAAAGTTTAGGGTTTAGAATGCAACTTGGTTGAATATAATTTTTGTTTGAGCCAGTATCAATTAAAAATTTTAAAATGTTCCCGATCCTCGCTTTGTACTCGACGTATGGAAGCGAAGAACTCATATCTCTAAAAAATGAAGATTATGCTGATCTTCGTGGGTATATAAGGCTGGTTCTTGGGCCGCTGGTAAGGAATTTGAATTGTCTTCTGCTCCCATGTAATCTATCAGGGATTGTTCCTGCATCTTATCCTCATTGTTTAAGGTTTCGTTGTAATTATGGGAATTCTCATCCGATTCTGGCCCTTGCGTGTGATACACACGTTGCTCTTTTCGCGGCGCACTTACTTGTTGGCAATATGGTATTTTGTGAGGTTGAGGGGGAGTTCAGTTTTGATAGTTTACAGCGTGTGACCGGATGGATTGGTCAATATCCATGGGTTCGGGTCTAGGTTGCGGTTAGGTCAAAGGTTTTGTCGATTTTGGGGCCCGATGGGTCGATGATGCTGACCGTTGTTTTTTTGGAATGAGAGGTTGTTGTTGCCTATACGTAAATTCGGGGACAGAACTGAATCTCGGCGTAAGGCCGCGAAAATTTTGGGCTTGTCGTTGCGGAATGGGAGTAGGAGTGCTATATTGCATCCGCCTTGTTGTTCTATTGTTATTGTTGGCGTATTGCGTGCGGTAGTTAACTTTTTCAAGTTTCAGGCATAAATGGAGTGCCTCTGGGAGATCCATCGGTTCTCGCATACTTAGCAACCTTGGCAAATCGACTCTCAAACCGCGAACAAAAGTGTCGAGTGCTTTATCTCTATAGGAATTAACGAGGATACTCATGGCTTCTGCACTCATTTCCATACTTGATATTTTATTAAGTATGAGCGACAGATGATGATAGACGGATTGATAAAATGCTTGAATAGTGTCGTTGCCTTGGATTAGGCATGTCATTTGGTATTCTAAAGTGCCAAGGTCTCGCTTGTCTGCGTAGTGCAGAGTTAAGCAGCGAGAAATTCTCTCCCAATTTAGGGGAGTACTGTGAGATTCTAAAACTGTGTCGGCTTGACCGACAATTTTGTTTCTAATCACGTTTAGGATCCCATAATATATTGGGCTTCCCTTTTTGGTGTTCATAAATTTTAAGAATACGTTCTACACTTTTTTTCCAGGAGCTAAATTCTCCTGGTTGACCGGAGAACTCGCGAAGACTCTTCACGACGTCAGGAATTTTGTCAATTTCCGACAAGTTTCCGAGCTGATCGCCGTTTATTGCCTGGTCTACCTCGAGACTGGGGTCGCCCCCCGGATTAACGACGGAATCAATTATTCTTCTACATTTGCGATTTACGATAGATGAAACGATCGATTCCAGTAGTAGTAATATGGGGGTTCTGGCACAATGAAACCTATGGGGGTTCTGGCACAAAGTTAAGAAAGTCGTATGGGGTTTCTGGCTCAGTTAAGAAAATCGTATGGGGGTTCTGGCACAATGAAACCTATGGGGATTCTGGCACAAAGTTAAGAAAGTCGTATGGGGTTTCTGGCTCAGTTAAGAAAATCGTATGGGGGTTCTGGCACAATGAAACCTATGGGGATTCTGGCACAAAGTTAAGAAAGTCGTATGGGGTTTCTGGCTCAGTTAAGAAAATCGTATGGGGGTTCTGGCACAATGAAACCTATGGGGATTCTGGCACAATGAAACCTATGGGGGTTCTGGCACAATGAAACCTATGGGGGTTCTGGCACAATGAAACCTATGGGGGTTCTGGCGCACTCCAGAAATCGTATGCAAAAAGTGTGTGATTTTATTGTGATAAGCGATTGTCTTAGGGAGTGTGTAACGTGTGAGGGTTCTAGCGCAGAGCGATGATAAATTTTGTTTCTGAGGAGAAAAAATGTGTGTGATAAGCGATTGACTTAGCGGGTTTGTTTTGTTTAGTGATTGAGGTTGCTGACCGTGTTGATAATTTCTTAGTATATAATTTGGATATGAATGTCAAGGTCGCGGGCGTGATGATACTAGTGTTATTTTTCCGACCGAAATTATTGAGGTAGGTTATGGTAAGATTTTAAATTGTGAGATTTTTAAGAGTGGTTCAATTGTAAGGAAATTATGCTTATGAAGTAAGTATGAAAGGAGATATTTCTGCAGTATTTGTATTTTTTTTTGGATATGGGTTTTCTGATTAGAAAAAAGGAAATTGTCTGAATAAATGTAAGAAATGATAAAGCCGGTGTAAAATTGATATCGGTTGCAGTTTTCTTGGAAACGGGCATTCTGATTAGAAAAAAGGAAATTGCGGTTTTTAAAGTTGTCAGAATAGACATAAAAAATGACAAAGGCGGTGTAAAATAGATATCGCTGCACTATAAATACTCCGAAGCAAATTAGAATTTTAAAGTTCTAAGTAAGAAGTTGTTTCGCGAGGCTGTAGCAAAGTGACATTCGTTTTAATGTTTTAAAGTTTTCTAAGTGAGAAGTCTGTTGAGAGATTCAAAAGGAAAAAAAAACATGAAGCTGTCTAAATTACTTGTTAAAACTATGTCTAAATTACTTGCTAAAACTACTTTACCGTGTTGTTTCAAAAACATCTGTGAAACAGGCTATGCACAACAGTTTTTTAGTCTAGTTAGCTTAAATTTAAAAAAAAAAACAAAAAAACCTACGTCAATAAATTGTGAAAAAAAGACCTGTTCCTTCTTCGCTGGGAAAACTCGAGTTGAATATTTGGTTAAACGAAGAATGGACTAGTTGTGCAGTTTAAACTTAATTGACTTTGTGCTGTTTAAAAAAGGAATAAGTGAATTTCAAGAGTTATTATTTAATAAGGTTGGCCATCACCCTTGCTAGTGAAAAAGTTGAATATCACCCTCGCTGGTGACAAAGTTGAAACTCACCCTCGCTGGTGAAAAGGTTGAATATCACCCTCGCTGGTGACAAGGTTGAATCTCACCCTCGCTGGTGACAAAGTTGAATATCATCCTCGCTGGTGAAAAGGTTGAATATCACCCTCGCTGGTGACAAGGTTGAATCTCACCCTCGCTGATGACAAAGTTGAATATCACCCTCGCTGGTGAAAAGGTTGAATATCACCCTCGCTGGTGACAAGGTTGAATCTCACCCTCGCTGGTGACAAAGTTGAATATCACCCTCGCTGGTGAAAAGGTTGAATATCACCCTCGCTGGTGACAAGGTTGAATCTCACCCTCGCTGGTGACAAAGTTGAATATCACCCTCGCTGGTGAAAAGGTTGAATATCACCCTCGCTGGTGACAAGGTTGAATCTCACCCTCGCTCGTGACAAGGTTGAATCTCACCCTCGCTGGTGACAAGGTTGAATTTCACCCTCGCTGGTGACAAAGTTGAATATCACCCTCGCTGGTGACAAGGTTGAATTTCACCCTCGCTGGTGACAAAGTTGAATATCACCCTCGCTGGTGAAAAGATTGAATCTCACCCTCGCTGGTGACAAGGTTGAATCTCACCCTCGCTGGTGACAAAGTTGAATATCACCCTCGCTGGTGAAAAGGTTGAATATCACCCTCGCTGGTGACAAGGTTGAATCTCACCCTCGCTGGTGACAAGGTTGAATCTCACCCTCGCTGGTGACAAGGCCAGTCACCCTCGCTGGTGACAAGATTGTCCCAACCTCGCTGGTGGAAGGATTGTCTCACCTTTGCTGGTGAACGGTTGTGTCCCCTCGCTGGTGAACAGAGTTGTGTCACTCCGCTGGGATTTTGTTGGATATCACCCTCGCTGGTGTGGAGTCGGTCGAGCATAATATCTTCACTGTGTGTACTGCAAGTATTTTACCTCTGCACGTTTTACTACTGAACCTAAAGGAAGGTGCCCTTTGCTGGACAAGATTGACGGGTGAGTTTACAGAATTAAATTTCACCAATTTCCAAACAGAAGCTGTTGTGTGAAATTTGTGGAAAATGTTTAACAAGTGCGCGACAGTTGAGAGATCATGTATTATATATACATAAAAAGAAAGACGAGCAAGTTGCAATTGAACATAATTGGGAGTGTTCAGTATGCAAAAAGTCGTTTGATTCATTATGGAAATTGAATAATCATAAAAAGAGAGTCCATTCTTCAATGTTGAACTATGGTAAGCGTGATGAATTTTTTCTTGAGTGTCAAATAAAACAATGTTTTTAATTTAGGTAACTCTGTTGCAAATGTTACATTATCAACCTCTACAATTGATGCGAACTTTTTGATGAATACTTCGGAGTTAAGAAGCTATGGTAAGTTATTAGCTTTCTTTGATTTTTTTTTTGGTTTTTTTTTTGTGTTGAAGATAATTAAAAGCAATGATTTTTATAATATTAGACGACTTTGCTTCAACGCCTTCTACATCTAAGGCTGTCATTTATAGTAATAGTGCTACACCTTCTACATCTAAGGCTGTCGTTAGTACTACACCTCCTACATCTAAGGCTGTCGTTTTGGCTAATTCTTCTACACCTTCTGCATCTACATCGGCATCGGCATCTGATCCAAAGTCGAGGTTAATAATAAGTGTGTGGACTTTTAGCTTTTTGAAGTTCTAATTCATAGAATCCCCCCTTCACTGGTTTTGATTGGTAGTCTTCTAGAAGATATGTGATGGGGTTTGTTAGTTGTATTTTTCTAATTTTGAAAATTTCTGTTGTCCAATTTGGTGTGTAACCCTTTTCGAAGCCATGTTTATACTTGCTTATTCGAGCATAATCCCCCACTTTGAATTTAGGCGGAATAACTAATTTTATATGATTATATGCTGTTGAAATAAGTTGTTGCTCATTGCGACTATTAACTTCACATGGACGCATTTTAATAGTACGATGTTTCTTCATATTATATGTTAAAATTAATTGCTTTATAATATCAATCCATCGATATGAGCCTCTCATGCTAAATTCTTT
This sequence comes from Tolmerus cingulatus, assembly GCA_959613345.1. NCBI lineage: Eukaryota > Metazoa > Arthropoda > Insecta > Diptera > Asilidae > Tolmerus > Tolmerus cingulatus. The sequence continues at coordinate 20,699,419 of OY390709.1, read as the reverse complement.
CCACAAGCTTCAGAGTGTTGCGATATCGAATGCTGATGTCGAAAGGTTGCACAACACCCTAAATGAACACCTAAGACTTCTAAGGCACGACGATAACAAAGACGTCGACACGGTCGAAGAAAAGATGCTTAGAATTATCCGATTTTATAATAATACGATTCATTCAACGACAAACAAAAAGCCGATAGACTTTATCAGTGGTAAAGTTAAGGACGAGGAATACCCTGAAATTCGAGAGAAAATTCTGAAAAATAAGGAAAAAGTAATCTCCAAATTAAACAGGAAACGGGAAGACAATGAAGTAGAAGCTGGCTTAAATTTTGTAAAAGATAGTCGTGGCGGCAAAAACCACGCAAAGTTTAGGAAACTGGACATGGAAAAATTAGATAATAATCACTACATTGTCAAAGAAACTGGATTGAAATACTTCAAGTCTCATATTAAAAAGAAAAAGAAATTTCAAAACAACTCTTCTCCTACAATTAGAGCTGAGTTCAAGAAAAAAACAAAAATCAAAACTCGTACTTCCTTTCCAGGTTATCATGCGGATGCCCAAAACGCTAGTGTTTGATGATAAAAGATATATAACGCCAACTAGTCATGAAACGTTGCCGTGGGGTCATTATAGCATTATAGATATAGACTAATTTAGATAAAGCACATAGCTCATTATAAACTAATATAGCAAATAAGAAAACATTGTAAATAAATTATGGAATAAAAGAATATTATAACTTTTAAAATTGCGTTTTATTAAAAATCCTTTATTTGTATGTATAATTTCAATGCGTCGAGAGGTCTGATGACGTCATGTGTGTGTGTGTTCCTTCGGGCTAATAATTTCACAATATGTTGCAATATTAGTCACTAAATGAATTTAACTAATAAAAATATACGCTTGATAATGTTTTCAAATACACCATGGAGACAGTCTTGATTACCGGGCGCTCATGTTATGAAAAACACTCTGCACAGTCGCAGATGCTATTAATATATGCAACTCGAGTTGCAAGTATGTAAATTACTATGAGCCTCACGTGCCTAAAACCTTTTTTAAAGCAAGAAATCTGCCAGGCGCTTCATTTAATTTATTTGCTGGGGAAAGAAAGTAGATTAAGCCAGCTCCAAACAATGCTGAGGTAACTGGATGGATTAAAGGCCCCGTTTTGATATTGTGAATATGCTATTCCGGGCTTTCGGCCTAACAAAAAATAAAAATAAATTTTGTGGGCGGGAAGATGAAACTGAAAGCCTTTAAGCAGGGAAAGGTAGCATTCATCCAAGTGTGGTGTATATTTGTATTAGCAAAACATTGCAAAAGTATTTTATTTCAATCTTACAATTAAATATTCCTAAGCCAGGTATTTCAGCTTCTATTTCTCTAATAAATTTTAAGTTGCAATCTTCAGCCATCGTATATACAGCATTGTTGATTGCAATAATTTTCGTGTTTTTATTTGCATTCAACAAAGTTTTGCAAGCTAAAGTAGTTTTGTTTCCATATCGCTTACGCTTTTGCAAGATTATCATCTTTATTCGATTAAAAGCTTTAATATGCATTCTGCAACGCCTTGCAAGTTCAAGTTCAAGCGCCGTGTTTTTTATTTGCATCCAGCAACGTTTTGCAAGCTAAGGTAGTTTTGTTTCCATATCATTTACGTTTTGAATAAGATTATCATGTTTATTTGATTAAAAGCTTTTTTCACATATATGTATCACTATAAATACTACACTGGTGAAACGTGCATTAAGGTGTCTTTCTGGTTAAAATTTTCTAAAAATTTTTCAACGGCGTGTAACGTGCATTAGGGTTTGTTTATTAAATATTAAATAGTACAAAAAGTTTTTATATTTTCAAAATTGTTTTCCGGTATACAGAATTTTTAAAATTTTTTCTAGTATACAGAATTTTTTAAAAAACTCGTTTTTTAAGGTGGTGTGCACGATTTAAGAAAAATTGTATAATGTATTCAAATTGGTGTATTATATATATGGTTGTGTGTTACGCATTCCGCGGTTATGGTTTCATTACCGATTTAGCACCGCAACAGCACGGAGCGGGTAAGTAGAATAATAACCTACGTTAGTCATATTGTTTAGAATCATGTGTTTATTATACATATCTAGATAAAACGCTGACTACAGAGCGCGATGGGGTGCCGTCCGTTAAAACACCCGAAAACACATTTTTACTTCAACAGGGCACGGGGAATGTTGGCTCTCAGACCTACTACTATTTTGGTCAAAATAATGAAAACACTATTATTGATAAAATGGAAGTGCAGGGTGCGCATACGGTTAACATTAATGCGGCAATTGCTAGAAACCTAACTTCTAATCATAACTCGCTAGCAGACAGATTATTAAATAATTCTTTATCGTGGTATTCCCATAAAATTTCAAATACAACCTCTTTTAAACTTGACCCTCAAAATGGTTCTCAAATTAATCATACAGATTTTCAAATTAATTCTCAAGCTGCGGCTGTAGGAGTAGAGAAACCATCATCAGCACAAACTGGGAACGCCGCTAATAAAAACAGTAATAATTATATAATTAGCCTAAATGGGGGCTCTGCAGCGACCAATAATTTGGGGCAAACTGAAAAAGAGGCTTTAGAAACAAAGATGGATCAAAAACTGGAAAACCTTCGAGATGAGCTTAAACAAAGTATGCACACGCTAGTGCGTGAAATGGGAGTTTCGCTAGCAGCTGCGGTTAGTGAAAATTTGCGGTCAATAAGTAAAAATGAAATGCAACTTTCTAAAAATATGTCTGAAGATGCGGATGACGATGATGATGATGGAATATTGTCTCCTCAAGAGCCCGTTTTTAGTTCTGCGGTTCAATCCTTTTTTAAAATTAATGGTTATAATATAATACCACGAGTAAGTCTTAATTGGTCTAACTTATTTGATTATACATTTAATCAGTATGAACAGAAAATAATAACTTCAGCAGATTACGTAAAAAGTTTACCTGATTTTCGTTATTTGTTAAAAAAAATAAATGCTGTTTTGGATGGTTACGCATTAGATCGGACGCGTATTACAGGTGTAGAAATTTTTGGGGGTAAAGATGATGAGGAATTTGTAAATATGTCTCTAGCCAAATACTCTGAGTATAAAGACTACCTAATCAACAAGTATGGAGGACTGGTCTTTATCATACGACCAACACCGCAAAATAGCAACACCCGTTTAATGTCAACGCAGTATGCCGCGCCACAGTTAAGTAATAACAATGCATCATCAGATTATTTACCAACAAATGGAAGAGGTAAGTAGCATTTGCGTCAATAATTGTAACATTTTTATTTTTATATAAACGTAGTCACGACTGCTGCAGCTTGCACCACCTACTTAACCACACCTGTCTTGTTACAGGACATTAAATTGAAGAATGCTACTGTAGTAGAAGTTACACCTAACATCAAATTTGAGAACACCACTATAACAGAAATTACAGCTAACAATTCAGAAAAACCCACCACAATACTTGAAGCAGCGACCTATGCCAACATTAAATTTGCAAATACCTCTACAGTAAAAGTTACATCCAACAGTTCGAAAAAACCTCCCACAATACCAAAAGCGGTGGCCTATGCTGACATTAAATTTGAGAATGCTACTACTGTAGAAGTTGAACCCAACGATTTGGAAAAACCACCCTCAATATCAGAAACAATGGGCTGTACCAACATTAAATTTGAGCATGCTACTACCGTAGAAGTTACACCTAAAGATTTGGAAAAACCACCCACAATATCAGAAGCGATTAAACATTTAGAAATTTGCAACACACCAAATATCAAAATACCTTCAACAACTACACCAACATTGCAAGTAGAAAGCATTCCAAAAAACGCTGATATTAAATTATTTTCTTTTAGTGTAATAAGTTCTAGGTATATTGACTTTACTATTCTAACAACATGCAACTCGTTTTCTCGTAAGTTTAATTTTAGAGTGGTATATGGGCCGCATATTAAAACAGTACCAACCCCTCCCGGGTTAAACACAATAATTATTCCCGATGAAGCTGGTTCGAAGCATAACGTGCGGATTGATGTCCCCAAACTGTTTTTCAATGACAATAGTTTCCGAGTTAAACTCCTTAATCTTTTAACGAAAATTTATATTTAGATTAGTCAATGTATTTTATTATGTTACAATTTACTAAAGTTTATCTGAAACCATTTGAAATTTTAAAATGTGGTATTTGTTTTTACATATATAGCACCATTTTTATTTTTTAAATTTGTAATGATTCCTAAATGTTGGGTAGAGTTGATGTAATTTAAAAATGAGCTTCTTATATTATGATTTGTTTCAGACTATTTGGCTTTTTAAACATAAAATTTGTATTTACATTAATTAATAGCGTTCCAGGAAATTCTCTTCAGAGTTTTAAGAAAAATTATGTTCAATTTGAATTCTAACGCTGATTTGTGAAGAGTTTTGTGTTATAACAGTTTTTTGTTAAAAATAAATAAGGTGGTTTTTATGCCTAGAGCTTTTCCACCTTTGAAAAAAATTGAAGTGTTTTTTTAACTTAATTTGAACCAAATGTACTGAGCTGAGGAAGAACTGGCGAATATAGTGGATAGAAGATTTTACTATAAATATTATCGTTAATTGTTTTAATGTTGTAATATTTTGGGAATATATTATTTGCTTATATTGATATATTTAATTAAATGGTTATATTATATATTATTTATTAACTAACTTCACCTCAAAGTAATCTTAAAATGATAATAGCAGGAGCACAGAATTTGTAGAACCTCGATAAAGTAAAAAGGTTCTTGGGTCATAAACCTGCAAGACAAGTTTTGGCTCGCTGCCTGCATACAAATTATGTGTAAATTGCAGCTTGTTTGGATCAGCAAAGATCGTGATTCCGTTGCGGAGTTTCGATTGCTTATGATAGCGTCTGGTCGCCTGGTAATCTGTTTTAGACTTCAGCTTGTTCAGTATGGAAGAATAGGCGTGAGAATTTTTTATCCAATAAATTTCAAAGGTTTGCTCGGCCACTAAAATATATAAAAACTTTATCTGTCTAAAGACCCCATCAGCTTTTTAATTACAATCTATCACGATGGTGACGTCATTAATTAAGTTTTGCTATTTCGTAATATGATGCAATGTAAACGTTTCATACACACATACACACACACACACACACACACACACACACACACACATGTACAAGGGGGGCGTGGCTTACGCACACGTACACGTGACGTCACCAAAACCTCTCGACCAATCAGAGCGCCTGCCCATGGGTCCTATTACCTACTTATATTTGTGTAGTTTACATTTATAGTATCTTTACTTAAAACTAGATTGTGAATATGAGTTCGAAAATCTGTGGTATAAGCAAGCGACATTTCAGACGGTTGGTAGCAAGAGAAGCTAGATTACCAATGAGTGTCGATAACGATCATTTGGATAACACAGAAGGCAATGACAATGTTACCTCTGATAACAATCGGTCATTCGAATTAGAATTTAATATTACTGACCCAAATTTGGACAATATCTCGGAATGTGCAGATGAAGAATACGATTTGAATGGGAATTTAAAGGATTGGTGCATTAGACATAGAATATCAAGAAATGCTTGCGATGACCTTCTTAGCATATTATTAATGGCGGGATTAAAAGTTCCAAAAACCACAAAAACATTGTTAGAAACTAAAAGCAATCAAATAAGTCCCATAATAGTAAGTCCCGGTCAGTATTTTCATTTTGGAATTGAGAAGTGTTTAAAATTAATTAATCTGGACTTAAAAGAAGATAGGGAAGAAATTGAGATTGATATTCGAATAGACGGCCTTCCTTTATATAAAAGCTCTAGAACAACGCTTTGGCCAATATTAGGATCAATTTCCAACTGTTCTATAAAAATATTTTAATAGGTAGTTATGTTGGGCACCGAAAACCAGATAGTATTAATGAATATTTGACGGAATTCGTTAAAGAAATTGAATTTTTGAATAATGAAGGTTTTTTTATAAATGAAAAACGCATAAAAATAAAAATAAGGCTATATGTTTGTGATGCACCAGCCAGGGCTTTTGTAACAGGTACTGTGGGCCATACTAGTTCTGACGGCTGTTCTAAATGTATACAAAAAGGACAGAGAATAAATAGATGCTTAGCTTATAGCACTACTTGTGCAGAATTAATAACGGATGATGACTTTGAAAGGAGAAAATATAAATTTCATCACACTCAGTATTTTTGGGAAAATCAGCATATTTTAGAAAAGGGGTAAGTACATTGCGAGAAAAAATAATTGTTATTTCAAAAGTCAAGCGCGTTTGACTGCGCGTTTACAGAGAATATTGTTTGATTCAAAAATTTTTCATTTAAAACAACCAAAAAGTGTTCAAGTCAAACGAATTTCTAAAAATTCACACTTTGAAAAAAATTTTAAATCAAACATTTAAAATTTCTGATTTTGGCGCAGTTTTTCAAACACTTCAAAGTTTAAAACAAATGTCAGCACTTCCATAACAAATACTTCCACGTTTAATATTTTTCAGTCAAATGAAAAACACATTCAAACCAAAAGCCGCTCGTTTAATCTGAATACTTTTACGTTTAAATTTTTACAGTTACCTTTTCAAACAAAAAACACATTCAAAACAAAAGCCACTCGTTTAATCCGAATACTTTTACGTGTAAATTTTTATAGTTACCTTTTCAAACGAAAAACACATTCAAATCAAAAACCGGCCCGTTTGAACTGAATGCTCACACGTTAAACTTTCGATAGTCAAAAGAAAAACGCATTCAAATCAAAAGTCGGAGCTTTTGATCCAAACCAAGTCAAAATAAACGCTCTATTTATGAGTGCAAAGGTCTCCCACATTGCTATCGTTTTGCATCCGAATAAAAATCATTTCAGTGGAAAATAAAAAACTAGGCGAGCTACGTTTGATTTGAACCGCTTTTTTATTTGTTCTAAACAACTCTTTTTCTCGGTGTAGAATAATAACCTACATTGGTCATATTATTTAGAATCATGTTTTTATTATATCTAGATAAAACGTTGACTACAGTACACAACGGGGTGCCGTCCGTTAAAACACCTGAAAACACCTTTTTACATCACCAGGGCACGGGGAATGTTGGTTTTCAGACCTATTACTATTTTGGTCAAAATAATGAAAACACAATTATTGATAAAATGGATGTGCAGGGTGCGCATACAGTTAACATTAATGCGGCAAGTGCTAGAAACCTAACTTCTAATCATAACTCGCTAGCGGACAGATTATTAAATAATTCCTCGCCATGGCATTCCTATAATATTTCAAATATAACCTCTTTTAAACTTGATCCTCAAAATAGTTCTCAAATTAATCATATAGATTCCCAAAATAATTTGCTAGCTGCAGCTGTAGGAGTAGAGAAACCATCATCAGCACAAACTGAGAACGCTGCTAATAAAAACAGCAATAATTATATAATTAGCCTAAATGCGGGCTCTGCAGCGGCCAATAATTTGTGGACAGCTGAAAAAGAGGCTTTAGAAACAAAGATTAATCAAAAACTGGAAAACCTTCAGGATGAGATCAGACAAAGTATGCACACGCTAGCTCATGAAATGAGAGTTTCGCTGGCAGCAGCAGCTAGTGAAAATTTGCGGTTAACAGGTGAAATTGAAAAGCAACTTTCTGAAAAAATATCTGAACATACAGATGGAACATTGGCCCCTAAAGAGCCCGTTTTTAGTTCTGCAGTTCAATCCTTTTTTAAAATTAATGGTGACACAATAATACCACGAGTAAGTCATAATTGGGCTAATTTATTTGATTATACATTTAATCAGTATGAGCAGAAAATAATAACTTCAGCAGATTATATAAAAAGTTTGCCGGATTTTCGTTATTTTTTAAAAAAATTAAATGCTGTTTTGCAAGGTTATGCATTAGATTGGACGCGTATTACGGGTGTAGAAATTTTTAGAAGTAAAGATGATAAGGAATTTGTAAATATATCTCTAACCAAATACTCTGAATATAAAGACTACCTAATCAACAAGTATGGGGGACTGGTCTTTATCACACGACCAACACCGCAAAATTACAACTCCCTTTTAATGTCAACGCAGCATGCCGCACAACAGCTAAGTAATAACAATGCGTCATCAGATTATTTGCCAACAAATGGAAGAGGTAAGTAGCATTTACATCAATAATTGTAACATTTTTACTTTTATATAAACGTAAGTATATCAGCAGTTGCGGTTGCTGCAGGTTACACCGCCAACTTAACCACACCTGTCTTGTTACAGGATATTAAATTGGGGAATGCTACTGTAGTAGAAGTTACGCCTGATATCAAATTTGGGAATACCACTATAGCAGAAGTTACATCCAACAATTTGGGAAAACCCCCCACAATACTGGAAGCGGTGACCTATATCAACATTAAATTTGAGAATGCTACTACAGCAGAAGTTACACCCCACGATTTCGAAAAACTACCCACAATATCAGAAGCGGTTAAACATTTAGAAATTGGCAACACATCAGATATCAAAATACCTTTAACAACTACATCAACATTGCAAGTAGAAAGCATTCCAAAAAACGCTGATATGAAATTATTTTCTTTTAGTATAATAAGTTCTAGGTTTATTGACTTTACTATTCTAACAACAGGCGACTCGTTTTCTCGTAAGTTTAATTTTAGAGTGGTATATGGACCATATATTAAAACAATACCAGCCCCTCCTGGGTTAAACACAATAATTATTCCCGATAAAGCTGAGCCGAAGCATAGCGTGCGGATTGATGCCCCCAAACTGTTTTTCGATGACATTAGTTTCCGAGTTAAACTCCTTAATATTTTAACTAAAATTTATATTTAGATTATGCAATGTATTTTATTATGTTACAATTTACTAAAGTTTATCTGAGGTCAGACGTTTATACTATGGAAGATTTATAAAACAATAATTTCAATCAATCTGCACACCATCTGTGAAGCAGTCGGGATGTCGCGCCAACCGCAATAAAACATGCAAGAGGTATCGCGATGAACCATATTAAAAGAGAAACGTCCTGATTAGTTTCTAAAATAAGTATAGGGGAGTCTAAATAGTAAATAAGGAAAAATGTAGGAAGAAGTTGGCTACTTCATTGTATTAAGAAAATTGTGTAATCAGTTTGAATTCAGACTTCAGACAAGCGACTTTGTTTTTGTAATATTTTTGTTGAAAATAAATCAGGGGGTTTTTATGCCTAAGGCTTTTCCTCCTTAGAAAAAAACTTTGAGTGTGTTTTATTCGAACTAGCGAAAAGACTAGGAATTTTATGCAAATGGGCTTATATTAGGATTTTAAAATAAAACACGGATTTCACCACTTTATAAACATTCTTTTATTTACAATACAAAACTTTTACTATATTTCCATTAATTTATATTAATCTACATCCATTATACTATAATGACCCCACGGTAACGTGTCATAACTATTGGATAATAAATGGCGTTTATCATCATGTGGACTTAGAGCAATTTTCGATTGAATAATGGTACATACATTATGTTTTTGACTTTGAATTAAATTTTGGGAAACTACTTTTTCAATATTATTATTTAGACATTCTATATAATCATCAAAGGTAATTCTATTTTTTATAATATTTCTTTTTACACCTTTACACTTCTTGGATTTATTTGTACCATCTACCCTGAATGCATACATTTTAGATCTTAGGCCAACAAACTCCGTCATTATGCAGCCATTGTTCTCGTCTTTCATTAAACCAGGCACTTTTTTATTAACGAGAGGGATGCCCCAAATATTATTAGAAGGATAGTCGCTGGTATCGAAATGTGTATTGCAGTCGCGTTTAATTATTTTGTATATATCGGGACATGCTATTTCATAAATTAGGGAATCTGTATCAACATAACAAACAGTGCAATTGGAACTAAATTGGGAAATCATGTAGCTGTAATGGAAATCATATATGGTTGTTTTAGCTAAATCCAAAATACACATACCTACATACATATATTGGCTTATTCAAATAAATCTCAGTCTTGTTAAGTTCAATGGCCACTAGGTTTTCATTAAAAATAGTTGAAGCCTTGAATTCGGGCTTCGGCTCCATATCGCCCCAACCACTTGGTAACCAGTTTAACAACACTGTGTTTCCGAACGTTTTCCATTGTTTTTCCGAAAACGGCGTTATTCAACAATTTGAAGAGATTTTTCTCAAAATCGTTTTTCGCCAATGCTCGAAGACGTGTGTTAAGATCAATATAGGATTTAAGCCATATAGACTGGTTAAATTGAAGAACTCGGTGGATTTTTGTTAATTTTAATCCATGAAGAAGGACTTGTTTTAAATTACGATAATGAATTACATATTTCCGCTTATTGTGGAGAGTGGCCATTAGTTTTTTCTGTTTTGAATTGGGAGCGCTGCAATGCTCAGGGCAGAAAGGTAGATCTTTATGAAGATCATGAAGCTCTTGGGGGTATTCCAAGTCTACTTCTAAAATGTAACCGGTGGGTGAATTATCCTGTACATCTTCAACCTTAAAGTTGTTTACATTATCTACCCACTTGAAACCACCGTAGGGTAGGGATTGAGGCATTGCCCAACCATATTGGTTATTGATATCATAATATTGCAAGAATTTTGATGCTATATTTGGATTATAGTCAGCTATATAATATTCATTATTTGCTTTGGAGTAACGTTTAGAGCATTGGCTGAGGCCACCTCGGATACCACGCTCAACAAACATGAGCATATCAATATCGGTCAATAATTCCAAAGTTATATCTGTATGCTTGAGCATCGCATCCCAAGTATAACCTGGAAGTGTATAGTAGTGCGCAGGATCTAATCCATATGTTGCGCGACAACCTGAACGGAACTGTTCAAAAACATCTGCCAGAAGAAGTACATCTGTTTTCAAATACAAATTGGAATATTCACCCAGGTTTTGAATTCCGAATTCATTCCAGACATTGCAAGCATGGCTATAATCCTCCTGACTAATATTTGAATCATTCAATTTATTGTAAAAGTTTGAGATATTGGGAAGGGAAGACTCTAAAAATTTAGCAAAATCATTAATATAATCATAGGGGTATACCCCCTTACGAGTTAATAAATTATATTGCGTATCATTCAAATTTGGGAACTGAGATATTAAAACGGGGAAGGATGTTAGATATGATGCAAGGGTATCAAGGCCACATCCCATAAAGCGGAAGGAATCAATAAAACGGAATTTAATGTGATATTCATCTAAAGTCTTTGTAAACGAAATATATCGTTCTTTATTTATGGGAAGAAGATCAACTCTACCTTCTAAATCAGTCGCAATATTTTTAATTATAAAATGGGAATCATAGCCGCTTAGGTTGTGGAAAATTATTGGGATAGTATGACTATCCTTGAAATTAATATTGCACCCCTCGTGTGCTACGCCCCGATATTTACCTGTAAGGTGACAGTGATCATGCACCTTTTTATCATTCTCTGTGAACGGCTTTTCACAAATATGGCAGAGTGCGGCGGTTTCAGAGAATGCTATTTCCTCAGCAACCATCTCATCCATGGGTAGATCGCAAAGGAAAACGGTTTCCACGTCCGCAGCAAATTGATTTAATTCGCGCATGAACCACTCGATACAATCCGCGCCACGGTGTAACTTGAAAAACGATAACGTAGGGTCATAAGAGCACTTAATGTAATATGCAATGCTGCATGGTACATGTTCTTGATACTTATTTTTATCATTACATTCTACTAGTAAACATTCTAAATCCGCGTAAATTACGAATGGGGCTTCTATCTTATTTCTAAAATTCATAAATTTGAGCCGCTTCTGCTCGTCAGATGGTAGCCGGATCATGCACTCATTCAGCTTCTTACAGTCTTCCTGGTGATGCTCCAGCGGATGAGTAAAAGTAGTGGAGACATCGGTCACAAATGTATTTTTGGCAATCATGCTGGGAAAGTTGCGATGAGACAAGTCTAGATAAATTCTTGATCCAAACAAAGTGATATCTGATGGGCTCATCATCCGCTTTTTCTTCCTCGTCATCATCCTCAGTAAAATACGTGTTCTGGATCATAAGTAGGTTTACATGTTTCTCCTTTTTCTCCTTGGTTATATATATCGGCAAAATTTTATAGTTTCTTTTGCTCTTTTTACCCATCTTTTCCAAAATATATACGTTGGTCGATAGATTGTTTTGTTTTTCAAACCGGGGGATCTGCTTGATTGTCATTGGGAATGTAATATCCTTAAGATCCAGGACGTTAGAATAGTGGGGGTAATTTGTTATGCGTTGTGGATCTCTCTCTGCCGGATGTAAGGCCGATATTACTGCCCACGCAAAGCATGCATTATCGCTATTTTGAACATTTATACATGCTTTCCGACATCTGATTTCTAGCGGAAGCTCAATATAAGATGATCCAAGCAGTGGGGTATATTTATTCATATTGATTGTTAAATTAATAATGGCGGATAATGCCCACCCACTTTCTTTTTCCTGAAACTCTTCCAGTTTTTTCAGAACTGGTTCCTGAATATTTTGCGCAAACCAAACATTTATATTTGTATCGCGGTAAATGGGTGCATTCTTTGTACTCATATACTTGAGCTCAAATATTTCCTCATCACCTCGTGCAATTTTGAATTCTGCACAGAACACGGCGTTGACCTTGAGAGCGGTTTCTTTTTTAAGTGCATTATTTATACGGCGACGAATGAGTCCAACACAGTCTTCAAGAAATTCCTTTGGTTCTTTGTGTGTCAAGTTAAAAATTGCCCCTGTCCTGATGCGATTATTAAAGGCAAACTGCACATCCTCCCATTTTACCCGAGATGAAATCCAATTAGAACGGCGTGAATTGTGTCCAGCTCCTGACATTAAGCTTTGTGCTTTAAGTTGTATGCGCATTCCTTTTAATAAACCAATAGCTGTGGTCAGCTGAGTCTTTTTACCCACATTGCTGGTTTGACGTAATGAATTATTAAGCTTTCTTAAAGCTTTAGTTAAATTTTTTAGTGTGGCGCTTATAAATTCATGGTTATTTCTAGCGTTGACGAATGCTGCTTGCATGTTCTCAACTAAATTTTTTACTCCCATTTTAATTCTTTGCGGCTTTCACTAAATTTATATGTATAGCGACCTGTATTGCACGCTAGGCACTTGTTAAATAATATGGCTTAAGATGAGGCTTGCTATTTATAGTTTTTTAAATTTTAACTTTATTAGTGATCAGCAAATGGTTTTTGTTGAGACGTTTAGGCTTCGTCAAACCTAACGCTCAATTCTATGTGGATGAAGTTGGGTCCATCCACCTATTCAGAGTTCGATGTTTTTCCTATCCCTGATCTGTCAGCTGCTGCCAGGATTCTTCCCATTCCGTGTTCAACAGCAGAGCAGCGCAAGTGTCTTAAGTAGTGAGAGTAAAAGCAGAGTTCTTATTTTAAGCTAAATTAAAGTATTCAGAGTGTATTTAAATAATGAATCAGAGTGAACATTGTGTTAATTAATTAGAGAAATATTAAGCTGTAATACACAATTGTGTTTTTCATTTTGCAAATACAAAAACATCCAACAGGTTATCGGCTCAGCACGCCTGAATTTTTTTTGCAAAGGAAAACATATTTACTCAGAAGACTTGTGATCAGAAGCTATTCAGAAGAAATGTAAGTGAAGTTTTTGTTAGTTATTAAAAAAATAAAGATGTTCAGAGTTGAAATTAAATAAAGTAAAAAAAAAACTCAGAGCGTGGCGTCATGTCAATTCTGAGAAGGCAAGGCGTCATGTCAATTCTGGGAAGGCAAGGCGTCATAACGGTTTTGTGAAATGAAAAGAAGTTAACGGTTCTTGCAGAAGCAAGACACCGTGCTGTTGCCTATATGTATATATAATAAAAAAATAAATAATAAAAAAATGAATTGGCAATGGACAGAATTATAAAACAAGCTAGATCTGTCCATTATATATATACATATATGTGTATAAAGTGAATTCATTCATTCAGAAGGAGATTGTTTCCGTGTGAATTTATTTAATAAATTCATATATAAGCAGAGAATTGAGTAATTCTCCTTGTTTAGAGGAAACTTTCAGTGTAAAATAGAAACAATAAATTTACAAAAACAGCCAACCACTTTGTGATGAACAGGCAGTGCATGGAATTCACATAGTTGTTGTGTATTTCTTTATGAAATAAAAATAATACCGGTAATGTCGGAAGTTGGGAAGCCCGGAAAGTGCATGCGTGTGCGATCGCCCCTCTCACGCCTTAAGCTGGTGACACAACCAAATTTTGAACGCGTCGCGAGCGATGCGTGCGATGACAGGCTTTAAAGCGCTTATGTAGTCCTGTACTTCGGGTTACAACGAATTCGCATCCGACGCGCCGCTATGCAACGCGTCGCATCCTTTGCGCAATTTTCTAAATTTTAACGCGGCGCATTCAACTTAACCTTACTTTTAAGTGTCACTCGTTTGGCAAAATGCCAAAATGGATTTCGATGAGCGTTTAATAGAAGAAGTGCGCAAACGCGAGTTTATTTATAATAAAAGAATGAAGCTGTACAGGAATATTATTGTGAGGGACAAAGCGTGGGCAGAAATAGCTGCTGCTCTAGGAGCCAAAGGTTTGTTTTAATGTTTTTATGTATATATCATGAAGAAAACATTTCATGAAATTTGCAGACGAAACATGTAAAACAAGGTGGAAGAGCTTGCGGGATCGCTTTTGCAAAGTTAATAAAAAAATTCCATCGGGTAGTTCTTCAGAACCAAAAGATAGTTCGTGGGAACAATATGAGAGGATGATGTTCTTAAAAGAACATGTAGCTCCCAGAAAGTAAGTATGAAAATCAGTCGTATTAGCCTATTGAATAAAGGTAAATTTAACTATTTTTAGTACATCTAGCAACTACTGCTCACAAGAAGATTCATCTGTGGAAATCCTGGAAAATATTTTGATATCTCCGCCAGCAGAAGTCCCATATGCGGAATATGAATCTGCAGATGAAAATCAGGCTGTGAATGAAAATAACATTTCAGATTTACCGCAGCTTATTGTGGAATCTGATACACCGTCATCATCAACCGCCCATCGTGATCAAAGAAGAGGAATGCCTAAACGGAGGAAAAAGGCGTATCAAGACGCAGTCGAGGATCGTTTTTCTTCATTTTTAACCACAATGGAGAAAATAACAGAGAAAAGATTCTCCGCTAAACTTGATGATGGGTTTCAGCAGTTTTTGTGCTCAAAGCTGGATCTGTTACCCCCTAAAATGAAGGAGGACACAAAAATGGAAATTATCCAATTAGTACACGACAAATTGGCACAGCTGAGAAATGCTTAAATGTGTTAAAGTGTTAGCTTGTTTTAAGGGCTTTGATTTTGCCACAATTTATTTTTATTATTTAATGGCTGTGAAGTATGCCCAATTTTTTTTTTATTTTTAGTATTTATGTAATAGCATTAGACTTTTTTATTACCTTTGAATTTTTTGCAATTTATTTTCACTATTTTATGGCTGTGAAGTATGCCGTGTTATTTATTTTTATAAAATGTTTATGCATATTAAAAATATATGTATAATTAAAACAACAATTTTACAATGAAATATATTTTAATAGAAAATTAACGCATGTTTCAATAAAAATAAACAAATTCAACTTAAAGTATAGTTACAGTATAGTACATTCATCTTAACCTATTTTCATGTAAATGTTCTTTTAACATATCCCTTAGCTGAAAATCGGATTTGGATGCATTATTGCTTGTAGCTATTCTACATCTTCTTAATGGCTGGACTTCCCTTCTCCACAGCCCTTCAGTCATATGGCTACCATCATACGTGTCTGTAAAGTCTGGAGGACAATATGTGCCATCGCTCATTTTTATTAAGTTGTGAAGTACAACTGTAGCTTTCACAACTTTTTCAGCACACTCGGGAGCCATATTCATTGTGCTCCTTAAAATCCGCCATCTGGCAGTTAGAACACCAAATGTATTCTCAATAGTTCGGCGAGCTCTCGACAGTCGTTTGTTAAAATTTTCTTTTTTGTCGTCCAATAGCCTTCCAGGGTAGGGTCTCATTAAAAATGATTTCAGTGGGAAGGCAGCATCACCCACAAAAAAGTGGGGAAAATTGGTCCCATTATTTTGCAGTGGTTTGTCGTCAGGTAAATTTAGTTTACCTTCAAATAAGGCTTTCCCAAATTGAGAGTGCGTTAAAACACCACCATCGCTCTGGCTCCCGAAGGCTCCTACATCTATGGCCGTAAATGTATAATTGGCGTCGCAAACACCAAGAAGCACAATACTGTACTCGCCTTTGTAATTATAAAATTGTGATCCTGAATTCGGTGGGCAAACTAAATTTACGTGTTTACCGTCAATAGCGCCAACACAGTTTGGGAAATTCCACATCTCCTCAAAATCACGTGCTATTCGCTTCCATTCGAATTTATTGGGAGGTGAAAGATAGATTGATGATAATTCTTCCCATATTGCATCACAGGTCTCTACAATTATTTTTCGAACAGTCGAAACACCCATCCTAAATGTCATGGCCAGAACTTGGCGACTCGTTCCCTGTGATAAGTATCTGAAAAGCAGTACATATTTAAAATCACAAAGTACTCATAAAATACTAAATAGTCTCACAATAAAGTAAGGAACAATCTGCACTCGGCTGGAATTGGCTCTCTCTGCGAATGTTTTGTGAGACGACCTCCTATTAAATTAAAAAGGACATCAAACAGTTCACTTTTCATCCTTGTAGCCCTCTGAAATTGCTCTTCATCACAACTTTTCATGCTATCAAACACTCTTTCAAAAAAACCTTCGGTTTTACGGTGAATATTGAGTTCCCTAACCCACATCCTCCTGCGTGAAACCTGGAGACTTTTAGCATATTTGTATGCTTGATATACACACATAAGGATCCACAAGAAATCAAACATTTCATCCATTTTCGCTAAAACTGAAATTGTCCGTGTCACTTGCTTGTCAGTTGCGCGTTCAATATTCTGTTGTAACTTACCTAGCGTCGCATGCGTCGCTTCATAAATGTCAACGCACGCAATGCCGCGACGCCCGCGTTGGTTGTGTCACTACCTTTAGGGTTGATAGCAGTGCGTCAACTCATAGTGGGAGGGAGCACGTGTGTATTGATGGTCCGAACAATTCCGATTTGAGTTATAAATATTTCTTTTATTTAACTTGCTGTGCGGTTAAATGAAGATTAATAACTCTAACTGTATACATACAATTTTATATGTATTAAATAAATGACTGTTTGGTATATTCAACAGAACAAGATGTCAGAGAAAAGAGTTAGAGATTCGGAACACTCACCGAATAAGGATAATAGAAGTAAATGTTTCTATTTATTCAGAATATAGACAATTGTGTATCAGAGAAACCAGATCTGGTAATTTGTTTTTATTGTCTGTCTTCAATGAAATAAAAACAAGGTTAGATGAAATAATCAGAATAATTGATCTATTTAAAAATCTAGAAGAACAATCAGAGAGCCTGACGCCTCCGGGGTTGCCTGTAATGTGCATGATAACCCCGAGCGAACGTAGACTCAGAGCGGATCTGAGAGATACTATAAGGCGACTAGAGGCAACAGCAAAAACAAATCAGAAGACAGCTGAGTCAATGGAAAGATCAGCGAAGCTAATGGCAGACTCCATCAGTAATCTAACGAGAGTCTTTAACATCAGACGTTCAGAGGTAAATAATATGTCTTTATTAAATTCTACAATCAGAGGTGGGGATTTTGTAAATACTGAGAGTATAACACAAGAGCCGAATTCAGAAGATCACGAGAATACTCAATCGACAGTAATAAATGAATTGAGCCAAACATTCAGGGAATTCAGACGCACACTAGACACAAGTAACAGTGTGAATAAATACAATATTAAAAGAAATTATAAACTAACCCAAAACATGCCTTTGAATGTTTGGATTGATTACCTAACCTCAGAACTACAAACACATGATTTACTCGAATTCATTCAAGAAATCATACCGACGAATAAAGATTATAGTTCAGAGGAATTAAGGAAAAAGAAAAACTTAGTCAGAGATATAATAATTAATCATGTTGATGAATATTATCATAAAAAGATATTGAGTATTAAAGAACCAATAGAAATTATTCAGATGATTAGAGAAAGTCGAAAGGCCGAAGCAAATATTTCAGCATCCTCGGTCAGAGCACAATTATACAGTATGAGAATGTTACCTAATGAAAGCATAAATAATTTTTGTGACAAGTTTGACACGATTATTAGAGAATACCAAACATGTGAAGACATGATACCTCTGACAGAAGAGGAGAAAAGATCAGCATTTTACAAAGCTGTTTCAGAGGCTCATAAAAGTGTGAAAACAGTAAATTTCACTAAGAAACAATTTAATAATACAGATATGACGATAGATGATATTAAAAAATATATTTTACAGATGGAATCAGAGTTAAAATCAGAAGAGAGAAATCAAACGGAAAAACCGATGGCGAAATTAGCAACGAGATCAGAAGTTCAGAAGTGCTTCAGATGTAACAAATTCGGGCACATGGCAAGATCATGTCCACTGACAGAGTACGGTCTGTGGTACTGTTTTTATTGCCAAGGCGTCAGAAACCACAAGGGTGATGACTGCCCAAACAAGGCAACTCCAAAAGACGGGTATGTTAAAAATCAGAATTCAAATATTTATAATAATACATATAAGTGGGAAAATAAAACAAACAAAAATAGAAGTAGAGTATTCAGAAGTAATAATAATAAAAGTAGAAATAAAGGCATATTCAGAGGAAATAACAATTGCGTGACAAAACCAAATTTAAAGCCAACAACATCAGTACAAAACCAATCGATAAAAAGGAAAATAAAGGCTTACAATGCAGGTAATAATGCTACTTTTAAAAATAAATCAGAGAATAAATTTAAGTCAGAAGGAGCAATTACATTCATTGCGGACTCAGGAGCAACTGAGCATATAATTGGCAAAAACATTTACTTACATAACTTTGAAATGAGTCAAGGGGAGACAATTAGAAGTGCAAACAAATCTGCAAATATCATGGTGAATGGGAAAGGCGACTTATATATAAAGTCAAATATAAATAAACATGAAATTATTAAGTTGTCAAATGTTCTGGCAGCTAAGGATGTATCAGACAATTTAATATCACTCAGACGCTTTGCAGACATAGGGCTAGCAATTTATCTAGACAATCAGAGATTAACAATATTTGATAAAACAACAGGCGAAGAATACTTACAGGGCAACTACAAGAAACCAAATTGGGAGGTTACATTAGAAGCAGAAAATTCAGAAGACAATTCACTAAATAATTATGAAAAATACAACAAGTACTCATGTAGTGCTCGAATTGGTACTTTGGAGGAACTCCTGGAACAATCTCAGGCGGATATTATGGAAATAAGTAGCGACAATGATAAAGAAATCCTAGCTGAGATTGGGAGGGAGAACGAAGGGATAGTCCAAAGTGAAAGAAACCAAAATAATTCAGAGAAATTAGAGGTTGAGTCAGAAGAAATAGTCAAGTACAATGCTATTAACTTAGATCAGAGTAAAGGAAAAGAATTAGATGTTTTGTTTGATGGGAGAAGCAACAATGGGTTGAACATCAAATCCAAAAATAAAATAAAAGACTCAGTGCTTTGGCACATAAAATTGGGGCATGTGTCAATCAATTATTTGAAAAAGCTTCAGAGATCTGAAAACATTTTGAAAAATGTAAGATTTGACGAGGATATATTAGACTGTGAAGTCTGCATCAAAGCAAAGATGGAAAAGTTACCTTTTTCAGAGACTAGACTCAGAGCAACTAGACCACTAGCTAGGATACATACAGATGTTATGGGACCTATAAAACCGGCTAGCAGTCCTGGCGGTAATAGGTTCATAATGGTATTTGTTGACGACTATTCAAGATTTGCAAAAGCATATGCTGTTAAAAATAAGAGTGAAGCAGGTGACTGCTTGGAAAAATTCTTAATGACAGCTAGAAATTTAATAGATGAATGTGTAAAGGTAAATTTTATCAGAACAGACAATGCAAAATAATTTGTCGAGGGAAAATTTTCAGAAGTCATGGTGAAAGAAAATATTGAAGAGGATTTCGCCCCCCCCCCCCCCCCCCCCCCTTATACTCCTGAACACAACGGAACTTCAGAGAGATTTAATAAAACCCTACAATGGAAAATCAGAGCGTTAATGTTAGATTCGGGGTTACCAAAGAATATGTGGATGTTAGCCTCAGAAGCCTCAGTACATTTATACAATAGAACTCCACACAGAGCTAATAATTTCGAATCACCACTTCAGAAGTTTACCCCAAAGATTGACTCGAATATAGACAAAATCAGACGTTTTGGGTGCATAGCTTATGCTAAAATACCTTTTCCTAATACTAAATTCTCAGAGAGAGCAATTAGAACAATTATGGTTGGGTACACAAAAACTGGGTATGTATTGTGGCATCCAGAATCAAAGAAGTTGATTACTTCAAGAAACGTTAGGTTCAATGAGAAAATTGTGT
Organism: Tolmerus cingulatus; assembly: GCA_959613345.1. NCBI lineage: Eukaryota > Metazoa > Arthropoda > Insecta > Diptera > Asilidae > Tolmerus > Tolmerus cingulatus. The sequence continues at coordinate 20,678,792 of OY390709.1, read as the reverse complement.
ACAAGGAGTTGTATCACTCTAAGTCTGATGAAAGAAGTTTAGAAGTGACTCCTGAAATAATGAAAGACATCAATGATGCAGGTTGGCTAGTAGACTCAGAAGAAAAGGTGGTAGAAACCAAAAGCCAGGAAAAAGTGTCAGAGAAAAAAGTATCAGAAGAATTAACTAAGACAAAAGTGGGTAGACCCAGAAAAAGGAAGTCAGAGGATATTACTGCCGGGAACTGTCCAAGGAAGATGCGGAAAAACCCAGAGAGAACAGCCAAAACAAACAGGCCAACATGGACACACCTACGACCTGCTTTTGCGGAACATCCGAAACAAGATGCAGGAAAAAGCTCTATTGGAATTAATCTTGTCAAGAGTTTAGAAGAACATATAAATTCAGAAGATCAATTTAGGCATGCGCTCATAGCCAAAATTAATAGAGATCCGGCTAACTATAGAGAAGCATTGGAAGCAGACGAAAAATCAGAATGGATCAAAGCTGTTCAAGAGGAACTTAAATCTATGAAGGAAAATAATGTTTGGGAACTAGTCGATAGACCTAATAAATCAGAAGATGGAAAGAGGGTTCAGATCATAGACTCTAGATGGGTATTCAAAAAGAAATTAGATGATTGTAAACAAGTTTCATACAAGGGTAGACTCGTCCTCTGGTCACGAGATAAAAGTTAAAGATACTAAAGAGTATGAATTAACAGAAACCTATGCTCCGGTATCTAGGTTACCTATAATCAGAACAGTGTTCGCGATAATAAACAAATACGGTCTTGAGGCGTGTCAGATGGACGTGAAAACTGCTTTTCTGAATGGAACCTTGGAAGAAGATATATTTATGGAGATTCCAGATGGACTAGTGGTAGATGAGCACACCAGAGCGAATAAAGTGTGCAAGATTAAAAGAGCTATGTATGGCCTTAGAATTAGTTCAAAGAGATGGAATCAGAGATTTTCAGAAGAACTACTCAAGCTAGGGCTTGAAAAAGATATCAATGAACTTTGCCTGTTCACTTGGAGAAAGGAAGGGAAAATGGTCATAGTTTTAGTATACGTGGACGATGTGATCTTGGCAAGTAAATACTCAGACAAAATGTCAGAAGTAAAAGGAAAACTGAAATCAGTATTCCAAATGAAGGACTTAGGAGAACCGGAAAAATTCCTAGGTATGAAAATATTCAGAGAAAAGACAACCTAGTTACTAACTATGACACAATCAGACTATATTAAAAAATGTCTTGAGCGATTCAATATGCTGGAGAGCAAACCTCAGAGAACACCTATGGTTACCAGACAAGTAAAGAAAAGAGAGATCAGAAATGCTGTGGAAATCAACTCAGATGAAAATCATAAACGAACTAAAGTTCCGTCCCGGGAAGCAACCGGGAGTTTGTTATATGTAGCTAGCGCCACACGACCTGATATTTCCTACGCAGTTAATTACCTAGCCAGACGACAACTGGAACCTTCAGAAGATGACTGGAAGGAGGTCAAGAGGATTTTCAGATACCTGAAAGGCACTCAGAACCTTGGTTTAGTATTCAGAGCAAAAGAAGAAACATTAGAGGCAATGTCAGATGCTAGTTTCAGAGACTGTTATGACTCATCTTCCACAGGAGGGTATGTAATCAAACTGTTTGGTGATACTATTGCCTGGAGGAGCCATAAGCAAAATTATGTCTCACTATCAACTTGTCAAGCTGAGACTACTGCAATGAGCGATGCTTGTCAAGAGCTGGTTTCTCTAGATAAGGCTATCAGAGATATGATTGGAAAAACTATGTATCCAGTAATTATCAGATGCGACAACGAGTCCGCGGTAAAGTGTACTCAGATGGATGGTAATCACAAGTTGAAAAACTTTGACGATGATTTGGCAAACATTCAGAGAAATCTGGTAAAACGTGAAGGTACAGGAAAGAAAAGTCACATGGCATCCACCCATGGAGATTATATAAAAACCTGTACATTAGAAGGAAAAGTTAAAGTGGTTTGGATGCCTACTTCAGAGAACGAAGCAGATATCATGACCAAGCCACTTGCATTTGAGCAACATAATTACCTCAGAAATAAGTTATTGAATTCAGAAATTAATTAATTCAGAAGGTTATTAATACTAGATGAAATAGATTACTGAACATATAAATGTGTTCTCAGATGAAGCCTATTAAAGCTTTTTGTTTCAGATTTGTTAAGAGGAGGTAGACGAATGGAGGATGGGGATCAGTGAGCTAGTCGGTAGGACGAAGAGAGGGAGTGTTGAGACGTTTAGGCTTCGTCAAACCTAACGCTCAATTCTATGTGGATGAAGTTGGGTCCATCCACCTATTCAGAGTTCGATGTTTTTCCTATCCCTGATCTGTCAGCTGCTGCCAGGATTCTTCCCATTCCGTGTTCAACAGCAGAGCAGCGCAAGTGTCTTAAGTAGTGAGAGTAAAAGCAGAGTTCTTATTTTAAGCTAAATTAAAGTATTCAGAGTGTATTTAAATAATGAATCAGAGTGAACATTGTGTTAATTAATTAGAGAAATATTAAGCTGTAATACACAATTGTGTTTTTCATTTTGCAAATACAAAAACATCCAACAGTTTTTCGCTTCAATTTTTAATACTTTACAACGTTTCACTAAATTTATATGTATAGCGAACTGTATTGCACGCTAGGCACTTGTTAAATAATATGGCTTAAGATGAGGCTTGCTATTTATAGTTTTTTAAATTTTAACTTTATTAGTGACCAGCAAATGGTTTTTCGCTTCAATTTTTAATACTTCACAACGTTTCACTAAATTTATATGTATAGCGAACTGTATTGCGCGCTAGGCACTTGTTAAATAATATGGCTTAAGATGAGGCTTGCTATTTATAGTTTTTTAAATTTTAACTTTATTAGTGACCAGCAAATGGTTTTTTGCTCCAATTTTTAATACTTCACAACTTTTCACTAAATTTATATGTATACGAACTGTATTGCACGCTAGGCACTTGCTATGGCCTAAGATGAGTCTTGCTATGTATTTATAGTTTTTAAATTTTGTTTTTGATATTTTTATTTTTATGAATATATTATGTTTAGGAATATATTATTAGCTTGTTTTGATATATTATTAATTTTTAAATTTATTTATGATAGTATAAATATATATTATTAACTAACTTCTCCTCAAAGTCCAAATGATAATAGCAGGAGCACATAATTAGTAGAACCTTAAGGAAGTAATAATTGCTACGATCACAATTTGCGCTAAAAAGTAATAAAGTCCAAGTTCAATAAAAAATGTTTGAATCAAACAATATTCTCTGTAAACGCGCAGTCAAACGCGCTTGACTTTTGAAATAAAAATTATTTTTTCTCTCAATGTACTTACCCGCTCCATGCTGTCGCAAAGATAAATCGGTGATGAAACCGTGGCTGTGGTATGCATAACACACAGCCATATATATAATACACCACTTTGAATGCACCATTCCACCGAGTAAACCGTTTTAATTGAGATAAAATATATATAATTAGTTAATGTACGGTACACGCCGTCGAGTCAAACTAAAGTGTTCTACAACCACTACGATATTTATATGAAACAAACTGTTTGTTAAGCACTAAATTTGCTATTTTAACGCTTTTTAATCGAATAAACATGATAACCTTATTATACATGAACTTGCAAAACGTTGCTGAATGCAAATAAAAAACACGGCGCTTGAACTTGCAAAACGTTATCGAATACAAATAAAAAAACACGGCGCTTGAACTTGCAAAACGTTGCTGAATGCAAATAAAAAAATACGGCGCTTGAACTTGGGCTTGCAAAACGTTGCTAAATGCGAATGAGAAGCACGGCGCTTGAACTTGAACTTGCAAAACGTTGCAAAATGTATGTTAAAAGCTTTATAGTTTATAAACGATTAATGAGAGCGGTTTCTTTTTAAGCACATTGCTAATACGTCATTGAAAGAGTCTAACACAGTCCACAAGGAACTTCTTTGGTTCTTTATGTACCAAGTTAAAAATTGCCCCTGTCCTGATGCGATCATTAAAGGCAGACTGCAGGTCCCCCCACTTTACTCTGGCGCTAGCATAATTAGCTCTATTGGTGTGGATTCATATAACCAGCACCAGTCATTCTTAACTTTTTAATTGCGCGCGATAACCTTGCGCATGACTAATACCATTTATCCAATTTTGTTTTTTATCTACAGTCTTTGCTCTTTTTAAGTTTTTTCGAAGAACTCTTAAATATTTGGAACAGTCTTTTACGCCTTGCCCAATTAGTTCATGATTGTTTTGCGCACTTATGACGGCAAACTTAACCTTTTGAATGAGTTCGCTCGCTTGCACCACTTTTATGTTTTAATGTTAATATTACTACACTAGATAAAAAATGTAAGAATTTGCTTTAAATATATCATTCGATCACTTCTTAAAATAAATCACACGGTATCATAGACAGTGAGTAAATAATGAAATTTATTAGATATTTATCATATAATATATCAAAGAAATTAAATCTAATTTATAAAGAAAATATGATCTCTTCTAAGCTCCAAATATATTCAGACAATATGAAAGATATTTTATAAAGACAATTTCACAATATTACGCAAATATCGTGAGTTTTATGTTATACCAATAAATTTGTGTAGGAACAAACAAGCTAATGTAAAAGTGAAATAATGGGAACACGTAATTGAAAAAACCAAATGCATAATTGCACCCAATCATAGCAAGAATTTGCAATGAACTCAATAAATCGGGTTTAATAAAACAACAACAACTACTTATGCGGTCAATAGATGCATGTGCATTTATAAATAGGTTAAGCATAAGCATGATTCAAGCGCAATATTGTACCCACAACGAGGCAAGCACAATCATGTTTATTTCTGTTTTGTAAAACACGTCTGGTATTTTAATAAGTCAAAGACCTATCCAGACTATCTGCAATACATAATGGTTAGTGATCAGGAAACACTTTGAACTTTTTGTCTTTACAGCTGGACAATTTCATAATCATTCACAAGAACTGAGCGCCCGGTAGACAGGTTTTGCATCTAGCACAGTAAGCAGCTTGCGCATGCATGTAAACGATTAGGGGTTTGCCTAAAGTATGGGAATAAATTTTTTCAAACTACATAGCAGAAATTTTAGAAATTTTATGAGTTTGTTAACAAAATCACAATGTTTCCTGAAATGTCATTCGCGCTACAAATTAGCTGGGTTGCTAACCAAAAAAAAGGTAAAAAGAGCTATGGCCGCGGATTCATCATCTAGAATTTCACGATATCATTAAAATTATATGCAGGAACAAAAAAGGGCATTTTAAATCGAAGCATCAGTATCAACGAAGTGGATGTAAAAGTACAACAGAAATTTTTTTATTTTTGTTAAGGTTTTAGGAAAAGCTATTCACTGCTTCTTTTGGGCTCTTCAAAAATGTTTTTGGAGCGCTCCTATGGAGCTCAAATGGAGTGCTTGTCTCTGCGGACATCTAATGTTAAAAAATATATGAACTCGGAGCGCAAAGCGAGCGCTCACTGCTTCTCCAGGAGCGCTCTTTTATATACAGTGAGCGACAATATAAAGTTAACACATACAATTTTGGGAGCTTGAGTTCAGTAGCATCTAGATAAGTGATTGCTGTTTGTTATTTCTGCATAATTTTCAAACACCTATATGTACTCTGTTGAAAAAATAAAATTTCTTTATTTCAAAAATAATATTAACAAGTTCATAGCAACAGAAACAAAACAAGCACTAAATTCATGCGTCAATATAAAGTTAACACGTTTGAAAATACACTATCTAACAGGATATTTTCGTGGAATTGTAATTGCATTGTTGAGTTAATCGTATAGATTTCAATCTTAGTCAGGCACCTACTGCTCATTCACGGCGGTAATTCGCATTTTCCGTCATATTTGTAATAGTTTTTACGATTTAATACCCTTTTCAGTCTAAAAGTGCAAAGTACAATAAATGGGAAAGCAAACTACAATAGAAGAGCGTAAGATAATTGTCGAAATGTTTAAAATGGGAAAATCTTTGCGAGAGATAGCAAAAATAATAAAAAAAAGTCATGTAGCGGTAAAAAAAATTATTGACAAATATGAAAATTTTAATACGTTTAAAAACATTGACCACAAAAGGCGACCTAAAAAATTAAATGAAGTGGATATCAGGGCTATAGTTAAAGAAGTGAGGAAAAACCCATATACAAGTACCGTAAAAGTGGCTCAGGAACTTAGTCAAGCAAAAGGAGATAATGTAAGTGCTAGTGAAGTGCGCAGAGCACTTCATGCCACGGGATATTTTGGTAGAGGTCCATGGAAAAAGCCGTTAATCTCTAAAGTTAATAAAAAAAAGCGTTTTGAGTACGCGCAAAAGCACAAGGAAAAGGGCTTTTCCTTTTGGAAGAATGTTTTGTTCTCAGATGAAAGTAAATTCGAAATTTTGAAACAGCGGAAACCACCGAAAATTTGGAGGAAAGAGAACTGCGCTTTACAGGAAGAGAATCTAGTATGTACCGTCAAGTATGGAGGGGGATCAGTGATGGTCTGGGGCTGTTTTGCAGCCCCGGGAGTTGGCAGACTTGTATTCATAGAAGATACAATGAAAAAGGAAGATTATCTAAAAATTTTGCAAACAAATCTTCAGCCTAGCGTCGAAAAGTTGGGCTTATGCCAGTCATGGATATTTCAGCAAGAAAAGGACCCCAAACATACTACCAAAATTGTGAAAGAGTGGTTGCTGTACAGAACTCCTAAACAGCTAGATCAACCTCCTTTCTCCCCAGATCTTAATCTCATAGAAAATCTATGGGATCATCTTGATAAGCAAACTAGAAAACGAACTTTACTTCCAAAGATTAGCTCAAACGAATACTTCTTGAGGAATGGCAAAAAATTTCTCAAGAATATAAGAAAACGCTTGTCGAGCCCATGCCGAGGAGATTGGAAGCAGAAATAAGAGCAAAAGGTGGCTCAACGAAATATTAAATAATTATTTTCGAGTCTGTTAACTTTATATTGACGCATGAATATAGTGCTTGTTTTGTTTCTGTTGCTATGAACATGTTAATATTATTTTTGAAGTGAAGAAATTTTATTTTTACAACAGAGTACATATAGGTGTTTGAAAATTATGCAGAAATAACAAACAGCAATCACTTATCTAGATGCTACTGAACTCAAGCTCCCAAAATTGTGTGTGTTAACTTTATATTGGTGCTCACTGTATTTTGGAGCACTCAATTTCCCACTGGGTCGTTCGCTTCAAAGATTTGGATTGTGTTTTGAAATTACGCGCGTGATTTTGAAAAATGTAATATTTTGTGTTGAAATTGTTTGTGCATTAAATCTGATATTTTGGCATAAGGGACCAATTATAAAACAGTTTTTTGTAGTTTTTATTAACAATTGCTGTGAGAGTGAAATATGGGAGGAAAACGTCTTGTGAAGTGTTTAGCGTGTGGCCTTAAAAAAGACGATCATCCTCAACTTAATGTTTTCAATGTACCATTGAATAATGACAGGTAAACTATATAAAATAATTATGTAGAGGTATTTAATATAACAAGTATTTTTCGTGTATCATTACGTGAGCCTACCATTTAAAATATATAAGTTCATTTATTAATTCACATTAATTTATCTTTAATATGTTCTAAACGAATCGGAAATTTATATGTATAAAACTAATGTTTAAATTAAAATTCAGTAATAATTTTACTAACATTTAGATAAATTAATTTTACTTTAACTTTGTCTTAAGTTATTATTCCGCACATAATGTTTTAAAATTGATATGTATATTAGCGGATTTTAAATATTTTAAGGAACAATATAAATTAAGGGTTACAGAAAATAATTGTTAACACATATTATAGACACTCAGGAAATTACTTGTAAAATATTGTTTTTGTAAGATGTTTCCATTGGAATTTCAAATATTAGAAGAATATAGGCCGTAATTTTATCAATGTATTATTAGTAAATAGAAGTAAACCCCTTACTCATAAATACTAAATGGATAATATTGAAATTATAATTTTGTGTTGCGTTTTTGCTTTTATGCATTATACATATTGCTTTCAGGAGAGAAATATGGTTGGAAGTATTGGGACGACGCGATCTAATTGGAATGAAAATAAGCAGTGCTTTAAAAGTTTATGCGCGTCATTTTCCTAATGATATGTTACGCACAAATGTTTTAAATATTGTTAGACTAAAACCAAATGCTATTCCGACGCGAGAACAACCGTTAAGAAAAATCCAAATTTTAGATAATTCGATAATTTTTCCGAGTATTCTTGAAGGTAATATTTAGAAATATGTGTAAATTGCTTGGGTCAATCACATGCATGCTTAGTATAACATACATCACGTGCAATTTTATAATGGCAGACATTTTTCTAGTTAAAAACCAATAGGGAGCATTTTTGGTTCAGGTAGAAATGTTTTATATGACCCAAGTAAGTCAGCTTTTACAGACGGTCAACCTGCGATATCATAAACATTTTGCAATATGTTTGGAAAGCATCATAAACTAATTATTAAAATGGTATATAGATGTCATTTTATGTTACGTGCAATTTGTCTAGCCACGTTTAACAATAACGGCTACAATCACCTACCCATATTTAAGCACCGGACTGTTAAGTGCTAAATGTGGCGACGTGTAGTGTTTCTTTTTCTAACAGCCATTCAAACGAAAATCTCTAAAATTAATTTTAAGTATTCTTATTATAATAATTAATTGTATATCAGGTTTTGTTTTAATTAACTAAGCGAATGTGTTATATACTCAGAGTTCAGGAACTGTCGTGTACTATAACGTTGGCCTAAAATCATATTAGTATGTAGTTCATAAACATCCCTAAAAGTCAATTATAGTGATTGATAATTTACATATGCGATATATGTTCGTGTCTTCAGGAAATAATAGGCTTACGCAACCCATAAATGTGGAGAATCATGAAGTGAATACTCCAGCGGTTGACACAAGCATGGAAAATGATGTACATCTCCCAACAATTGAGCCAGAAATTAAAGAAATGGAAATTGTCCCGATCGTTTTCATCCCGGAAATGGAAAATATAAATGAATTTGCAGACAATGCAAAACTTTTACAAATATTGGACGAGGTAATTTAAATTTTATTAAATATGTATACATGCAACACATTTAACGTACTGTTGAAATATTTTTAGTATGCTATATGTCATACATTACAGAAAACTCAAATACACAATTTTGTATATCTTTAATTTATTTTAGATTCTCAACCATCACGCTCGGGAATTTTCACAACGAGTCATCAGCGAACCCAAACCCCGAAGATAGGGAAAAATATTCCGCAAGGGAAAGCCCAGGGGCTCTACAAGAAATACAAGCTACTCAAACAGGAAAATAAGCAGTTAAGAATTCTTTCACGTAACCATAGTAATTTTATATTGCTAGCTAAAAATCGTTTGCCTCCTGAGCTTGCGCACATAGTACAAAATCATGTGTTAAATTTTGAAAAAATTAAGCAACTCAACTGCTATTAATACTGCAGAAATCATAGACAAATTTTATAGTTTATTTGATCTCTTCAATTCGAGCAAATTCAAAGAGGCTAAAACCTTTAGAAGACCTTTCTTTGGTAACAAAGAGCAACTTAATTTTCTTAACGAAATGGAACTCTTTCTTACTTCCATGACACTCATTAATGTTCAATGTGACCAAGAAAAAGATGTTACAAAGAGCGTTCAATTCATAAACGGTTGGATCCAAAACATAAATGCATTAAAATGTTTCCATACTGATTTCAAATCGGAGCAAATCCTTTATATTTATATTAACAAGAAATTTAAATCAAGATACTCTTGAAAACATGTTTGGTACTCTTAGGAAACGAGGTGGAAATAGTAAGCAATTAACTCCATATCATTTTTCTTGTGCTTTTAAAAAATCATTTGCCATTAAATATATGCAGCATATTCCTTCTGGAAATTGTGAACCTACACAAAACATTCAACTACCCACAATTAATTCAGATACTGTAAAAGAATCAAATTCCCCTTCAAAATCAGTATCATTTAAAGTAAATTTCAATTTTAAACCAATGGAGTTAGCCAAAAATAATGCGTTTCACTATTTTGGGGGATGGCTTTTTAGGGAAAACATATTAGAACACAATTGCCAAGCAGAGCTAACTTCTGAAAATAGTACATTTACCACATTTATAAATTTTAAGCAATATGACAACGGCAAATTAATAACACCCCCGGTACAGTTCATGCAAAGTATACAAAAATTAGAAGACAAATTTATTGAAATTTTTAATAATATCATTGTTCAAAAAGGCATAGAAAATAAATTGTTAGATGCTTTAAAGTCCGAATACACTTTTGAATGTTGTGATAAACAGAATAAAGATTTTCTTGTAAAACTATATATTAGAGTAAGAATATATTATATTATTAAAGATTATAATAAAAATGTTAAAAAATTTGACAGTAAAAAGAAATTATTAAATGTGATGCATTTCTGATCCATAATTTTAATTTAACTTTTTTGTTCTTTTAAATATTTATTATTAGTTTTAATCAAAAGTTTGTGATGTATTTTAAGATCGATCATTGTTAAATTTGTAACATTATTGTTGTTGAAATAAATAAGGAGGTTTTTTATGCCATGCGCTTTTTCCTCCTTGGAAAAAATTACACTGTTTTCATTTCAAACATTACAGGAAACTTATATGTTATCTGAAGCCAGCGCAGATCTACTCAGTATATGCAGTTTTTACACATTTCAATTTTTGAGAATACTTCAGGAAAAAGAAAAAATAAATGTGTATACAAAAAATATATTATATTCTTAAAAAATGAATATAAATAGAAATATTGAACTATTTTGCAATAAAAACAATTTAGTAAAGCTCATGCATTTATTTAATTCAATGAACGTTTTCTTTCAGTTTTAAATGATTGCCTGTCGGCACCCTGTAGCCTCTGTACCAGTTCCTCAAAATTCCAAGCCCCGCCTCAGCATTGTTTCTCTCGTTTTCACCACAATGCGTAAGCATGCTATCGACTTCTAGCAAGATCGTGGGGTTGGGAGAAATAACGGTACCAAGGTCATGAAAAATGAAAAGCTAAATTACCGGAGTGAACAGTCTTTGTAACGTAAGTCCCATAGTCTTTGGCCGATATGAATGTGAGACGCGATGAGGCGATTTTGGTTGGTTCGTGATTGGTTGGTCCGAGCATTGGAGAACGGCCTTAAATAACCGCGCTCGCGGCGCGATCATACGCACGAGCGACCTTTTGCTGTTCGGACGTGGCTAGAAATCTTGCCTATAAATTTGCGATTTTCGTTCATAATTTCGATTGCTATATTAGTTTAACCACTGAGAGGTTTTTTTTTTTTCCTTAGGTAAGGGGGAGGCGACTGCCTCAAGCGCTCAGACCACGGTCCATTGCACTCATCCCCAGCCCTATCCGAACTTTTTAGTCCTCTTGACGAAACCAAGAACATCAGATAGGGATTGAGAATTGAAGTCCTCCATTCTCATTACATCAGCGCCGAACGCCGTCATGCGCGCTCGGGAGAAAGCCGGACAGTTACAGAGGAAGTGCTCCGTGCTGTCCTCGTCCTCCCCACACGAAGGACACGTTGGGTCGCTAATGATCCCTAGGATATTCATATGTTTACCGCATGTGTTATGTCCCGTAACCGTCCCTACCAGCGTTCTGCAATCTATCTTACCTAAGTTAAGTAGGAGTTTAGCAGTGTTGCTGTCCGGCCGGCTAATGAACCATTTGGTGAATTTACATGTTGATATATTGGACCATCTTTGACCATGTATTGAATCCATGGATCTAGTTATCCAGTTTTTCAACACTGTGGGGCTAACACCAATGATGGGCTCCGGTCCCATAGGGGGACAATTCGCGCCCTCCTTCGCTAAAGCGTCAGAGGCCACATTACCATTGATTCCCTGGTGACCGGGGACCCATATAAGATGGACCTGGTTGTGCTTGGCAGCAGAGTTAAGTCTTTTCTTACATTCTTGGACAATCCTTGACCTGGTGGTAGGGTGAAGTAGAGTGACAAGAGCCGCCTTACTGTCGCTCGTTATGCCATTACATCAGCACCCCTGCACAGACACCTGTTCTGTTTCCAAGGAACATGACCTGACCACTTGACTCAGCTTCCCAGGCTTCTACCTGCACATATTTGACTCAGCTTCCCAGGCATCACTTTCCCCGAACTACATTGGCACACCTGCAAGTCACTAGGTTATGAGTTAACCGTTTGCACATTAGAAAATCAGTTCTGTTCATCAACTCAATAAAATAACACTCTTTCGGATTAAATAAAGCTCTTTTATTTTAAATAGCCCATCGTACATATAATTCACGCCGACAAGGTTACGCGTAGTGCTACCGGGGTGTAAAGCGACACGATGCAAATGGCTAAATTGAGTGCAATGCACTTGCCGATCGATGTTTGTCACCAGTCCAGAATGCAATTATGCATTTTTGGTTTATGTAAACTCGGAAGACGCACTGATTGGGCAAAACGATACTTTATCGATCAAAGGGGCGGATCCTCCCCAAATATATTTTGAATAAAAGGATATGTTCCTGTTACGATAAATCAGAAGTGATCTAGATTCTAACCAGGCATTGCCCCCCTACCAAAGGTAAGGCTTTCCTGGGGTTAATACAAGTATATTTAAAAAGGTGTTCTAAGTAAGGAGAATAAAGTCTTTTTTTAAAAAACCCGAACAACAAAGCTTTTAAATTTCGTGTTCCGCGGATCCCTCAGCAGGATCCCAACAATAAGCAAGCCGTTGTTTCTAATACGATTACCTCAATAGATCAGCTGATAAAACTTATTTCCGACGCTAAAAAAGCCAATACCACCTACAAAAACCTGAGATGTGGAAACAACCCTTGGCTATCTGATCAAATAATGAAAGAGATTAGAAAAGAAAGCAAATTATACAAAAAAATGGTTGATCATCCAAATTCACTGGAATACAAAAATGCATATCTGCTCCAAAAAAACTTAACCCTCTAACTGGCAAAACTGTAAAAATCAAATTAAAACTTCGGGAATTTTTTTCCTAATTAACTATGACATAAGAAACGAGGAAAATGTATACTCGAATCAATTATGCGTTTTTTTTCGCCTTCAGGTAAGAACAGGTAAATGCTGCCTCAAGGCACTCTTGCCTGTTTGGAATAATTTTTATTCAAAAGAGAGGGAATAACAAATAACAATTTTAAATTATTTTCTATGGTGATAATAATAAAAGCAATTTTTGGTGTTTGAGTAGCATAAATGAAGGCTTCATTTTTCACAAATACATTGCGTTTGAGAAGATTTGCAGAATTTGCACTTCTTTTTCCCATCTTCTTTCCCTAACCACACTGGGAAGTAGTCATATTTGTCAAACTCAGTTAAAATGTTTCTTAGGATCTAAATACCAGATTAAGAAACGGCTATCATAAAAAAAAATACCCCTGTTAAGTAAACGCGATTTAAGCAATAGCTGCCTCCAGGCAGCCTTACCAGTTAGAGGGTTAACAACATCAATAATAAGGACCGCTTAACAAAGAATTATTGACAGAGATATCGAAAGAGTCAAAAAAAAAACACAAGAAAATTGTGGAATATAATGAATAAAAATATCGTCAAAAAACAAGGAGATCTTATGAGTAGTATCATCAAAGAAATAAAATTACCTGGGGGGCTGTTCTAACTAATGCAAAAATGATACCGGATGAGCTAAATAAATACTTTGTTAACGTAGGAAATGAACTGAAAAAGAAGATACCCGACATTTTACCAGTCTCTAACATAATACAAACAAAAGCAATGTTTCTGTAGCCAACAAATCAGAAGGAAGTAGAATTAACAATAAGGGCATTGAAAACAAATTTCAGCGCCTGGATTGGACGGAATTACAGAAGAAGACTTAGATACAGTAGCTTCGGGATAAGGAGAAATGTAAACAGCATAATCAAAAGCTATTTAACTAATCGAAAAATGATTACAAAAGTTGGGCAACACTGCAGCCAACCATTGACACTTAAAACTGGAGTTCCGCAAGGCTCAACTTAGGACCAAACTTATATTTAATATATATACATAATTTAAAGAACGCTGTACTTGCTGGAGAATATCATGTATGCATATGCTGATGACACAAATATCATATATGGTGCAAAAACAGGGGAAGAGGTACAAAACCTCATAAATGAGGATTTAAATAACTTAACAAATTGGACGGATGGAAATAAACTATCTTTAAATGAGCAAGAAACCAAATATATGATATTCAAAAACCATAACAAGACTGATATTAAAATATACATTAAAATAGGTACAGTAAGAATAGAAAGAGTAAGCGTGATTAAATACTTAGGTCTCACTATAGATTATAATCTCAGTTGGAATGCTCACACTACGACAATTACCAAAAAGGTTGTGCCATTGCTTGGAGCAATCAAAAGAAGTAAAACTAAACTGAAACCAGAAATTGCGAACTCAATTTACAACGCACACATCATGTCTCACATTAAGTTTAGCATATTAACATGGACACAATGCTCTAAGCAGACTAAAACGAAAATTCAGCGACTCATGAACAAATCATTAAAGACACTATATCAACTGCCATGGCTGACACCGCCCCACCGCGGACTGCCACCTGGACGTGGTGGGGGGGCCTAGTATGACGGCCCGCCGCTCCAGGCGCGTCGGCATACTACCAAGAGCAGTCCCAGCGAGTCCCGGCGATTCAGCGATGGAGGCGATACCCCTTCGGGCCCTCAGAGCGATGCCGTCGGAAGTCTAGCTTCTGGTAGGGTCACCCTTGGCGGTAAGGTCTGGAGGGAGGGGACAAATGGGACGTACAATTATTCCGGACGCCTATGGATATAGGCATTAAGACCTGAGCCCAGTAGGGTCTTAATTATGGCATACTGGAATGTGACTTGTAACTGTTTGCTTTTGGGCTGACGATTGCAGTATTCTGTTACCTCAGTATGCGGAGGTGACACTCCGCAGAAATGGCTTTCAGGTTAATGCTGCAATCGCCTCCGTCCTACTAAAACCTTGGCAGGTCTCAGGGAACGCTCTCAGCTCGGCACCGTTAAGTTGGTGGTGTAGGTTCAGTTGAGGAACTCCTGATTAGCACTGATCCGGCTCTGAACACAGGCTCCCATAAGGACCTGTGTCAACCCACGCATGGCCCTCCCTGCTTGCATAGGATAACCATGGGATCATGAAGGTGACTACACACGACCGAGTTGAGATAACGGCCTTGAGTTTGGACCCAATAACAATGAACTCAATCAATCAAAATCACGGAGCACAAAACACAGAAGTAGGAGAAACAAGAAACGATTTGGACCCCTTCGTAAGGAGGCCAAAAGTTGCACGGTCACCGGACCGACCATCACCCAAGGTAGCACTGCCAACGACGCAGACCGCTGCATCTAAGCAGGCAAACCTCGAATCGCCGAAAGAAGCGAATATAAGGAGAGAGAGCCATCCTAAAGGACAGAGCGATATTGAACAGGATCTGCTATGTAAATGTCGCGACGTCCTCAGGAGGATGAAGACAGCGGCCGGCAGGCAGCGAAGTATATCAATGGAGATAAAGGAGGGAATGGCGGAGCTCGAGGACCTCATCGAAGCGATTGGCGCCCAGAGAGCTCAACAGAAGAAAGCCGAACGAGAGCCCAAAAAGAGCTCACTGGCCGCTCTGGTCACCAAGGCTGCAGGCACACCAGTGACCCCGCTCACTCTTACCCAGAAGAGGGGAGCTACCAGCCCACTACAACCAGGCGCGGAAAAAAAGAAGAAAGAGGACGAGGCGAACCCCTGGGTGCAGGTCCAGTCGAAGAAAAGGGCCAAAAACAACAAGGCAGAGAAAGCGATGGAAACACCGGCCAAGCCTCCGAGCAAGCGGAAGAGGAACGGGCTGCCTAGGCCTAAGCGTGAAGCCTTGCTTATCAAACCGGTAGCAGGTAAATCCTACGCCGAGGTGCTCAGCCAAATCCGAGGGAAAGCTAACCCAGCGGACACAGGGACTGAAGTTAGGTCCATCCGCCAAGCACGATCTGGCGGTGTCCTCGTGGAGTTTGGAGCCAAGTCAGGAGACAAAGCGGCCTTCAGCGATGCTCTTAGGGCTATCCTCGGAAGCAACGCTACAGTGTGCAGCCTGGAGCCCATGTAAACGGTCGAGATAAGGGATCTCGATAGCCTCACTACGGACCAGGAGGTAGTGCAGGCGATTAAGGACACTGTAGCCGAGACGACCAACGAAATTAAGGTCACAATCACCAAAGCGAATCGTAGAGAGCAGAAGATGGCGATCGTTACGCTCGGAGCGAAAGGAGCGAGCCAATTAATAAAGGCGCAGCACTTGAAGATCGGTTGGATCAGGTGCAGAGTTCGACCAAGGGTGGTTGTTCCACGATGCTTCCGATGCCTGGCTTATGGGCACTTGGCAGGCACCTGCAAAGGCCCCGACAGAAGCCGGCTGTGCTACAAGTGCGGCAAAGCGGGACACAGGCAGCGCAGTGCACAGCCCCAGAGCACTGCATCCTGTGCTCGGAGGCAGGGAAAGGACCGAGTGGCTTAGACCACGCGTCGGGTTCTAGAAAGTGCTTAGTGTTCTGCGAAGCTCTGGAAAGAACCAAGTTGTCTGTGAGATGATTAAAATCTTACAAGCAAACCTCAGAAGAAGCAAGACAGCGAATGACCTGCTGCACCAACTGGGACGGGAGCGGGGGATCGATATCGTGCTGATAAGTGAGCAGTACGGAGATTACCAATCCTCGTCGTGGTACTCTGACACACTTGGGACAGCGGCCATATGGATACGAGAGCGGACAGCGGTCGAGGTCACGGCACAAGGAAGAGGCAGGGGTTTGGTCTGGGTAGCAAGCGGTAAAGTCACCTACTTCAGCTGCTACTTTACCCCAAACGAGCCGATCCAGGAGTACCGGGATAAGGTAGACGCCCTCGAAGAGGAAGTCCTACGCATTGGAGGTAGAGTGGTCGTCGCAGGCGATTTCAATGCGAGGGGAGCGGAGTGGGGAATGCCCACATCGGACTCCCGAGGCAAATATCTCCTGGAGATGGCCGCCAGAACAGGCTTGGTGGTGCTAAACGTCGGCAACACAACAACATTCCGCCGACCGGGGTACGGAGAGACAATCCCAGACGTCTCATTTGCCTCGGAGGAGTTACTACCAAGGGTGGAGGACTGGGCGGTACTGGAGGACTACACTGGCAGCGACCACCAGTATATCATGTTCTCTGTACGGGATGGACTCAGTGGTCCTACGCGAATAATCCCAGTGCCAGCCAGATGGAATGTCGGGAAGCTCGACGAGGACAAGCTAGCGGAAGCTTTACGGAGCGGCTCCCCCAGAGTTTTGGCTTTAACCGTCGACGACGACCGGCTGGGAGCTGAGAGGATAGTTGAAGAAACTATGGACCTACTGCGAAGAGCCTGCGATGCGTCCATGCCTAAATCAAAGCCGAGGCATAACAAGCGCCCAGTCTACTGGTGGACAGCTGAAATAGCCAAATTAAGAAGGATCTGACTGCGCCTAAGACGGAAGGCGCAGAGAGCTGTAAACAGGGATGAAGCCAACAGACGCTTCGGCGAATATAAAGCTGCTAAGAAGGAGCTCCGGCACGTCATCGGCCAGAGCAAAGCAATGCAATGCTAGGAGAGGAAGTAAACTCGGACCCCTGGGGACTTGGATACAGGATCGTAGCCAAAAAGCTGGGAGCCACCACGCCGAGCCATACAATGGACGAGGAGCAAACCATGCGGATTGTGGAGGCGCTCTTCCCGAAGCACCCGGCACGGACAGAGGAGAGCGACGAACAGGTCGGCGAGGCACCGCCGCTGTTCACCGAGGAGGAGTTAAGGACCGCGGTGCGATCTCTTCGCAACAAGAAGGCTCCGGGGCCGGACGGGATCCCTAGCGAGGTGTTGAAGAGCGCTTGCCGAGCTGCCCCCGAACTCTTACTGCGAATGTACAACGCGTGTTTGAGGGCAGGGACTTTGTATGCTCGGTGGAAGGTGGCACGATTGGTGCTAGTAAGCAAGGGTAAAGGAGGCGCGTTGGGCCCTGCGGCCTATCGTCCCCTCTGCATGCTTGACACAGCGGGGAAGCTGCTAGAGAAACTTTTGCAGCCGCGCCTCATGGCGATGGTCCGGGCAGCGGGGGACCTTTCTGATCGACAATACGGCTTCAGACGAGGCCGATCTACTGTCGGCGCTGTGCAGGAGGTGAGAGAAGCGGTGGAGCGAGCGCAGGAGGGCAACCAACACTCTCGACGAGTAGTCCTCCTAGTAACGCTTGATGTTAAGAACGCGTTCAACTCTGCGAGATGGACTGACATGCTAAGAGAGCTGGAGTCTACATTCCGAGTCCCGCACTACATGCTACGGATATTGAGCGATTACCTTAGAGACCGCTCACTAATGTACGACACAACGGAGGGACGACGCACTAGAGCTGTGACAGCGGGGGCGGCGCAGGGGTCAATACTGGGCCCAAATCTCTGGAACATCGCGTACGACGGACTACTGCGCCTCGACATGCCTGAGGAGACGCGTCTGGTGGGCTATGCGGACGATGTTGCAGCATTAATTGCTGCCCGCACGACCAAGCTGGCGCAGTTCAAGCTAAACCAGGTCATGAGAAGGGTGACAGCGTGGATGGTGGATCACGGCTTGACGCTGGCCGTGGAAAAAACGGATATAGTGGTCCTTACCAAAAAAAGAGTCAACACCACACTGCCTATGATGGTGGGAGAGCAGCTGGTGGAGCCTAAAAAAGCTGTGAAGTATCTGGGAGTGATGATTGACAACAAGCTCACTTTCGGAGAACACATCCAGCGAGCAGCGGACAAGGCGGCGACGACCACGGCAGCCTTGAGCAGAATTATGGCCAATACCCATGCTCCGAAGGCGAGCAAGCGTCGGCTATTGATGACCACCGTCCAGTCCATTCTGCTGTATGGAGCGGAGATCTGTGGGGATAGGATGGACACAGACTGCTACAGGAAGCGCATGGCCTCGGTGCAGCGAAGGAGCGCCCTCAGGGTAACCAGTGCATATCGGACAGTCTCCGAACCGGCTGTGCTGGTTATAGCTGGAATAATACCCATCGGTCTACTGGCCAAGGAGCGAAAGGCCGCGTACGCGAGGAGGACCGAGACAACGAGGGACCAAATCAGGATGGAGGTACGGGCCTGCACAATGCGGACGTGGCAGGAGATGTGGGATGCGGAAACCAGAGGACGCTGGACAGCGAGATTGGTGCCCGAAATAGGACCGTGGATAGACCGCGGGCACGGTGAGGTGAATTATTATCTCACCCAGTTTTTGAGTGGCCATGGGTGCTTCAGAGCCTACCTGCACAAAATGAGGAAGAGCGAAACACCGGATTGTGTGTATTGCGACAGCGAGAGGGACGACGCGGAGCACACGTTTTTCCGGTGCAACAGATGGGAGGAAATGAGGACGGGTGTCGAAGAGCGGCTTGGGCAGTTGACTCCTGAGAACGCAGTTGGGCACATGCTCGAAAGCGAGGAAAACTGGGAACTTGTTGCGAAGTTCGTCGGAGACGTTCTCCGCAGGAAAAACCAGGAGGCTGCACAAAGAGCCCTAATCCAGGGCGAGCCAGCAGGAGCCGAATAGGCTAAACCAGCCCACCCCGAAGTAATGAGGTAAACGGTCCCGGGGCGGAGCCTTCGACGCCGGAGGGAGGGGTTTTAGTCGGTAGTCCACCCCCACCAGGGTGGGAGTCCGACACTCCGTCCGTAAAGGGATTTCCCCTCCCTTCCAAAAAAAAAAAATGGCTGACACCGACTAAGGATATATTCAATGAAACAAAAAATGTCAAACTTGACCAAATCATTGAAATTGAGAAAGGAAAATTTATATATTATATAAATTGAAAAAGGGCCTAATGAAAAGAAACATAGAACTTCGACTATCCATTGGTTTCCACAACCATCACATAAGGAGCAGAAATGCTATCAGAACAACAAAGGGAAGGACAGGGAGGGTGCGGACCGGACCCTTGGCCACAGCAATAAAGACGTACAACGGACTGGCGTGATGAACTCACAACATAGTTGAGAGAACTTCATCCTCCATTCCTCGAATCATATATATTGATGAAGAGAATAAATAAATAAATAAAGATATCCATTTTTTAGACTAAACTGCTCTTTGCTGCCCTACTTCGAGTGCAGAACTGAAAGCGCCCAAATTCTTAAAATTCTGACAGATACGGGATCTAACAAGAATTATATTGAAACTCGTCTTGTAACTAATCCTAAACCCAATGCAGTACCATTTTATGCAAATTCCATAGTCGGAAACATTAAAATTAGTCATCATACGATAGTAAATCTTTTTGGACTCCAAGATACCAATATAAAATTCTTCTTGCCACTTACCCTTAAATCATTCCATGGTATCTTGGGAAACGACAGTTTAAAAGAACTTTCTGCAATCATTCACACAAAGGAAAATTACATAACAATAAGAAATAAAATCAGGGGCCGTATCGTGGAGTACGATACGATTTGATTTACGATACGATGTGAATTTACGATCAAATCCCAATTTCGTATCATGGAGTACGATTATATGTTAATCGTAGTAACGCCATGCAACAATTAGGAGATTTTGTCGTGAAGTGCTTCGTTGAGTGTGCGTGGTGATTTAAAATTGACATATTTCAAAAAGTGATTGTGCAGTAAAATGGATTCTATCGTCCTTATTTTGGAAAGCGGTTCTGAGGAAGACACTTTTATTCCCGCACTAAGCAGAAAACGCTTAAGGGATATTGCGAACCCATGGAAACTACCTAAAGAGATGTAAAAATTTAATTTTATCTATATCTAATTTTGAGCCTATATTTCCCAGATTTTTAAGTTTATTTAGATTAAACAAGAATGCTTTCAAAGATATCCTTGATAGCATTAAACCACATTTGAGGTGCCGATCCCGAGTGTCATCAATACCAGAGATTTTAAAATTAGCCGCTGTTGTCCGATTTTTTGCCGAAGGCGGCTTTCAGCAAGCGGTTGGACAAGATTTTGAGATAGGCGTTGCTCAATCGACTTTTTCTGAAATTTTAACGGAAATGTTAACTGTATTTGAAAACCACATCAACGGAAAATGGATTAATTTTGAAATGACCAATGAAGAGAAAAGGGAAATAAAGCAACATTTCTACAGTGTTAGCGGCTTCCCTGGTGTGATTGGATGTGTCGACGGCACTCATATACGAATAAAATCTCCAAGCGAAAACGAGCATAAACAGATACTCATATGATTAATCAAGATGGAAGCGTTCAAAAAAGCATTTGAAAAGAACCACAAACTGGATAGTTTGTTCGCCACATCGCTAATCCCAACTGAGATGGACAAAAAGAGGAACTTAATAACGAACAAAAGTTGGATAAATCCAAACTGCACCTATGGTTTGCACATGAACAACGCCCTATATTTGTATACGAATCCCCCTCCATATGGTTACGGAACTCCTGCACCGAAGGTTGCTGAAACAGTACTAAGATCTTATTCTTATAACTTAAAGCCTAGTGAAGAGAGACGGAAACCAATAGATGCATATCGGATAGAACATCCTGCAATTTACGACGTAAAGGATTATCCATTCGACCAAGTAACAGGAAATTACAACCCCTACTACGCTAAAATTATGGCAAAGGCTTTCCTAGAAGAAAATGAGCAAAGCATAAGAGAAACTGCTATTAAGATAATCGATTGGATTAAATCAACGAACGCCGATGTTCTTAGTATGGGCAACCAAACATGGGATCCTGCCGCTGAAAAATCAATAACTAATCCCAAAGCCTATTGTCGGATCATGGAACTCTTCCAATTGAATTTAAGTAGGACACCAACCACCCTCATGGAATTTCTAATATTCTACTTTGAGTTGTATACCTTGAGACAGATGCCAGTTATCCAAACTGTAGTGTGTGTTTCAACCAATAATAATCAGGGAAGAGATTAATTAAAACAGTTATTAAGAAAACATTAAAAAGAAAAACAAAATTATTGAAAACAAGAGAAGAGATATTTACTTACCTGATGAACCATACTCGCAGTTTCTGTTCATATATAAAACATGCGGAAAGGGGAAAGAAAGATAGACGTGCTATAGCATCCCCAGGGATTTTCTTGAGGTGTTTCTTGAAAATAGTAGAGGAGTTCCATCTAAAATTAGCAAGGTTGATCCTACACGGCGATAAATAAGATCCACATTAGAACAGACCATAAGGAAGTAGAATAAGAAAACCAAATTAACACTCTTGTTCAGCAGTTCCCAAAACTCTTCATCGAACCCGATGAAAAGTTAACATTCACCACAGTAGTCAAAGGCGAAATCCGAACGACTTCGGACTCCCCTGTGTTTTCCAAGTTTTACCCTTACCTTATGTCTTTAAAAGATGAGGTTGAGAAACAGGTGAAAAAACTCCTAAATGACGGAATTATTCGGCCCTCACGATCCCCGTACAACTCGCCCGTGTGGATCGTACCGAAGAAGGCCGACGCATCGGGTGAGAAGAAGTACAGAATGGTAGTGGGCTACCGCAAGTTAACCACTATCACAATTCCAGACAGATACCTAACTCCGGAGACAAATGAGGTTCTAGCACAATTAGCGGCCTTCATCAAATTCCCCTCAGAGAGGACATAGAGAAAACGGCTTTTTCAGTGAATAACGGCAACTACGAGTTCACGAGGTTGCCGTTTGGCAACACGCCGTATATATACATATGCATCTCAAAGGGCTCTTGATGATATCTTACGAGAACACATCGAAAAATTTGGTATGTCTATATCGACGATATAGTAATTTTAAGCAAAGACGAAAACACGCATTTCCAGAACCTTAGAACGGTGTTTCAAACCCTGCAAGAAGCAAACTTGAAGGTACAGCTTGATAAGTGTGAATTCCTTCGAAAAGAAGTCGAGTTCCTAGGCTTCATTATCTCCTCTAGCGGCATCAGAACTAACCCGGCTAAGGTAAAAGCGATAATCTCAGGTATCTACGATCTTTTTTTGGCTTCTCAGGGTATTATTGTCGATTTATAAAAGGCTACGCAAATCTGGCGAAATTCCTCACAGCCCTTTGAAGAGGCGAGGGAGGGAGAATCTCCAAAAATGCTTCAAGCAAAAAACTCATTTGTCTCAAAGACGAGGCCATCGAAGCCTTCAATAAAATCAAAAATTCACTAACTTCTTAAGATCTCTTACTTGCCTACCCCGATTTTAGCAAAAAGTTTCAATTAACCACCGACGCCTCTGACTATGCGATCGGGGCAGTTTTATCTCAAGAAGAAAGACCTATAATCTGCATCTCTAGGACTCTCAATAAAGCAGAGGAGCATTACGCGGCCAACGAAAAAGAGATGTTGGCTATTATACACGGATCATCAGCCTCTAACGTATGCCCTAAGTAGCAAGAACATAATAATAACAATATGAAACGATGGAAGGCAATACTCGAGGAGTATAATTATGTACTGCGTATTGCTATATTATGAATCCATATCAATAAATTAAAAGATTCTTGTGAAAAGAAAATGCATAACATTAAACTCAAATTCTTCCCAGCCTCTCAGATTACCTTTCCTAAATTTAAGCATTGTTTACATGCCGCAAGTGCATAGTAAGGCACTTATGCTGCGCGAGCCGAAAAGTGCAACATGTGCACATCAAAGTAATGACCACAGCTCAAGCGTTGTTTACACCCAGGTCATTACCACCGACGAAAGGTTTTTGGGTCAGAAATTGAGTCAAGAATGTTGGTCAAGTAATGTTGCATACCTCATCGACTACTTCTAAATTCTGGAAACTAGTTAATAAGATTTAATTGTTTAATAACTGCATCCCTCTTTCCTTGAACCAATAAATGCAGGAAATTCCCAAACATTCTTAGCCTTCAACTGCCCTCATAAACCTACCCTCATTCCCAGAATGTTATAACCCTCATATTACCCTTTTCCAGGAACCTCATAATTCATGCAACCCATTTCCCCTCCGCTAAAAATGTATAAATAGTTAAGGTAAATTGGTCATAGTTTTAGTTTTAGTTCAGAGTTCATGTGATTAAGGTTCAGTTAGAAAATATATTTTTAATAGACGACAGTTTGTTTTAATTGCGTAAGCCCAACCGGAAAAGGACTCCAACAGTAAACTACTGCTGACTTAGGGTTTAATTTACATTTCTGCCAAGAGGACGATTTGTTTCTAGGACATGTTTAGTTAAGCATTCTTTGTTCATTTAAGTATATCTGTATAGAATAGCATAAGATTTGGTAAAAGTATTTGTAAGAGAAATTTTGTATAAAAAGCCAGAGAAACTTCAATAAAAGAAGAACTCTCACTCTGAAGCTAGAACTGGTCGTTTCATTGAAATTTCCATTCTAAAAGGTGAAGGTTCGTATAAGTTAAAAATTTATAAGTTTTTTCTAAAAAAAAAAAACACAATTTAATATTTACTCAGTCGGCCTGGACTGATCTGATTTATTCGAATGCTCAATCCAAACTCAAGTTACTTATCACTACTTACAAATATTTATTGACTGCTCATCAACTTAAAGCTAGCGTCAGCTGTCTGGGTGGTTTCCGCCGATAGGTGTTCCACTCAGGCTAAGGTGTAATTAGGTTGGAGACGTTGCTGATTTCTGGGCAGGTTAATGATCGGATCGAATTGCTTAATAACTTCGTGCGAGTTGATGTTTTGGGCACATGGATGCAATTTCAGCGTGAATTGCGTTAACTTATATGGCCACCATTCATTGGTAGCCTCAAATCCGAGAAATTTAGCTGACCAATGGCTTAGCTTTCGGACTCTTCTTTCCCCGATCACAAGAAATATTACAATTACGAGTTAAAATACACCCCAGGAAAAGCAAACGTAGTTGCAGACGCTTTGTCTACACCCCCGAAAAGCTCCCCAGCAACACAGCATAGCAGCGAAAGATCTGCCCACGATATTAGTAACAACAATAAGAGCAGACAGGCAATTAAAGACTATTCCCCCGGCGAAACTATTTTCATAAAATTAAATAAACGTATAGGCACGAAACTATCACCGTGATACAGGAAAGAAACAGTAAAAGAAGATTATTCTACGAGCGTTCTGACAGAATCAGGCAAAGTAGTGCATAAAAGTAATATTAAAACCTAGCATTATAATCTTTTTCTCTTACAGATTACCCCTAGCCGACTGCTTCGCAGAGGTCCAAATTTTAGATTATTCAAATTAAAAAATAATAACACTAAACACGGGAACCGCAAGAATTCAAACCGAAGCACTTAAATTAATTCATGTTATCGATTTGGAGTCGTATGAAAAAACACTTGAAGATCTGAAAATAAAAATGGCAAACGAAATTGATAAAAACCATCTCATAAACAAACTTATATGTTAACCCTTTCAATGTGTGAGGCAGGACTTCGAATTTCGGCAGTTCCTATCTGAAAAGCCGGGCTTATCCGTACCAACACAATGACAGAAAAACCCAATGCTTCGCCGATACGCAAAGTAATAGGTGAACTTTTGTTTCGTAGAGTTATGTCGGCATTTATGACTGCTATCGTCCTTCTTGCTTATTAGGAAATTTTAACGAGAATTTGGAACTGCAACCAGCGCTCTTTTCGACTAATGAAAAGTGGCCATAGAGGGGGTAAATTGCGTCGCAAAATTAGAGTGAACAAACTTTGTAACTGGGTTCCATGTTCTTTGGCGTGGTGGACGTGTTTCTTTCTGTGCTCTGTAAATAAATTTTAAAAAGTCTTTAATTCATATATATGTTATTACAAGTGTAAAGTATTGTTTTTTTAACCACAGTAATAAATACTGTGGGCTTTGTCTATTAACGGATTTTTCAAAGTCTGCTGCGCAGATAAACTGACAATAAGGAGTTATTATTTCCACAAACAGTAGCACCGCGAATGAAATGAGGAGCATTAAATATCGTCGGTAACATTGCGAAGTACATTGGAGTACTAGGCTCAGGATACGCAGAAAAGATATCTCAAACAATCGATGACCTCAAAGGGAACGAGGAACATTTGTCAGAGCTCATACGCAATCAAACCACGATAATTGACTCTAGCATAAACATTATCAAGAAGACAGAAGAAGAAGTTACGAGGCAATTTGCCTCAATGCATGCTCAAATTAACCAACTAAACAACGGTATCGCCAGAGTTCAAGAAGAACTCCGACAACAAAAGCTTTCGACTCTATTCACGTCGTTGGCCACTCATATGTTGCTGGCCACATCACATATACAACGAATGCAGGCCTCACTCATCGAGGTGGACGTGCAATCACATCATGGACGAATCAGCCCAAAACTCGTAACACCTCAACAGCTCAAGCAGCAGCTGATTATCATCAAGGCCAATCTGCGACCGTCCTTGAAACTCCCTCGGATCGAAAATAATATAGTGCAACTGTACACCATCATGGATGTGGCAGCCAAGGCGATGTCAAACCGCATTATATTCAAAATTAACATTGCATTTGTAGTGTTCTTTTGATTAATAACCAGAAAATTGTTCGGGTGACAGATTTCGGAGCCAGCCTGACCGAAGCCCAATGACCGCTTTGGTCAGCAATGGGGCTGTTTCCCAACAGCTGAATCGCCCTTTAGTGCAACATTTATTAGGTCACGAACGCGTCATAACGTAAGTGGGTTGCGCTTTGATATTAGTGCACGGGGTGATGACCGCGGAGCACACCGCTTAGTTATGCTGAGTCGTGTGCTTTATTTATGTGGCATTTGTTTACATTTTCCCGCAACGTGCTTACAGGTTGTCTACGAGACCTTTTTGTTTATGGTCTCGAGTTAGCGTTGCTAAGGCATTTTTCTTGGTAACTAAGGAGTGAATTTGAATTTGAAAATTGCTCACGTGTTCTTAGTTACTAAGTGCATCACAAATTGATTTCATTAAATTATTATGGGTACATCACACATTGTTGAATACAGAGGAATTCCAACTGCTGAAGGTTTTGTCAATTCCATTTTTAATAAATGGCACATTTTTTATCACCATTCTTAGTAGTAAATCTCTATAGATCACCGAGCAAAAGTTGCAATCATGTATATCAATTCGCGATGACGACCACATCTGTAAGCAAAACCATCCTGTATACTAGCGTGGGTCAAATCAAAGTTCCCGCGAAATGGATCTCATCAATGATATGCCGTTGCCTTATACTTGTAGAATGGATATCTTCCAGCGAGATACACAATGGATACAACTAAACAATCCAAATCAATGGATATACTTCGTGCGGAAACCTTAAATGATCAAGGTCGCATGAGAAGGACAGTTGGATTATTGGTAAGTACAAGTTATTTTATAAATAAATAAAATTGCTTCTATAAAATCTTAATTTTTAACAGGAGACAGCGGCTACCCTTTAGAGCCTTGGTGTATGACACCTTATAGATCAGCGACAGAGAGGAGAACATCAAAATTTAATGCAGTTCATTCGAGGACACGAAATATCGTTGAGCGTACAATCGGTGTATGGAAAGGTAGATTTAAGGCTATTTCTGGATCTCGGCAGTTGTTTTATTCGCCACCAAAAGTTGTAAAGATAATTAATACATGTGCCGCACTTCATAATATTTGTATTTACTTCAAAGTGCAGGAAATTCATTATAACATGAACAGCAACTTAGAAACTTCTGTTGAAATATCAACAGTGAATGATATTTCAAGTAGTTTAAGAAATGATGCGGAGCAGATTAGAAACGAAATTGCTAATATTTTGAATTATTAAATGGATTAATAAATAAATATGGACAGAAATTAAATATTTTTGTTATTCTTTTCGTACGATTATAAAACGTAAACAAAATGCATTTCTTATGCAATAAAAATTAAAACTAATAATAATAATAAAACTTTCTTCAATTCTCTCCCCTGTTTTCTATTTCTTTCAGCTTCATTTCTAACTTTTGCTCCATTAATCTTAGTTTCTTTTCTCTGTACTTTCGTTTGTCTTCTTGCTCTCTCTTATATAACTCATATTTCTTCTCTTTAAGTCTATATATTTCTTTAGTGTAATGTAAAGTCTCTTTCGTCTGCTCCTCTATTCTTTTTAAGCTTTGGCTGACTGCTTCATACAAGTTTTTTTGTGTAGACACTTGATGTTTCAGCAGTTCTAAAGTCTCATTTTTATTATTAACGCACTGTTTTTTTTATTATTATTGTTGTTAATAATGCTTGCATCTTTGCCCTCTGCCACAAAACTAGAAACCTCCACATTTTCCTCATTTTCATTATCTTTCTCAACAGGAACTTGAGCATCTTTTTCAACAGGAACTGGGGTATTATTTCCACTATTGCATATGCTTTCCTTCGCAGAAAAAGAATATCCAAAACTCCTGCTGTTCTCTACTCCTTCAACACCTTTCCTTAAATCTAAAAGTGCGATCACACTTTCTTCCAAATCGGAGAAAGATTGTAATTTATTTGGTCCACCACCAGTACTCGCAATTTCTTGTTTATTAAAAATTAATTTTCTTTTAATATTAAATTTATATTGGGTCCATATCTAAAATTAAATGTTAAAACTATGAAAATGCCTGAACGGTCAAACTTTTTTACATTTTTCCATTCCGCAGGTTTTCTTACAGGTGGACCTAAAGAGTTGAGCTTCTCTGCCAACAAATTCCACAAACGTCCACTCTTCTCCTTCCCTGCATTTGTTTTTAGACCTCCTTTTACCAAATCTGGGTGCTTCACCATAAACTCTACCATAATTTCGCATTGCTTCCTAGAAGTTTGTTTAGCCCTGCAATTGAAATGATTATTATAATGAATTTATATTTCGTTTGTGTTATTTATTATGTAATCACAATTAAAAACTTACATTTTTAACAATAATTGTCTCAAATATGTCCCTTCAAACCAAAAAATAACTGCACACTTCACAAATCCAAGTACGAGTGGTTTAATGTCATCGTAAAAAAAGTACGATGAAATTTACGATATTGAACGAATAATCGTACTCAGTGATACCAATCATACGATTTACGATCTTCGTTAAATCGTATCGTACTCCACGATACGGGCCCTGTTTTCTTGGAACTGACACCGCAAATTTGAAATCACTCAGCTTGTTCCGATTTCTGGTGTGATTTTAAATCTTTCGTGGCAAGGAAACTTTTTGAACATCGTTTGCTGCTTTGTAACAATTTATGAGAATGCATCATAAGCAATTTTTTAATGACTGTGATTTGAATAAGTGCAGTGAATAGCCTTTACTTGTGATCTAGTGACTTAATTGATAGTGAAGTATTGACTTTTCAACGTTAACTTTGGATTAATAAGCCGTTAACAAGTGATTCGCTTTATAATTAAAGTCACGAAAATGAGTGATAAATAAAAACAGAATGAAGTACGCGAGTGAATCATTAGAGAATGCTATAAAGTCTATTAAAGATGGAGCCATGTCTATTCGAAAAGCATCAAAATCATTTAACATCCCGAAAACAAATTTGATTGATAGACTCAAGAAAAAACATAGTTAAAACTGTGACAATAAGTGTTAATAACTGGAGGTGGCCTGAAAAGGAAGAAGTATCTAACTATCCAATACAAGATGTAATTTGTAAAATTCCAGTTCCAGAATTAATTAACAGTCCAGCGATTTACAGTGTCCCTGCAATTAATGATTTAAGACAGAAGCAGAAAAATGCTGGTAAATGATAATTTTGTGTGATAATAGGTAATTTTGTGTTCAATATATATGTAATCAGTTTAATATTATCATATTTTAATAAATGTTATTATATATTTGTTGTGATTACTTTTAGAAGTATTAATCTTGATGTTTTATCTAATTATTTCATTATTTCCCCATTTTATTTCAATGTACGACCATATAAAACTGCCCGGTCAATACATATTAGGGGAACAAGTGGTCGATATTGGAATCGATCCTAGTTAGTGGATGATATTTTGGTCCTAGCCTGATGATGGCTAGCATGTTTTCAAAAATCAATTTTAAGTATCTTTTTATTAAAATAAATTAATGGTACTAGTTCATTATGATTAGAAACCGGTTTCTTATTTAAAAACGATAGCAAAATTTAAAAGTTTCTACTATTCATTTAGTAAGGATGAAGTAATGTAATCAGTTCTTAGCTGGACGATATTCAGTGCCATTACGTTACTTCCTTTACGACACTAATGAACTTGCGAATTGCCAAAGACTACTAAAAACTTACATCTGTGAAGAAACGCTGTCAATCTCATTGGCACATGTTAACGCCGCGTATGAAATGAGTCTTTTCTCATCGATCAAGGTTCTTCCGAAAAATTGTAAAAGAAAAATTCTACCTCTCTCGCAAACCATCTTTTTTCAGTTAGCTAAAGCCAACTCTTGGTTATTTGTAGCCCCTTACGAAGAACAAGTCATTATTAATTGTAAAGGAATTAGTACGACGACAAAACTTCACAATATTGGAATATTGAAAGCAAAAGAACATTGTAAAGTAAATACGAAATTTGTAATCCTAAATACCAAACACGAATATGTAAGTAATATAACCATTGATCATTTCTCTAATGTAAAACTAGTTGACAACAACGATTTTGAAGCTGTAAATTTGCACATAAACATAAGTACTATGAATGACCCTAAAATTTTATCATTTTCAATCCCTGAGCAGATATAAAATCTAAATAAACTAAGTCAAAGTCTCGATCTAATACAGAAAGAAACACATAAGGTAAAAACCTTGAAAAAGCATCAGACTCACTTCTATTCCTTGTACACCATCATTGTAATTTGTGTTATAAATCTTTTAATCTACTCATTATCAAAACAGTGTACAAAATCATGTGTAAAACTGGAGGGTGCAAGAACCGACACTGCGCTACGGGACCAAAACATTCTCACTGTTTCTACTGACAATTTCGCGGAGACCTCGACCGCTATTTCGACCGACAATATTACAGAGACCTCAATTTACAACGATGAAAATTGCACCAATCCTAGGTACAATTTTCATCCTTAAGGATGGCCATGTAATAAAGCCGCATCCTTTGCCCTCTCATCAGCGCATTCTATTCCCACATTACCATTCCGTTTCCCACAAATCTTGCCCTTTCAGCAAATTGGCGCCACACAAGTTACATTATCAGATGAATCAAGTCCCCAAAATCTAGAAACATTAATCCAAAAATATTCTAATAACTAATATAATTCTCTTTTTCTTTTTTTCTTTTTAAATACCAACGTCTTTAAATTTTAATCCGCTAAATTCCTAAGGTTCATTATACTCTTATTACTTAATTGTTTTTGCAAATGAAAACATTTTTTGTGCTGACGGGTCCCAAGTTCTACGGAAACGCAGTAAACATCACGCTGCCACAAAACGTGAAACGATGATATTTTGTCAGCCCTATTTCTCTGGTAATGCAACTCAACTCTCAGCTCAAAAAGGTCAGTCTTGGTCGAAGTGTTAAGAGGATTGTCACTTCAAAGTTTATAACAAAGTTCATAAAAAAGGTTCTATTGAAAAGTTTGCATAAAAAAGGGTTTATTGTAAAAGTTATATATAAAAATTTATAAAAAAGATTTATTGTAAAGTTTTTATAAAAGTGAAAAAGTCGACTATGCCGACCTAATCAACCATTGTAGAAGTGTAAAGGTAGGAAATCTTAGAGAACTTTTTGAAATAGTGAAATCAGTAAATTACGAGTTAAATGAATTGTATAATTTCGAAGATCCAGAATCAAAGCCATTAATTTACTCACCCGAAAATAATGACAAATATCTCGTAGGAATTGTTTTGGAGAAATTAGATAATTTAGTTCGCGGAAATGTAGAGAAAAATTCAACCTTGATACAGATGTATAACCGATTTTCAGAACTAAAACTGTTAGATGATGAAAGAGCGATTTGTGTTACTCACCGAAAATTTAAACATGTTCCAAAAATGTATAACAATGAAGCTGGTCGACAAGCAAACAAACGGACGAACAAACCAAATAACGAAGTACACTCACTCAGACGACCCGAAAGCCATAACGGTACCAATTATAATGACGGTGTTAATAATACTAACAGTTCTCACGACAATACAAGTCAAAATAATAATTTTAGAAATCAAAACAGAAATTCTTATTACAATAGAAATCAAAACAACAATTTCAGAAACCAAACCAGAAACTCTTACTACAATAGAAATCAAAACAGTAACCCTAACAACAATAGATTTAACCATAATAATATTTTTATCACTGCTAACAGAAACAATTCAAATTCTTATAATCGACCTAATAACAATAATAGCTCAACCAATAGAGATGTTAGTAATAATTCCGAAAGATTGAATACGCCTAATTCGAACAGACTTCATGGTGATCATACTTACAGCCCCAATAATCAAGTAGAACCAATGGAAATCGATAATGTGCAACAGCAAAATTTTCCCTCAGAACCTCAACATCAAAACTGCCCATAGTAACCCTTACAATAGGTCACAACAAACTCAGATGTCTCGTAGATACAGGTTCAGAAACTAGCATTATTAAACCCCAAATATTAAACAATTTTCCCGAAGTAAAGCTCTTAAACCCATTATTCTATTCCACTATTAACGGCGTAAATCTGGTAGATCGTGAAATAATTACCCCACTACCAAGAGAATTTTTAATAAAAGGTACTATCTCATGGAAAGTAATTGCATTGAACGGAAGAAAATATGATGCAATAATTGGACAAAATCTGCTAACTGCAATAAAAGCACGAGCAAATTTAGAAAAAAACAACAATAAGAAACGACAAAAAATATAATATTGTTCGAAGATGATTACCCTTACGATATAAATGAAATAACTTCCCCGGAAATTAATGAAGGAAATGTAATGAATAATTTAAAATTTGACCACCTAAATGAGGAGGAACATAAATTGATCACTAACTTGTTGAACGATTATAAGGAATTGTTTTTTAAAGAAGAAGACAAGCTTACATTCACTCACGAAATACAGCACGAAATTATCACTATAACCAATAACCCGATATACTCAAAAACCTATCGCTTTCCGGAGATACATGAGAAAGAAGTTGAAAGGCAGATTTCTGAAATGCTTTCACAAGGGATCATAAAAGAAAGTAATTCACCCTACAATTCCCCCCTTTGGATAGTTCCTAAAAAACCAGATAATTCCGGCAAAAAAAAGTGGCGCATTGTCATCGACTACCGTCGATTCAATGAAGTCACTGTCAGTGACAAATTCCCAATTCCCAATATTGGTAATATATTGGACAAATTGGGAAGAGCCCAATACTTCACGACATTAGATCTGGCCAAAGGTTTTCATCAGATCCTCGTGAAGGCTGAAGACCGGAAGAAAACTGCGTTCTCTACTCCATTTGGTCATTATGAATATATCAGAATGCCATTTGGATTAAGGAACGCCCCCTCAACCTTCCAAAGGCTAATGAATTCGGTTCTCAGAGACTACATAAACAAAATATGTGTAGTTTATCTTGATGATATCCTTATATTCAGTACCTCTCTGGAAGAACACATCCTCAATATTTGTAAAATATTTGACAGGTTGTAGGAAACAAGGCTAAAAATACAAGTTGACAAGTGTAATTTCCTGCTTAAGGAGACGGAGTATCTTGGTCATATTTTAACACCTGAAGGTGTACGACCAAATCCAACAAAAATCGAAGTCATCCAAAACCTTAAGCTTCCTACAACCCAAAAACAGATAAAATCTTTCCTTGGAATCACCGGTTATTATCGGAAATTTATTAAAAACTATGCTAAACTTGCGCAACCGTTAACTAAATACCTGAAAAAAGGTTCCAAAGTCAATCCGAATGACCCTTGTTTCATTGCTAGTTTTGAGAAGTTGAAAGAACTTATTACCAATCATCCAATTCTCCGGTACCCTGATTTTAGAAAACAATTCAAACTAATCACAGATGCGAGCAATTTTGCTGTTGGGGCTGTTCTAACACAGGATGGCCACCCAATATGTTACGCCTCGCGAACTCTTAACACTCATGAACAAAATTATCCGGCAGTAGAGAAAGAAATTTTGGCTGTAGTTTGGGGAGTAAGGTAAGTATTTCAGGCCATATTTATTTGGAAGAGAATTCGAACTACAAACTGACCACCAGCCAATAAAGTGGCTGCATACAAAATATTCAGGTAAAGACATCAATCCTCGACTCCAACGTTGGCTAATACAACTAGGCGAGTATAACATCAAGATAGCGTTTATTAAAGGAAAAGAGAATAGGATAGCGGACTTCTTGAGTAGAATTAATGTAGAAACTCAACAGATCAACGTTGTTAACGATGACAAAAATATCAATGGTAGAAATTGTAACAATTCACTAAAATGTGACGATGCTAATAACAGTTTGAGTGATGTATTAAAGGAGAATTTTTCAGAAAGTGTTGCGAACTTGAACACCAGTGCCAAAAATTTGGGCACGAATATTAAATCTGAACACCTCAGTGATGTTTTAAGTGAAAATTTAAATAAAAAATATGAAAACATAAATAACATAGAGGAAGATAATAACAACATGGAATCGGTAGAGATTTTAACTATCCATTCCCAAGAAGAAAATTTAGAAGACCACATCCCTATCCTTGAAACCGTGGTCAACAGATTTAAATTCCAAATAATTCTAGTGGAAACTAAAGAAAGGGAAAAAGAAAAAATATTTAAAAACAAAAGAATTTTTATTGATAGAACCGATTTACTAAATGACAATATCCGTGATATTTTGCATAGGCATTTGGTTAATAAATGAAAAATAGGAGTGTACAATAATTTAAGTGATCACGACTATAATCAGTTGCAGCAGAAGTTAATAGCATTATATAAAGACAGGAATATTTTCAAATTCGTTAAATGCAGTCACTTTGCCACCGATATGGAAGACGAAGAGAAATTAAAAAAACAGATAGCCCTTTTTCACAAAAACGAAGTAGGACATTCTGGCATAATCCCTACCTACGAAGGAATGAAACGGAAAATATATCACCCAAATCTCAGAACAGAAATATGGAAAATCATAAATAACTGCGAAATTTGTTCCTCTGCCAAGTATGATCGCCAACCAATTAAGAAAAAATTTCATCTGACTGAAACGCCTTCGACAACTAATGAAATAGTACATATAGATGTTTACGTTAATAGTAAACACTCATTCATAAATTTTATTGATAAATTTTCAAAATTCGCTACAAGTCTCTATTTAGAAGACAGAAATAGCCTAACAATAGTAGAAAAACTTAAACACTTTATATCCATTCGAGGAAAAATAAAACGATTTATTTTCGATAATGAGTTCAATTCCAAAAACGTTCAGGACTTTTTAAAAGGAGAAAATATCGATTTTCATTTAACGAAACCAAATAATCACACTGGAAATGCTGATGTCGAAAGGTTAAATAACACTTTAACTGAACGTATTAGGGCCTTAAATCTAGAAGAACAACAGCCTATCAAATTACAAATTCTTAATGCAATCATATTTTACAATAATACTTATCATTCAACTATTAAATGTACTCCTGCTGAAGTTCAGAATCGCGAAGTTAATTTTGAAAAAATAGCACAAAGAATACATGAAAAGAAAAATCAAACAATAAATAAAAGAAATGAAAATCGGAAAAATTATATAGATACCAGAACAACGGGATTCATAAAAAATTATAAATCACTCCGACACAAAGAAGAGCCAAAATTCAGAAAATATAAACTAACCACCCAGTCGGAAATTAAAAAAGGCCTTCCAATAGAAGGTCTCTGGAAGGAAATTGTTTCGAGGATTCACGAAGCAATCGAAAGGGCGAGATATATAGAGAAGAGGAAAATTGTCCATGGATGATGTCACCCCATGCGCGTGCGTTACGGGAAAATTTTCATTGTTTCAATGAGTGGTGCATTGTGCGGAAGTGTTTTTTTGTGCAGTGAAAATTTAAATAAAGAAGGTAAGACTGCAATATATTTATTATTAATTATTTTTCTATTGTCAGTTGACATGTAAATTTTGATTCTCACTTAATTAAACTTATTAAATTCCACAAAAATTAGAAATATGTCGAAAAAATTTGGGATTTCGAAAAGACACTTTAGACGTCTAGTCAGTAAAGAATTAAGTAAAAGTAGTGGCAGAGATCAAAACATTGAAGAAACTGAACCAAGTTGTAGTTTCCAAAATATTGAATTGAATGATGGGCAAGAAGAACCTTTTCCTCAAAGAGAAGAAAATTTGACTAAAAAGAACTTATTGGTTAAACAAAGTCTTAAAGATAAATTAGCAAACTGGTGCATTCAGCACAAAATATCTAGAAATGCTTGCGATGATTTGTTGAAAATTTTGGCTGCAGAAAACTTAGAAATCCCAATATCGACGAAAACTCTGCTGGATGTCAAGCGTGACCCTATTAATATTATTGATATGCATCCTGGCAAATAATTTCATTTTGGATTGGAAAAGGCTTTGAAAATGTATGATTTAGAAATCAGAGACGAGTCAATAAATAAAATTTCTCTAGATATTGGTATCGATGGCCTCCCATTATTTAAAAGCTCCAATCAATCACTGTGGCCAATATTAGGAGCAATTTCCAACTGTAAAGAAATTAAACCCTTCTTAATTGGGACTTATCTTGGGCAAACTAAACCAAATGATGTCAATGCATTTTTGTCACCATTTGTTAAAGAGGTTAATACCCTAAATAAAAATGGACTTCAATTGGGTGAAATGAATATTAATATAGAAATTAGGCTATTTACATGTGATGCTCCAGCCATGTCATTTTTAAAAGGGACAGTAGGGCACACATCTTCTAATGGATGTTCCAAATGCATTCAGAAAGCTCAACGAATTAACAAAAGGTTAACATATTCAACATCAATGAGCCCTCTTAGGACAGACGAAAGTTTTAGAAACAGACTTGACATGGCATATCATAATATATTCTTCCAAAGCAATCTTCACGAACTGGAAAGACTTAATATAAAAATGGTAAGCCAATTTCCGCTAGATGTTATGCATCTTATAGATTTAGGTATTGCGAAAAAAATCTTTACCATGATATGGGACAGAAAAAATGAAAAATATAAGTTATCAGCTGAAAAAAAACTCCAACTAGACAAAGCTATGATATCGCTCAGTAAATTTATTCCAGTTGAATTCAGCAGAAAACCTCGAAGTTTTCAAGAAATCCACAGATTCAAAGCAACAGAGTTCCGCCAGCTAATTCTTTATACGTCAATAGTTATATTTAAGAACATAATAAATGATGATTTATATTACCATTTATTATTGTTACATTCAGCCTATAGATTATTAAGTTATCCCACAAATTGTCAAAACAATCTAAACTGCGCTCAGGAAATGTTGGAGGAATTTGTGAAGGACTTTCCTACGCTCTATGGTAGCGATAGAGTCAGCTACAACGTTCATAATATTCTACACCTTACGGAATGCGTGAGAGAATATGGTAATGTGGACAGTTTTTCGTCATACAAATTCGAAAACTATATGCAACTCCTTAAAAAAGATTGTAGAAAGCCTAATAAAATTTTGGAACAACTAAATAATAGGATTCAGGAGCGAACTAAATTGCGGAAAAAATCCAAAACAGGTTTCAACAAAGTATCTAACAAATGTTTTGGCATCACTTATTCTCCCGTGTATTCTTCTTTTTATTGGAATCAGTTTTTCCTGAGCAAAACTTCACCAAATTGCTATGTGTTTCTGAAATCCATGGTTGCGGTTAAAATCTTGGGATTTTTCAAAAGTGCCACAGAAGATCAATGCTTTATAGGTCAACGATTTCTTGTACTAGAAGATTTTTTTGAAGCTCCTTTTTCTTCAATGACTACATTAGGCATTTGTACAGCATCCAGTTTAAATGAATCTGAGGAAACATTTAATATAAAAGATTTATTTTGCAAATCAGTTTGCTTACCATTATCTGGTGATAAGTTTGTTCTAATCCCTATCTTACACCAGTGCATATCTTAAGGTATTTTTCTTTGATTATCTATACTAATATTATAAAGAGGAAAGATTTGAATGTTTGGAGCTACTAAACACAAAAACTACTGGACCGATTTCAAAAATTCTTTGACCATTAGAATGCTACATTATCACTGAGTAACATAGGCTATATTTATTACAAGAAAAAATTAGGGATCCCTACTAAAACTAACGAGAAAACCACATATATCTTTATCCCACACAAACTGATCCAAGCAGTCGTGCCGTTTTGATTAATACAGTTTTTCTTACCACCTGTTGATTACTTTTTGAATAAATCAAATCGGACATTCAGCAGATTTTGTTCAATATTGTGTGTTAAATAGTGCGACTTATAGTGCCAGTTAAATAGTGCGTTTCAGAACTACAAAGAAATAATTGTATTCAACCTGTACTATTCAATATTTATAGTTTTTTAGGTAAGTATTTATCAAAAGTTCTCTTCAGAACTAACTTTTTAAAACTTCCTTGACGAATTTATTTGGGTTGTTTTCATAGCACTTTTTTTTCAATATTGTTCCAGTTAAATAATGCGTTTCAGAACAACTTAAAAATTACTTTATTCAACCTGTACTGTTCAATTTGTATAGTATTCTAACTCTTTTTTTGGTAAGTATTTATCAAAAATTCTCTTTAGAAGTAACTTCTTAAAACTTCCTTGACGAATTTATTTGGACAGTTTTCATAGCACTTTTTTTTCAATATTGTTCCAGTTAAATAGTGCGTTTCAAAACAACTTAAAAATTGGACCGCACATTAAAGGACATTAGAAATTCAGGAAATATGATGGGTGGCGTAACTTTTGTTTTGGCTGGAGACTTTCGCCAAACGCTACCGGTTATAACAAAAGGTACACGTGCCGACGTTATTAAAGCGTGCCTCAAATCATCACCTTTGTAGCAATGAATTAAAACTCTTAATTTGCGCACGAATATGAGAGCACATTTAAGTAATAACCACGATGGCAATTTCTCGAGTAGGATCTCCTGCAAATCAATATGTTTTGTTGCCACCTACAAATACCACTGTTAATATAGTGTACAGTGAAGCTTTAATGTAAAAATTGAAAAATGAAGAAGAAAAAACCAATAAAGTTAAATAAAGCATTAAAATAAAAATGTAAAAAATAACAAAAGTAAAAAATAAACTCTTTAAGTAGTTTGAAAAAAAAACTACTTATGTCCTTCATAAAGATACATTTACTTTACGTTTATCTCAAAATGTTTAAAAAATAAATGTCCTCCGTGCGAAGCCGGGACGGGCCGCTAGTTACTTATATTTTAATTCAATTTTTTCTTATATAGCTAAAAATGAATTCACCAAAGAAAATGAAATTTAACCCCGTACCAGTATTTAGATGTAATGCCGCTTTGGGCCAAAATGAAGAAAATATTGGTAGTTTAAAAATAAAATAAACTCAATAATTTTGGGAATTAAATTTTTTATACATACTTTCAGATACACGAACAGATCAGGGGAAAAATGAAGTAAACTTCTGTCAAAATTGTAAAAATTTTGGTATGTTAATGTTCTTAACATTTCAATTACCTAGATTTTCAAATTAGACCTTAAAGGCATTAATAAATAAAAGCTATTTTTGTTTCGTAATTCGGAAAATTCCTTATAAGATAATAAAAATTATTAATTTCCAGAATCCTTAAACAAGAGCATCATGTTGAAATTGGACGAACAACAAAAAATTTTAGAAGACATAAATTCGAAAATATGTGCGCATACAATAATATTGCAAAAACTAGGAGATAAAATGTTCCCGAATTTAAGTACTTATAAAATATTTCCTATTAAAAATATGGATGAGTTGAACAACTTGGAATCAACTCTGGATGACAAGCGGAGCGACGAAATAGTAATATTTCAAAATTTTCCATAACGTTTCTATTAAGTTTCTTTTATAATACTTAGGTTGCGTACATTAAAGGAGTAATTGGTTGTTCGCCAATTGTGAAATGTTTCAACCTGCTATTTAAAGACGAAATTATTTTAAAAATCAATTGGGATGGGAAACAGAAGAAAAAACCCATAAAGGATTTTAAACTTTTTAAAACTTATCTTTTTGGTAATTTTTTCTAATAGGTAGTTATACCTCGTATATTAAAATATCTCACTTTACAGACGCCGTGAAAACTGAAAATTATGGATTCCTTCAGTACGAGAAGGACATGAAAAGGGGTTTTAAATTGACGAAAAACCGATTTTATAAGGAGACGCACCGGCAGAAAACCTCCAATTGAATTTAACATTTTATTTTTTTTTAGTGGAAGATGTTTATTTTATAAAGAAGTTGTATTGAATTTATTGTTTTTGGAATGGAAAATATTTATGTTAGTTCTTTTAAATCGAATATGTTTATTTATTTTTATATTATAGTGGCATATACGTTTATTTACTTATTTAGTGTAAGATGTGTATTTCATAATGAAGTTGTATTGAATTTCTTGTTTTTTTCGAATGGAAGATATTTATG
The DNA here is from genome assembly GCA_959613345.1 of Tolmerus cingulatus. Taxonomy (NCBI): domain Eukaryota; kingdom Metazoa; phylum Arthropoda; class Insecta; order Diptera; family Asilidae; genus Tolmerus; species Tolmerus cingulatus. The sequence goes on along the minus strand of OY390709.1, from coordinate 20,638,156 downwards.
TTAGCTTTTAAATCGAATATGTTTATTTATTGTTATATTATAGTGGAATATAGGTTATTTACTTTGTTCTCTTAACGACTTGTTTTCTTGGATTGGTTTTAGTAATTATTTCCAATCATATAAGCCTCTTGAAAAGGGCTTGTGGTTGATGGTGGGAAAATTATTGAAAAGGAACCGTATTAAAGAGCTTTTGAAAGCATGAATATATGACGAAAATAAAGCTCTTCCGAACAGCTTCTCAGCTCCTTCCCAAGAAGGCCTTACTTCTGCGGACATGCATGTGTAAAAAGGATATGAATTGTGATCTGAAGTGGAAGGCCTTTTCCGCTCCAAAAAAGACCTGAAACATGCCTTATAGAAGGCTTCCATTTCCGACTGGGCAATGTCCATGAAAGCAATATAAAGAAACCTTTTAAATTTACAGGCGAAAATATTTCGAATCGGGTTACTATGGATGCTGGCCCTACCCAGCGGGAAAAAATTCTGATTCTTCCTCAGAAGCAATTTTGAAGTTCTTCCTTCCAATATCTAAAAACGCTACTTAGGAAGATTTTAAAAGTTTTAGCGGGCACCTGCACTCTGCAAGTCGAAACGGCATTTTTTTACGAGCGATGAGTTCATTTTCTTGTGAAGTCTCTCTGATGGAGAATTTCAGTTTCATTTTCGTTTGGTCGCTTGAAGAGTTAGTGCGTGTGTGAAAGGTGTGATTTATTTTATTTGCCATAATTGTTTTCGGTAAGTATTATTGAAATTATTAATTATTATTAGTTGAAATAATTTTCCCTTATTGCATTGACAAATCATATATATTATTTCTACTGTATAGATCCCTTTTTCTCAACTCATACGCAACCAAACTCCATAAATGTGGTATGAAAATGTACAAAATTTATTGGTGACTTTGCGAATCTATAATAAATATTGAGAAATACTCCTATTTTTTTCGAAAAATGATTTTAGAAAAAGGCCCTTGATATTTCTCTTAGTGGACAAGTCGATCTCAGAGTCCGCTGTTATCGGGTGCACCACGCTAGTTCATACTTAAATTAATAATCAGAATACGCTTAAGTTATATTTTTAAAAATAATTTGAAATTGGAATTGTTATTTGAGCTGTTACTTTTGAAAGTGGTATAAGTCCAAATTTCATAAGGTCGATTTTTCTATATTCTTTTAAGGTAAAGTCGGCCTTATGACGACAGTAGCTGGAATAACTAAACGTCACTTCAAAAGACTCGTCAAAAACGAAATTGTAAAAGATATATATAACATAACATCTGGAAATGTTGACAATGTTGAACAGGGAATACAAAATAGTTCAGAAATGACTTCAAGTAATGTGGGCGATAATGTTGATAGTTCTGAGATCTTTGTTGAAAGTAATAATTTGCCTGATGAAATACAAGACAATTGTAAAAATTATGATTTACCAACTGAAATTAGAAGTTGGGTTGTTACACATGGCATAAGTAGAGCAGCCACGGAAGATCTTTTGGATATTTTGAATAAAGTAGGCTTAAACATTCCAAAGTCAAGAAAAGCTCTAATGAATACCAAATGCACGCCTACAAATATCGTTTCGGTACCTCCAGGCCAATATTGTCATTATGGGTTATTAAAATCCTTACAAATGTTGAATATGAAAATAAAGGAAAAAATAAATACCTTATATATAAACATTTGTGTTGGTGGATTGCCCTTATTTAAAAGTTCAGGGTTAACTTTATGGCCAATTCTTGGGTGTTTATCTGATTTTCCAGAAATAAAACCTTTTTTAATCGGTGCATACCTTGGAAAAAAGAAGCCTGAAAATCCAAACGAGTACCTTTCTGAACTTGTCAGCGAATTAAAGTCTATTCCAAATGAAGGCATAATGATAGATGAATGTCAAGTTAATTTGAAAATCAAATTATTTGTTTGTGATGCCCCTGCCAAAGCATTTCTAACTGGTACAGTTGGCCATACTTCCGGAAATGGTTGTTCTAAATGCAAACAACAAGCTAGAAAAATTTATAACCGTTTATCTTATTCTACCACAATTGGACACTTGAGGACGAATTTAGATTTTAATGAACGCTCCGATTGTTCTTATCATTTAAAAAATTTCATAAATAATCCACATATTTTGGAAGAAATTGGTATAGGCATGATTACACAATTTCCACTTGACGTAATGCACTTGGTAGATCTTGGTGTAACGAAAAAAATTCTACATTTAATATTGACAAATAAACATAAGTGCACAAAATTAACTACTAGTCAAATAGAGAGTATGGATGATAAGCTCATTTCACTCCGGCCTTTCATCCCAAGGGAATTTACGAGAAAACCGCGAAGTTTCAATGAATTCCATAGATGAAAAGCGACTGAATTCCGTCAAATTATTCTGTATACGGGTGTTGTACTTTTTAAAGACATTTTGGACGAGGATATGTTTCACCATTTTCTTTTACTATATGGAGCTTACAGATTGATATGTTGCCCAAAAAATTGTTGTAGTAATTTAGAATGCGTCAAAGAAATGTTGCAGACTTTTGTGCATAACTTTCAATTTTTATATGGAGAAGACAAAATAAGTTTCAACATACATAACTTACTACACTTGCATGAATCCATTCAAACATTTGGAAATGTGGAAAACTATTCAGCTTATCGGTTCGAAAACTACATGCAGACATTGAAGAAATATTGTAGGCAGCCAAACAAAATCCTGGAGCAGTTAAATAACCGAATAGTTGAAGAGAACAGATACGCCTATAATAAACGTGTACCCAAAAGAAAAAATTCCAAATTCCATAGTAAACTTACTTCAAATCCAATTTACCGAACTTACAGTTGCCACATGTTTTTTTTATCCGATTTGCAACCCGATAATTATTGTTATGTTCATCCCTTAATCCCCATAAAAATTGTGGGATTCACAGAAGATACTAATGGAAACGAATGTGTCATCGGTTTCGAATTTCGCCATGTTTCTCCTTTCTTCGATGACCCATATGACTCAATAATGACGTTAGGAATTTGCTTCGCTAAGGATTTATGCAATGAAGAAAACCAATTTAAAGTAAAAAGCATTGCGTGTAAAGCAATGCGTTTACCCGTCAATGATGGTTCAATACTTATCCCCTTATTACATCATTGCGTTAATTAAATGTAATATTAAAAATTAACATTTCTGTGCTTTCATATACAAATACATACTTTTTGTGCAGAGAAAAATGGAACCATTAACAAAAATATTTAAACCAGCAGTTGCGTATGAACCTACACCAGTTTTTCGTTGCAATCAGTGGCGGATTTACGCGTAGGCAAAGTAGGCCTGTGCCTACGGCGGCAAAAAAAATGGGGCGGCAAAAAAGTCAATTATTTAATTTTTTATAAATTTTTTGATTAATAAAAATGTAAAGATACAAAATTTTTTTACTTTTATTCAATTTTGCGCAAAATAATCATTTGAAAAAGACGCTATAATGTGTATTGAAGTGGAAACTTTGCTACAAGTTGATCTGAACAAAATCATCGATAGATTTGCTGTTGAAAAAGTCCGCCGTAAAAATGTACATTGATAATGCACAAGCTCCCAAAATTTACTTGTGACTTACTTTTAGAATTAATTAAAAATGTATTTTTTTGTTTTGTAAACCTAAATTATAATTAAAAGGTTATTTAATTTATTATATTAAATATTTTCCAATTACCAAAATAATACAACAGATTTTTGTACAGAAAAAAAGGCGGCACTTTGATGCCTGCCTACGGGCGGCAAATTTGTAAATCCGCCACTGGTTGCAATGCAACTGTTGGCTGCGATACTGAAACCGAAAATAAGGAAAATTCAGGTAGCCAATAATAACTTTTACTATCAACATATTAGCATACATAATTCTTCTTTTTCTATCTTAGATACTTCAAACCAAACTGTAAACAAAATATTAGAAATGTTACGAAGGAACGAAAAGGAAATAACCGAAATTAAAAATATATTGGCCAGTAACAATGTGTTAATGAAAAGAAACTCAGCAAAACTATTCCCGGACACATCAAATATAAAAATATTTCCAATCGAGACATTTGAAAAATTAGTTGATATAGACAAAGCAACTGAAAATATTCCAAATCATGAGCTTGTAAGTCATTAAATTACAATGTAATTGTGTAAACTGATATATAAAATGTTTTAATTTCTAGATTTCTTACGTAAAGGAAATAATAGGCAAAGCACCATTATCAAAATGCTTCAAAGTAATGTTCAACGAATGTTATATACTGAAAATATCTTGGAATGGGTCCAGAAAGCAGTTTGGAGTTAAAAATTTATAATTGTTCCAAACAATTTTATTTGGTAAGGTCTTAAATTTATTGCATAAATATAAATTTTAATAAAAGCAAATTAAATTTTTAGAAGCTGTGAAATCCGATACCTTTGGTTATGTACAATATGAAGAGGAAATGAAAAAGGGCTTCCGTTTAATGAAAAACCTCTTTTATAAAAATACATATTTCTTAAAAAAATTGAAATAATTCAAAAAAATTAATCTGTTTGTTTTTTAAATGAATTATTTATGTTTTTGTTATAAACTATTATTTAAGAGAAAAAGAGGCTGTTTATGTTTTTTAAATGAATTATTTATGTTTTTGTTATAAACTATTATTTAAAAGAAGAAAGAGGCTGTTTATGTTTTTTAAATGAATTTGTAATGTTTTTATTATAAACTATTATTTAAAAGAAAAAGAGGCTGTTTAGATATTTCTTAAATAAAAATGAAGCATGTTTATTCAATATAATTTTTTTTATTGTTCGAAAGAGAACGACATACTATTGTGAGACTAGGTTACCACCTCGAAATTGAAATGATTCCTTGTGTACGAAATTTAATTTAAATTCTGTTAGAATTTAGAATATAACGATTTAATGAAAGCCAGCAATGGTCAATTAGTTTCCTTTTTTAACTTCTCTATTTTGCTCTTGCTTCCGACTTAAGCATAAAAACCTATCTGTAATCCTCTGAAGAAGAACTTAGACAGAAAGTTATAAATCTGCTAAAAACATTCTAAAGAAGGACTTGAGCAGAAAATTCTACATCTGCTAAAAATCTTCTAAAGAAGGACTTAGGCATAAAGCTCTAAAAGTGCTTCCTTCCAATGACATGCCCATACTAAAAAGATACGGATAGGCAAACGGAGAGTAAGAAAATTTATGCTTCCGAGATATTGCTTCTTCATTGCTGATGAATGATTCCGGTTCCCGCTGGGTAGCGTTCGCCACATTCCCAGTAGTCCATGCAACTTTAAATATTGAGGAAGTACACTCGGAATTCGGATTCGTCGAGATAAGAATGGATGAAGTGGAAATAGTAGACAGGTTCGATATAGTCCTACATGTAATCCATCCAAGTGAAATTTTAAATATCCTAATCGACTTGAGGCATAACGTCCAAATTTTAAATATTACTAACAAACATATATTATTAGAGCAAATTGACTCCATTAGAGGTAAAGCACTGACATTATTACCCAATAGAAGTACAGTGAACGAAATTGCCATAAAATCAATGCCATATTATAAGATAATCTTCTTCATTGTAATAAATTGGGTTTCAAATTGCACTCTGAATATTTGTTTCGAATTTATATTTTTATGGTAGGCCCTTTGTAAAGAACCATTAGGTTAAACGCATCCATATTGCCGGTTTTGTAAACACGTGTACTATTTCGGTGCGAAATTCGCATAAAATCAGAAGTGTTCAGTGTGAGATTTTATTAAATATTTCTATTAAAAAATGAATATTTTTTTAAATAAAACTGAGAGAAGGTGAGTTTCATCGTTTTTCTTCATTTTAATTATTATTGTGTCTTTTGTTGTCGATTTTTTATAAGAAATAAAGAAATTTACGGAAAATGCCACGAGGAACCGTATTAATTCAGGCAGACAAAAGCAAAATCGAAGCATATAGCGATGCTGGCTTTTCACAACGGCAAATTGCACAGAAAATGCAAAGATCACAAAGAAATTTTATACTTCTTGGCCAAAATTACGGAAAAAATGCGACGCATGATCGGAATAAAAACTTAAATGATCATCAAAAACGACTAATTTTTCGGACAGTCAGGAAGCAGCATGTGTTTGCATCACAATTAGTTAAGCAGTTGAATTACCAGTAACAACACGTCGGGTACAACAGCTTTTAAGAGCCGACAATAAGTTGGTGTACAAAAATTACTATACGAAACCATGTTTAACCAAGCAACTCAAGCAGGCAAGTTTAAATTTTGCGAAGAAGTGCATGTCCTGGACATCGGAGTAGTCGCGAGTTGTTTTCAGCGCCGAGAAAAAGTTTAATTTAGATGGACCTGACGGTTTCAAATACCCTTGGCATGGCAGAAGGCTAAAGGAAACCGTTAAAATGAGCCGCGTATCCGGTGGAGGCAGTGTTATGGTATGGGCTGGGTTTTATTCTACTGGTACAACAAAACTTGCACTTATTTCTGGGAGAATGGACTCAAAATATTCACCGAACTTCTCGACGAAATGTTGATTGAAAGAGCCGAAGGGTTATGCGGCGAAAGTTTTATATTGTAACAGGATAAGGCTGCGATCCATACTGTTAGATTAGTTAGGGAATTTTTTGCAGATAAAAATACAACGGTTTTTGACTGGCCCGTCAGAAGTCCAGATCTAAATCCCATTGAAAACCTCTGGGAAATTCTAGCTCGGCGAATTTACAATGGTGGGCAACAATATAAATCGGTTAAAGATTTAAAAGTAGCTGCTGACAACGCTTGGACATCCATTATAACAGAGGAACTAAAAGTATTAGTGGAATCTATGCCAAAAAGAATTTTCGAAGTAATAACTAACAAAGGCGGTTACACAAAAAATTAAAAATGATTTAAGAGGCTTAAAAGTGTTTTTATGTTATCTTGCAACCTGTTTACTTTTATTGATTTTATGGGAATTTCGCTTCAGTTTGCAGGCTATGAAGTAAATTTTGTTAATTTCTTTCAGTTATTTATTGTTGTGACCCAAAAAATATATGAAATTATATCACTTAATAAAGTTATACGATTTTGACAACTAATAACGTGTTAATATTTAATCTAATATTACTTAATTCAATATTTAAGTGTGATTTTATGGGAATTTCGTTCACTGTAGAAGAGGTTTAATTAACCTTGTAGGAAAAGGACTGAAATGGCTTTTTGGTACACTTGACGAGGACGATAAACAAGAAATCGAGACACATTTAAAACTAACAGACGAAAATAATCATAGAGCAATAGAAACCATTAATCAGCAAATAAAAATTAATGAAAATTTTAACAGTTCATTTACATTATTAAAGGATATTATAGAAGCAGACAGAAATAAAATTCTTTCCAAATTAAATCGTATTGAAAACTTTGAAAAAGATATAATAGAACAAGAAGCTTTCCTCGAGCAACAGTTACGAATAAGTTCATTAAGAAAACAAGTAGAACAAATTCAAGATAATATAATTTCAATTAGAGTTGGAATAGTCCACCCCAACATATTAAGCGATCAAGAAATCCAAGAATACCGAATCGACATGAAGAAATTAAGTAACATTAAAACCGGAATAGCAAAATACCAGGATAGTGCAATCGTGTTCGCTATAAAAATTCCAATAAAATCTTTAAAGACAAATAAGAAATTAATGGTTACTATTCCTAACTCAAATAATAAACAAATTGACGAAGAGTTTGAATATATAGTTAACATTAGAAATAAACCTTTTGTATATGAATCTGGCAAATGTCTACAAGAACTAAAATTAAGCAAACATTGCGTTATAAAGAAAAGATGTAAACTAGTTGATAGCGCTGAACAAGAAATTATAGAAATAGAAAATTACTTTGTAATCCTAAACAATGTGAAAAACAAAACTTTTAGAAGTTCATGTGATGAAAGAAAATTTGTATTAAATGGGAACTTTGTTATAAACTTTGTCAACTTGTAGGCGTTAAAATTGTCTTTGTAATAATAACGGATAAAAGTATGAAAAAACAAAACTGATCAGGATATTTTCACCCTATTGGGTCGTCAGTTCCCGAGCGTAAGATGCAGAGCACTCATCCCATATACGGTTCCATTTCTGCGAATTAGAAAAAACAATTACTAAGCATTTTACCATACCGACCGAGTCTCACGTAAACATGATGATAAAGACAAAATCGTGAACCGCCGTGCCCAACAAAACAATAGGTGCCACCGTATAACGAACAAATCACTGGCAGAAACTTGAAATCCAGTGATCATTCGCACGAACACTGATATGCCTTCAACGAAGGGAGCAACACAGTAAGGGAACACACAACCCCTAGCTAGGCACTCCTGTCATCATTGACGACCCGCCAGGGGAGAAACAAGTATCCCCGTTACCCAACCCTCACGCAGAGCACACCTTCCGTGTTCGACCCGATCAAGGGAGAATCACGTGCCTAAGACACACAACCCTTGACGGACTCCATACGGGGTTAATTCCGCTATTCAGCCACCTATCCACTCTACTAATTTCACGGCGGCACGGCCGCAATTCGATTGGGGAACAAAACACTTAATAGACAAATTACACCGGTGCAACATACAAAACACTACAGTAGGGAAAGCAGAACACTCAGTGAACAACTCACCTCTTATTCTCCACCTGAAGCCTGTACTCCTAATTAATCCTTTCTTATTTTGCACTTAAGTCACAACTTCCACCTTTCACTTTAAAATCTCGACTGACAGATTCCCTAAAACAGTTCGAGCTAATCAAACCGATTTCTGCCCCATCCACAGACCAAAAGTAAACAATGTGAACCCTTTTCAGCACTTTCCTCGGAGTAAGCTTTGCCGAAACGCAGGCAAACTACAGATGTTAACGGAAACGAAAATTCGTTAAAAACAAAATTCTACCACTAAAATCAAAATTTATTTTCTTCTGATAAATATGTACTGGTGTGATCTTTATAATTCCTACAAACTGTTCAATTAAAATGGACAATAAGATATTCAGTAACAAAATATCAACATTTACGGAAAGATTTGCAATACCAAATAAAGAAAGTATTACATTACATGATGAAACTTTAAAATTTGAAAAAATTAATTAATGCACCAGGAAAATAATATCAGAGAAATAAAAGAGCTACACTTTCACAAAATAGTTAACTACAGTTTAGGTACAGGAAGCATTACTTTAATAATTATAACAATATGTATCGTACTTTACAAACAGAAAATTAAAGTCAAGATGATTCAGGAGAATCATCAATTTAGGGAGAGAGGAGTTACATTATCAGATGAATCAAGTCCCCAAAATCTAGAAACATTAGTCCAAAAATATTCTAATAACTAATTCTCTTTTTCTTTTTTTCTTTTTAAATACCAACGTCTTGAAATTTTAATCCGCTAAATTCCTAAAGTTCATTATACTCTTATTTCTTAATTGTTTTTGCAAATGAAAGCATTTTTTGTGCTGACGGGTCCCAAGTTCTACGGAAACGCAGTAAACATCACGCTGCCACAAAACGTGAAACGATGATATTTTGTCAGCCCTATTTCTCTGGTAATGCAACTCAACTCTCAGCTCAAAAAGGTCAGTCTTGGTCGAAGTGTTGAGAGGATTGTCACTTAAAAGTTTATAATAAAGTTCATAAAAAAGGTTATATTGAAAAGTTTGCATAAAAAAGGGTTTATTGTAAAAGTTATATATAAAAATTTATAAAAAAGGTTTATTGTAAAGTTTTTATAAAAGTGAAAATTGTTGGAATAAAGAAAATAATAGAACAAATAAAATATAAAAATTTTACTCACACGCCGGTCAAATTCGCCTACCTAAACGGCTCGCCAAATATTATCACCAGGAATTATTAGATAACGCATTAGAAAATAACAATAGGCAGGTTGTTTTAAATAAAATTGTATTAGAAAGAATGAGCAAACTTTCCGGCACAACAAACAAAATTATGAAAATGATAAAAGATAATAATCCACTTAAAAATGAAATAATCTTGGCCATAAAATATCAATTAGAAATAATAAAAGAGGAAGTCACGAACATAGAATACGCGATTCATTGCGCCAAAGCAGGCCTCATAAATTCATTCCTACTTAGCGAAAAAGAACTTAATTTAATTAGAGCGTCATTCGAAAGTAACAACATTCCATATATTAATACAGAAGAGGCTACGAAATTAGCAACTGTAAAGATAGCTTCAAGTAACGCATCAATCACTTACATATTAGGCATCCCGGTTACCGATGTGAAAGAATGTAATATGCTATTGATAAAGCCGACAAAAATTAATAATTTGATAAATAAATTCGAACACGAATACATTCTAGATTGCAAAGAAAAATTTTGTGGTATCAATACTAAATGTAACAAGTTTAATAACCTTAGGGCCTCTTTCACGAACTCCAAGTAAAGTGTTGATTAGTTACTTTTCAAGTAACCCTAATTGGCAAGTAAAAGTCACGAGTATCTTCTATCAATTTCACAAACGAAATCATAGTTTCGAGTAACAACTTATTCGTTAAGTGAAATATATAATTCGTTCAGTATTACGTTAAGTGTGAGAGTTTTAAACCGCGCGTATTATTTATTTTCGTGTTGCGGTGATTAAAAATATTTATGGAGAAAGTGAAAAGGGAAAGAAGTGCGAACTTTACCTTGCAGGAGAGGGATATTTTGCTGAGTTTACAATTTAGGCTCAATCTAAGTAGTCATACAATTTAGTCTCACTCATCTAAATAGCCATATAATTTTTATATGCAGCCATACTATTTGTTCTTATGTTAGTTCTGTACCTGTTTAGCCACATACTGGAGCACATCGCGCTCACGCTGTTATTTATAAAACTTAATAAAACCTCTATTGTTCATTTCGGTTCTTTTACTGTGTGTGCATCGCGATTTCCCTCTGCTACGTTATTGCTGCTAATCCTAACATATTTTAATATCCCTGGTAAAAAAATACCAAACTGTTTTGGAGAACAAAATAAGCGATGCTTCTACATGGAAGAAGAAAGAAGCCGTTTGGGAAAGTATCCAAAATGAATTTAATGCTCGATCTGGAGGAATATTCAGATTTGTAAAAACATTGAAAGTTAAGTACGAGGGTCTGAAACGTACTATTAGAAAAAAGTCGGCTGCATTACGCTCGGAACTGCATCGTACCGGAAGTGGTAGGAACACAGCAACTCCTCTGGATAGTGTGGAGGAACAAATTAAGGCAATGATCTCCTTAAGCACTGACGGCTTAGAAAGTACAGTGGAGGAAATAGCTATAAAATCACTCAATATTTTTTTTATAAATTTACTGTGTTGCATACCTCATCGACTAACCAAATTCTGGAAATTAGTTAATAAGATTTAATTGTTTAATAACTGTATCCCTCTTTCCTTGAACCTATAAATGCAGGAAATTCCCAAACAGTCTTAACCCTCAAACTGCCTTCATAAACCTACCCTGATTCCCAGAATGTTATAACCCTCACATTACCCTTTTTCCAGGAACCTCATCATGCAACCCATTTCCCCTCCGCTAAAAATGTATAAATAGTTAAGGTAAAATTGTCATAGTCTAGTTTTAGTTCAGAGTCCATGCGACTAAGGTACACTTAAGAAATATATTTTTAAATAGACGACAGCTTGTTTTTAATTGCGTAAGTCCAACCGGAAAAGGACTCCAACACATTATAATTGGCGACGAGGATCGGATACGAGAAAAAAGTCCTAAAATCGAAAAGTGCATCATTGAAAAAATAAATCAGTGAAAAGTGCATCAGCGAAAGGTGCATCATTGAAAAAAAAAACATCAGTGAAAAGTGCATCAGCGAAAGGTGCATCATTGAAAAATAAAAACATCAGTGAAAAGTGCATCAGTGATAAGGATCAATTGGACATCTCGCAACTGGATTGAACTTCTGGAAGTAGCAACACCAGCACCAGCAAACAAACGTAAGTCAGATATTTGTATATATTCAAAAAAAATTCTTGAACAAAAAAAAAACAATGCCTAATGAGACAGAACAACGAGCATCCAGCTCAACCTCAAAACCCGAAATTGAACTTGCATTCCTCATTAAACTCATCCCTGACAAGTTTGATGGCGATAGGTTTAAAATCCGCAGTTTCATAAAACAGGTTGATTCAGTTTTTGAAATAGCTCATGAGTCGCAAAAAAAAGCATTACTTCTGTTTGTCAAGAGCCGAATATGCGGTAAGGCTCGAGACCAAATTGATATTCATTGTAATCTTACCACATGGGAGGAAATTTCTGAACTACTTCTCAATTTATACCAAGACAAAAAATCTTTAGACCAACTATTGGAAGAACTCAATAGTAGTTATCAAGAAAGAAAAGAAAACCTTTCTCAATTTTTTCAAAAATTAGAAGACCTTTGTTCTCGTACACTGGCAGTAATATATGCATCCGACGAAGACAATGATAATAGTAAACTAGTCGGAAGAAACTCAATGATAATCGATATGACACTTAATCGATTTATTTATCATTGTCATCCGAAAATATCACAAATGCTAAGATACCGCAATTTTAAAACAATAAATGAGGCTTTCACCGCCGGTCTTGCTGAAGAAAAAGCCCTAAGACTCGAATATAGCTTTCCTCAAAATAATAAAAGATGTAACATTTGTCAGAAAAATAATCATTCGACACATGAATGTTATTAAAATAAAATGCATAATCAAAGACCAAGTAGTACAAAATCAATTAATCAAGTTATTCAAACTAAATCTTGCAAATATTGCAAAAAATTAGGACACACAGTTGAAGAATGTCGCAAGAGACAATATAATAATAATAAACGAAATAATCCTAACTCAAATCCTAATCCTATCCAAGATTCACAAAATCATCAAGGTCCTCAAAGAAACGTAAATTTCCAAACTCCTTATGGTACTAATCCAAATTATAATAACGAAAACCTAAGACCTAATTACCAAAATTCAAAATCATTATATCGTAACGCTAATCCACCTACTCCTACTAATTCTAATAATAATCCTCAAATAAATCTGACAGAACAATTATTAACGGATTTCAGTAAATCAAACATCTTTCTAGATACTAACGATCTCTTGTATGTTCTAATTGAATCTCCTCAATCTAAATCGCCAGATAAAATGTTAAAATTATTAGTTGACACAGGAGCATCAATATCCCTAATAAAGAATCAAAGCCTCGATTTTCCAATAATTACAAATAGGAAAACACAAACTCTAAACGGAATCTCACCAAATGCACCAGTTCAAACACTAGGTGAAACCGAGATCACCCTCAAAATCAACAAACACAAAATTATCCTTAAAGCTCAACTAATTGACAATGGAACTAATATTCCATTTGATGGACTAATAGGCCAAGACTTTTTTAGATCCCAAAATGCCAAAATCGACTTTGGTAAATCTTCTATATCCATTGATGCTTTGCCCTTTCAAATCCCTATTTCAATTAACACTCCACAGTATAAAAAATTTATAAATATAAGTCCAAGAAGTGAGACGATTGTGAAAATAAATGTATGCAACCCCTTGAATCTCACAGAAGGTATAGTTGAAGCCCAAGAAGTAAACTCTATTATAATTCCTAATGCAATTGTTAAAATTTCTACTGAAAATGAAGCTCTAATTACAGCTATTAACCCAACAAATAAATACATTTTATTAAACACATTACAATTATCTGTCACACCTTTACCCGAACAAACAACAATTTTTGCATTCGACACAAAGTCTGATACAAAAGAAACAAGACTAGCAAACCTAAAATCAAAATTACGTCTCAATCATCTAAATGATACCGAAAAGCAATCAATAGTAGACATTTGTATAAAATTCCAAGACATTTTCTATTTAGCAGACGAACCTTTAACCCATACCAAAACCACAACACATTCCATCGTTACTACCGATGAGCATCCAGTACAAGCAAAAACGTACAGATATCCGCAAATTCATAAAGAAGAGGTAAATAACCAAATTGGAAAAATGTTAAAACAGGGAATAATAAAGCATTCAAGTAGTCCTTGGTCCAGTCCCCTATGGGTCGTTCCAAAAAAACTAGATGCTTCAGGCAAACAAAAATGGCGAATTGTGATTGACTATAGATTACTAAATGAAAAAACAATCGGTGATGCTTATCCAATTCCTAATATAGAAGATATTTTAGATGAGTTAGGACATTCCGAATATTTCACCACACTAGATCTCGCTAGTGGGTTCCATCAAATCGAGATGGATCCTAAAGATGCCGCGAAAACTGCTTTCACAACCCCAGAAGGACATTTTGAATTTGTCCGAATGCCATTTGGTCTGAAGAATGCACCAGCAACATTCCAGCGATTAATGCGGAACGTTTTACTAGGACTGAATAACAAACAATGCTTTGTTTACATTGATGACATAAATATATACGGATCATCACTGGAAGATCATAATCGGAAAATGAATAATATTTTCGAACGATTAAAGGAACATAACCTCAAACTACAACCAGATAAGTGTGAATTCTTGAAACCAGCATGCCTATATTTGGGTCATATAATAACCCGTGACGGTGTTAAACCAGATCCCTCTAAAATAGAAGCAATTAAGAAAATGCCAACACCCAAAAATCCAAAAGACATTAAAGTTTTTCTTGGTATGACTGGATACTATAGGAAATTTATTCAAAATTTCTCAATTATTGCTAAACCCTTAACTCTCTTACTACAAAAGGACGTACCGTTCCAATGGAACGAACAACAAGAAAACGCATTCCAATTACTTAAAGAGAAATTAATTACAAAACCAATACTTAAATACCCCGACTTCAATATCCCCTTCTATTTAACATGTGATGCCTCTAATGTTGGCATTGGCAGTGTTCTATCACAAGAAATTGATAACAAAGATTTACCTATTGCATATTATTCACGAACTCTTAATTCAGCAGAACAAAATTATTCTACAACGGAAAAAGAATTATTAGCAATCGTAAAATCCGTTGAACACTTTAGACCATATCTATTTGGACGACAATTTACAATATACACAGATCACCGACCACTCCAATGGTTATTTAATTGTAAAAATCCATCTTCTAAATTAGTGCGATGGCGATTAACCCTCAACGAGTACGATTATCAAATAAAATATAAACCAGGACGAGTAAACTCGAATGCAGATGGTTTATCACGAATCGTTTCAAATAATCACACTAACAAATTGCCAATTCATACTGCACAAATTTGCTCATCAGTAAATACAACTACATACAAGGATTTTATAAAATTTCATTACACTAATAATGATATAGTAAACTTCGAAACTGAAAGTAGACCTTTAGACAAAATTCGTGATGATATTATATTGATTTGGTCTTTAGATTTAGATGAATCAAATCCATATTCAAATTATATCGAAGAAAACTTTGACCTTACAAATATTCAACCATCACTTAATGGATCATGCAAATTAATAAATCAAACTCAAACCATTTTTCTTATTTTCCCAAAAAATTTACATTACGATAAGTTGGAATATAAATATTTATTCGAATCATTAAAAAGTCTAAAAGTAGAATTTCAAAACAAATCATTTGTTTTAGTTCCTCCAAAAAAGGATAAAAATATAAAACCTTCACAACTGAATGAAATGCTTAAATTCATGTTTCCAAATAATAATAATATAAAAATTTTAAATATTGCAAAATTTATCCCAACAAATAATGAAGAAATAAAACAAATATTACAAGAAAATCATAACAGTAAATTCTCTGGACATTCGGGATACAATAAAACTTATAAGAAAATTAAAGAAAAATATTTCTGGCCAAACATGAAGTCCGATATTAGAAAATACATTAAAACGTGTCACTCCTGTCAAATCAACAAAACAAATTTTAAACCTACAAAACAACCAATGGAAATAACTACAACATTTGACAAACCCTTTGAACGATTAGCAATAGACATAGTCGGACCTTTACCCTTAACGGAATTAGGAAACAAATTTATTTTAACAGCCCAAGATGATTTTACTAAATATTTATTTGCATATCCAATTCCTAATCATGAAGCTCAAACGGTAGCAAATGTTCTAATAAAAATATTTACTACTTTTGGAATTCCGAAAACATTTTTAACTGATCAAGGCACAGATTTTATGTCAAACCTTATTAAGGAATTGAGTAACCTTTTTAAAACCAAGCATATAATAACAACTCCATTACATCATTCTAGTGGAATATTTTATAACAAAAAGGGTATAACAAAAATCTCAAATTCTAAGTTCACCCTCCTAACTCATTTAAATATAAATTCCCTTGAAGAAACTCGTACTATTATTATTAATAATGCCGCTTTAATTAAAAACTTTTGCACAGAAAAGTTAACAAAAATCTCTGAATTTAATATTAGTTATAACTGTAGGGATACGATTAATTTAATACAAAATGATATCGATGATATAAATAAAAGTCACGATATTCTTAAAGAAATTCTATTAGACAAGCCCAAAAGGAAAGCACGCGGATTAATTAACGGCGTATCTTATGCATTAAACTGGTTATTCGGAACGCCTGATGCAGATGACGCGAAATACTACACAGATAGCATAAATATGCTTCTAAATGATAATAAGCAAACACAAACGTTACTAAAATCTCAAATTCAAATTATATCAAGCACTATCAGAAATTTCAATTATTCCCTTACAGCTTTAAAAACTCAAGAAAAAATATTAAATGGTAACTTGAATCAAATCAATGAATTTGAGACAAAAACAACAGATTACATTGAATATTTACAGTATGAAACTGAAATTTTGGAGCATGTTGCTTAATTGTCGGTTTTGACAAATAGGGTAATGAGAGATTATACCCAAGTAATAGAAAGTATAATGCTTGCCAAAAACAATATTATATCTCCATTCTTACTCAGTCCAAAAGATTTTCTTAATGAACTCTCAAAGTATAAAGGAGATAATGACTTATTTATTGAGCCTCTTCATAGTAACATTCACATTCTTTATAAACTATTAACTATTAGCATAATGCCACACAAAAACATAATAATTTTTGCTTTGAATATTCCAACTGTAAAGAAACAATTATATGAATTATATCATCTTATTCCTCTTCCAATACAACATCAAAACTCGTCGATATATTCTTATATCCTGCCAAAAACTCCTTATCTACTAATATCCCAATCAAAATCCCAGTACACCCTACTTCAAGAATTATTGGATTGTACTGAATATCTGACCAAACAATATATTTTCTACAATATCAACATCATAAAAACTGTTGATTCGACAACCTGTGAGACAGCTCTATTATCACCTCATACCAGCTTTATCCCAGATGATTGCGAAACAAGGACTATCAAAGCAGTATTTGAAACCTGGTTCTTCATCAATTACAATAATTGGCTATACGTTCTTCAAAAACCAACAACTCTAACCATTATCTGTGACGATAACCACATAGAAGACATCATGTTACACCAAACAGGAATACTACATCTACAAAGAAATTGCAAGGGTTACACTAACTTATATTTACTGGAGCCTATAGATTATGCTAACAAAAATGCAACATACTACATACCTACAACTAGCATAACTGATCACGACTGTTGTTTCAACATCCCCAAACTGCATCTCACATTAAACTCGGAAATAAAACCAATTCATTTAACTAACATTGATTTAAATGAACTCAGATTTGCCGACAAAAAACTCGATGACCTCAATGAAATACTCACAAAACGTCTCACCGAACCGTATATTATAACTCACTCGAACTGGTTTGTAATAATACTAAGTGCGCTAAGTGGAATTATAATTTTAATAATTACCATCAATTGTTGTCGATGGTGTGGATGTCTCCATTGGTTCCAACGCCTGTGTTGTTTTACCAAAAATCCCCACAATGGTGAAGTCTTGCCTCCTGCCATAAGAAATTACATTAACTGTAATTTTGACTCGGACCTAAGAACTAACTACAGGGAATCAACAAGAGATGTCGTTATTCGCGAAGAAGAAGCCAACATCCCACTGAGAGCAATCAGGATGCCAGAAGTCCCAGAAGAAGACCAAGAAGATCAACCATCAACCCCACAATCAACAGTAAGACGACCCCATCATTCTAGATTAAGAAGAAGCACTACCCCATTGTAAAATAATCTCATGTAAATACTTACTTCCATATATTTTAGAATTAATAATTACAAATTGTATTAGATATATTACATTCAGTAGGACTGATTTACAAAATTTATTATTATTTAACTATTTTTCAAACAAGAGTATTACAGATCGTATCTTTATACTTTAAAGGGGAGGTGTTGCATACCTCATCGACTAACCAAATTCTGGAAATTAGTTAATAAGATTTAATTGTTTAATAACTACATCCCTCTTTCCTTGAACCTATAAATGCAGGAAATTCCCAAACAGTCTTAACCCTCAAACTGCCTTCATAAACCTACCCTCATTCCCAGAATGTTATAACCCTCACATTACCCTTTTTCCAGGAACCTCATCATGCAACCCATTTCCCCTCCGCTAAAAATGTATAAATAGTTAAGGTAAAATTGTCATAGTCTAGTTTTAGTTCAGAGTCCATGCGACTAAGGTACACTTAAGAAATATATTTTTAAATAGACGACAGCTTGTTTTTAATTGCGTAAGTCCAACCGGAAAAGGACTCCAACAATAAAGAAAGTATTACATTACATGATGAAACTTTAAAATTTGAAAAAATTAATTTGCATCAGGAAAATAATATCAGAGAAATAAAAGAGCTACACTTTCACAAAATAGTTAACTACAGTTTAGGTACAGGAAGCATTACTTTAATAACTATAACAATATATATCGTACTTTACAAACAGAAAGTTAAAGTCAAGATGATTCAGGAGAATCATCAATTTAGGGAGAGAGGAGTTACATTATCAGATGAATCAAGTCCCCAAAATCTAGAAACATTAATCCAAAATATTCTAATAACTAATTCTCTTTTTCTTTTTTTCTTTTTAAATACCAACGTCTTGAAATTTTAATCCGCTAAATTCCTAATGTTCATTATACTCTTATTTCTTAATTGTTTTTGCAAATGAAAGCAATTTTTGTGCTGACGGGTCCCAAGTTCTACGGAAACGCAGTAAACATCACGCTGCCACAAAACGTGAAACGATGATATTTTGTCAGCCCTATTTCTCTGGTAATGCAACTCAACTCTCAGCTCAAAAAGGTCAGTCTTGGTCGAAGTGTTGAGAGGATTGTCACTTAAAAGTTTATAATAAAGTTCATAAAAAAGGTTCTATTGAAAAGTTTGCATAAAAAAGGGTTTATTGTAAAAGTTATATATAAAAATTTATAAAAAAGGTTTATTGTAAAGTTTTTATAAAAGTGAAAATTGTTGGAATAAAGAAAATAATAGAACAAATAAAATATAATAATTTTACTCACACGCCGGTCAAATTCGCCTACCTAAACGGCTCGCGAAATATTATCACCAGGAATTATTAGATAACGCATTAGAAAATAACAATAGGCAGGTTGTTTTAAATAAAATTGTATTAGAAAGAATGAGCACAAACTTTCCGACACAACAAACAAAATTATGAAAATGATAAAAGATAATAATCCACTTAAAAATGAAATAATCTTGGCCATAAAATATCAATTAGAAATAATAAAAGAGGAAGTCACGAACATAGAATACGCGATTCATTGGGCCAAAGCAGGCCTCATAAATTCATTCCTACTTAGCGAAAAAGAACTTAATTTAATTAGAGCGTCATTCGAAAGTAACAACATTCCATATATTAATACAGAAGAGGCTACGAAATTAGCAACTGTAAAGATAGCTTCAAGTAACGCATCAATCACTTACATATTAGGCATCCCGGTTACCGATGTGAAAGAATGTAATATGCTATTGATAAAGCCGACAAAAATTAATAATTTGATAAATAAATTCGAACACGAATACATTCTAGATTGCAAAGAAAAATTTTGTGGTATCAATACTAAATGTAACAAGTTTATTAACCTTAGGGGCCTCTTTCACGAACTCCAAGTAAAGTGTTGATTAGTTACTTTTCAAGTAACCCTAATTGGCAAGTAAAAGTCACGAGTATCTTCTATCAATTTCACAAACGAAATCATAGTTTCGAGTAACAACTTATTCGTTAAGTGAAATATATAATTCGTTCAGTATTACGTTAAGTGTGAGAGTTTTAAACCGCGCGTATTATTTATTTTCGTGTTGCGGTGATTAAAAATATTTATGGAGAAAGTGAAAAGGGAAAGAAGTGCGAACTTTACCTTGCAGGAGAGGGATATTTTGCTGAGTTTACAATTTAGGCTCAATCTAAGTAGTCATACAATTTAGTCTCACTCATCTAAATAGCCATATAATTTTTATATGCAGCCATACTATTTGTTCTTATGTTAGTTCTGTACCTGTTTAGCCACATACTGGAGCACATCGCGCTCACGCTGTTATTTATAAAACTTAATAAAACCTCTATTGTTCATTTCGGTTCTTTTACTGTGTGTGCATCGCGATTTCCCTCTGCTACGTTATTGCTGCTAATCCTAACATATTTTAATATCCCTGGTAAAAAAATACCAAACTGTTTTGGAGAACAAAATAAGCGATGCTTCTACATGGAAGAAGAAAGAAGCCGTTTGGGAAAGTATCCAAAATGAATTTAATGCTCGATCTGGAGGAATATTCAGATTTGTAAAAACATTGAAAGTTAAGTACGAGGGTCTGAAACGTACTATTAGAAAAACGTCGGCTGCATTACGCTCGGAACTGCATCGTACCGGAAGTGGTAGGAACACAGCAACTCCTCTGGATAGTGTGGAGGAACAAATTAAGGCAATGATCTCCTTAAGCACTGACGGCTTAGAAAGTACAGTGGAGGAAATAGCTATAAAATCACTCAATATTTTTTTATAAATTTAATGGTATAGTCGTTTCCTCGAATTATTTTTTAAGGACTACCCTTATATAAGTTAACAACGCATATTATCATCAGCACTTAATATCATATCCACGAGCAGTTCGATGACCGGGTCACCGTCACAACGTGATCGAGGTTCACGCGCACCCGAAATATGCTGACCACAGGTCTAGACGGCGCAAAGTGCAGAATTTCCCGTAGGTCACATATAGAGCAGGTAGCCATAGAATTAAGTCAGTTAGTCAATAAGTGCATTCTGTAATTAGTTGTGAATGGAAAAGGTTGGCGAAGCCAACGGAGAAATAAATTTTTTTAGCAAGTAAAAAATATAAAAGTTTAACTGGCGCCCAACGTGGGGCACAGGAGTGAGTGCTTTGTTAAAACCGTGATCGAAATAGGCTATTTGAAGAAAAGCCCTTAAGAAGTGCAAATTCGGAAAACCCTATTTGAAAAAGCCCTCAAGGAGTGCAAGTGATCGGTAAAGGCCATTCAGAAAGTGATTAAGAAAGTTTCCTGGAAAGCACTCAAGTAGTGCGAGGAAATCATCACAGTGGAAAGGCGTTAGTGTCAACAAAGTGCTCATCGAGCCCTCAAGGAGTGCGTTTCCTGTGCCCTGAACCCAAGGAAGCTGTTGGAAGTGCAAGGTCCGATAGGAGGATTGCGCTCGTCTCTGCGGTATTGTAGGCAGGATCCTGAGTCACCAGAGGGAAAAAAGGGAGTCATCCACCACAGTCCCAGTACGCATCGTCCATCAGCATGCTCCTCTTATTACTGTAAGACTTTAAGAATTTTAAACTTAATAAGGAAAAAAGATTGATTTTTTTTATTGTAAAACCGAAAGAGAAATTGCTCCGCGGAATTTGCGAGCTGTAATAAATAAATTAAAATAGTGACAAATTAAGATAGTGAAGTTTAGAAGAAACAGGAAAACATAATATATTAAATTCGTTAAGCGTAAAACTAAAAATCGGGAAAATTTTTCCATAAAATTGAACTGAATATCTTGGTACTTAATCTATCCAAAACTAAACATATTAGAAAAAATGTGAAATGCAAACAATTTAATTAGACCCCCCGTTTTAAATAATCCTATACCACCCGCTCAACCAAGCACGGCAGCGCCATCGGCCGCCACAAATAACACATTTAATACGAGCGAACTACAAGCAATCGTTACGTCCATTGTAACCCTAGTGCTAAGCTCACAAGCGAAAGACTTAGTACGAACATATCTTAATCCCAATACCGAGTTAACTACTGCTACAGATCAAATTATAGAAGCACGATATCGCGATAATTTGTCTGATCTGGACAAGGTACCAGATGTTGTCCGTTGTCTTAGGGAATTTTCCGGCAACCCAGGCGAATTTTCTTCTTGGCGGAAGAGCGTAGAACGTGTGCTGCAAATCTATGAGCCTAGCAAAGGTACGCGGAAATATTACGGTATCCTGAGCGTTATAAGGAATAAAATCGTGGGCAATGCGGACATAGCCCTCGAATCATACATATAACACTCCGTTAGATTGGAAAGCAATCTGCCGATGCTTAACGATCCATTACGCAGATAAACGGCGACCTAGCTACATTCGAGTACCAATTAACATCTCTCAGACAAGGTAGGAGGTCCGTCCAAGAATTCTACCAGCTAATTTATTCCCATCTATCATTAATATTAAATAAGATCTCCTGCATGGAAATAGGTGCCGAATCAATGCGTTTACTTACCGAAACCTACAGGGATAAAGCCCTAGACACATTCATACATGGACTCAATGGCGACTTACCAAGACTTCTTGGTATAAAAGAGCCAGTTGATCTACCCCAAGCCTTACATTTCTGCCTCAAGTTAGAAAATCAGAATTTTAGAGCTAACTATGCGAATAATTACCACGGGAATAATAAGAAGACCCAACATAATCCAGCCAGAAAAATTCAACAACCCTACTTCAATCAGAAAGAAACCTTTTACCCAGATTTGGCCTACTTCCCCAAACCAGGATTTAGAAATTATCCGAACGGGCAACAGTTTGCTCGACCCTTCAATCAAGCTCAACAATTTCAACAGGCTCCTCAAAGACCGTCCGCACCGAAGCCACAGCCAAGGCCCGAGCCGATGGATGCGGATCAAAGCATTCAGACGAGAGCGGTCAATTACGCTAACAGACCACAACCTATGAAATACGCTGGAAAATGACCACCAGTTGATAACTCAGTCCGAAGGCCAGTGCACCCTCAAAAAATTCAGAGAAATTACCACATAAATACCGATATTGAGAACAATCAGCCACCTCAGGAACAAGAATATACCGACGAATACATGGAAGCTCAATCGCAAGCTGACATCGAAGGTCCCTATGACCAAACCCTAGCAGAATATAGTGACGAATACTTCGGGGAACAAAATCTAGATAGTGAAATTAACAATCTTGCCGACATTCATTTTTTAGAATGAGGCACTCTTCGCTCCCTTACTTCGAGTGTAAAACAGGAAGCGGAGAGATACTGAAAGTCCTAATAGACACAGGCTCCAATAAAAATTACATTCAACCACGTTTCGTAAAAAAACCCATTCCTAATGACCAATGCTTTTCTGCCAGCTCAGTAGGGGGACAGGTTAAAATCACCCATCATACCTTCGTTAACCTCTTCAACCTAAAAGATAAAAAAATTAAATTTTTCCTGCTACCATCACTAGTATCATTCCACGCGATATTGGGTAATGATAGCCTTAAAGAGTTATCCGCCGTTATTCACACTAAACACAATTTCATGATAATCCGAACCTCAATTAAAATCCGAATTAAACAGTTCACAGCCCAATCCGTAAATTCCATAGCTATCAGAAGTGATCACATGACAGAAAATCAACGAAATTTAATGAACAATTTAGCTGAGCAGAATAGGGAACTGTTCGCTGAGCCGGACGAAAAACTTACATACACCACGAAAGTAGTAGGAACGATCCGTACTACAAAAGACAACCCCGTTTACACAAAATTCTACCCATATCCTATGTCCTTAAAAGACGAAATTGAAAAGCAAATTAGCAAACTACTAGCCGACGGAATAATTAAACCGTCTAGATCCCCGTATAATTCACCCGTATGGGTTGTGCCAAAGAAGCAAGATGCTTCTGGCGAAAAAAAATTTAGGATGGTAATCGATTACAGGAAATTAAATAGCATCACCATTGCAGATCGGTACCCCATACCCGAAATCAGTGAGGTACTAATGCAATTGGGGAAGAACAAATTGTTCTCGGTAATAGATCTGAAAAGTGGATTTCATCAGATTCCATTAAAGGAATCTGACACAGAGAAGACTGCTTTCTCAGTAAATAATGGCAAGTATGAATTTACTAGACTGCCATTCGGTCTTAAAAATGCTCCGGCGATTTTCCAACGAGTATTAGATGACATACTAAGGGAGCACATAGGTAAGATTTGCTTCGTCTATATCGACGATATAATAATATTTAGTGAAAACGAAGAAAAACATGTAAAAGATATCAACACTATTTTCAAAACTCTTAGTGCAGCAAATATGAAAATTCAACTCGATAAATGCGAGTTCTTCAAAACAAGTGTCGAATTTTTAGGTTTTATAATTTCTCCCGAAGGTGTCAAGACCAACCGTGCAAAAGTAGATGCAATAGTAAAATTTCCGCAACCAAGAACATTGAAAGAGCTTCGATCCTTTTTAGGCTTGTCCGGTTACTATCGACGTTTTGTCAGGGATTACGCTAAATTAGCGAAACCTCTAACAAAACTTTTAAGAGGGGAGGACGGGCGACTGCCCAAAAATTCTTCAAAAAATAGAATTATATGTTTGAACGACGAAGCAAGGGAAGCATTTTCAAAAATTAAAAGCGCATTAGTCTCGGAAGAAGTTATCTTAGCTTACCCAAATTTAAACAAAGAATTCCAATTGAAAACAGACGCCTCCAAATACGCAATCGGTGCAGTACTCGAGCAAAACGGCAGACCCATCACCTTTATCTCAAGAACCTTGAATAGAGCAGAAGAAAATTATGCAGCTAACGAGAAGGAGATGCTCGCAATAATCTGGGCATTAAATTCTCTAAGAAACTACTTGTATGGTACTTCAAGAGTCAAAATTCTTACCGATCATCAGCCGCTCACATATGCACTGAGTCACAAAAACAATAACGCGAAGATGAAAAGATATTAAAAAAACATCTCAATCCAGCAATAGCGAATGGAATCTTCACATCAGAACACATCATGGGAATAATTCAAAAGATCTACCCTCTTCACTTCAAAAGTTACAAAATTAGATTCACACAAACGAGAATTCAAGACCTAATTTCGGAATTGGAACAAGAGGAAAAAATCATCTTGGGACACAGAAGGGCCCATCGCAATGCCAGGGAAAATAAAATGCAGCTTTCGAAAAAATTCTACTTCCCAAAAATGATGAAAAAAATAACGGAAATAGTCAAGCAATGTAGTACATGTAAACAACATAAATACGAAAGACATCCCGCCAATCCCGAAATAGGGGAGACACCGATACCTCCATACCCGGGGCAGATATTGCACGTGGACATATACATCGTCGAGAAAAAGTTGGTCCTTACTGCAGTGGACAAATTCTCTAAATATGCGCAGGCGAAAATCCTGAAATCACGTTCGGCAGAAGACATCAGAGAGCCTTTGAGACAACTCCTTTTTATGTTCGGAGTACCAGAGACATTAGATAATAGATAATGAAAAAGCATTAAATTCAAGTTCCATTATCTTCATGGTACAAGATCAATTAGGTATCAAAATTTTTAAAACACCCCCTTATTTCAGTAGCGCTAATGGACAGGTAGAAAGATTTCATTCTACGTTGTCAGAAATTATGCGGTGCTTAAGAACAGAAAATGTATTAAGATCCTTTGATGAATTGGTTGATCGAGCGATATACGAGTATAACTGCTCAATACATTCTACGACAAGCAAAAAACCTATCGAAGTGTTCTTTGGAAGGAAAGTTCGAATAGACCCGGAAACGTACGAAAAAGCCAGACAGGATAATGTACAGAGGTTAATAGATAAGCAGCAACGTGATCTTAGGACGCATAACAAAAACAGACAAGCGTTTAAAACTTATAATCCAGGAGATATAGTCTACGTCAAAATTAATAAACGCGTAGGGACAAAACTTGCGATGCTTCTACATGGAAGAAGAAAGAAGCCGTTTGGGAAAGTATCCAAAATGAATTTAATGCTCGATCTGGAAGAATATTCAGATTTGTAAAAACATTGAAAGTTAAGTACGAGGGTCTGAAACGTACTATTAGAAAAAAGTCGGCTGCATTACGCTCGGAACTGCATCGTACCGGAAGTGGTAGGAACACAGCAACTCCTCTGGATAGTGTGGAGGAACAAATTAAGGCAATGATCTCCTTAAGCACTGACGGCTTAGAAAGTACAGTGGAGGAAATAGCTATAAAATCACTCAATATTTTTTTATAAATTTAATGGTATAGTCGTTTCCTCGAATTATTTTTTAAGGACTACCCTTATATAAGTTAACAACGCATATTATCATCAGCACTTAATATCATATCCACGAGCAGTTCGATGACCGGGTCACCGTCACAACGTGATCGAGGTTCACGCGCACCCGAAATATGCTGACCACAGGTCTAGACGGCGCAAAGTGCAGAATTTCCCGTAGGTCACATGTAGAGCAGGTAGCCATAGAATTAAGTCAGTTAGTCAATAAGTGCATTCTGTAATTAGTTGTGAATGGAAAAGGTTGGCGAAGCCAACGGAGAAATAAATTTTTTTAGCAAGTAAAAAATATAAAAGTTTAACTTATAGATCCGTTGTTTTATTGGCGTCCCAGACAGGTCAGGTACTTTGCTATAAATACCCGTTAAGGGTTGAAAAAATATTCACTTTCAATTTGATGCTCGAATTGCAAGGTTAAAAAACGGAAATAATTATAAAATCAGTGTATGTATTTTCAATTTCTAGAAGTGTTTTTCCTAAAATAATTAAAATTTATAATCAAGTAAGTACAGATACTAAAGGGTTTTAAAGCGAATTTTTAATTACAGTTTGATAATTTTTTGAATTTTTTAAGGATGCCAAGAGGGGTATCTTTATCTGAAGAAGAAAAGGAAAGGATCTTTGCGTTTCGGGAAATGAGAAAATCCATTAGGGAAATTTCTCGCCTGATTTCCAGGTCTGCCACTGTGGTGCGAAATTTCATTGTTTTGGGCGATGCATTCAATGCAAATAAGCGTTCAGGACCTCGTCCTAAATTAACATCGCGAGATAAACGCCACATTATTTCAAAGGCAATGACGGAAAAGACGGTAGCATCGCAAATTCAGCGTGACCTGAACTTACTGGTGACGGTACGACGTGTGCGACAAATTCTGGCAGAGTCAGACAAGGTAACATGGAGGAAAAGGATGCAAGGACCGGCGCTAACACAAAGTCATAAAGATAAGAGGCTGGAATTTGGGAAAAACCACATGTCTTGTACTGAACAATGGAAAAAGGTCATCTTTAGTGATGAAAACAAATTTAATTTGGACGGTCCAGACGGGTGCCAGTTTTATTGGCATAACTTAAGAAAAGACAAGGAGACAATGCTGAGTCGCAATTTTGGAGGCGGATCAGTGATGATTTGGGCTGCTTTTTGCTTCCATGGATCGACTCCTGTATGTTTCATTATACATAAGATGAATTCAGAAAAGTACACTGAACTTCTGGAGGACGTCCTCATCGAATTTGGTGACCATCAATACGGTGAAAATTGAATATTCCAGCAAGATAATGCGGCGATCCACATGTCAACACATTCCAAAAATTGGTTTGGTACCAAAAATGTTGAACTTTTGCCATGGCCGGCTCGTAGCACGGACTTAAATCCCATTGAGAACTTATGGGGTATCCTTACCAGGAGAGTTTATGAAAATGGAAGACAGTCCAATAATGTTTCAGACCTCAAATTGAAAATTATTGAGGAATGGAGAAAACTAGATAAAAAAATATTTGAAAATTCAATTTTGTCAATGGCAAGAAGAATATTTGAGCTTATTAAGAAACGCGGTAGCTCTATAGATTTTTAATTTATTTAAATTTAAGTAAAATATGTTAAAAACTTTAATTGATTTTATATCTATTTCCCTTCCCGAAAAGCCTAATTTTTATAAAATCGATAGCTTTTCAATACTGTTCACTAAAACTAAAAAAATTTAATGCTTATTGACGCTAAATATGCTACCGAACTATATTTTAAAAATTGGCTTTAAAACATTCGAACAGTTTGTAAATAACTACCACAATATAAGTGATTTTATAGCTATTTCCTCTCCTGTATCTTCGACTCAGATATATTACCCCCAACCCAAGAGAATCAAGTTAATTTGTTATTTACAAAAATAAAAAAACTGTTTTTTCTAAAGTACACAATTTTTACAGATGACTTTATTAAGAAACCAGTAGTCCCAATAGATATGGAATCTTAGGTGGTGGAAAATGTAACTACTCAAACCAGTAGTAAGTAATAAGGCTTGTTTATTACTAATTACAATGCATTATAAAACAACATATTTTTTTCTTCACTTGTTTGTAAATGGATATTCTACTTTTTGATAAAGAAGAAAATTCGGCAAATATTTCCACAAACGAGTGTGATGTATTGCCGAACACTAGTTCAAAAATATGTTCAAAAGCAAACGACTACTCTTGAAGATGTGAATGGTATGTTTTGATAAAATTTTGAATTTTCAGATTATTAAACTTTGTGTAACTCAAATAATGATGTATTTAAAAAAAATTAAGTTTTAGGACAGTATCACATTTACAACACCACACCACACCAGTATGATACTATTGAGTATTGCCACATGTTGTTTCTTGACTAGTAAGCTTTATGTTTAGCAAGCACCATATTGTTATAAACTAAGAGTCTCCTTTCTCATGCAATAATATATGGCATAATGTTTTTTTTTTCAGACCAAGCTTTAGATGATACTTCAAGAGCAAAATGTCTCATTACTCCAATTACTTCAACAAGTAGAAAGTGGGATGCTACTAGTAGGAAGAATTTAAAATCGAGGAAGCATCCTGCACTAATTGGTAAGACATTATAATACATATGTCGAATTAAATATCCGATGCCGATCACTTTCCATTTCTGACCATAAAACAAAACGTGATGATCCCAAAGAATTGGCGTTCCCTCGTGTCCTTTTCTTCTTCTTCTTTTTTGTTAAGTCATATTCCCTTTAATTTATCATCTTTACACGACTGCCACGCCATCTCTGATTTCACCCAGGCAACTAACTGCCTGACGTTTCTATTTTAAATTACTTTGAGGGTTGCCGACACGGCCATCCTGATGTGTCACTCGTCCTCGTGTGACCCATCAGTTATTATTCAACAATGAACAAAATCCATTCCACTCGGCCAGTTCTGACCAAATTAATTTGGTAAAAAACACACAAGAACATCTTTAGACTTTATTACAACCAATGTCAAACAATATAACCTAACATAATTCATTCAAGGTATCAAGTTACATCAATTACACTCAATCTCCAAGATTAAGCTGCCCATACAAAAATCATCAAATAATTCAATAACAGAAATTAACATTAAAATCTCTTTTTTTTTTTTTTTACATAATCATATCATGATCGGATTCACAATTCGGAATAGCAAAATTTATAGTTCCATTAGTGCTCTTTATCACCATCAACAGATGATAGAAATCCAACAGTACTAAAATAGCACTCTTTACCACCCTCTCTAGGTGATAGTAATCCAACAGTACTCAAATAGCACTCTTTACCACCCTCTCTAGGTGATAGTAATCCAACAGTACTCAAATAGCACTTTTAAAACCGATTTATGAATCCGATTAACAAGGCAATCACAATTACTTAAACCTTATTCACTATTAATTATTTCATGATTAGCATTACCTTCGGGCATTTTTCGTAGACGGTCATGGGCATATTTGTATGTGCGCTTAGAATTAAGAGCCTTTAGGATATATCTGTCGCCTTCCAAAACTGCAGCAACTTTGAATGGACCCCTGTATTTTGCGTCTAATTTAGTTTGATTTCGTTCTTCATTTTGCAACAATACAAAATCCCCAACACAAAATCTAGTCAGCCTTGCCTTGGTGCTATCAAACCTAGTCTTATTGTAAGAGGCGTTCTTCTCGATATTGTTGACAGCTTGTTTTCGTGCGTCTGTTAGGTCAAAGTCAGTCTCTGTGTCATTAGTCATTGTTACATCAAGGGGTCTCGCAACTTTTCCTATCAGCAATTCAAGAGGGCTAAATTTGGTGACACGGCTAACAGAACAGTTTAAAGCTAGCTGGACATCGGGTAAAGCCTCCTGCCATGAAAGTTCCCCATCGGTTTCTACTGCAGTTAGCATATTTTTCAAAGTGCTCATGACACGCTCCACTTGACCATTTGCACGAGAGCTACCGGTCGCGATTAAGTGGAGATCGATGTTACGCGAATTACAGAATTCTCTGAATTCGGCACTGGCAAAACATCGTCCCTGATCAGCAATGATACGATTAGGAGCACCAAATATGGCAACGCTTTCTTTTAGAGCTCTAATACTATTGGTCGTATCTATTTTCATGGTGTGATTTAACAAGACAAATTTTGTGAAAGCGTCAATTAATACAAAAACGTATTCTTTACGATCATTTTTTCCACTAAGCTTGCCCGTAGCATCTATGTGAATAGTATGCCACGGTACTGCAACCTTTGGGATAGGGTGGAGCTCTGCCTGAACCCTACCTGAATGGGATTTAGAAATCTTACATGTAGCGCAATTGTCTACAAACTTTTTAACATATTTAGACATATGTTCAAACCAGTATTGGTCAAAAAGTTTTTCGAGCGTTTTTTCCCATCCAAGGTGCATTAATGCGGCGTGAGTGGAGTTAATAACAGACCATCTTAGAGCTCTTGGCAGGATAGGTAAACACCTAGAACGCCCATTTCTTTGAATTTTACGGTACAATATACCGGACCGGATTTCATAAGTTTTAGCCAAATCTTTGTTAAGTTTATCTTCATTTAGGTCAGCCATTAATTTGGAAAGCTCTGAGTCACGTTGTTGTTCTGCAAGCAGCCAGTTTTCTGGAAGATTTGTAATATTAACTTGCTTTTGTTGAACCTTTTCTAGTTTATTGGTAGAAAGGACTGGCAAAGGATTACGCGAAAAGAAATCAGCATGAGACATGTGACGGCCATCTTTATGTACTATGTCAAAATCAAACGCTTGCAGAAAAGCCCACCATCTATGAACTCTAGGAGCTAAATCAAGCTTTTTACGCGTGGCCTGTAGTGAATTACAGTCGGTGATCACTATAAACTTACGTCCCAGTAAATAATGTCTAAAATGTTTGACAGCGTTAACGACCGCTAGAGTTTCTAACTCATAGGAGTGATATTTGGACTCCGCGACCGCTGTACGCCTGCTGTAATATGCAATGACGTGACGCTTCCTGTTCTTTATTTGCATCAAAACTGCCCCGTATCCTATGGAACTTGCATCTGTATGAAGCTCCATCGGAAAATCAGGGTCAAAAAGTGTCAAAACCGGTTCTTTAGTCAGAGCGGATATAATTTCTTGTCGTATAAGTTCATGTGAGGGTGTCCAGTTGATGTTGCCCTTGATGGGACTTGTCAAGGCATATAATGGGGCCATAATCTGAGAAAATTTGGGGATGAACTGTCGGAAATATGACGCAAGACCTATAAACTGACGAAGCTGAGTAACAGTTTGCGGAGGAGGTAGAGCCACTAAGGCTTCAATTTTCCTAAAGTTTGGTCGTATTTCGCCACGATTTACCTCAAAACCAAGATATTCTATTTTCTGTTTGAGGAATGCACACTTTTTAATGTTAAAAGAAAATCCAGCTTCCACCAATGTGTTTAGCACGATACGGATCCTATCTAGGGCTTCATTCACATCAGATCCACCCAGAATTAAAATATCATCCATGTACACGGCCACATATGTGTTGGCCAGGTTCCCTAAAGTTTTTATTACCGCCCGCTGAAACACCGACGGTGCATTTCGAAGACCGAATGGCATAGTAAGGTACTCAAAGTGTCCTTCAGGAGTCACGAACGCTGTTCTTTCAATGGAATCAGTGTGGACAGGCACCTGATGGTACCCACTAGCCATATCTAGAATGGTAAAGTAGTGACATCCGTACAATCTGTCTATTTGGCTTGATATTAAGGGCAAAGGAAACCTATCTGGAACCGTGTTGTCATTCAGCTCACGGTAGTCCACACACATGCGGTCGGTACCGTCTTTTTTTTTTACAAGCAATATGGGGCTAGCAAACGGAGAAGAACTTGGGCGTATAACATTTGCAGCAAGAAGTTAATTGATTTTATCACGAACCACCTGTTGCTCTTCTAAACTTAATCTGTACGGGCGTCGGCAAACGGTTTTACAAGGGTCCCTCAAACGAATCTCCATAGGCTCCACATTCGCAGCTCTACTTGGAGTTCCCCGAATAAAATGGTCCTTAAATTCATTTAAAAGAGTTATCAATTTCAATTTATACTCCACGGGAATATCAGTGTCAATATTATCAAAATTGAAAGGTGGCTCCATTTTATTAATTAACTCTACCCGATTAACCCTAGTAATCTTCAAGTCGTCAGAGGTCATACTGACGGCTAAGCCCTGATTCAAAATTTCTCGTCCAATTATGATATTCTGAGGTAAATAATGATCAGGAAGTACATGCAATAAAACCTCTAACGAAAAATCGCTAATTACAACATTAGTCAAAATCTGAAGGGTACTATTTACACTAGTTTGCCCGATTCCTGTCATAATAACAACATTATTGAAGCGCTTACCCTTAAATTTATGACTAATAGATTCTTTTACAAGAGTACATTCAGACCCTGAATCATAATAAAATGGAATTTGCTCACCCGAGTGCCACAAAGTACTGGAAGGTGCAGTAATTTTGCACAAGTTCACATGACGCTCAGTTGTAAAAGGACCAGGGCTGCTTCCCTCCTTGCTGCTTGTACTGGGACATCTTGTTGCAATGTGACCAGCTTTTCCACATTTGAAGCAGGTGAGAGTGCTTCCCGGCTTAGTGTTGGTCCTACTCGGCGTTTCGCTCGAAGATGTACTGTGTCGATGATCTCTCCTTACGTCCCATGTAGAACGGCACGATGATGATTTATGGCCAAGCTTCCCACAACTGAAGCACTTGACAGTTTTATTTGGTGATGTTTTGTGTCGTTTAGCATCGGGGCCCCCTTTGTCATGCTGTATCATGGAAGCCGACCTCTTTAGAAACGACATAGCCTTTAGTTCCTGCTGCAGTTGATGTCTTGTATCGATGTTAGTTGTAAAAGCCAGACGCTGAACACGTGGGTCAAACTGCGCAATATGAGTCACCACCGTTGCCACTGCGATTTGCTCGGTTGTTAGATCCCTCCATCTTGACATTAATGACGTTATCAATTCAGCGGCGTAAGCAGCCAGGCATTCATTGTTTTTTGGTTTATTTGAATTTAAATTAAACAAAAATGCAGCTGTAGTTTCCGGACAATCGTATCTTGAAACAAACATGTCCTTAAACTCAACCCAAGTCATTCCTGGAAACGAGACTTGTGACAACCAGGCCGACGCCTGTCCCTTCAATGCTCGGCTGAGCGCAATCACGAGTGGGGCGCCTTGTAGTGGATTATCAGCCATACACATATTGGCAGTTGAAATCCATGCGCGTGCATCCACAATCATTTTATCGGGATTATATTCAGGAAAGGCAATATTACTACTCACTGTTGGCGCCCTCACAGCTTGCAATAATGCCAGGAGGTTTTGATTCTGCTGCTCCATTATTATTCTCCATCTGTCTTCTCCATTAGGTGTCTTCTGCTGTGGTGCGATATCAGGTTCAGATCCCACTTCTGATGTCGAATTAAATATCCGATGCCGATCACTTTCCATTTCTGACCATAAAACAAAACGTGATGATCCCAAAGAATTGGCGTTCCCTCGTGTCCTTTTCTTCTTCTTCTTTTTTGTTAAGTCATATTCCCTTTAATTTATCATCTTTACACGACTGCCACGCCATCTCTGATTTCACCCAGGCAACTAACTGCCTGACGTTTCTATTTTAAATTACTTTGAGGGTTGCCGACACATATATGTTCTTTTTAAACATAATTTCACTATTTTTGTTTCCTTTAAAGGTAATGCAGAATACAAGTCGCTTTTTGATGACCTAACTAAACCTAAGTTGGAACTTGTTCAACTACAAAAAGAACTTCTAGAAGCACATATTCTAGAAAAAAAGAAGGAATGGGAGTTTCAAGAAAAAGGACGAAACTGGAAGGAAGAGGAGTATAAATTAAAATTAGAAAAATTAAAAAAAGAATTAAATGAATAGATTTAAAAACATTTGTTTTATTTAAGTATTGTTAAGTAATGGTGAAAAATATTCTTGCACCAGTCTATTTCTTGCATCATTAGTTCCTTCAGAGCTGTGGTTTACAATTTCTTCAAATGTTTGTGATTCATAGTTGTCCCCAAAGTTTCTTTCATTTGTATCAATTGCAATGTTATGCAGTACAAGGCATGCAACTATTATAGGTTGTACACGATTTAATTTTAATGTTATATATCGCCTAAGGCCAGGAAACCTATTTTTGCACACTCCAAAACATCTTTCAATAGTATTCCTTGTTCGTATATGTGACTCATTGTATCAATTTTCTGCGGCGGATGATGGGTTCAAAAAGGGTGTTAAAAGATATTGCTTCAACTCATATCTACTACATATCTCCGAAAAGTAAGCCATCTCTAAAATGTCCACTTTCACATTTTTGTTTCAAGGATGAGTTGTTAAAAATCGTCTGATCATGAACAGATCCTCCTTGGCTATCACAAGCTACCTGAACATTAATAGAGAAGTTTGACTTCCTGTCTCTAAAATTTTCAGCTGAAGCACCTCCTGAAATGAAAAGTAATAAATGTTATAAAGTTATTATTATGGAGCTCTATAACAATGTTTGAAAATAAAACCTACCTGGTGACTTTATTGCAACATGGGTCCAATCAATGGCTGCTATTACCCTTGGGAATCTTGCAATTTGATAAAAACCTACTTGTAGTGCGCTTAAGTCATCAGGGAACTTTATTATAACTGGGCGTAGTTGTGCAATAGCCGCAGTAACTTTCTTAACGATACGACTTGCCGATGGTGGACTGACGCCACAAAAATCAGCTGCACATCTTAAGAAGGATCCAGTGGCTAGATATCTTAATGTTAACAATAGACTTGCTTTTGAAGAAACTGCTTTATTTCTGGATTAAGATTTGATTGCTTATTTAGTTTTGAAACTACTTGAATACTAAGAACTTACCTTGGCGTTTTAGAACTTATTTTATGCTTTATAAAATTATGCACTTAATTCACTGCAGCCTTCGATAGGCTGAAATCAGTTTCATCTAAGTCTGTAAAATAATCAACACGGAATTTAAACACACGAATTCGTGACGTCCTTTGCAACCAAGAATTTTCTACTTCATCTAATTGATGATCAATTAACTCGAACAAATCCATTTTTTATTACTTTTTTTAAAAATAAATATTTAATAATACACAAATCACAACTGCTACTCGTCAGTTAAATACGCTACTTGGCAGACGGACTGGCAAGTAAGTTACGGGCTACTTTATCCATCGGCTAATGTTACTCGATGATTGTGAAATTCGTAGGCGTAGTTACTGGTGAGTTTAACTGGCGGTTAGCCGACGTGCTACTTTACTTGGGGTTCGTGAAAGAGGAGACCCGTGCGGCCTCTTCCGAAGCCTTGAAAGGCGCGAGTTACATGCTCACATGCAACAGTGCACCTCGCAACATCTTGCTGACACATCATTCATTCAACTTTGGTCATTCACCTTTGTCACGTTCCCTGACCGACCAAAATTTTATAGAACATCGATCACCTCATATTTTTACCTGTAATGTCTAGACCTAGCATCAGCAATTTAATGTTATAAGTATTAGCAAAAACATTGTAACCAGTTAGTTGCTTTTGTGCCTCGTAATTGAAAGAAATAAATTGTCAAGTTAAATGCGAATTCCTCGATTTTAATTTTTTTTATTGAGAAAGTCATAAAATTTCTTAACTGACGCAGTCATGCGGATTTTTCTCGTGCCGATAATTAATCAGTTTTCGTACCGATAGATTATCGGACTTGTGCGAAACATTAATAGTTAATAAATTCTGTACCGACGGTTTATCGGATTTAGGCAATCTATTAACAAAAGTGTCGTGCACGAGAAGGGAATATTTTCATCGACCAAACCACAACCAACGAGGGCACATCGCTGAAACCAAGTCATCATCAACGACGGAACATCGTTAACTATGTGGCATTTTATGTGGCTATAAGTCGATATTGAATATTCCTAAAAATCCTATGCCTCTCGATAAAAATAGAAAAACTGTACCTAATCCCTACCCTGTATCTAGAATTTTTAGAAATAGTTTAAGCCTATTTAAAATAAGATCCAGTGAAAACATAAGTGAACATTTAGAGCCTAATCGTGTTGTTTTCAAATCAGCGGAAAATTTAACAGAAGTAGAAAGTTTAACTAATAATCAGTTTGTAGAAAATTTTGCAGAAAATCCAATTAAAATTCAGCTCACAACAATGGCAACAAGTAATACCACCGCAGTAACCGCTACCGACATTTCCAATTCATTAAGAGTTCCTGATGCTATTAAAGACCTCCCGAAATTTGACGGAAATTCGCGTCTATTGTTTGATTTTTTCGATAACGTTGACGAAATTCTTTCTTTAATTTCTGTTGTTAACAATACACCCTACGGACAGATATTACTGAGAGCTATACGCAACAAAATCATTGGACCAGCAAAGTGTTAAATACGTACGGAACCCCATTAAACTGGGCAAAAATTAAGGAAAATCTAATTCTTCATTATAGCGACAAAAGAAATGAAACATCTCTTATCCTAGATCTTCATAAATTAAGACAAGATAATAGTACAATCGAAAAATTTTATGGTGAAATTATAGAATTGCATTCTAGTATGACTAACCATATCAACATTCACGAAAGAGACCCGGGTGTTATTAGTGTAAAAAATAATCTCTACGCGGAAATGTGTTTAAATACATTTTTGTTCGGATTAAAAGAGCCTATGAGCTCTATAATCCGAGCCATGAAGCCTTCTACGTTAGCTGAAGCCTTCGCTTTCAACATTAAAGAACAGAATATGTGTTATAATAAAAGAGAAAGTAATAAATTGATGCTAAACCAAAAACCGGTATCTCTGCCACCTTCAAACATGAATAAACCATATATTATACCTCAGCTAAGACCCCAATCTAGACCGCTTCTGCAAAACCTTCCACCCCAAAGATATAACCAAAACCTATTCCCCGCACAATCCCTAAGACCTACACAACATTTTAATCTCCCCCTAAATAATAGTTTCGCACAAAATAACAAGTTCACATTGCAACCACGAATGCCCCAATATGGTAACTATTTTGCACAACAAAGACCACAATCCTCGAATACAACGAACAACTCCAATAATTCAGGTTTACTCAAACCTGAACCGATGGATATATCATCATCTAATGTAAGGGTTCACCAGTCGCAAACCTAAAATAAAGCACCAGATTTCTCTAGTAAATTCCGATCAGCAGATCAACAAAATTTTGGAAATAAAGCATTATTTAACGTAACAGAAATTAACTCAGATCCCCAAGCAAACGACGAGTATTCAAATTTCTACCCTGTAGAACGAATCCCCGATAACTATTGTTACTATTTTGACGAAGGATCTCCCGATAACAATCAATACGAAAATGTCCCGTTAGGAAATGAACTAGACGACTCAAATTTTCAGTCACTTGCCTCGAAAAACCCATCGGATACTTAGATATTAACAAACACGGAATCATATTCCCTTATATAAATATCTCTTCACCTTTTGGGCGCGATTTAAAATTCCTTATTGATACTGGGGCATCCTCCTTTTTTATCAACCCAGAGTTTGTGCACCCCGACGACCTTAAAGAAACTAAACCCACTATAATTACAACAATTTTGAATAAACATACCCTAAATAAAGAAGTAATACTCCCCAACTTTCCTGAATTTGCTCAACCGGGCAATACAAGACTTCTTGTGTTCCGATTTCACAATTACTTCGATGGGCTGTTAGGTCTCGATTCTTTGACAGCATTAGGCGCTAAAGTCGACCTCGCTAATCATTTGCTAAATACCAACCATGCCACAATCCCTTTAGAGTTCAAACCCAATTTTATGTCAAACAAATACCGCATTCCACCTCATTCAAAGTTCATTGCAAGACTACCAGTCGATATAAAAGCTGGAAATATCTTCATCAGTAAAACAGAAGTCTCTCACATCTTACACATCTCGGAAGGAATTTACCTTGCTGAAAACTGGCATAGCCTAGTAGAAGTTACCAACTCTTCTAATCAAGAACAGAATCTCTTCCTAGAACAACCTCTGAAGGTGACCAAATTTCCCACCGAAGAGTTCACAGAAATAAACAATTTTAATATATACTACGATCAAAACGTCGAACCACCAATCGACATAATAAACCTCCTCCGTACCAACCACCTAAATAAAGAAGAGTTTACAGCTCCCTCCCGAATCTGTAAAGAATTCGAGGATATCTTCTTCAGAGAACGACAAGACCTCACCTTCACAAATTAAATAAAGGATCAAATTAGGACCACGGACGATATTCCGGTGTATACCAAATCATACAGATATCCTTATGTTCATAAGGAAGAAGTACGACGGCAAATCAGTAGCATGCTTGAGCAAGGTATAATTCGCCCTAGTTATTCTCCATGGAGCTCCCCTGTCTGGATCGTACCCAAAAGACTGGACGACAGTGGCAACCAGAAGTGGAGACTAGTCATAGACTACCGGAAGTTAAATGAAAAAACAATAAATGACAGACACCCGATCCCAAATATCACTGAGATCTTAGATAAATTGGGAAAATGTATGTACATTTCCACTCTAGACTTAGCCAATGGATTCCATCAAATAGAAATGGACCCACACGATGTCCAAAAAACAGCTTTTACGGTGGAAGGAGGGCATTATGAATACATCAGAATGTCTTTTGGATTAAAGAACGCCCCAAGTACATTCCAAAGGGTCATGGACAATGTATTAAAGGAATTGCAAGGTTCTGTATGCCTCGCTTATCTCGACGATATTATAGTGTATTCCACCTCACTACAAGAGCACATAGAAAACCTCAAAAAGGTCTTCAAAAAGATGAGAGAAGCTAACCTTAAAGTGCAATTGGATAAATCCGAAGTTTCGCATAAAGAAATCGATTTTTTAGGGCATGTAGTGACGACAAACGGTATAAAGCCCAATCCCGCAAAAATCAAAGCGATGAAAGAATTTCCTATACCCCAAACTCAGAAAGAAATTAAGTCGTTCCTCGGTCTTTTAGGATATTATAGAAAATTTATTAAAGACTTTGCGAAACTTACTAAACCCATGACGCAATGTCTCAAAAAAGGCAAATCAATTGAACTCACCGAAGATTATATAAAAGTTTTTGAAATTTGCAAAGATCTTCTAATGAACAACCCTATACTTCAATACCCAGACTTCTCAAAACCTTTTGTTCTCACAACAGATGCCATGTAACTATGATATTGGCGCCGTCTTATCCCAAGGCCCTATCGGCAGCGACAAGCCAATACATATGCGTTGCAAGCCGGACCCTCATCGATTCTGAAGTAAATTATTCAACTATCGAGAAGGAACTATTGGCCATTGTTTGGGCCACCAAATACTTCCGACCCTATTTGTTCGGGAGAAAGTTTAAAATAGCCACCGATCACAAGCCTTTGACTTGGATCATGAGCCTAAAAGCCCCGAATTCTCGGCTAGTCCGTTGGAGACTTAAACTCGAAGAATTTGACTACGAAGTAGTTTACAAGAAAGGCGTCCAAAACTCTAACGCAGATGCCCTTTGCCAAATAAAACTAACTAAAGACCCAGAAATTCCTCGCAGATCAGAACTTTATATGACAGAAAACGAAACCGAAACCGAAAAAACAAACGTATCTC
The DNA here is from genome assembly GCA_959613345.1 of Tolmerus cingulatus. NCBI lineage: Eukaryota > Metazoa > Arthropoda > Insecta > Diptera > Asilidae > Tolmerus > Tolmerus cingulatus. The sequence continues at coordinate 20,597,986 of OY390709.1, read as the reverse complement.
AAAAACGTGTTGACGGATCCTCAATTCATTCCGCTCAAGAAAACATGGACGACGGGATACCAATTTCGGAAAAATCTCTGAATGAATTCGCATTACAACTTATCCTGGAGGAATCCAATGCAAACCCCAAGATAGTACTGGAAATGCCTTTAAAAAATAAACAAAGAAGAACTATTCGACTAACTGAGATCTCTGAACCTAAAATTATTGAAATCCTAAAGAAACACCTTCCAGCTAATCGTTTAACAGCAGTTTATACCAGCAACGATACATTCAAAATTGTTCAAAGCACCTATTCTAAATTTTTCTCCCAGTCCAAAACGTTTAAATTAATTAGATGCACTGAGATACTCAAAGATATTGTAGAAAGCGATGAACAAGATAAAATCATTCAAGAATATCATAACAATAACAACCACAGAGGTATTAATGAGAGCCTTCTCCACCTTAAAAGGGATGTATTTTTCCCTTTTGTGAAAAATACAATTATTAAAGTAATAAATAATTGTGATGTTTGCCAAACACTGAAATACGACAGAGATCCACCGAAAATTAAGCACATGATTCCAGAAATCCCTGACAGACCGTTAGATATCCTTCATATAGATATATATTTTATAAATTTCCAACAAATTCTCACAGTAATTGATAAATTTTCCAAATTTGCAGCGGGTTACACATTAAACGCACGAAATAGTCTTTCAATAATCAAACACTTGAAGCATTATATAAGCCTCCACGGCATACCAAAAAAAATTATCGCGGACTCTGGTAGCGAATTTACTTCTACAATTTTTAAGGACTTTTGTAAACAATTTGGCATAGAATTGCACGTTACTTCAATACATCAAAGTAGTAGCAATGCACAGATTGAAAGACTACACTCGACCCTTACAGAAATTTACAGAATAATTCACAATAAACTGAAAGACAGAAATCACGAAGAAATCCTTAACGAAACTATCATTACCTACAATAACGCCATTCATTGTTCCACCAACTACACCCCGTACGAAGTCTTTTATGGTAGAAGCTATGTATAAATTCAATAAACAGAAACATGAAAAGCTCCATGAATATTTAGCTAAACTTAATGAATTCCAAGAAAAGATCTTTCCTGCGATAAAATCTCAACTCGAGCAAAAAGTTGCAGGGAATTTAGCAAAATTAAATAAAAATAGATCAGACCCTGTAGAATTTAAAGAAGATACTAAAATATATCTCAAAGAAAATAGACGGAATAAGCTAGCGCGTAAATTCACAAAAAATAAGGCAAAAAGAAATAGACTTATACTGCTGATAACAAAAAGTTTCATAAAGCCAAAATTAAGAAAAAACGTAAATTTCAGGACAATACCCTTGATACTGGGACAGACAATACCTACCTACGGGACTGGGACAGACGATGGAAATCCAAGACCTGACCAACAGCAAAGGACTCCTTCCGATACGACTAGGAACAGTTAGAACGGTTAAAGGACATTACAACTTACTACACATCGAACGACTACACCAATACGAACAAAGTATCGACAAAATTGCAAATTTTTTGGAAATATTCGAGAAATCAAACTCATTTGACAACTCCTTGAACTTAATTAAACTGAAATTAAAAGAACTCAAAATTAAATTTAAAATATTAATGCCGAAATTTAGAACTAAGAGGGGACTCTTTGATGGCTTAGGAACTGTGATAAAAAGTATTACTGGAAACTTAGATGCCAACGATGCAATAGAGTTGAATAAGCAAATAGATACAATTCTAAGTAATGAACAGTAAATGATTAAAGAAATAAACCGACAGTCTAAAATAAACCAACAAATGATTGAACGATTTGAAAACATCACCAAACATATTAATTATCAAGAAACTGTTATTGTAAACTATCTATGTAAATCATACCCAAAGCCAGCTAAGAAACAAAATAATCTCCGAAGAATCAACTATTCGCTATATTCAATTTCTGAATCAGAAAAATTTTAACATAGATCTGCTTAACGACCACTTAAGTAGCAGTGCAGAAGCAGTAGTATTTGCAAAACTTAATGTTATTCCTAAACAAATCTTGAATCAAGACGAATTGTCAGAAGTACACTCAATTCTTGTGAATCAAAACATAGAAATTAGATCAGGTGAACATATATATGAACTATTAGAGCTTCAGGCATATTACAACAATACAAATATTATTTTTAATATAATATACAAATCCCTATTTCATCCAACAAAACATACACTCTCTTTCATGTCATACTCCTACATATCTACCCAAGATAATAAAATAATCCTCACCAAACCATACCTTATCCTAAACTCCCATAATATTCAATATTTCGACAAGAAATGCCCCTTCGTGGAGGGAATATACTACTGTCAAGAAGCCACGCACATAGAACCCGCCAATAACTCCCAATGTATCGGAAATTTATTAAACAACAAACCAGCACACTGCGAACTACACGAGAAGATAGAGGTTATGGAAATATTCCAGCCAGAGCCAAACTACATCATCCTGATAAAAGTCCCCGAAATAGAAGTCTTCACCACCTGTGGTCCAAAGAAACAAAAAATCATAGGATCAGCCCTTATCCATTTTAGTAAATGTAACATAATAATAATATAGTCTACAGCTCCACAACTATGACGCATTGGGACGAGATTAGCATCTTCCCAACAATATTCACTGAGATTAACGCAACAATAGTCAATAATCAACTCCATCTGAGACAACTGGAAACTTATCAATTTGCCGAAAAAGGATTTGTGGAACTTCTGAAGCCATACGTTCACCTAAAAGACCTATACAAAACAACAGGGACCTTTGGCATCGCCTCATTCATCGCATTCATCAGCATCCTCATCCTCTTTGCAATATATATTTAGAAGACGATTTTAAGGCATCATCACACCTTCCATACCTAGCAACGCTCTTGCCAACGAACCTCCAAGGATCTTCGTCTGGCCGTCTGTAATGTCTAGACCTAGCATCAGCAATTTAATGTTATAAGTATTAGCAAAAACATTGTACCTGCTTTTGTACCTCGTAATTGAAAGAAATAAATTGTCAAGTTAAAATTCGAATTCCTCGATTTTAATTTTTTTTATTGAGACTCATAAAATTTCTTAACTCGCGGTCGTGTCAGCAAGCAGCGTTAGGCAGCTGGTATCCAGAGATACGCTAGAGATCCGGGAATTGACGTCTGCACGACCAAGGAGGAGGCCACGGAAGCCCTCAGGAAAGCCCTGGGGACTTACAGTGACCACCTCCATGTCGGGCTGACCCGTCCGAACGGCCGCCGTGGCCAATGCCTGGTTATTGTTGACCTGGACGAGTCGGCCTCGGAGCGACTGTTGCGAACTGCCCGAGTCAATGTCGGCTGGGTGGAGACCAGATAATTATATCCATTATATCTAAAATGTCAGTCGATGATCCATTAAAATGGTTTAAATTTGTCCCTAGAGTTCAACGAATTATAAATTCATCTAAGCTGAGATAAACGAAAAAATCGCCATTTGAGCTCATGGTGGGAGTACCAATGTTTACGTTGGAAGACAACGAATCATGCAAACTTTTAGAAGATGAAATTATAACCAATTTTGAACCCGAAAGAAGTGAGATGCGTAACCAAGCAAAGTTGGAAATCGAGAAGCTGCAACAAGAAAATCGGAAGACCTTTTACAGGAGACGAAAGCCTGCCATCCAGTATAGTGTTCACGATTTGATAGCGATGAAGCGGACCCAGTTCGGCCCAGGTCTGAAGCTATACCCAAAATGTCAGGGTCCTTACGAAGTTGTGAAGATAAATGGAAAAGATTGATACAACGTAAGGAAGGTAGGAGACCACGATGGCCCAAACTCGACATCTTCGTCTGCAGACTTTATGAAGCCGTGGATAGTCTCTGAAGACAGCGACTACGACAGCGAGGAGGAGCACAATATGTCGCCTAGGGCGGACGACCTGCAGAATGGCCGAATGTGGAAGTCGAAGCAGGTCAACTATCAGAAAGGGACATAACAGTGCCCTCGGGTTCAGGCAGCATCGAACCGTGATAGCATCAAGTCGACCCAATCATCTCACCCGGCCGAGCAGTTTACCTTTTTTTCAACACTTTCCTAACTCTACTATTATTCTAATTTTAACGAACAAATAAAATAGTGAATTATCCTTTTTCGGAGTTTAGTTTACGTGCCTTGAAAATCCCACATGTATGTCCGTCGGAAAAAGACGAAAATTGTTGGTCTTATGGAAAACGAAGCAAATGGGAAAATTGTTAAAAAATTTGTTGGACATAGAGCTAAGATGTTTACTGTAGATATTGAGGATAGAGATATGTATTATAAAAAAAGACAGAGAAGTACAAAAATCTCTAGGTGCTAGATACCATGGATCTGAATTTCTATAAAACTTCCTTATATAAAGAAAAAATTATTCATATACTCTATTAAGTCAATTATGGATCATTCGAATACTAAAATTAGTAATAAAATAGTTCTTAGTTATATGGATGAAAAAAGATATATAAAAGAGGATGGAGTAACCACTTATGCATGAGATCATTATAGAACAAGCGAAAATAAATTTCTAAATATGACGAATTTAAGGGGTTACATGGGTTTCGTGATTTCAAAAAGTTTTTTTTATTTTCTTTTCTAATAGTACATACAATCAAAAATATTGTGTCAAAATTTTAATACGATTGGAGTAAAATTCTAAGGGAGAGAGCTTTCGAAATCTCTGCCTATTTCGGTCGACCTACCGGGCGCACCACAGGTATACCACCGTAGCTACTTAGCTATTGTTACTTTCATTTTAATAATTTCTCGTTGTCCGTTCAGCCACGTATACGTTTACGTTGTGACTATTATCTTTATGGGGCTGGAATCGACGACGCCATGTAAGTTAAAACAAAACAAAAATTCTACATTTTATTCCTACTCAAACTTTAATTGCGTTTATCTCGAAACTATGTTTTCGAAGTCGGTGGATATGATTTCTCAAAAACCACTGCACCGATCTGATTGCGGTTTTGCGCAACAAATGGTTGTTTTTTCAAAAACAACTAATTTTTCAAGGACATAGAAAGAGTCAATTTTAAAGAAAATCATGCAGCTTTGCTTCAAAACTCTGCCAAAAATCCAAAATTTAATTTATTTCAAAATCCTTCGTTCAAGCACTAGCAATACTCATCTACTAACAGGACATTTTTAATTTTTTGATTTCAGATAAAGCAGTAAGGTGTTATCATGTCCACCCCAAGTGCACTTTTTTTTAGGTGTTTCAGAAGAGCGCCATCGGCGGAGGTTTGAATATTTTTCTTGAAAATTAGACAGAATGTAGTTTAGCTATTCTGCATTTAGGTGCTATCATCGAAAATAAAAAAATCGTTTTCTAACATTGGAAAAGAAAGACGAGAAAATGTGTTTGTTTTTGGACTCTTAAGCTCATGTAACCCCTTAATAAGTATAAATGATATTTTAAATAATTAATTGTTAGTCTTACAACAAGGAAGTAATAAGTTTGTCTAATTTCCCTAATTTTAGTTAGAATTATTGTTACGTTTCCAGAACTTATATTTACATTGAAAAGACATTCCCTTGTGCGCAGACTCCTTGATGGATTAAGCAGCAGAATGTATTAGGATATTAATATTAAAGAAAAGAAAGTTTTGGGCAATGTAGATCATCCTTCATTTTTATTTTTAAAGTTTGACCAAATAATTGTTTATCCAATGTTACTTTTCCTTCCTTTTATTGTTTAACAGAGGAGTTATAACGCTTTTAAATTTTGGTAGGGAATGCATTCATCCCTCCAGGAAAAGCAATGATGATGACTTTGCATTCAGTTAACCTCAACAGATTTTGATGGGGGTAAGTCTTGAAGTACCTATGGCGGTAGAAACACAAAGTGCTATATTTATCTTCCATTTGTTAATATAACTATTTCTTTCACTATCAGTTTATTTTTTACATGCTTGAATCCTTGGATATCAATGAATGCACATATTTTACTTAAAATATTACCCATTTTTACTTAAACATTTGTTTGAATCTCACTAGCCAATGGGCTATATTCGACTACTCGATCGTGAAGCAATAAACAATAATTAGTAGATATATGGTCTGAAATATTTTAATTAATTTTCAGCTGAAGCCGAACGTCAACAGGTCCTGATTTTATTTGTTTGCTTTAATGTATCACAGTGATTAAATTTGCTGACATTTTAAGATTTATTATTTTTTCGATATGTTTGCAAACCAAAGAAAATAAATTTTGGCTTTTCTTGTTGCGATGATGACTTTACAGATTGTCAGAGTCCCCATAACTTTCCTTGTAAAACCAAAGTTGATTGAACTTGCACCTCTAAATTAGTTCATCTGCGGTCATCCATCCGCTGTAAAATACAGCCACAGCTGGTATGTCAGCAAACCGTGTATAAGGTGCAAAATCAACCAACTTTGGTCCAACTAAGCACAAATGCTTCTTATATAAACAGAAGGATTAATAATAAAGTACAGGTGTATTCTAAAAGCGTACCAAACCTTTCCTTATTCCGAGTGTGAGGCTGCCGGCGGCGCTTAATTGAATCTCGGGTCAACATTGGTGACCCCGTTGACGACACGGCTATCGACACGGCGCGGCGTCAGAAAGTATAGCACAACAACATTTCACTAACTGTTTGCTTGTGGAAAATCGCCGAGAGCCAGGCAGTAAGCAAACGCCCCACTTCCCCCCTCACATTTCATTCGCGTTAAAAACAGTATCGAGTTTCGGCCCGGCATAAGACACCTACGCCTGCAGCCAGAAGCCAACGTCCGGCGGGTGAACAACTACGAAGTCGCTGATCAGCCAAACTCAGCAAATTGCACGGTTTACGCAGCACAGCAATTCTCAGCAAGTCCCTGAAGTCGAAAATGAACAAACTAGCAGCCGAGTCGACCAAATTGAGAAAAGAGATTCAGCGAATTTCGGACAATTTCTACAAAAACCCCAAGGTCGTGTTCAGAAATGCATTCCGGAACGATTGGGTTGAATCCACTCCGTTCAGAAATCGGGCGGAACGAGCTCCCACTCTGTTCAGAAATGGTGATTTCAATTCCAGAATCAGATTCCAATCGTTCTGAATTCTTTTTGGATTGAAAGGAATGATTCTATGGTTTGAATGTGTTGGTAAGCTTGACAATTCGGCTAAACGACTGTCAGATTTGAATAGTCTGCAAGTAACGATCAAAGAACATCATTTACTCTATGCAAAGTTATTTAGTCCTTTGAAACCAAAACACCACTTTTTGGTCCATTACACCAGTGTAATTTCTAAGAGTGGACCTCCTCGAAGTTTATGGTGTTTTCGATTTGAGGCTAAACATAAAAACTTGAAAACATATTTGTATTCGTATTCGTAAGCAATGAAATGCTCCCTTCACTTTACAAATTTTATCAAGCAAAATGTGGGATTTCTGTGAAATTTTGAATTTGAAAGGTCTTCCACATTCAATCTACTAAAGACTCCAAAATATTCTCACTTAATAGTTGATAATACCTCAAATTTTGCTTCTGTTTATATGCCAGACATTATAGAATATAAAGGGAAAATATTCAAAAAAAAGTTTTATTTAACAAGCGTTAAATGCAATATCCTCCGGTTATTCAAATTTATTGACATAGTAATAACTACTCAAAATAATTTTTTTTTAATTTGGAATAATGAAATAACAATTGTAAAATTCAATGAACATTACCAAAGTTTCGAAGTTGGACAAAGAGTAGACATTCCTGTAATTTTTGATATTGAATTTTTTACAAGTCCTCCAATACATATTTATACTCTTACGAATGGCAAAGTTTTAATAAGAAACAAATGTTTATGAATTTAATTTAAACTTAAAATTTTGAAAAATTTTTGGTATCGGTTAAGCTAAATAAAACTGTTTAAAAATTTTGTTTTCGTTAACTTGTTCAGCACCTCTGTAATTATTAAAAGAAATTATATGTAATATAGTTTTAAGTAAGAATTGTGCCAGAAAATATGTATATATGTATATATATATTGTACATATATTATATATATATATATATATATATATATATATATATATATATATATATATATATATATCAAATTTAATTCGTTTTTGTATTTTTCATTCATTCGGACATCCAGCACATTCAATCGCGCTACATGTAGTGTAAAGCTTCTTAAATTCAATTTTAAAATTTAGAGCGTTTGAATTGAAACATTTGATTTAAGAGAGCTACGTTTGATTCAAAAATTCTTGCATTCATTTTGAAAATTTAGCGCTTTTGATGTGAATGCGTTACACATTTGTTTCGAAAGGTTTTCACATTCATTCAAAAAAATTGGCCGCATTTGATTGGAATGTGCTACATTTGGTTCAAAAATTCTCGCATTATGAAATGTTCCTTTTTTTCGAATTTTGTTTTGAGAGATTCTATACTTTCTCTATTTCTAAAATGGAAAGATTTTAATTTATTTAGTGTAATTTTGTTTTCAATTGAAGTTGCGTGGATGTCATTGTAAGATGAAGGGTAAATTCGGATGTCTTTCCAGTAGGTAGAGCTTTTTCCGTCGTAATTTATTTCGTTGATAGTTACTTATTAGGCATCCCTCGAAGTAGATTAATAGGGTTCCCTTGATTTTGTTTTGATTTATTCCACAGGTCGATGTAATGTTAGTCTCGGGAAGATTTATAGTTACTATGAAATTTGGTTCAGATTGTATGATATTGGTCATCTCGGCAATGTCGATTAGCTTGCAGCTTGCGGGGAGGTTATGAAGAATTTTGGCTATGCATGTTGATTTGTTGGCTTCCTTCCAGTTACCAGGTTCCTTGCAGTAAAACGTTCTTTCTATTCTCATGCATTCTTTGTCAAAGTACTGAATGCTCTTAGGGCTAAAGGCCTGCGCCCATAAGATCCGTCAGAGTCCGTCATACGTCAAGCTTTAAAGCACTCAACGGATCTCGACGGATGTTGCTGTATGGCAACGAAGAGATGCGCCCATAAGATCCGTCATCTGACAAGTGAAAATTGAAGTGACAATCGAAAAGACTGTGTTGTATTACACAATTTTGTCAAAATGCATGACGGCAGTTATATTCCGCCTAACTATGTGGATCGGTTCAATGGCCGATAACCCATGGCCTGTGGAGGGCGGAAAAACCCAATCCTTTGAGAAGAACTAGGAGGATATCGAGCAACAACGCTGCAAAAAATGCCTTCAAGTTGCGGGAGCAGCTGAAGGACTACTTGACTGCGCATCCCTTATATCCAGCGAGAGCATCAGGAACAATGTTTTAGTTTTTTGTATTATTTATTTACATAGCTAAATAAAACACTCGTATTTTTTCCAAGGAGGAAAAAGCACTTGGCATAAAAAACCTCCTTATTTATTCAAAAAATAAAAATATCACATAATTCAATAAAAAAATTTTTTATACCTAAGAGAGGCCACTTCTCTTTACAAAAAATAACGATAAATTCAATTACAAATAATAAAAATTAAATTAAAAAATTAGCACATTTCAAAAGTGAGCACAAATATATTTTAAAACTAACAAATAAAACAATAAAATACTCCTTGTTTGCCCGCAAATAAGGAGTAGTAATTCAATCATACATATTTGTGCTCAAGTTTAAATGTTCAATTTTTTTTTTTTTCATACACCAGGTTGAGGATGTCCATTTGTAGGGAGTCCTGCACATCTTCCGAAAACTTCCCCATTAGGTTGTCCAGCATTGCTAAGAATTCTGCGTTCCTGCTCTTCTTTTTGGCTACCTCCGTGCCCACCAAAGTCGCCACGGTGTCCATTACTTTCATTAATCTATAAAATCTACTTTAATTTTTTCTAATAAAAATTGAATCTTTTTAATATACCTCTCTCTTGCTTCTTCTACCTCAGCATACTTCCTCTTAGAGCCTCCTGAAGAAGACGCTGCAGGTGTCCCGGTGGCGAGATGTGGGCCTGAGGACGAGTCGCACGATGAACTTTGTAGCACCGCAGGAACGCTATCCGTAGAACTCGAACTTTCCAGTTGGAATCCTTTCTGCTCTTGCGTTCTCAGTTCGCAAATAACAGGCAGCTCTGGAGAAGAAGTTAATCCGGCCTCCTCCGAATCCCACGAAACATTTGAAATAGTACTAAAAATTAAATATGTTTAGTGAATCTTATAATTACTGAATTAAATAAAATATTATCATAATAATGCAGGGGCCATGGGTCCTTTACGCCACACGAATAAAATTATAAATATAGGAACAAAGTATAAGAACAAACTAAATACCTTCTCGGCGCAACATGCTTTTGTAAAAAAGAAAGCGGTTGGAAATAACACCACCCGCTTTCTTCTACAACCGCGCTCCCAGATTTTGGCTTCGTCGCTGACTCTTTCACGTATCGGTCGCGTAGGGATCGCCATCTATCCTGGCACTGTTTTACTGCAAATTAAAATTCATTAACATATGTATATAATTAAGGGATACTTTCACAGCAAATACCTTCTCCATTAACAATATTGGCCACTTCCCGCCAAGCCTTTTCCCTAAGCAATTTGTTGCGGTAACTTTTAAGGGTTTTGTCGTAAAGACAATTATGTCGCTGCACCGCTTCGATCAGATTTTCTTCAAATGATTTTCCTGTTAAAGAAATTATTTTTTAATTACCTCTGTACCCAAATATTCCTTGCAAATACTTTTCACTTACCTTCCATTTCTACTTTTGACAACACTTTGTCGTGATATAAACAAACAATTTGACTGCACAATTTTGAACTTGCAAGTTTGAAAGTTCACCCAAGGCACATTCTAGCTGACGCACCTTGACGGATGAAAATATTGAAAAATGTTCAACATTTGGATCCGTCAATACGTCGAGATACGTCGCTTATGGGCGAAGCTCCATAAGAAAGCATGAATTTCAATATTTTCATCCGTTGAGTGCTTTAAAGCTTGACGTATGACGGACTCTGACGGATCTTATGGGCGCAGGCCTTAAGGATTACGTAGGGTTTTGGCACGATTAATTGTTACGATCCCAGCATCCCCTAACATAATATAAAAAATAATACTTACTTATCATTTTTTCGGTCATTTCACGGTTCACACGCCTTTTCCCACATGCCTTTCCCACAGTTCATGTACCCAGTGACAATTTTTGCTTAATAATGTCTGCACCCGATCCCATCCAAGTAACCCAGGCAAAAATGCCGGTCAGCAATTTACACCGTTTCCTACACCGTCTTCTGACTATTTATTCTTCTGTAAGAATTATTCTAGAGAGCAGTCGGTTCCAAAAGTTCGAAGTGAAAAAATTTAGAAGAAAAGTTAAATTGGTTATTATTTTGTGAAGCTGTTAAAGAAATCATTGTAAAATCATCATTTAATATTTTGTGAAGCTATTGAAGAAATTATTGTAAAGTTACCAATAATTATATTTTGTAAAGCTAGTTGTGGCCTGAAGATTGCTAGAACCATTATCTACTATTTGTGAACATTGTGAACATAAAAGCAATAAAGTGAATATTTCGCTGAACCAATTTTTTTTTTGGGATTGAATCCTCCGATATTTTTACTATTAATCTCGTTTGGTTTATGGGTAGGGGAATTAAATGGAAGAGGTTAACTTCCTCTTGTCGGATCTCGGGAATTTGGATGTTAAAGATTATATTGGTATGATTGTAGTAAGCTTGTAGGTTAAGTAATTCATAAATGTTTTTATCGGAGTCTATCGTCAAAGATTGGTTCTTTAGTGAAAAATAGATTCCTGTCAATTCTTCTGGATTTAATATTAATTTTGAAATTATCTGTAGTCTTGCCAACATTACAGCTTCAGCAATGTTAGTGAGGTGACTATTTAGTAAATCTATATTATGATTAATTTCGTTTAAGTATTGTATTTGTTTGATTAGAATGTTCTCAGAATTTATTCTATTTCTCAATTCTACTTGCGAATATTGCATAAATTGTGTAATTGCCTCCTGTTGATAGTTAATATGATTGGTTATGTTATCAAGTCTCTGAATCATTTGTTTGTTAATATTTGTTTGTTTATTAATTTCGTTTTTTAACATTTCCTGATTATTCATTAGATTTTCGATCTCTTTGTTAAGACGCATAGCATCTTCTGCGGTCATATTTCGGGTAATATACCCTTTTTTATTATAGAGTCTAAGCCATTAATTAGGCCTCTTTTATTTCTGTTTCTCGGCATTAATGTTTGCAATTTATATTTAACTTCCTTTAATTTTAATTTAGTGATCTTCAGTGAATCCTCTGTATTATTCAGGTTCATAAGCAGTTTTCTGTTTTATCAATGTTCTTTTGATAATTTTCTAATTTAATGATATTAAATAAATTCCTATATGATTGAATAACTCTTGCGTCTCCTAGACGTAACGGAAACAAACCTTAACTATTGCTAAGATCTTGAATTTCCAGGCGCTGTCCCTGCGTAACATGAATTCTGAAATGTAGTATGTTTTTGCTTAATTTTACTTTTATGTATTTTCTTACCGTCTTGAGTTAAAACTGTAGTATTTTTATTTTCCTTACTTCTATGACTACTAAACCTATGTGTGCGTGACGTTAACTCAGTATTAGAGTTAGTTCATCAGCGCACTGTCGAAAGGAAAGGAAGTTAACTGAACTCAGCCTAGGAAACGCTAGTCGAGTAATTAGTTCCTTGAGGGAATTGGGTAGCAGGTATTCAAGAAAACGCTTGAATGCTGGTTAGAATGGGAATAATGTGATTTACAATCATTGGGTCTTTTTATAACAAATTAATAACCTACTTACAATCTAAGAATGAGAATACAAGAAACAGTTACACAATAATAATATTGCGGCAACGCTGCCGTTATCCATATTCGGCTGGTGCACTTCCCGGTGGCCAGGTCGGTGCCAGTAGCGCAAGCGCATCTTGCTGAGGCGGTGAGTTTAAGATGGTCAGCAGACGAGGGCGCGGGAGAAACGACGGCGATTTAAATCGTCGTACACAAAAAAATAATAGTTTTTTTTTTTAAAAAAAAACTAAAGTGAGGAACCGAAAGTTTTTATTTTATTTCAATCAATACAATTAGTTGACTTAAAACTGTCACAAGATCAAGATTAAAAAAACTATTACAGCACTGAGACTGGTACAAGACTGAAAGTTCTGCAAGACTGAATTAAGACTGACTGACTTTACATTGGTTTAGCGTTATTTAAATCTTTCTGGACTTTGCAAGCAAAAAAGGGGACGCTATCGAGTGTGGGAAACTGTAACGAGAGGACTAAGGCAGCCGCAAGCTTTAATTCAGAATTATGAATTTAATACGAACCTTTTACGTGCTTTTTAGGTAAACAATATGTATCTAGAATTATGAATTTAATATGAACCTTTTACGTGATTTTAAGTTAAACAATATGCAGCTGGTATCTATTAAAATGATGATCTAAGAGTTCTTGTCGGCTTACTGACATAACTCCTCCCTCCTTAAGACCAGAACTCTCCTGAGTTATGTTTTGTACTCTTACTTTTAACCTTTTGTGCTTGCAAAACGCCAAAATTACAATTATTATTACAATTATGATTATTATGACAATAGAGCTTCCATATATACTATATAGTGGGTTTTCTTATCATATTTTACTTCTTTAATTATATCAATATTTTCAATCTGGTTCAGAACAATTTCGTCAAAATCTAATTTTTCATTTGTGTCTTTGATATATTCCAAATAGTTAGGGATAGTGAAACTTTGTTTAAATTCTTTTTGATTATTCTGTAAAATATTATTATTTATATTAATTGAACAATTATTGAAGTTAATCAGGTAACTGCCCCTCAACATCATTCTTCGTTCGTCACAAGTACTGCTGAAATTTGTATTGTTTTGATTTTTTGCTAACACTATTCCATTTTCCACTTCTATAACTTCAGCTAAATTATTGTATACTTTCTTACAATTTTTCTTAACTAGACAGTTATTACAAATTTTCAAATTTCTTAGATCTTTGCCCTTAATATAATTAAAACATTTATTTTCATATTTTATTATTTCTTGCGGATCAAACATCAATTCCCTACCTTGGCTATCTCCCAAGGGGGTTAGTAAGGTCTTCTGTACAATAATCGTTTCTTTTGGTATTTTAATTACAAAAATTATATTTCCATCCTTACTAATGACAGCACCGAGTTTAATGTTTTGCAGTTTTTGAAAATCTACTCTGTATTCTATCATCTCTTCATTTGTTAGTATGCTGCTATGAATAACACCTAGTCTCGCTGAGGCTATATTATCTTGTATCTGTTCAATATTGTCTTGTAGTATTTTTAATTTCAAAACATTGTCCGTGTAAATTGTCTGTCTGTACAAAATTTTATTTTGATTCCCAAACTCTTGAATCTTTTTCGACATTAGTTCCCTGTCTTTTTCAATTGCTTTCTTTAGTTTTACCCATGTTTCATTAAAATGTTGATTAATTTTAATTTGTTTGTTTAAATTTTCGATGATATTGTGATTATTGATGTCAATTACGTTCAAATGATCTTCTATTTCCTGTCTATCAGAGTCGTCCATTGTTCCATAAAGCCATTTGTGTACCGTTCCGACAAAGTTCAACAGACCTCTTTTCTCTCTATGTGGAATTAATGTTTGAATTTTATTACGAGCCGTTTGTAACTGATATTTTAATATTACACCTTCGTCCTCTAAACCGGATTGATTTATACTAATTTCTAAGTTATCTATTATATCTATTATTTCCATAGGATTAATTATATGTAGTATAGTATCATAGCTTTTTATGATAGTGGCATCTCCTAATTTAATTTCGCAATAACCAAAATTCGTATCAATTTTCTCAATCACCAAGTGAGCTCGTGCTGTTATGATCAGCCACATTATTACAAATACCTTGTAAATCCAATTGTCCTGAAAATTTATTTTTTCTTTTAATATTGGAGGTATGAATATTTCTTAACTTAGTCTTAATGAATTTAGGTTGTTCCTTATGTCTAACACTCTTATAATTCTTTATATAACCTTCAGATCTATTTTCATCATAATCTTCTCTATTAATATTTCGCTTAGTTATATTCCTAACCTTTTCTTTGTATATATTTCTGTAGATACTTTCTTTATTACATTTTCCTTCTTGGATATTAATGGGTTTTTCTTTTGTCGTTGAGTGATAAGTATTGTTATACCATTCGATAGCCTTATACATTTTTTCTTTGATGTTGAGATGTTTGCTTTCAATCCCTAGGGTCCTAATTTTTTCGCTTAAGGTGTTATGTAAACGTTCGATGTCAGAGTTACCGGTATGGCTATTGGGTTTAACTAGGTGGAGTTCTATATTTTCATTTCTTAGAAAGTCTTTAATGTTTACGCTTTTAAATTCGTTGTCGGTGACTAGTTTACGGAATTTTCCTCTCTGTGATTTGAATTCCCTAAGTTTTTCAATAATTGTTTGATTATTTCTATCTTCAAGATAATATGCAGTAGCAAATTTAGAAAATTTGTCAATAAATGTCAAGAAATTTGCTTTCGTATTAGTGTAGATATCCATGTGTACTATTTCTTTAATATCTTTGGGTGTTTCTGAAATTTCGAATTTCCTTTTAATTGGGTTTCTATCGTATTTGACACGATTACATACATCGCAATTATTTATATATTTTTGTATCAGTTCTTTTAGTTTTGGAAAATATATGTGTCTCTTGAGTCCTTCGTAATTTTCATTGATACCGGTATGTCCTGTTTCATTCTTATGATATCTCTGGATTTCTCTGTAAGTATCTTCTTCACTTTTCATGTTTTTAGCATTATATACACATCTTACAAATTTAATACTTTTTATACCATCGAAAAGTTCAATAATCTTTTGCTGTACTTTATTATATTGAGTATCACTTAATTCTGTATATATACCAATTTTTCCAGGTTTTATAAATTTCCTTAATATATCTGCTAATCCGTGTTTTATATCATTGGGATCTATATAGATAATTCTATTTTTAAACATTATTTCGAAATCTTTTTCTTTTTTATTTGTTAGAATGATTTGTGTTTTGAATCGGTTCACCACGGAATCCAGGATTGGGATATGATCGTTGAAATTTTCTCTTTGTGAGTGAGTCGTAACAATGCTTTCTTCGTCTACATTATTCTCCATCGAAACATTGGATGATTCTTCAGAACTATCCATTGCGTTCTTTGTGCTTATCGTAACAATACTTTTTTCATCCGCATTATTCTCCATTGAAGCATTGGATGATTCTTCAGAATTATCCATTGCGTTCCTTGTGCTTTCACTATCGACATTATTTTCCATTGAACAGTTGGAGAATTTATCGCTTCCTCCATCATCTGTATTGTTTTGTAGCAGAGTCACTAAAGATTCTTCAGAATCATTTGGGTCAATTGCATTTATTTCGTGAGTATCAGGGTTGATTCTACTTAGAAAGTCGGCAACCCTATTTTCTTTCCCTTTTATATAATCCACATTTATATTATATTCCCCAAGTTTTAGGAGCCATCTATAAAGTCTTGGGTTTACATCTTTACCTCTTGTCTTTGTGTATAACCACTTTAGGGGCTGGTGATCTGTTAACAGATCAAATTTAGCGCCATATAAGTAAGGACGAAAGTAGTTCGTAGCCCATACTATTGCTAAGAGCTCTTTCTCCGTTGTGGAATAGTTTCGCTCATGTTCGTTGAGCGTTCTACTTGCGAAACAGATAGGGTGATTGTCTTGCTGGAGGACAGCACCGATGGCGTAAGCACTAGCATCGGTTGCTAATTTGAATTTTTTATTAAAATCCGGATACTTAAGTATCGGAGCTTCGGTAATCATTTTTTTTAATTTTTCGAATGAATTTACATAATTCGGGTCATTCTTATTTACTTTTACGTTCTTTTTCAGGTATTTAGTCATTGCTTGGGCTACTTTGGCATAATCCCTTATACATTTTCTATAATAGCCCGTAATGCCGAGAAAAGACTTGATTTGTTTTTGAGTTTCGGGTAATTTTAGTTTTATGATATCCTCAATCTTCTTGGTATTAGGTTTTATTCCGTTCGGTGTCAATATGTGACCCAGATATTCAGTTTCTTTAGAAAAGAATTTGCATTTGTCGATCTGTACCTTTAGGTTGAATTGCCTTAGTTTGTTGAAAATTTGTTCGATACTATTGACATGTTCTTCGAAGGTTGTGGAAAAAATTAATATATCGTCAAGATATACTACGCAAATCTTATTAATGAATTCTTTTAGAACTGAATTCATTAAACGTTGAAACGTTGCTGGCGCATTTTTAAGGCCAAAAGGCATACGTTTAAATTCGTAATGCCCTTGGGGTGTAGAAAAAGCGGTTTTGGCTCGGTCATTTTCATTAACCAAAATTTGATGAAAACCCTTCGCCAGGTCGAGAGTCGTGAAGTATTGTGTTCGTCCAAGTTTATCAAAAAGGGATTCTATGTTTGGAATAGGGAATTTATCGTCAACTGTGATTTCATTAAGTTTACGATAGTCAATGACTACCCGCCATTTTTGTTTTCCTGCATTATCTAACTTTTTGGGAACAACCCATATCGGGCTATTGTAAGGGCTATTGGACGGTGTTATAATATCCTGAGCTAACATTTCCTTAACCTGTCTTTCCACTTCTTCTTCATGAATTTTGGGGAACCTATAAATTTTGGTGTAAATGGGTCGTGAACTTGTGGTTATAATAGAATGTTTAATATGATCGACACTTGTAAGGCTATCTCCTTCTTTGAAAAAAAGATCTTTATTCTTGTTAATGATAAATTTTAAGTAATTTCTCTCCTCTTCGTTTAAGTCGTTACTGCTCAATTTTTCGAATAATTCAGAGTGGTTAATTTCTAGTGATTCTAATTGGTAAATCTCTGAGAAAGGGCACGAATAATTAAATTTGCAAATATTATCATTAACTTGTATCTCTCCTTTGAGTAAATCAATTCGGGCTCCTATAGGTTTTAGTATATTTTGTCCGATAATTGCGTTAAAGTTTTTATTAGAAAGTTTCATTACTTTCCATGACATGGTTGAATCTTCATTGAATTCTATGGGAGTTTTCGTTATAATTTCGTAATTTATAATTAGGTCTCCAGTTATAGTTTTGAGTTGTATTGGCTTTCTAAGTTTGGTATATCTATCAATAGGAAATACATTGTCATTTATTATGGATGTAGCCGCTCCTGTATCTATTAAGCAATCTACCTTTTTCCCTTCGATTGTAACGGTTACTATGGGTAATGTGTTGTCTGAGGAGCTGAATGAAAATTTTCCAATCTTTCTACCGAATTGTGGTCGACTTCCATCGGTTCTGGAGTTGATGAATTATTGTTTTGATTTCTGTTAATCGGGTTTCCGGAATTTTGGCCGGTACGATTTGGATTGTTAACGTTATTTTGATTGAACTGTCTGCGGTTGTTGTAAAGGTTTTGTCTTGATATTCCCGAATTGTCATGGTAGTTTGGTCGTAACTGTCTCTGTTCGTTTGTGTCGTTTCGTTGTCGTTGGTTAGAATTTTGTTTGAAGTTATTATTTCTATTTTGGGCCGAGAATGTTTGATTTCTATAGGATGGATTATAATGTTTTTCTCTTATTAGACCTAGAGTTTCTAATTGATGGAATGCTTCTCTTAAATTTTCTATATTCTTAATGACAATTATTGACGCTAAATTAGGGTCTATGTTATTTAAAAATGTTTTAAGAATTATTTTTTCATTCATTTTGGGACTGAATTCTGCTGGTTTATCTTTATCATACTCATATTTCTCATTTAATCTATTAAGTATGTTTTTTAATGTAATATAATAATCCCTTACTTGTATATTTTTTGTTGAGAAAGCCTTATGGTAGAGTTGATGATATGTTTCTTTTACCCCGAAGTTAGCCACCAGTACGCCCTTGATGTCGTCCCACGTTGCCGTTGTTCCCAATGTCCTGACGGCGTCTAATGCTGGTCCCTGGATTTTATTTATTATTATTCTCCGGAAGACGTATAATTGCAGCTCCAAATTCCCGTTAAAAAGAGGAAGAATGGTGTCAATTTCTCTTAGGAATGACGAGAGAGCATAGCTTCCGTCTCCCCTAAACTCTTTAATGCGTTGTGCATCTTTAATTAATTCACTTGTTGTTAAAGAAAATGTTGGTTCTGCAGGCGTTGGAAGTGTTGGAGGTGACGTCATTTTGTCGTATACTTGCAAACTTCAGCTTGTGATCAACACAAATTCACAGTACTTGCAGTGTTAATTAAAGTTTAATGATTTAATCTTTTTTATTTTTTTTTTTTTTTTTGTTATTTCCTTCGTCACTGATGTGTTAACATTGATTTCTTAATTATTATTATTTGTTCACTTTTCGGATCGACACCCAAAATTGCTTTCTTTAGAAAACAATCCTACCGACTGCGCCAGAAACGACGGCGATTTAAATCGTCGTACACAAAAAAATAATAGTTTTTTTTTTTAAAAAAAAACTAAAGTGAGGAACCGAAAGTTTTTATTTTATTTCAATCAATACAATTAGTTGACTTAAAACTGTCACAAGATCAAGATTAAAAAAACTATTACAGCACTGAGACTGGTACAAGACTGAAAGTTCTGCAAGACTGAATTAAGACTGACTGACTTTACATTGGTTTAGCGTTATTTAAATCTTTCTGGACTTTGCAAGCAAAAAAGGGGACGCTATCGAGTGTGGGAAACTGTAACGAGAGGACTAAGGCAGCCGCAAGCTTTAATTCAGAATTATGAATTTAATACGAACCTTTTACGTGCTTTTTAGGTAAACAATATGTATCTAGAATTATGAATTTAATATGAACCTTTTACGTGATTTTAAGTTAAACAATATGCAGCTGGTATCTATTAAAATGATGATCTAAGAGTTCTTGTCGGCTTACTGACATAACTCGGGCGCCTTGGCTTGACTAAACACTATGTGTTAACTTATTTCTTCTTCTTTCTTTTCGGTAAACTTTGGAATTTTCCTTTATATCGGGTGGCTCTACTCTATTTTCGTTAAGTTTATTAAAATTCTTTGTTGTCTTATTTTCTAAATGGGCTTTAATTTCTGGAAATAAGTTTTCTTGAAACTCGTTTGATTTTTTCAAATAATCATGTTTGTCGTTATATTGAAGGTTTTTATTAAATTTATAGGTACGCCCATAAAATAATTCGAAATGTGTAAGATTCGTACTGGAGTGAATGGCATTGTTATATGTTGTTATAGATTCGTTTAGGATATCTTCGTGAGGTTTAGATTTTTCTTTGTTGTATACAATTCTATAGATATCTGTAAGTGTAGAATGAATTCTCTCTACTAGTGCATTACTACTTGTTTGTTGGAAGGATGTTATGTGTAGTTCTGTTTCGTACTGGTCACAAAAATCTTTGAGTATTGTCGAGGTAAACTCTGTTCCTTGGTCTGCAATAATTTTTCTTGGTATAAGTTAAGAAACACTTTCCGGGTTTTTGCTAAAAAAAATATAATTCTTTATTTTAACGAACTTTACGCTATTACAGATTTTCTAAGACTAACTGAAGAGCGGCTAATCGCTGATGATCCGTGCTTCAAGTTGGGGGGTAGAATCGTCTGGCTCGTGGAGTCGGAGATCGTGGGAGCCTCTGGTTTTAAAGGGTAAACAACTTTTTACGTGGGAAAGGAATCGGTTGGCTGTTTTAGGTTTATGGGGAGAATGGGTGGAAGGAATTTTGAGAGGAATTTTAGGAATTCGGATGCTGTGGGTTGGTTAACTCTTGCCCGCTTAAGATGAGCGTCTTCGCGAATTTTAGAAAAAAGGAATTTCATATAAACTACCGTGGGGTGTTTTCCTTTTACAAGTTTCGCTCCGATTTCTGTGTTGATCTGTTGATGATTTTCTGATGGGTACTCGTCTCCGTGATTGCAATGATGCTGTGATGGCTCTTGTTGACTGCGAATATTTTCGGGTGTTGGATTCACGGATAAGGCGGGTTTATTTCTTCCTCTCCTGCTTAGGAGTGTACAGATGATTGCAGCTATGACGATAATTCCACATGTGCCACAATTTATTAAATCGGTCAGTTTTTTTCAGCGTTCAATTTTGATATCTTCCTCGTGTTATTGAGGTGTAATTCGCCCATCATTTCTACGGAGAGTACTTCTTCGATTTCTTCTATGTCTGGGTTGTTTCGTAGTGGGGGCAGGATTTGGATGGTTTTTAGTTCTTGGGAAATGAATTTTTGATTGTTGATTTGGATAGAGGTGTTCCGGAGTTTCAGGAGGTAGGTTCCTTTAAAATGCTTCTCCGATCCATTCGTGTTTATTGTTGCATTAAAATCGTTGAGTAGGATGATTCCGGGTGTGATTTCATCAACTGAAGAAAAATGGGTGCTGTTCATTTTTGTACACTTGGCCGCTTTGCCCCTCAGAAGTTATGGTATACATGATGAGTTACTTACATCTACAATTTCCTTATTCTTACATATAGATAATTCATTAAAGGTGATACAATTGTTTGCAATTCCAAAAAAGGTTTCCTTAGATCTTAAAATTTGGGAAAATTGTATTTTTTTAACAAAGTTATTGCTTTTAATGGGCTTAACTACAAGTTTATCAAAAGTCGTTTCTAACGTTATGGGTACATCCATTATGTAAGTTAAAACTTTATATTATTTTTGAGTTAAAAAAATTACTTTATTGTTGACTATTCCAATTGTAATAATAACACTTGGGATTCCCGCCACTTGAAACTTTATTCCACGAGCTCGCTTAACTTACAACCCACGACCGTAACCCGCTCTCGTTTGATTCTTCCACACGACTCCCCGAGTGCTTTCGATTACCGCAGCTCCACACCTTGACCACGGCGGTGACCCATTTCGCCCAACCCGATTTCGGCGCCTTAAGCTGCCTTGGCATGGGCGCTTGGGCTTGTTGCGCAAGCTTTTGCAGTGTAAGCACAAACAAAGGTGTGCCAGCACGCGTACTCATGACGCGATATTGTGCTCAGCTTGATTGGCTTGCGCTGACCTGGATTAATTCCGCAAGGGGGTTTGCATTAATCCAGGTCGAAAGCGTTGCAACGCCCGGCAGCGGCTACCGCGGGTGGACCAACACGCGACATTCCTCCCCTTTTCAAAAAAGAAGATCTTTAGATCTTCGAGAATTAATGGAGGTTATTCTGAGCCTGCCAAATCTGCTGTAGCCTATCGAGAGCACACAAGGAAGACTTTTAACAATTTAATTTCTTCTTAATTTATGATTGTACGGTGGTACAGACGTTTGTTGTTATTATAATATACAAGATATTGTTTAACAGTGTTTACAAAACGGCTTACCGTTAACTGTTTACATTTATTGTTCGAAAGTCAATTGACATTAAGTTTCAGTTACAATCTTTGTTACATCTTGCTGTGGTCGAAATTTGTGTTCGTTTACTAAAATCTGTTACATACAAATATTAAACCTAACACATTTGCTGATTTAAAATTTTTCTAAATGAATGGTTTAGTTTTACATCTGTTTTTTTTTTTGTATGTTCCTATTTCTACAGTGCGGTCTGTTATTTCGATTACCGTTCACATTTAAAACTTATTTTTATTTAGTTATTATTATTATTATTGTTATTATTTTTTTTCTCTTTTTTTTATAATGTTTGTTTGTTTAAAATGTATTTATCTTTTGGTTACAAATTAGTATTCTAGTTATTCGATCATCGATCAATCATGGTATTCTATTACCCTATTACAATATTATAATCCCTGTATATTATTATTGTCAACATAATTATAATTCTTACTAACTTTTCCCTGTACTGTTGCGAAATGTACATATGTATATAATAGATATGTATGTATACTTACATAACGATGTCCAATATGTTTTTATAATTTATCTATTTCCTATTCAAGTTTCAAGAGTGATACGTGCAAGTTTATTATTGAGAAATTATCTACATAAATAAGTATATAATTTTTTTTTCTTTATATTATTTCAAAATCGCTGGGCTTACACCGGACCTTAAATTCTGAATGTTGTGTGCGGGTTTTGGCTCGTGCAAACAAAGGATTTTGGGTAGGCATTTCGATGTCATTTTGTCCTAAATAGTTCTATACAGACGGAATATAATTGCCATGATTACAAAAAGTATAACGACAACACCACCAACCGATCGCGTTATGATATTTTGAACTTTCTCCCGTGCGCGGGTTTCGCGATCTCCTTGTACCCTTTTAATCTTCTCTAACATTTTTTCGAATTCATTGTTCTTTTCCCCTAAGAAAGTATTGTGCAATTTGAATTCTTTAATATCAACATTCGATGCCGTAGTTTCGTTTCGAAGTGAACTAATAGTTTCCTCAAGTGGATGGAGATCCATGTTTGGAATAACATCGCTTAAGGATAGCTTTAAAGCTTTCATAAAAGTATTGGTTGTTATTAACAGAAGATTTTCAATCTGCGCCTGACATTTAGGTTTTATAGAGAGTACTCCGCATCGGTTTACCCTTATAGTTGTTTGGAAATCACGACATTTTATCTTGATTTCCTTTTCTTTCATTAATAAATACAGCCAAGAATTCTCACTTCTCATTTTTATGATATTGTTATGGTTATTTATAAATATCATTGAAACTCACGTCTTGGCATCGACTTAAATCTTGGTAGCTCATTGGGATAAATTTATTCGCTCCCTGATCTACTGCTATAATATCTTCTCTGAGTTCGTAATGGACGAGGATGTTTCTTCTCGCTTGAATTGGTATGGGGTATGCCCTTTTAGGAAAAACATCTCCTTTTGGATCAGGGGTAGCGTTATTTTGCAGAAAAGAGTATGATTTCTATGGGCATTTTCCACAAGAGCTATTTGTTGCAAAAGAAAAGGGTCACGTATGGTATCACTAACCTCTGTAGCTAGTGGTATTTCACTAATTATCTGGCTAATTTGGTGGTAACCTAGAATGAGTGGATGTAAATGTTTAGTAGCTAATGCACCGAAGATCACTGAGATGGTATTTGTTTGGTGTTCTATTTGTTGTAAATTAATAACTATGTTACCCGCGGCCTCATCTAAAGTTATTCTTGCGGTTAGTATGTTTGTTTGCGTCTTAGTGTTGTCGTACCCGGTTTTTAATAGTTTAATAACATTCGCCGTATAAGTTAATTTTCTACTTATTTTAATAAAGAAAAAAAACAAATTTTTATTTGAGATCTTTATTGTCCGCTTCGGAAGGTGGAACTAGACTTAAGCTTTTACAATTAGTTTGCTTATTTTATTGGTTCGATCGATCACGTTGCTCACGTTGACCGTAGACATATTGTCAGCAATTTTGGTGGCTGCAGGCAGGTGAGAAATGGCGTGAATGACCCTCCTGTAACGCGCGTGGGGCCAGTAAGCAGTTCCCAGAAATTAGTTTTTTTGTGGCCTCGAATGTTTGGTGCCTTAACACGTCCACCCTTAAAAATAAGGATGTCCTCATCCTTAGAAATATGGAATCTGGCTTATCCTGGTATTCTCAGCCAGGGATGATGTCGACCCATGATTTTCTGCAACAGGCTCTACTGTTGGTATGATGATCGTTTCTATTGCAGTTGTGGCGGCCGGACTATTACGTTTGTAGCATTTAACTAGCTTCATGACGGTGGCTGTGACCAGGAAGATGACTATGGCGGTGTTTATGCCGATATTAGTGAAGAAACCCGTCCGGCTTTCCTCCTTGATAAGTTTTATGTGTCCTGTGTTATTCAGGTGCAGTTCCTTCATAGCCTAGAGGGTTAGGACTTCCTCGAATGTTCTGAAGGCCGAATCGGGTTGCATAATAGGCGGGAGCGGTTTCGTACTGGAGGCTTCTTTGGATACGTAAAGCTGTTTGTTGATGGTAAGCGTTACATTATGATGCTGGATTACAAAGGTTCCCGTCAGATTCAAGGCTTCACTCCCGATGTAGATTGTTCCGTTGAATTGATTGAGTAGAATTGTTCCAGGGAAGACTTCCTCTATAGCTGGAATGTGCCTGTTGTCGATTTCGGTGCAATTAGGGGGTCTACTCGTGAGCAAATTGGGTATACAACGTGAATCGCTAATATCTATTATTTGATTTTTATTACATATGGTAAGCTTATTGCTAGATTGACATTTTTCTTTAATTCCATACATTTTATCTGTACATTGCAAGACATTTTGAAATGGTAGATTAACTACAAAATTTCCTCTTTTTACAGGTTTTATTAATATTGCTTTACATAATTCAATTTTGGTATTAGGTATACTTACAATATATAACAATGTTGAGTTGCTTGTGGCAATTTTAACTTCAGCAAAATCTATAGCCTCTTCTAAATTAAAATATGGTACGTTATTCTTCTCGAACAATTCTTTGACAGTATTAACCTCGCTATTTGAAAGAACAAAAGAGTTTACAATTCCTGCCTTTGTCCAGTGTATGGCGTAGTCAACATTTACTATCTCTTCCTTGATTAGGTCTAGTTTGTACTTAATATTCATAATGATTCCATTTTTTATTTCTTCATTTGTCTTATATGAATTCGCTAATGTGTTTACAGTCTCTGTGATATTGTTGATACGGTCGATTATTGATTTATTAATTATTACCTGTTTATTATTGTTTTTCAGTACATCGTTAATTTTAGCCTTTAATATTAGGAAATCCTCATGGTCTGGGCTTCCTGCTAGCCATTTCCACGCGGTTCCCAGGAAGTCAAGTGATCGTTTTAACTTTGTTTTGCGTTTTAGTCTGTCAAGGAAGGACGTGATTTGGGTGGTTTCGTGAATGAGCAGTGGGTACATGTGGTGGCTTGTACCAATATCATTTTTGACTACAAGTTCCAGGTCTTGTAACGTTCTGTGGTAGGAGTCCAGGTCTATAACATGAATCAGCTTAAGTGTGCCTACTTGTAACTTCGCGCTTCCGGTATTAAGCGTGACTATCTTCGAATTGGAGTAGTCTAGAATTTGCACCTCTGCGGAGTAAAGGGCTATAGTAAATCTGCAAGGGAAATGTTAACTTTTATTATTACTTTTGTGTACAATTTTGCCTGATTCGGTGAGAATTGTTTTTGAATAGTTTTCTTTAACCGTTTCTTTCGCGAATCTTGGAGATAATTTCGACCCTACTCGTCTGTTTTTCCTCACGTAGATTACATCACCGGGTGCATAATGTTTTATCGTCTGTCTTGACTTATTATGCGCTTCCAAGTCTTTTATTTGTTTTTCTCTTAGCCTGTCTATTTTTTCTTGTCTGGCCTTATCGAAATCCTCGGGGTTAACGCTAACATTCCTACCAAAGAAGACTTCGAGAGGTCTTTTTCCGGTTGTCGAATGTATTGAGAAGTTATATTCGTATACGGCGGTATCGAGGAGTTCCGCGAAGGTTCTATTAATGCCATCTGCTTTAAGGCAGCGTAGTATCTCTGTGAGGGTCGAGTGGAACCTTTCCACTTGGCCATTAACGGAGCTAGTGTAAGGGGGGGTTTTAAAGATCTG
The DNA here is from genome assembly GCA_959613345.1 of Tolmerus cingulatus. NCBI lineage: Eukaryota > Metazoa > Arthropoda > Insecta > Diptera > Asilidae > Tolmerus > Tolmerus cingulatus. Next base: position 20,571,470 of record OY390709.1, on the reverse strand, counting down.
TATTCCCAGCTGATCCTCGACCATGAAACTAATTGAACTAGAGTTCAAAGATTTTTCATTATCGATTACTATTATTTTGGGTACACCAAAAGTGAATAATAATTGTAGTGGTGTCTTGATGTCTTCTATCGCTTTGGATTTCAATAATTTCACTTGAGCATATTTTGAGAATTTGTCTAGGGCGGTTAATATGAGTTTCCTCTCTGTAGAGTAAATATCTATGTGTAGAATTTCACCCGGAAATTTTGGGATTGGTGTTTCTTTCAGTTGGGGTTTATTAGAGTGTCGATCGTACTTTTGCTCCTTACAAATCACGCACTGTTTGACTATGTTACTTATTTTGGCACTCATTTTAGGGAAGTAAATCTTTTCTAATAGCTGGATTTTATTCTCGCGGGCATTCTGATGTGCTCTTTTGTGCACTCTCAGAATTTCTTCGTCCTGTTGATCGGAGTTTACTAGGTCTTCTACCTTTGTTTGAGTGAATCGGACTTTGAGTTTCGGAAGTGTAGCGGGTATATCCGCTGAACTTTCCCCATTATTTCTTCGGACGTAAATAGACCGTTAATAACGCTGGGGTTTAGATATTTTTTGAATATTGTTATAAGGTTTTCTTCTGTATAGTCCGACTGGACGAAAAGGTGCCTATGGTGGGGAATGGGATTTTAAATTGGTAACTATTTTCGTTGCCGATCTCGAGCACTATTTGATTTTTGAACGCGTTTATTGGTGCTGTCGTAGCTGGTATCAGGTCATGCGAGGAGCTCTCGCTACTATGCTGTGTAGCGGTAAGGGTATTGGTTGGTGCTATGCGCGGAGGCCTGGATAGGGCGTCTGCCACGATGTTCATTTTGCCGGGTTTATACACCAATTCGTGGTTATATTCTTCGAGTATGGCTTTCCAGCGTTTCATTTTATTGTTATTATTTTTATTACTCAGCGCGTACGTTAGAGGTTGGTGGTCGGTGAAAATTTTGACTTTGGCTCTACCATATAGATAATTTCTCAACGAATTTAGGGCCCAAATTATTGAGAGCATTTCCTTTTCGTTGGTAGCGTAGTGCTCCTCCGCTTTGCTCAAAGTTCTTGATATGAATATAATGGGTCTATCGTTTTGGGCTAGGACCGCTCCGATCGCGTAATCGGAGGCGTCGGTGGTTAGCTGAAACTCTTTACTAAAATCGGGATATGCTAGGACTAAATCATTGGATGTAAGGGAATTTTTCAGTTTGTTGAAGGCTTCGAGTGTGTCGTTATCTAGATCGATTGCTTTTTTACTGGGGAGATTTTTAGAAATTCTCCCTCCTTCGCCCCTTAAAAGAGCTGTCAGGGGTTTCGCCAGATTTGCATATCCCTTAATAAATCTGCGATAGTACCCTGAGAGACCTAGGAAAGATCTGAGATCCTTCAGTGTCTTTGGAGGCGGGAAATTTATGATGGCTTCGACCTTTGCCGGATTTGTTTTTATTTCGTCGGCCGAGATGATAAACCCTAGGAATTCTACCGGGTTGCGAAGGAACTCGCATTTATCCAGTTGTACCTTCATATTTGCTTTTTGCAATGTCTGGAAGATTATCTCGATGTTTTTGAAATGCGTTTGCTCATCTCTGCTGAATATTACAATGTCGTCTATGTAGACGTAGCAGATCTTTCCAATATGTTCCCTCAGAATGTCATCGAGGGCTCTTTGGAATATGGAGGGCGCATTTTTTAATCCGAATGGTAACCTTGTGAACTCATATTTTCCATTGTTCACAGAGAATGCCGTTTTCTCAATGTCAGATTCCTTGTCTGGGATCGTGATCGAATTCAATTTTCGGTAGTCCACAACCATTCTGTACTTTTTCTCACCTGATGCGTCAGCCTTCTTTGGTACTATCCACACAGGTGAGTTGTAGGGGGACCGTGAAGGTCTTATAATCCCATCCCTTAGCAGTTGCTGGATCTGCTTTTCGACTTCTCCTTTCAGCGACATTGGGTAAGGGTAGAATTTAGAGTAGGTTGGGGTGTCCGATGAGGTTCGGATTTCCCCCTGTACTATAGTGGTGAAGGTTAACCTTTCGTCTGGTTCAGAAAATAATTTCGGAAACTTTTTTGTTAATTCATTTATCTTTGCTATTTGTTGGGAATTCATGTGTTGTGTCCTAATATCATTTTTATTTACTGCCGTGTAGGCCTGCTGTTTTATTTTTATCTTTATTTGATTTTTTATGATTATGAAGTTATCTCTAGTGTGGATCACGGCCGACAAATCTTTTAAGCTATCATTGCCCAGTATGCCGTGAAACGATTTAAGGTTGTCTATTAAGTAGAATTTTATTTCTGCGTCTTTGAGGCCGAAAAGGTTTACCTTTGCATGGTGGCTAACTTTTACATTTCCACCAATGGAGTTTGCATAGAATGGTTGCTTGTTTGGTTTAGGGTTTGGGACAAAGCTGGCTTGTATGTAGTTCTTGTGCGTGACGTTAACTCAGTATTAGAGTTCATCAGCGCACTGTCGAAAGGAAAGGAAGCTAACTGAACTCAGCCTAGGAAACGCTAGTCGAGTAATTAGTTCCTTTAAGGAAGGTCTAAGGTATTCAAGAAAACACTTGAATGTTGGTTGGAATGGGAAAAGACTTTATTTTACAATCATTGGGTCTTTTTATAACAAATTAATAACCTACTTACAATCTAAGAATGAGACTACAAGAAATTTTCAAATAATGACACAATAATAATATTGCGGCAACGCCGCAGTAATGCACATTCAGCTGGTGCAATTCCCGGTGGTCAGGTCAGTGCCAGTAGCGCACGCGCATCTTGCTGAGAGGGCGACTTTAACGCGGTCAACAGACGAGGGCACGGGCGCCTTGGCTTGTTGACTAAACATTCTCCCCCGCGTTGATGGGTCCGACATCAAGATGAAAGTCTTCCTTGCTGAGGGTCGCTGGGGTAGGTTGTGGTTGTTGTGCTAACCTTGACTCCGATTGATGTCTCTTGTAGAATGCCTTTATGCTAACTGCAATGATGATCAACACAGCTAAGCTAAGGCTGAAATAGCCGACTGCATATTGATGCTTATCGTGCGTTGAAACGTCTTCCAATGTGACTTCTTCTGCCTTCAGATTTTGAATATCTGATTTTAATTTTCCAAATTCTACCGAATACGATTTTAGAGAAGAAGTGTTTCGTTGGAGAAGTCTTAAGTCAGGAATCGTGAAGTTAAGCTCATCTGGTAAATTAATGGTTGGCAGAAATGATTCAGCAGCTTCTGATGCAATGGTCTTGAAGGACTGAATCAATAAGTCATCGTCCTTGATGATGCAGTTCTCGTTTAAAGATAAAACTCCATTTGCTCGCAGTCGCTCTGAATATATCTGGTTATTGCAGACGATTTTGTATATGTATTCCTTGTCCAATGCGAACAGCCAACGATTGGGCTGCTGGAGCTGAACCCAGGTTTCAGCCGGATGGGAAATTTTCAAACGGCAATGGTCATCTAAAACATGATGCCTCATCATCTGAAATTCGCACCGCAAATCTTCTGACGCCTTCGTGTAAACTGGCCTAAGTTGTTTACACAAATGTTCTCCAGGTTCCGGTTTGATGCATTTATCAAATTCCATAGCCGAGAGCATGTCGACTGAATCCCGATGAAGGTCGGTCATGATGTATTCGGTGGAGGGCTCGATTCTGACGTAGGAATTGTTGACTAATGTAGGAAACGGAATTAGTTTAAACATTTGAAATTCTGCGGTGGCAATCAGCGGAAGATGGAGAAGGAATAATGTGGTCGTTGTTGTCACCTTGCACTTCACATTTAATAAGCTATAAATGTGTGAGGATGACGGAAATTGTACTCCTGATGGTAATCTTGCTTGCAACTCATCCAGATGCGCAGCTAATCTCTCCGGTGGTAGAATGAATGGGCTAGCTTTACCGTGGTGCGTATCAGTTATGATGTCCATGATGGAATTTTGCATTTTCTGGAACTCTGTGATTACAAGTGACACGAATACTGAGAGCAGCGTAAATGTTCTTGTAATTTTCTCCTGTTTCATTTCCTCTGTGAAATTGTTTATGTTGCTGAACACACCATCCATCTCGTTCTGAAGAGTTATCAGCTGATTGGTCCTTTCTTCTTCTGATCGTTTCATGATGTTTGTGGTTGCTTCGATGATGGATGTCTGATTTTTTATTAAATCCAAAAGATGATTTGCATTATTTTTAACGCTTTTAATGGTCGTCTCCATTTGAGCTGCATATTCGTCATCTAGAGTTCCGAATAACTTGTTGGCAATATTGCCGACTACATTAACTAGGCCTCGTATTTGCCGATGTTTTGGTTCTTCAAATAGCAACTGGTTGCTGTCCTGAAGCTCGGTAAGTTGATGCTGATATTGTCCCAATATCATATTAAAATAATTGGAATCTACCGCTCTTGTTGATAACAATCTCATTTTATGGATTCCCTTTTGAATGGACTCATACGTCTTCCAGTAATTTGTCATATTGTAAAATACTATCAGCTTCCAATCATTTACAATCAGTTGTCCTTTTCCAAGTTGCTCGAAGTATACCCCTGAATTCTGTGTGATTGGGGTGATTTCAAACGGTCCTGTAGAACTTGCTCCCAATACTGATAGTGGTAGAAAGAAGAAAGCAAGAATTGATAGCATCATAGTGCTTAAGGAAAATCGCGCTCGCTTCCGCGATGAACTCTGTTTGTCTTCTGCTGGAGCGCTTCCTTCTGCATCTGTTTCTGCGATTCGTTTAAGTTCTGTCTGTTCAGACTCAACGCTTCATGCAATTTATTAAGCTTAAGTTAAGTACTTTATACCGCAAACTAGATGTAAACAAACATTAAGTTGAGCGCTATGTACAGCGAAAAGCTTTTCCATGCACTGACAGTCTCAAGCGCGTCACAGGCACGCTGCGCCAGCACCTTGACCACCCATTTCAAGGGCGAGCTTTGCCAGCAATTTGGCTGACATCATTAGGCACCTGCAGCGGCATACTGCCCCCAAAAGCGCGCACAGCTGACTTCGCACTTGGGAAAGACTTTCCGCTTCCCAGTTATGTAATTTATATACTAAGCAATTCTTTATTCGGTATAAGTATCATCGCTTTTGAATAAAGAAAGCACTCTGAATAATCAACTGGAACCTTTCACTTTGGAGTCGTGCTGCTAAGCTACTCCTCATTAAGTAACTTCGGAGCCGTGCTGTAAAGCAACTCCAAGTTTCTTTTATTCACATTGGAGCCGTGCTAATAAGCAACTCCAATCCGCGACACTCAGAGCCTAAGCTCCCGCAGCTGCTCTAGAGGAGTCCGGCCCTTCGGCTAGCGTCTATCCAGCATCAGCCAGGTCGAACCGCTCCGGGATTACACACTTGTATCTCGGCCAGATCGACGCAACGCAGGGACATCGCAATAACGGTGATACGTGGGTTGGCTTCGCACCTTGGCTAACTAGAAGCACTAGCAGGTGATAGACGGCGCTCAATCAAAGCTTGTGCTTCGAACGATAGGCAAAAGAGCCATCGTAAATATTGGTGACCCCGACGTGATTCCTGCATTGGCGTTTCCGCTTTTCAACTAAACAACCCACTTACGATGGAGACATTGGGAGCAGTCCAGGACAAGACTGGAGCCGCCATTCAGTCGATAATTTCAAACTACAAGAAAGATTCGGCTGATCGCAAGACGCTAGAGTACTACAAGGAAAGGTTGAGGCGACTCCAAGAAGCCTGGGATTCGTTTGAGGCCACAGACAACCTCATCCGAACAAAGTACGGAGAGCAACAGAGTCATCCGTACTTCGCGAAAAATTACTATGAATCCGTCAGGAACATTTATGAAGAATATTCTCAAATCTTCCAAGAGAACATAATCAAGCTGGCAACAACCATGGAGTCCGATCAAGGAACAAGGCTCCAGGCTCCACCCATGGGACAAAAAATCCCAACACCAACTTCCACTGAATGGGCTAAGAGCAAGACTCCTTCAGCACCGGTTAGAAATCCAAAAGGGATTTCAGCAGTCGACCATAGAATACCCTCAAGCGGCAAGGGAACTGATACCGATGCTGAACTGTTGGTAAGACTCGGACGAAAGCAACGGGTAACAATAGCATCATTGACCAGGTTCCTGAACAGAATAAAGCAAGACAACAAGCCGTGCTCAAAGGAAGCCTATGAAGAAAAGGCATCCACCATAAAGCGTTTCTGGGCACAAATTGAAGATTTCCAACATAGTATATCGGAATTAGCCGACGAACCAAACATTGAAGGCTACGAGGCGAACGAATACTACATTTTGGAAGAAGAAGTCCATGACACGCTCATTACGATAGCAGAGAAGCTGGGAACCCTAAGCAAGGACAATATGCAAGCACCCGGTGCTGCAAGCACCATGATGCCACTACCAATGCAATTGCCAAAGATTGTGCTTCCAAAATTCAACGGAAGCTACTTAGAGTGGACACAGTTCCACGACCTTTTCACGCAAATGGTACATAATCAAGCGCTGGGATCCTGTCAGAAGATGTGGTACCTAAAAACACATCTTTCCGGCGAAGCGGAAAAGTTAATCCGACATTTCAGCCTGTCGGATGAAAACTATGCAGCCGCTTGGGAAATGCTCAAAGAACGCTATGATAATCACAGACTTCTTGTAACAGCACTTATCAATAAGTTGCTATCACAGCCAACCGCGACTGCAGATGGGCCAGCTGCCATCAAAGCACTTCACGATACCACCCAGGAATGCCTGCTTGGACTGCAGAATTTGGGAGTGGATATTACAAATTGGGATCCGCTACTATTTCACTTGTTATCTAGGAAATTAGATCACACACATTATACGAGCAATCCCTGTCCCAACCCAAGAAGTTGCCTCAATTAAAGGAATTTCTAAATTTTTTGGAAACCCGATTCCAGTCGCTGGAAGCCTTAGGAAGCAAGGCCAAATGCTCCGAGGCCCAGCAAAGACGAGTTCCAGCGAAATCATTCACCTCAACAATCAATCGCAATAATCAATGTCCTTCATGCAAAGGAAGTCATCCTCTATTCGCATGTCAAAGGTTCTTGCAGTCAACTCCAGCCAAACGACTGCACTTCCTAAAAGGGTCCAATTTGTGCATCAACTGTCTTAAACAGGGCCACACCGTTTCGAAATGCACTTCAAGAGGATGCTCAAAATGCTCAAAAAGGCATAATACCCTGGTGCATTTAGATCAGGACACATCTTCCCCTCCGAGGCCAAACCAGTTTTCAGCAAACAAGGCACAATCAGAGGCATCTCTCTCCGAAAACAACGCGACAACACTATCAACAAACGGCACACAGCCAAAACGAGGCTATATTTTGCTAGGAACTGTGTTAATGCATCTTAAGGATCAGTCTGGGGCTCTTGTGGAATGTCGAGCAGTTCTCGATTCTGGGTCCCAGTTAAACTTCATAACAGAAAAACTGGCACAACGGCTTGGTCTGCAAGAAACACCAGATCTCATGCACATCGAAGGAATCGGGCAAGGCAAGCAACGTGCTCAAAGACGAGTCAACGTCGCAATCAGCTCAAGAACTAGTGGATACAAAACTAGATTAGAGGCGTTCATATTGCCAAAGATAACTTCACGCCAACCAGATGAAATCATAGATATTACAAAATGGCCTATTCCCAATAATATTCAGTTGGCAGATCCAGAATTTAATCAACCAGACCGAATTGATTTTCTCATTGGCGCTGAAATTTATTACGACATCATGTCAGTCGGTCAAATACGGCTAAAGGAGTCCCTATCCTCTCTACAGAATACCTTGTTTGGATGGGTAGTCTCAGGCAAAATCCAAGGAGAATCTCAGCCCAGAGCCACATGCGGCATCTGTAGCGAAGAAGAAAGAGCAGATCAGCTGCTGGAAAGGTTTTGGAACCTCGAAGAAATCGGCTCAACTGATGAGCTATTAAATCTCACAAGTTCGGAGCAAAAATGTCTTACTCACTACAATAAAAACGTGAGAAGAAATGCAGAAGGAAGGTTCATAGTCAAACTACCATTTGCTCGAGAACCAGGACTGCTAGGGGACTCGAGAGACATCGCGCTCAAGCGATTTCTTTCCCTCGAGCGGAAGCTCATCAAACGCCCCGAGATCAAAGCTCAATACGTAGATTTCATGCGAGAATACATGAAACTGGACCATATGCGGAGGGTGAGCCCGGCTGAGATAACGAAGCCACACTACTTCCTCCCGCATCACTGCGTCATCAAACCTGACAGCAGTACCACCAAGCTTCGAGTAGTGTTTGATGCCTCAGCTAAGACATCTACAAACATGTCACTGAACGACATGCTTCACAAAGGACAAACCGTTCAGGAGGAGTTATTCTCAATTTTGCTACGATTCAGAATTCCGAAGTATGTTTTTACTGCCGACATAGAGAAAATGTACCGGCAAGTGCTGGTCCATGAGGAAGATCAGAAATACCAACTGATAATATGGCGAGAAAGTCAATATGAGCCTCTAGAATATTACAAACTTCGCACTGTAACCTATGGAACAACTGCGGCACCGTTTTTGGCAACGCAATCATTGTGTTCTTTAGCCAGTAACAACGAAAGCAAATTTCCGTTAGGCGCAGAAGTTCTCAAAAGAGATTTCTACGTCGATGATGTAATGACCGGATCCAGCAGTCTTGCGGAAGCAAAGGAGATGCAGGAACAATTGAGAGATCTTCTCAAGTCCGGAGGATTTCATCTCAGGAAGTGGTGTGCAAATCACGCTCAATTATTGCACGGAATCCCTCCCAGCGAAGTGGAAATGCAGTTGGATATCAATGAAGAAGACGAAGGCTGTATAAAAACTCTCGGGATGACATGGCTTCCGAAGTCCGACGTTTTCTGCATACGCACATCTTGGAAAGACTCTGACAAGGTGACGAAACGTGCAGTTTTATCAGATATAGCCCACATTTTCGACCCTCTTGGTATAGTGAACCCGGTGACGGTCACCGCAAAATTGTTCATGCGAGATCTCTGGTCCCTAAAACTAGACTGGGATGCGGCTCTACCAATGGACATGCATACGAAGTGGCTCGCATTCAGAGAAGGGCTCAAGGAACTCAACAAAGTCAAAGTTTCAAGGCATGTACTTTCAGATCAACTGCCCAATTCAGCACAGATACATGCTTTTGCCGATGCCTCCGAAGGTGCTTTCGGCGCGGCAATCTACGTTAGATCAATAGGCCAAGACGGCACTGTGATTGTACGGCTACTATGTGCAAAGTCAAGAGTGGCACCTAGGAAAACGGTGACACTGCCTCGGCTCGAGTAATGTGCTGCCAAATTAGCCGCGGGACTTTGCCAACGCGTGATGAAAGATTTGAGACTAGCGGACGTGCAGTCACATTTCTGGACAGATTCAGAAATCGTTCTAGGCTGGATAAATTCCGAATCATCATCCTACCATACCTTTGTAGCAAATAGAGTAGCCAGCATACAAAGAATGACCAAGCCGCAACAATGGCGGCATGTGAGGTCAAATGATAATCCGGCTGATTTGGTATCCCGCGGGCTACCAGCAAAGGAAATAATCCATCATAAAATGTGGTTTCATGGGCCCCAGTTTCTGCATGAATCGGAAACACGCTGGCCGCCAAAGTACACTACAGTATGCATCGAGCTAGATAAAAAGAGATCGAAGATCGCACTAACGGCATCTCGGACAGAGGAATCATTCATCAGCACCATTAATCACACCAACTCTTTCAAGAAATTACAACGAATTGTGGCATACATACAACGTTTCGTCAACAATTCAAGGCCAAAGAATCGAGACAAAAGAAGAGGCCTAATCCTGAAGACAGAGGAGCTAGAGGCTGCACTTACTGTAATTTTGAAACACGTGCAACAAGAAGTACTCGGAGAGGATTTGAATCAACTTCAAAAAACGGGGAAGGTCGAAAATAGAAGCTCTATAAGCAGCCTGTGCCCCTTCCTGGATGACCAAGGGCTCATAAGAGTGGGAGGCAGACTCGAAAGGTCAAACTTACCATACGATGCCAAGCATCCAAGGCTATTACCTTATGGTCATCCGCTGGCAAAGTTACTAATGACCGATATACATCTACACAATTTACACGTAGGTGCACAGACATTACTAGCTATCACCCGCCAACGATTTTGGCCCATTAAAGGCAAAGTGATTGCACGAGCTATTGTACAGAGCTGCATTCGCTGCAATAAGGCAAAACGCACCATGATGACACAGCTCATGGGAGATCTTCCTGCCGCACGCGTCCAGCCTGCCAGACCATTTATAAAATCCGGAGTTGATTTTTGCGGGCCCATCTGGACGCATTACAAATTGAGAGGAAAGCGTCCACAAAAAACTTACATCGCTGTCTTCTGCTGTTTTGCGACCAAAGCGACTCATCTCGAGGTAGTCAGTGACTTATCAACAGACGGTTTTCTCGGCGCTCTAAAACGTTTTATAGCGAGACGAGGACACTGTAAAGATCTATACTGTGACAATGCCACAAATTTCGTGGGAGCCAAGAATCAGCTAAGCGAGCTTCAAGAAATAATATACTCAAACAAGTCTCAAGAAAAAATTTCTTCTACATGCAGCACAAAAGGAATAGAATTTCATTTTATTCCACCTCGCTCACCTCATTTTGGAGGACTGTGGGAAGCTGCAGTAAAATCAGCAAAAACCTTGCTGCGTAAAGCCTGTGAGTCTGCATCATTGACCTATGAGGAATTGACTACCACAACCAGCGAAATTGAAGCGATTCTAAATTCCCGACCACTTACGCCATTATCCTCAGACCCAAATGATATGACAGCATTAACTCCAGGTCACTTCCTAATCGGGGAGCCTTTGACTGCCATAGCCGATCCTCATGCCCCAGCAGGGGAAAAGGGACTGGCTCAGCGATGGAAGCTAGTATCACAAATAAAACACGAATTTTGGAGGCGATGGTCCAAGGAATATCTATGCGAGCTCCAATGCAGACATAAGTGGAAACAGCCATGTAGAAATATTCATCCAGGAATGCTGGTCTTGATACAAGAGGACCACTTGCCACCATTAAAATGGCAACTCGGAAGAATCATCCATCTTATTAAAGGTGATGATAATTTGGTACGCGTGGTTGATGTCAAAACAACCACCGGAATCCTGCGGAGACCAATACATAGGTTAGCTCCAGTCCCACTAGATGACGCCCAAGAACAAGGTGAAAACCAAGCTGAGAATGGATCATCAAGGCCATGTAAGACAAACAACCACAGCTCATCCACAGATTCAGTCCCTGCACAACAAAGAAGATCAATGGCTGGATCAGCGTTAAGTTTAGTAATCTTAACGTGTTTAATATTGCCTGTAATTGGAAGTTCGCCAGTAGAAATAACACCTTTCGAGACACAACCCGGCATTTATTTCGAGAATATGGGACCCACTCATCTCATCTCCAATGAATGGAACCTGGTTGTGTACTACAACATGAAAGGCTACTGGAAAGAGTACCAGACTCTCAAGCAAGGCATTGGCAAGCTACATAGTCTGTGCGAGCTTGCAACAGACAAAACATATTGCTCACTTCTCACGAGACAATTCGCTTTACTGCGAGAAGAACTCAGCGACAAAAATGAACTATTGTCAGCAAGGTCTAAGAAAAGAATACCGCGGGCACCCCTGAACATCATTGGAAATATAGCAGGGTCACTATTCGGAGTACTCGACTCAGAATACGCAGATAAAATGGCTGTAACAATCGACAATATAAAAAATAATGAGCATCATCTATTAACGTTAATAAAAAATCAAACTTCAATCATTGACTCAACTATCAACATACTAAAGGATGATGAAGAGAGTCTGCAAGCTCAATTTAGGGAGGTGGACTCACACCTACAAACACTCAGCAATTTAGCCACCAACATTACGGAAGAGCTCCACCAACAGAAGGTAGCTCAATTGTTTACAACAACAGCCATTCAAATCACATTGATGTCTTCAACCTTTGGACGTGTGCAATCTGCTATTATTGATGTTCTAACCGACACACATCACGGAAAGATCAATCCTCAATTAGTGTCTCCAGCACAGATGAAGGACGCATTGGCTACAATCAAGGGACACCTACCATCAAACCTCAGGTTACCAGATCATCAAGAAAACTTGATAAGGCTTTACAGTTTAATGACTGTACAAGGGAGCGTTACCCCGAATTACGTAATATTCAGGCTCAAATTACCATTGTTCGCGCTCGAAGAATTTGAAATGTTTCACGTAATACCGGTGCCAGTGGTACTCAACGAAACTTTCATGTCCATCAAGCCAAGCACGGAATTCATGATAATTAATTTGCACCGGGATCAGTATTATCCGCTCAGCCAACAGGAATCGATGACCTGCACGAGTCTCGACACGGGCTTTCACATCTGTAAACAAATACACCCAATGTACCGAAAGGGCTCGAGCACCGCCGCCTGCGAAATGAGTTACATGAGTCGATTACCACCCACAAACTGTCAAACCATGGCTGTCCCTGACGCACCCCGCTGGATTCAACTGTATAATCCCAACCAGTGGATCTACTCAATGAAAGAAGAATCCATGATAACTATTGTTTGCGGACCAGAACTATTTCAAGAAGAGCTAAGAGGTGCAGGCATCCTAAAAATTCAAGCCAACTGCGTGGTTAAGCAAGATCTAGTAACAATACAATCACACAATGTGTATCCAAGCACACAGAAGGCATCTTTCACCCCATCCACCAACTTGTCAGACATCATTGCGGCACAACAAAAGGTTTCTCCAATAGGTCATACTCCATTAGGATTGAAGCAGCATAAAGGAGAATTAGGGGCGCTACATGAACAAATCCTGAAGCTAAAGGAAGATCAGCAGCTCCCAAAGACGATCCACGCAGTCGATGTCCATCAGTTCATCTTAGGCTACCTAGCTCTCTTCATAGGAGCAGTCATCATCGCAGGACTATTATATCAACGAAGGAGAAGTAAAGGCACTCCCGACACGCTGAAGACGCCAACACCAGCCCCTCGTCAACCGACCAGACCTGCCTTCATGATCAACATAGAAGAGGAAGTTTGAACAGCTCAGCAGTCCAACGCGGGGGAGAATGTTCAGACTCAACGCTTCATGCAATTTATTAAGCTTAAGTTAAGTACTTTATACCGCAAACTAGATGTAAACAAACATTAAGTTGAGCGCTATGTACAGCGAAAAGCTTTTCCATGCGCTGACAGTCTCAAGCGCGTCACAGGCACGCTGCGCCAGCACCTTGACCACCCATTTCAAGGGCGAGCTTTGCCAGCAATTTGGCTGACATCATTAGGCACCTGCAGCGGCATACTGCCCCCAAAAGCGCGCACAGCTGACTTCGCACTTGGGAAAGACTTTCCGCTTCCCAGTTATGTAATTTAGATACTAAGCAATTCTTTATTCGGTATATGTAAATATCATCGCTTTTGAATAAAGAAAGCACTCTGAATAATCAACTGGAACCTTTCACTTTGGAGTCGTGCTGCTAAGCTACTCCTCATTAAGTAACTTCGGAGCCGTGCTGTAAAGCAACTCCAAGTTTCTTTTATTCACATTGGAGCCGTGCTAATAAGCAACTCCAATCCGCGACACTCAGAGCCTAAGCTCCCGCAGCTGCTCTAGAGGAGTCCGGCCCTTCGGCTAGCGTCTATCCAGCATCAGCCAGGTCGAACCGCTCCGGGATTACACACTTGTATCTCGGCCAGATCGACGCAACGCAGGGACATCGCAATAACGGTGATACGTGGGTTTATGCTCAAGTATCCCGCATCAAGTGCCAAGGCTTCGCACCTTGGCTAACTAGAAGCACTAGCAGGTGATAGACGGCGCTCAATCAAAGCTTGTGCTTCGAACGATAGGCAAAAGAGCCATCGTAAACACTGTCCTTGCTGATTCTGGTTTCTGCCCAGTTAGAAATTCCTCGATTGGTAGAAGGGCTAACTTGTGAATAGCACGTTTGTATACTCCTTTAGATGTTTTTACGACAGCTACTCTAACTAGTCCATCCTTGCCCGGACTTGCTTCAATAATCCTGCCCATTGGCCATTTCAGAGGCGGAATGTTGTCCTCCTTCATGAGTACCATCATCCCGGGCAGAACATTGGGGGAAACTTCCTTCCATTTATGTCGGTGTTGAAGTTCACTTAAATATTCTCGAACCCATCTATCCCAAAATTCTTGCCGTACGGCTGATACTAGCTTCCATCGTGTCAGTGAAGTTAAATTTTTCATATGTTGTGCCGAGTTGGGAATTGATGTTAGAGGTTCACCTACAAGGAAATGTCCTGGAGTAAGTGCCGTGTAATCATTCGGGTCTGTTGATAAAGGAGTAAGTGGCCTTGAGTTTAAAATAGCCTCGGCTTCTGCAACAACGGTGCACAGTTCTTCATATGAAAGAGCTGCCTTTGCAAGAGTTTTCTGAAGTAGTTTTTTCGCTGCCTTGACAGCAGCTTCCCACAATCCACCAAAATGAGCTGATCGAGGAGGAGCAAAATTAAATTGAATTCCTTTTTCGCTGCATGTTCTTGTGATTTGCTCCTGAGTGGCTTGTTTTGATATTATCTCTTGCAGTTCATCCAGTTTATTTCGAGCTCCAACGAAATTGGTCGCGTTGTCGCAGAAAATTTCTTCACAAATTCCGCGTCTTGCGATAAATCTTCGTAATGAGCCGATGAAACCTTCTGTTGATAAATCCGACACAGCTTCCATGTGGATTGCCTTTGTCGTGAAGCAGCAGTATACGGCTATATACGTTTTTTGTGGTTTCTTCCCCCTAACATGATAATGGGTGAGAATTGGACCACAAAAATCCACTCCTGTCCTTAAAAATGGCCGGGCAGGCAGAACTCGATGTGCGGGTAAATTTCCCATTTGTTGACTTAACATTTGAGGTTTTGCTCTAACGCATTCAACACAGTTTGAAACTGTTGATCGTGCCACTGCCCTTGCTTGTAGAATCCAAAAGCGTTGTCTCGCTATGGCCAACAGAGCTAATGGTCCTGCATGCAAATGTGTCTTGTGCAGGTCACTCAAAATCAATTTGGAAACAAAATCAGTGCCCGGCAGCAATATGGGGTGTTTTGCATCATATGAGATCGCAGCGTAGTCGAGCCTTCCCCCCACACGGATGACACCATTTGTATCCAAAAAAGGAGTGAGCGAGGCAATTCTGCTGGAACCCTTGACGTTGTTGTTGAAATCCACGCAGTACCTTCACCTCCTGTGAATTGCCTTCTCATTTTCTTAATACCACGAAGTATATATGCCATGGATCTTTGAAGAAAATTGAATGAATTTTTGTGATCGATTCTATCGAGGGGATGATCAACTATGTCCGTCAAGGATTCTGTATTTGTTATTAATGCTACACTAGCCCTTTCTTCTTCACGCAATCGAACTGTAGAAATTGTTCGGTCAGGCCATTCTGATTGTGGTTTCTTCAGGAAACTTGGTCCATGGAACCACAACTCAGAACTAATTAATGATTCCGAGGTACAACCACGAGATACTAAATCTGCGGGATTCGATTTAGTGCTAATGTAGTTCCATGATTCAGGACTTGTGTGTTCCTGAATTGATGCAACTCGATGCGCCACAAATGTTTTCAAAGTTGAGGAATCACCTTTTATCCAGGACAGAACAATTTGAGAATCTGTCCACATGAATGATTCATCAATTTTGATCTTCATTGTCGTTAATAATCGATGAGCTAGATTTGCTGCTAATTTCGCTGCACATAGCTCAAGTCGAGGTAGAGTAATTATCTTAACAGGAGCCACACGAGATTTTGCACACAATAACTTGCATGCGATTTCCTGATCACAGCTAATCGTCCTTAGATAAATTGCAGCGCCATATGCCTTTTCACTTGCATCAGCGAAAGCATGTAATTCGTGTCTTATTGGTGTGCCTGAGGTAAACATATATCTCGTTATCTTGAGATGCTTTAATGCCTTTAGATTCTCGCGGAACTTGGTCCACTCATTTATAAGATCATCCGGAAGGCTATCGTCCCACTCTAGTTTTAGTTTCCAAATTTTCTGTACGAAAATGTTGGCCGCTACAACGATCGGATTTACTAGGCCGAGAGGATCAAATAATCTAGACATTTCAGATACCACCGCTCGTTTGGTGATTTGATCTGATGAAGGCCATGTTGTAGTGAATGTGAATAGGTCTTGTGCCGGTTGCCATGCGAGTCCCAGAGTCTTTACGTAACCTGAATTTTCTTCCTGGAAGCATTTTTCTTCTTCTAGTTCATTTCGAGGTATTCCTTGCAGAAGCTTCTCACTATTCGCAGCCCATTTCCGCAGCTGGAAGCCTCCAGTATGCAAAAGTTTTGTCAATTCGTCGCGAATTTTGATTGCCTGTGATAAAGAATTGCTTCCTGTTATAACATCATCCACATAGAAGTCCTCAATGGAATTTGAGCCTAGGGGGTACCTTATTGCTTCTTCTTCTGTTAATTGCTTCAAGCATCGCGTCGCTAAATACGGTGCAGCCTTTGTGCCATAGGTAACTGTATTTAGTCTGTAATACCTTATTTTATCAGTTTGTTTTGACCGCCATATGATAAGTTGCAGGTTTCGGTCTTGTTCATCGATCCAAATTTGACGATACATTTGGGCGATGTCTACAGTAAAAACGTATTTGAACGTTCTAAAATTGATAAGGAGATCGAACAGTTCGCTCTGAACAGTAGGACCTGCTAACATGATGTCATTTAACGAAAGATTGCTTGTAGTTTTACAAGAAGCATCGAAGACCACACGCAATTTGGTCGTGTTGCTATCTGGCTTGAGCACGAAATGATGCGGAAGGAAGTAGTGAACTTGAGGAATTTCTAATGCAGAAATTTCTGTCGTATGTCCCAGACGCTCGTATTCCTCCATGAACGCGATGTATTGGTGGCGTAGCTCTGGAGCCTTGTTTAAGCGCTTTTCGATATTTATGAATCGTCGCACTGCTATATTCATGGATTCACCGAGCAGTGCTGGGTCACTCACGATTGGAAGATTTACTGTGAATCTGCCATCGCCTTCTCGAGCAGTTGTGTCTTTAAAGAAATTTTCACACTTAATTTCGGCTGAACTCATTGTCGTCTTGGCTGAAGGAGTGTTATCGATTTCCCAAAATTGTTTCAGGCTTGAGTCCAATTCCTGATTCGAAATTCCAACAAAGGAATTCGGCGCTTCTTGTGGAGCAGCCTTTTCGAGTACAACCCATCCGAAGGTTGTATTTTGCAACATGGGTAAGTTTTGTTGCATTTTGATTTGACCCATACGCATGAGTTCACCATATAACTCAGCGCCAAGCAATATGTCTACCCGCTGTGGCTTGTTGAAATCTGGATCAGCCAGCGAAATGTTTCCTGGTATCGGCCATGACGAAATGTCAATAAATCGCTGTGGCTGAGCGATTGTAATTTGGCTGATGACTTGAGCCTCGATCGTGGTGCTATAGTTGTTTATTAAGGATGTTATCGTAATATTCACTCGATCCTTCGAGTTGAGCTGCGAGTTGTCAATGCCGGTTATGTTTAAGGCGTGGTCGTACGTGTCAAGCTTCAGTTTACGTTGCAGCCGTTCTGAGATGAAATTTAATTGTGAACCGGAGTCCAACAATACTCTGCACTTAATTGCTTCGCCATGTTTGTCCATCACCGTTGCTAAGGCGGTTCCTAAAAATACATACTCCTCTGACAACTCCTTCTTCGGCGTTGCTACGTTCGCTGAATTAGTTTGATGTTGAACAGAAGGAGATGATTTTTGGTATACCGGCGCGGGAGTGGCATTTGCTGTTTGCGCATTATTACCTTGATCCCGTTTTGTTGTATAGTGCAACAGCGTATTATGTTTCTGGTTACACCGCTTGCAACCTCTTGATTGGCAACCTGATTTGTGATGTCCACTGCGCAAGCAATTACTGCAAAGTTGAAGTTTCTGAGCTTGTTTGGCTCTTTCCTGTGGTGTCAGAGCTAAGAACTTCCCGCACATATAAATTGGATGATCCTTGTTGCTGAGGTCGCACCTTGATGCTGGTCCATTGTTACTGTTATTGGAGATACATGCTGCTGCTTGATTTGATTTTGGAGCTATTTTCGTGATAGCCTTTTCCGAGCTCAGCGACTCAAGTGATTGAAACCGTAGCTCAATGAATTTCAAAAAGTCTTCTAAGGTTTGCAGTTTCTTGGGATCCTTCAGAGATAACTCATACAAGCTATGCGTTTCCCTGTCAAGCTTACGAATCAGTACATAAAGCAAGATCGGATCCCAGCTACCCTTAATTTTTAGTTCCAAATTTTCGAGCAACAGAATACATTCACGAACCGTGTCATGAAGCGTTTTGAGGGCTTACGCCGATGCGTATTTCATTGTTTGAACCTTGAATAATTTATCCAGCACTGAAGAGACCAGTAATCGTTCGTTGCTGTATCTTTCCGACAGTGTTGTCCATGCAATCGAGTAATTGTTGTCGGTAAGAGAAAGATGCTGTAGTAATGTAGCTGCCTCACCTTCAAGATTGCTCTTCAAATACCACATCTTCTCTACATCGCTTAGCGGCTTGTTATGAATTGTTCTCGAGAAAAGATCATGGAATTGCGGCCATTTAAGATAATCTCCGTTAAATTTTGGAATCGTAATGGGCGGCAATTTGATTTTATTAGATGGGCCTGAATTGAGCAGTTGTCCTGTTGATAATCCTCCTGATTTTATATTGTGTGTAAGCGCCATCATTAAATCTTGAGCTGCTTCATCTAAGACAAACAACTCGTCTGCATCGTACCCGTAAGCTGCTGGATCGTCTACTTGACTTAAAAGCTCCTGGATATAGTCTTCTAAAGCAGCCCACTGAGATTTTAGCCTTTCTAGCTTGATTTCGTAATATTGAATCGTTTGCCCTGTTGTGAGGACAGATTCAATAAACTTCCTTAACATTTCCTTTCGAACATTTAACTTCCGCATCAAGCTTTTTATCGTTGCCTGCTCAGAATCAAATGCCTCGATTGGGGAGTTGTGCGATGTATTTCCTCGAGATTCTCCGCTCCTCGAAGGTTGAAGGGACTGCAAAGATTGTTGTAAATTTTGCTGAGTAATTTGCTGCGATGTGGCTGGGCCTGGAGTGTTGGAGATATTTGCAGATGTAGATGGCTGTGGTGGAGCTGGCGGGATCTGTACCACTGGTGAGCCGACATCTTGCATTTTCCGTAGCAATGTATGTTTAAACGTGTTGTAGAGAGCCTCCGCTTGAGGGTATAGCTCCTCTGTGAAGTAGAAATGGTCTACTCTGTCCGAAAATTGGTTTCGGATCGTGTTGTCGTTTTCCTCGAAGAGCTGCCAATTTTCCTCCAATTTGGCAAGCTTCTCTTGTACCAATTTTGCGTTCTTTCGCTCTTCTGCGAAATTGTTGTAAGAATCAAAAGCCTGCTTTATTTGCTTCGCAAGGCTTGATTGTAAGGCTGCAATTTTATCCATGTTTGGCTGTTAATTGCTTTTTTGCCGATTATCGATGTTGATTTCTGTGCTCAAAACTGATCCCCAGAACTTGTGTTGCTCCGCTGGATCACGTCGGGGTCACCAAAAATGTGCGTGACGTTAACTCAGTATTAGAGTTAGTTCATCAGCGCACTGTCGAAAGGAAAGGAAGCTAACTGAACTCAGCCTAGGAAACGCTAGTCGAGTAATTAGTTCCTTAAAGGAAGGTCTAAGGTATTCAAGAAAACACTTGAATGTTGGTTGGAATGGGAAAAGACTTTATTTTACAATCATTGGGTCTTTTTATAACAAATTAATAACCTACTTACAATCTAAGAATGAGACTACAAGAAATTTTCAAATAATGACACAATAATAATATTGCGGCAACGCCGCAGTAATGCACATTCAGCTGGTGCAATTCCCGGTGGTCAGGTCAGTGCCAGTAGCGCACGCGCATCTTGCTGAGAGGGCGACTTTAACGCGGTCAACAGACGAGGGCACGGGCGCCTTGGCTTGTTGACTAAACAGAATATATAAAAAGATGTCAGTCATGTCAAATAAATAAAAGCAGCCAAAATAGGAAAATTCCTATGAAAATAACAAGCACCAGTAGCAAGCCCTTCGAAAAAGTATTCTTGGATATTGTGGGACCTCTACCCACCAGCTACCTTGGTAATAAATATATCCTAACATTTCAAGACGACTTAACTAAATTCTCAGACGCTATACCATTGCAAGATGCAGAAGCAAAAACCGTAGCGGAAAAATTCGTTACGCAAATAATTTGCAAGCATGGCTTACCCAAATCTCTACTCACAGACCAGGGTACTAATTTTTTGAGCAGTCTATTCAGCGAAACTTGCAAACTGCTTAAAATAACTAAACTACAGACCACTCCTTATCATCCCGAATCTAACGGGGCATTGGAGAGAAGTCATCGCACTCTAGCGGAATACCTCCGGCACTATGTGTCCTCAGATCCGCTTACCTGGGATACCTGGATCCCATATGTAATGTTCACCTACAATAATTCCACTCACACAAGTACTGGCTTCACGCCACACGAACTTTTATTCGGATTTCCTACTGAAATCCCTACTTCCTTAAAAAGGGACCCTGAAATATCATACAATTACGATAACTATGCAAGTGAGCTTAAAGCGCGCTTGCAACTCTGTCATAAAACAGCCAAAGAAAATTTGGTAAAGCACAAGGAAAATGCAAAAGCATATTACGATCAAACAGCGAGACCAAAACCTCTCGTAATAGGTGATAAGGTACTGGTAAAAAACCATACCAGAAAAAATAAATTGTCCCCTTTATGGGAAGGACCTTACGAGGTAATAGACACGACCTCGGCAGAAAATTCTATAGTCAGAATAAAAAATAAAAATAAGAAAATTCACAACAATAATTTGAAATTATTCAAAGAATAAAGCAATCCTTCTCCTCTCCTCTCAGGCACAATGATTACGTCCGTGATCTTACTACTCTCCTTCCTCACTATAACCAAGGGAACCGAACTAACGATCTTTAGTTCCTCACCTGGAGTATACTTCGAGGAATTCGGGAATGCACAATTGTACAGCGCAAACTGGAAACTCGTTAACTACTACGACTTAGGAAATTACTACTTTGAACTAAAATTATTAAATACCCTCGTGGATGACGTTGATAACCTTTGTTCGAAAGTAAAATCAAACCGATCAATAGCTGACCAATGCCGGTCACAATATTTAAATATTAAAAAACTAGTCGACACAATACAGCAAACAAACGAAATTTTAGATTCGAAACACGATCGGTATCGAAGAGGTCTGATAAACGCCGTAGGCTCAGTTAGCAAGACATTGTTTGGAACACTAGATGAAGAAGACGCTCGAAATTATAACTCGCAAATACAAACACTAAAAGAAAACGAAAATCATTTATTAGAGCTAATCAAGTCTCAAACACTTATTGTAGATAGAACAGTAAATTTATTCAACAAAAGCTCCATAGACATGCAATTAGAATTCAGTAATTATCAAGTAAAATTTGAAAAACCTACCCAGGCACTCAATAAAATTTCCACGGATGTGATACACGCATATCTGGAAATACAAATCGAGAATATTATTTCCAATGTGGCATTGTCCTTGATGAGATACCAAAACACCCAAAGGGCAATAGTCGACATGCTTTTAGACGTCCGACACGGCGTACCAAATCCTGTCATTATTACACCGGCGTAATCAGAAGAAGCCTCCCGATCGGTACTTCATTACCAATTTCAAATTCACAAAACATACTTATCGACCTTTACAGAATTAGCCAAGCAAGCACAAACAAAATTGACAACTTAATAATAATAGAAACTAAAATTCCCCTCCCGTTAACGACGACTTTCCAAGCGTACAAAGTAGTACCATTCCCAACAGAAATTAATAATACACTCATGTACATAAAGCCCACAACAGAATACTTACTGGTAGATTTCAACCGCGACAAACATTACCCCATTAGTCATGAAGAGCTAAAAATCTGTTACGAACACCCACCCAAATCCCGTTTATGTAAAATTAACCATCCCATTTTTAATCAAAACGCAAGGCAAAACCTTTGCGAAATCTCCCTACTAAAACATTCATCCGTGATACCCAAACCATGCGAAATAAAGACTATTAAAGCACATACTATGTGGGTTCAGCTGTCAGACCCTAACAAATGGCTGTTCAGCTCGAGGATAACATATGTGGAGGAATCATAAAAGCGATACAACTCCACGGGCATGGATTGCTAGAAATATCACCAGAATGTTATATACGCAGTAACGAATTCACCCTGTATGGGCATACAGAAAAAATTTCAACCTTTAACAATTCCTATCTACCCTCAATAAACTTAACAAACGTAAAAATACCCAAGGCGACTCACCTTGACCTACCCGACACTATAATGGTAAAAAATAGAAATCACCAGACACTTTTTGAATTAAGCAAGACAATTAACGCTCTAAAAGAGGAAGAGAATGAAGGATTACGCGCAATATCTGTGCACGATGTGCACCATTATACAGTAATTTACGCCATATCGGCATTACTTATATTTTTTGGAATGATTAAAATAATAAAACATTATATAAAAAATAGACCAGCAGAAGAAGCCCCTCAGGCTATAGAAGAACAGATTGAGGAACCACGTAGAGTTCCTCTAAGCAGAGTAACTGCATAATAATAAATTTTTACTGATAATAAGGCACATGTAATATACTTTAAGAAAATTTTGTACAACATATTATTATTCATAATTAATTTAAGTTTGTAACCCTTTTTGTAAACTTCCTGACTTGCGTTAACAAAAAGAAAAAATTTTTTTTTCTTCAAAAAAAATTTTTTTTTTCATTAAGGGGGAAGGTGTTATGAATCCCAAATTCATAACTCACCACCAGCCTAAAAGCCGGCAATCAAGTGGCCTTAAGCCTAAAAGCCGGTGGCGAGTGACATACCGCACACCCAAAACAGCGCCGCTTCCGAGTCGCATTACCAACGTGCCGTAAACACAGCATGATCGCGCAGTAGCACCGCCAGCATCAAGTGATCGCACCAAGCGTGGGAAACTTAAGACACCCACAACAAACGGTGACCGCTCTTTTAGCTTGTGCCAAACAAGGCCTCTGACCGAGGCCGGCACACGCCGGCAAGGTTACGCATAACGCTACCGGGGTGTAAATTGACACGATGAAATGGCTCAATTGAGTGCAATGCACTTGCCGGTCGATGTTTGTCACCAGCGCAGAATGCAATTATCCATTTTTGGTTTATGTAAACTCGGAAGACGCACTGATTGGGCAAAACGATACTTTATCGATCAAAGGGGCGGATCCTCCCCAAATATATTTTGAATCAAAGGAGATGTTCCCGTTACGACAAGGGAGAAGTGATCTAGACTTTAACCAGGCATTGTCCCCCTACCCAAGGTAAGGCTCTCCTGAATTGTAGTGCGGTTCTTTAAAAATAAAACTTAAAGTCAAAAAGGAAGTCTAAGTGTTTTTTATTTTGAGTGAAAAGGGATCATCGCAGATCCCAACAATTATGATTTACTAAGATGCGATAGTGTTTCAAAACATACTGGTGGAGTTGCAATTTTAATAAAGAAAGGGTGGCAGCACAAGGTTGTTGAAGAATATATGCATGATAGAGAATTTTGGTGGTTAACAGTCGTATTGTCAATAGATTCATTTAAAACATACATATCGGTAGTTTATAAGGCGCCAAGGGCATCAAATAGGGTTTTTTGCGATAAGTTCGTAGATCTGGTACTAATCCTTAGTGAAGTGAATAGCGAATTTTTCATAGTGAGTGATCTAAATATTAACTGGCTAAACATTAATGATACGTTTAGAAGGGAATTGAGTCATATCCTACAAGCGGCTAACGCAAAGATGATTCTGGATAAACCGACACGAATAACTGATGTATCCAAAACGCTAATCGATTATGTAACAAGTATTAGTAATATAACAGCGGCAACGGCTTCCGAGTTATGCGTGAGTGATCATGAAAGTATAACTATTCATATAAGTTAACACCTGCTAAGCTGAATTATCAAATTTGTGGAAATTTACCGATGCATCCAACGCGTCCCACGCGCCGCCGAAATCGCCGACGCCATGTCTGCGCTACAACGTGAGCAGCTCAGGTGAACTTGGGTCAACGTGATTAGGCTAGGTATTAAATAGAGCAACTCTGTAATTAGCATTAAGTCTTGTACAGGTAATAAAGTTGAACGGATCAAAGCGTTTGTCTGACCGTGAAATAGAAATTTGTTTTTCTTATTAAACGAAGTCCTAATAAAATTAACTTATACCAACACATATGAAATCGGTTAACAAAATAGAATATAATAAACAATAAAAATACAAGAAGGATGAATTTATAAATAGAATAAAGGAAAGCGGGCTAATAAACATCGATAAGGACAGCATGGTGAATGAAATTGCTGACATGGTTGAAAAGGAACTGGCGAGAGTGACGAATAATTACGTGGTTATGAAAAGAATTAATAAGAGAAACAAACCGTGGTTCACGGCAGATACAAATGAACAGAAACTAGGGAAAATAAAAGCAAGACAGCGGACAGTTTTCACGAATTTAAGAACAGACTGGGAACGTTATAAGCTGTTACGAAACGAGTACAGATCTGAATTGCGAAAAACAAAGAAGACATACATAACAAGAAAGTTGCATGAATGTAACGACCAAAGGAGTATGTGGGGACGATAAAGAAGCTTGTCTTAAAGAATAGGAGGAACACTATTGACCATATCACTGTCGATGAGATAGTTGTGACAACCGAGGAGGAAATGGCAAATCATTTCAACCGTTTTTTTGCGGATAGCGTTGGGGAAATTCATAGATCCATTCCGAATGTAGAGTACCATGATGATATTAGTTATTCAGGTAACGTTTTTACCATGAAAGCAGTAGCGCTACTGGATATAAAAGAAACGTTAAAAGAAATGAAGAATAAAAGGGATTATAACTTCACTAGCCCTAGCATGCTTTTAGACGCTTTCGACGTAATGGGCGAGTTGTTATTACAACTCATTAATAAGTCGCACGACACAGGAGTTTTCCCAATGGGGTGGAGAGAATCAATCATAACACCGATAGCGAAAATTAAGAACCCAGAAAGGTGCGAAGACAATAGGCCAGTCAACACGTTACCTACCATGGAGCAGTTACTGGAAAAGATCATATAAGTTAACATCATTTAAGTTCAAGTCACAAGATCAGGTCACATCCGCCACGTGAGCCACCCAATTCAGTTCATTCATTGCCTCGTGACATCGGTCACCCGTCAGCGGCACCGTTCACCTGATCAATCGAGTCAGACACATCGTCAGCAGATCACCCCGGTCAGCGGCACCGCTCCACCATTCACCTAGTTCACCTGCTCGGTCAGACACGTCGTCAGCAGAACTTAAGTATTTAAGTCAATCATTGTAACCTTTTGTAGTCAGTCGCCTAAGGAATCGCAAATAAAGTTGTATTTTTTTTGAAGAAACTGATAAACAGTTTTTTAATTTATACAAGCAGTTAATTCGAAATGTAAAAGAAAATGACATCATTATCGCAAACCAATCGGGCTACAGGCGGCAGCACTCATGCGAAACGGCTATAAATATGGTATTAGCCTCTTGGAAAGAAGAAGTGGGCGCGGGGAAAAAAATAGCATATATGTTTTTAGACTTCCGAAGGACGTTCGAGACCATCGACAGGAGAAAATTACTGAAAAAGCTAGATATTTACGGAGTTAGGTCAAAGAAGCTCGCTTGGTTTGAGGACTTTCTGGAGAATAGAAGCCAAAGGACGAGAGTTGATCAAGCCACGTCAAACCTTGTAGCTGTTGACTTAGGGGTGCCATAAGGATCAGTTCTTGGTGCTCTCCTCTTCGTCCTTTATATCAATGACATGGATAAAGCTATAAAACACTCCAAGCTTTCACTTTTTGCGGATGACACGTTAATTTATATTGCGGGAAGGGATACAAACGAAATCAGGCTTAAACTACAAGAGGATTTGGATAGCCTTACCACCTGGCTAATAGTGAATAAATTGAAGCTTAACACTCAAAAAACAAAATCGATCTTTGTGAACAGTGTTGAGGAATTAGAGCTGTCAGTAAACGGGGAAACGATAGAGACGTTAAAAGAGTTCAAGTATTTGGGAATTCTAATTGATAATAAGCTAAAATTTAAGCCTCACGTAGATAACCTAACGGCCAAAATTGCGAAGAAAGTTGACTTCTTCAGGAGGATTCGTGGTGATATATCAACTGGCATAGCGATTAAAATCTACAACACGATTGTTGAACCAC
This sequence comes from Tolmerus cingulatus, assembly GCA_959613345.1. Taxonomy (NCBI): domain Eukaryota; kingdom Metazoa; phylum Arthropoda; class Insecta; order Diptera; family Asilidae; genus Tolmerus; species Tolmerus cingulatus. Next base: position 20,545,081 of record OY390709.1, on the reverse strand, counting down.
ATTTCGAGTACTTCAGCACAATAATGTTTATGTGTACCCAGCAGATGATAAGGAAACTGCAGCTTCTTCAAAACAAGGCGATGAGGATTATCCTGAGATGCGATTTTACAATAGCGCCCAAAGCTATAATTTAAATTTAAATCCAATAGCATACACAATTTAGTGCTTAGTTGTCAAAATTTATTTGTATGTATATTCAGGTCGCGACGCTTTCGATCACCTTTCGCACCTGCTGCAGTTAGCAGTAAAAGCGTCGCGACACTACATCAGCATTTTCACGCAATTTCCAAACTAGAGTCACGCGACCCGCTCCCAAAAAGTCACTCGGCATGGCTCCGACCTCTGAGGACGGGACCCTATCGAAAGAGCATTTTGTTCGCGACCACAGTTCGGATCGGTTTGGTTCAAAAATTTAATTTTATCTTGTAAAGTAACTAACTTCCCAAATAAAAGCCTTCCTTCTAATAGAACTCGTGCTTCCGTTTGCTCGTAATAATTTTTTTTTTGGATAATCTTCTATCGAAGATTATTATGGCGCAGTCGGTAGGATCGCGCGAGTTACAGTTACACCACCCGCATCACCCACTAAGCAATAATAAAGCGCATCGACCTGAACCCGACACCCCAAAACATCGATCAGCATTTCGACACCTTCCCGCTTAGAACATTCACTTGACCACAGCGACCGCCACTGACCGGAAGCAGCCTAGACCTAAGTCAGCATTCGAAAATCAATAAAAATTGTAAAGCTGCGAAGAGAGCTCAGTCTTGTACTAACTCTAAATCAATAAAGTAGCAAACAAAAATTTACTTAGTTCTTTTTTTTTGCATTCCCGCGGAGCGAGAGTCATATTTGGCGCAGTCGGTAGGATGGGCGGACAGTCCTATCTCGCGAAAAAATAAATTTCCGAATTAATAAATCGAGCGATCGTGTCAAAATCGACGGGAGTTTACTGAAGATTTAACGGCAATATGAGGAGAAAACTAATAGTAGTGACGTTCGTGAGTTCGGTGCGTGGAGTGGCTGTGTTGTGTGTGCGATCATCAAAGGAATATTGAGCGTAGGACACCACCACAGAGACCACAGAGGACTGGAGGATTTTTACCCGTCACCGCCTATCTGATAAAGATGAACCTCATCATAGTCGCTTTGTTGGAATGCATGTAAGTTAAGATTTGAATATTAGTTCCTTCCTTAATTAAGGAATCCTATATGTCTGATCCAAGAAAAGGTAGACCAAGTAAAGTAGCAAATTTTAAACCGTATTCAAAAGTTAAAAGTATTTTTAAGAGTCTTGAATCTGTTTTTCATAGAACAAATAGCGAACCAAATATTTCAAGTATAAGCGCATCTCGATCAAATTTAAGTGAAATTAAATTATATCCGAACGTGAATTTAGGAATAACAATGAATAACGATAACGCGAGTACTAGCAACCAAATCCCACGGGGACCTGCTCCTGTTGCAGTGACCCCACCGGACATATTTCAATCCCTAAGAATTCCGGACGCCATCAAGGATTTGCCACGCTTCGATGGCAACCCAAGAATGCTTTATGAGTTTCTGAATAATGTAGAGGAAATTTTAAGCTATATCAGTCCTATTGATGGCACCCCATACTCCGCAATTTTATTGCGAGCTATTCGTAATAAAATTGAAGGACAGGCGAACGAAGTACTAAATATGTACGGTACACCACTAATTTGGGACAGTATAAAAAATATTTTAATATTACACTACTCTGACAAAAGAACAGAGACTTCACTAATACGAGACCTACATACGTTACGACAAGGCAACAAACCAGTGCAGGCATTTTATAGCGAGATTATCGAGTTACAAGCAACGATGTACAATAATATTTTAATCCACGAGGTAGACGCAAACGTAATCACGGCTAAGAAAAACTTATTTGCTGAAATGTGTCTAAACACCTTCTTAACGGGACTAAGAGAACCTCTTGGCTCAACAATTAGGGCCATGAGACCGGAATCTCTGGCATTAGCATTAACATATTGCGTTAAAGAACAAAATATCTCGTACATGGAAGCGGAATCGGGTCAAATGAGACCTCAAACTAACCAGAACCTACCAAAGAAATTTTCACCCTCTTCAAATTTATCCTCCCTCAAACCCCACTTGTCATTTCTTTATAGGCCTCCTTTCAATTGCATTCCTCACCGACCAACACTTAATCCATTTAAACTAGGCCCACCACCTAGCCCATTCTATAGTTACTTCTATCAAAGGCCCCAATATCCCCAAAATTTACAACAGAGAACCTACAATAATTTTCAACAACCAAGGTCCCTTAACAATTTCAGAACGCCTTCGATGCCTCCTAACAAACCCAACAACAATATTAACAAGCCTAATCCTAATCAGCTTCCTAAAATTGAACCCATGGACACTAACTCAGGATATTCAAAACAACCGGCAACCTTCCGTCCAAATTATACCCCATATTTTAGAAATACTAATAATAAAGCGAATCAAGGCGGGTTCCCAAAATATGTTGCTGAAGAATTGTTCAATGTAAACGAGGTCGATGATAGCATGTACACTTACTCTTATGTACCGCCACCAAACGAAGCATACCAACAGCTGGATGAATACTATCCATATTACCAACAGAACGCTGAGAACACCGAGACTCCAGACCCTCAAGCAGTAAGTGAAAGTGAAGACCCCGAAAATGTTCAGACAACAACCTCAGAAACAGAACAGGATACATAGACGTGAACAAACACGGGTTCTTACTGCCCCATATCCATATTTCTTCTCCCTTCGGGCGACCCCTAAAATTCCTCATAGATACTGGAGCATCGTCATCTTTTAATAACCCAGAATTTACTAACCCTGCAGATCATATTCATTCAGAACCCGTTACTATATCTACCATTTCGAATAAATAATATATAAAATTAATAAACAAATAATTCTCCAAAATTTTTCGGAACTTAATCAGCCCGGAAACTCACGTTTCCTCATATTTAAATTTCATGACTATTTCGACGGGCTGCTTGGCCTTGACATCCTAACTCAACTCGGTGCCAAAGTCGATCTAAAAAACAAAGTTCTAATTACCAACAACGTCGTCACCCCTCTGATTTTCAAACCACATTTCTCCTTAAAAGAAACCCCAATCCCTGCAAATTCAAAAATATTAGTGAAACTTCCCGTGGATATACGCGATGGTGACATCTATTTAAACAAAACCGAAATAAATTCCCATTTATATCTATCTGAAGGCACTTACAAGGCCAGCGGTTGGCACAGCACAATAGAAGTAGTAAACAAATCCGATATACAGCAAAACCTCCTCCTTGATCACCCACTCAAAGTAGAATGCATGAACAGCGTGAAAATAGTATAATTCAATAATTTCAATGTTAACCACGAAATCCAAGATGAAGCCGGTAAACCAAATTATTTAGAGTCAATACGCACACACCACCTCAATCAAGAGGAACGGAAACTTTTCCTAAAATTCTGCAAAGACTGTGAAGACATTTTCTTCCAAGAAGGACAAAAATTGAGCTTTAGCAATCAGGTAAAACACCCAATACCTACTGTAGATAACATACCAATCTACATTAAATCATACAGGTACCCCTACATCCACAAGGATGAAGTACGCAAACAAATCAGCGACCTACTCGATCAGGGTATAATCCGTCCAAGTTATTCACCCTGGAGTTCACCTGTATGGATTGTGCCAAAGAAGTTAGATGCGAGTGGCACACAAAAGTGGCGCTTAGTCATCGACTACAGAGAGCTCAATTAAAAAACTATTACTGATAGATATCCCCTTCCAAATATTACGGAAATTCTTGACAAACTCGAATTTTGCATGTATTTCTCGACCCTCGATCTGGCAAGTGGGTTTCACCAGATCGAGATGAAACCTGAAGACGTGCCAAAAACAGCCTTCAGGGTAGAAGGAGGCCATTACGAATATATCCGTATGCCCTTCGGACTCAAGAACGCACCATCCACCTTCCAAAGAGTCATGGACAATGTCCTTAAAGACCTCCAAGGCACCATATGTTTAGTGTATCTCGACGATATAATCGTGTTTTCAACCTCCCTTCAGGAGCATATCGAGAACTTGAAGAAAGTGTTCGATAAACTCCGAGAGGCCAGCCTAAAAATCCAAATAAATAAATCCGAGTTGCTTCACAAAGAAATTGCATTTTTAGGGCATGTGATTACGACCCAGGGCATAAAACCAAATCCTGAAAAGCTTCGCGCAATAAAAGAATTATCCAATTCCCCGCACACCAAAAGAAATCAAATCCTTCCTCGGATTGCTCGGTTACTATCGAAAATTTATCAAAGACTTTGCAAAATTAGTAAAACCTCTGAATGAATGCCTTAAGAAAGGGAGAACGATCCAATTAACCGAAAAATATTTACAGACCTTCGAAACCTGCAAACAAATTCTAATGAATGACCCAATCTTGCAGTATCCCGATTTCACGAAACCCTTTGTCCTCACCACAGACGCTAGCCAATTCGCCATCGGCGCAATATTATCCCAGAGTCCTATTGGTAACGACAAACCAATCTGTTATGCTAGCCGGACACTCACTGATTCTGAAATAAATTATTCCACTATAGAAAAAGAATTGTTAGCAATAGTCTGGGCCGTTAAATATTTCAGGCCTCACCTTTTCGGCAGGATATTTAAAATAGTAACGGATCACAAACCCTTAACCTGGCTTATGAGTTTAAAGGAACCAAATTCCAAGCTAGTACGCTGGCGCCTTAAGCTTGAAGAGTACGATTATGAAATCGTATATAAAATAGGGAACCAAAACACTAATGCGGATGCGCTCTGCAGAACCAAACTTCCTGAAAAAAAATTAATCGAAATATATAATATATCAACGAAAGAAACAGTTCAACTTCAGTGCCGGGGATCGACCATTCATTCCGCCGAAGAAAATCTAAACGACGGAATACCAATTTCCGAACGCCCTATCATTGAATTTAGTCTCCAACTAATACTTGAAAGAACTCACAAAGGTCCCCACACAAGCTTAGAAACCATATTTCGAAATAAACTAAGACGAACTTTTCGTTCACCTGAGTTCACCGAGGAAAGTGTAACATCGCTTTTTAAAAGATTCGTCGTGCCCAGCAGACTTACAGCAATTTTCGCAGATGAAGAATGTTTGCGTATCATTCAAACAGTCTTTCAAAACTTTTTAGCAGAAATAAAGCTTTCGAACCTCTTCGTTGCAAGGAAATTTTAACAGATATAACTGACAATGACGAACAAGATAAAATAATTAGCGACTACCATAATAAGGCAAACCATAGAGGAATTCAGGAGACACTCAACCACTTAAAAAGACAATATTATTTTCCCTTCATGATAAACAAGATTACAAAAATCATTAATAACTGCGAAACTTGCCAGACACTTAAATACGACCGTAGTCCACCAAAAATTAAATACGAAAAACCAGAAATTCCTTCGAAACCTCTAGAAATTATTCATATCGATATATACAGTATAAATAATAAACAAGTACTAACAGTTATTGACAAGTTTTCCAAATTCGCGGCAGCCTATACAGTACCCGCACGAAATAGCTTAAATATTATCAAATCATTAAGACATTTTCTATCCTTACACGGCGTACCAGGTAAAATAGTAGCGGACCAAGGTAGCGAGTTCACTGCAAGTATCTTCAAGGATTTCTGTGACCAATACAATATAGAATTACACATTACATCGTTTCAACAGACAAGCAGCAATTCCCCTCTCGAAAGACTGCACTCAACCTTGACCGAAATTTATAGAATAATTCTCGAGAAGTACAAACAAATGAACTATGATAGGGACCATGACGACATTTTAAACGAAACAATCACTACATACAATAACGCCATACATTCTGCAACTACGTTAACGCCTTTTGAACTGTTCTCTGGTAGGACCCACACGTTTAACAAAGACAACATAAAATTTAACAACGAACACGAATACCTCAAAGCCTTAAATAAATTCCAAGAAAATCTTTACTCTGAAATAAAAGAAAGAATAGAAATTTTAACAAAGAAAAATATAGATAAACTGAATAAAGATAGAAAGGAACCCACAGATCTCGAAACAAACCAAATAATATTTAGGAAACAATGTAGAAGAAACAAATTAACTCCTAGGTTCATCAAGCAGAGAGTAAAAGAAAGTAAGAAAGTAATAGTTCTAACTAACGAAAACAAAAAACTCCATAAGTCTAGAATTAAAATGAAACGTCTATTACAGAATGTTGACGGCCTACGGACAGAAGATGGAAATTCAAGAACTGACTGACGTACAAACTATACTACCCCTACGACTCGGCAACGCAAGGACTGTGGACCACTACGAAAACCTCATACATATTATTAAATTAACAGCTTACGAAGAAAACATCAACGAAATTTCCGAATCATTAGTAGCATTAGACAAACTTGACGGAGTTCGGGATTCTGTGAGACTAACCAAATTTAAATTACAAGCGCTAAACCGAAAATTAGAATCCTTATCACCAAAGACCAGAAACAGAAGAGGACTTGTTAATGGTCTCGGTACGGTTATTAAATTTATAACGGGAAATATGGACGCTTATGATGCACACCGGCTAAATGAACAGATAGAAAACTTAACTGCAAAACAATCGGCAATCTACAACGAAATTAGCAAGCAAGCGAGAATAAACGACTTAATGAACGAAAGATTCAATAATATAACTGACCATATTAATAAAGAACAAGATAAAATACAGAAATATTTGAATAGCTATACAAACCAACTAGAGAACAGAATCAAGACTAGCGAAAATCTACATACACGCCCAATACCTAAACCAGATTAATTATAATATAGACTTGCTCTCAGACCATCTTGCCAATATCGCTGAAGCAATTGTCCTTGCTAAACGTAGTATCATCCCGAAACAGATACTAAATCCGAACGAACTTACGGAAATTTATCACATTTTCAAAAATCAGTCAATAGAAATAAAATCAGATGAACACATTTATAAACTACTTGGTTTACAGGCCTATTACAATAATTCTAATATCATTTTTAACTTCTGCATCCCGATAACGACCAACGAAACCTACCCCGTTTTTAATATATTCCCCATCCCAGTTAATAAGACTAAATGAATTGTTACAAAACCCTATGTCAGTTTTAACCCCCCTGATATTCAATTTCTTGACAAAACATGCCCAAAAATCGAGGGAATATTCTACTGTGACGGGAAAGACCGAATCAAAGAAACCAGCAAATCCAACTGCATCCGCCAACTCCTGTCCAACAGACCAGCTACCTACATCTTTGAAGACATCAACGAGCACACAGCCATCTCCCAACCGCAACCAAACTATATTTTACTAATTAACGCCCCAGAGATCCAGATGCAATCTACTTGTGGAATCCCACAGCAAAACTTACAAGGAACGCTCCTGATTCACTACCAAAATTGCTCAGTGGAAATCAACGGAGTCACGTACCGAGACAACATGAACACCTTCTGGGATAACATCTTTTTATACCCGGCCATACCTACCGAAGTCCACCAAAATCCATCTATAGAGAAGTTGACGTTACCCAAACTTAAAACCTACCACATCGAAACTAAAACAGCACTAGACAACCTGGAAATCAGAATTCAGCAGAAGGATAACATCATATTTACCATCTTAGCGATCTCCGGACTCACAGTGATCATCATGGCAGCGTACCTCACTTGGAAAAGACAGCTCACCCTTGTCATCAACGAAGACATCCCACAGCAGAACATCGCTCCGATCCAAGGAGTCTCGAACCCTCAACTCCTGTGGGCCTCGCTCCACACCAAGGGGGCAGGAGTTACAGTTACACCACCCGCATCACCCACTAAGCAATAATAAAGCGCATCGACCTGAACCCGACACCCCAAAACATCGATCAGCATTTCGACACCTTCCCGCTTAGAACATTCACCTGACCACAGCGACCGCCAGTGACCGGAAGCCGCCTAGACCTAAGTCAGCATTCGAAAATCAATAAAAATTGTAAAGCTCCGAAGAGAGCTCAGTCTTGTACTAACTGTAAATCAATAAAGTAGCAAACAAAAATTTACTTAGTTCTTTTTTTTTTGCATTCCAGCGGAGCGAGAGTCATATTTCGCGCGTGCAATTTTTGATGTAGATGCGAAGACGCACTACCTATTTTCTAAAATTCTATGGGGAAGAAGCCGAATTAGAAAGCACGTGTATTTTGATACTTTACGCGTGATCGAACTTTTGCGCGAAAAGCTTCGCGGCGAAAATTATACGAGAAGTAAAAGCCCGAAACGGTTCAAAAAGGGGAAGGAAAATTCGTTTCCCACTTTAATACGAAACACGAGTGGAATGACCCTGGAAAGTGCAAGTTGCTGTGGTGCTGTCCTGCAGATTGGTGCCGTCCTACGGAAGGTCCTGTGTCGCTATAGCTCTGCGCAGTGTGCTACTCACAGTGTGTGTCGTGAACGTCGGAAGCTGTCCTTGGAATCAACAGAGAGCAGTGCCCAGAAGATATCCGCAGAAGGAACTATCTTCAGGTATTCCAATTAAAATTATCTCCTTATTAATTAACCATTTAAATTAAGTATTAGATTAGAAAAAAAAAGAATCATATTTGTTTTGCCAAAAAAGGGAACATAAGAAAACTTTTTGTGTAATTCGTTCGTAATAATTTTAACTTGCTTAGTGAAAAGAAACCCTAACAATAGAAAATGACCGAACAAACCCAAAACGACGATCTACGTTTATTGGGTGATAATCTAAGAGCATCACTCGAAAACATGCGAAGCCGAATAAACGTGATTAACGAAGTACCCACAAATCAAATTCCATTGAGTGCTCCTGCAATAACAATAGACCCTATTAAACATTTAACTAAGCTCCCAGAATTTGACGGTAACCCTAACTACTTACAAAATTTCCTAAACCTGGTCGTCAGAGTTCACCCAATTCTACAAAAATACGACGAGTTGTCACAACTTGTCTTTTCCGATACAATAAAATCTAAATTGAAAGGTAGAGCCCGGGAAGTAGTCGAAATTAACTATCACATTAAATCATGGTCACAAATTAAGACTCTACTTAATAATAATTTTGGGGATAGAAAGTCGGCAGAGTAACTCTTCGACGATTTGAGGAGTACCACTTTCAAAACAAATAGCCAAGACTTCTACAATGAAATTAGATCAACCCTTAGAAAGCTTAATATAAAAACAACACAAGAAAATAATTTTAATCAAGAAAACCTTGAAATCGTTCTTAAAGCAAATATAAATTCGGCATAACATATTTTTAAAAGCAAAATCGCCGAACCTATGAAGTCTATTCTCTATTGCAGGGCGCCGACGAATTTAGAAAGCTCGATGAACATATTATACGAGTCCGGTCATGCATTTTACAACACGTTTCAAAGAAACTCAAATAACAATTCACCAAGAAACAATAGAAATGACCAAGGCACAAAATACAAATCCAACAGAAATCAGAATGAACGACAAAATTTTAACAATTCTAATCGTAATCGGAATTTTAGGGGACAACCCAATGCAAATTCAACGGAAAATAGAGGAAATCGGCCCTGGAATACAACAGATAACAAGTCCACCTGAAGACCTCCTCCATACAATAATAATTACAACAACCACCCTAATAATAGCAACAATCCGAATAATTTAAGCAATTATAACAGATCTAACCCAAACTCGTTTAGACCAAATCAAAGTAATAATAACCAAAATTCTAACAATTATAAAAGTAACAACGGTAACAATAATAACAACGACAATAATAGGCCAGAACCGATGGAAGTTGATTTAGCAGTCGCTCATCTAGGTGATCGCGAAAGTACTACAGAAACATCAGGAAACATAACAGACCAAAATTTTCCCTCCGTAGCCTCAAATTCCACTTACCCTATCTGGATTTCAAGTCTAAACCTTACCCACTTAAATTTATAATCGACACTGGAGCCATTATTAAATCCGAAATTTGCCATCCTAAATGGATAGAAAAATTAATCGAACCTATAAAAATAAAAACCCTTAATAACTATGTAAAATTCAAGGAAAAAGCGGTAATACCCCTATTTGAAGAGCTGGGCGACCCCTCACAGAAAGTAGAATTCCTAATTCGACAATTACATACCGACTATCACGATCTAATCGGAAATAATATACTTAGCGATTTAAATGCGGTAATTGATTATAAAAACAACATGTTTATATCCGGCAAAAATAAATTAAAACTAAATTTTAAAGTAATGAAGAAAATACTGTCAGAATAAATCTTCCCGTGAAAAATAAAGAAGGCCTTGGTTACTTGAAAGAATTTCGAGCCAAAGATGGTTCGTATATAGTATAATTAAGGAAGGGGTGTAAAATATCGAAAATTTTCAAATTGAAGCAGAAGCGTATTTATCGGACAAGAGCCTAAAAATAACTTCCTCTCGACCACTAGATATAGGAATAGTAGATGATAAAAATTTTAACGTCCTCGAAAGTCACCAACCGAGTCCACCTGTTGACCAGTTAAGAATAAATCACTTAAATTCAGAAGGAAGAAACGCTATACGCGTCCTCAGAGGTCGGGGCCCTATCGAAAGCGCATTTTGTTCGCGACCACAGTTCGGATCGGTTTGGTCCAAAAATTTCATTTTATCTTGTAAAGTAACTAACTTCCTAAATAAAAGCCTTCCTTCTAATAGAACTCGTGCTTCTTTTTGCTCGTAATAATTTTTTTTTTGGACAATCTTCTATCGAAGATTATTAGTATAAACATCGGGTTCGTTTTGTCTAGGAATCAAATTAAATATATTTCATCGAAATTACGTCGGTTGAATTCAATTTTGTCACGTCTTGTAATATGAACTTTAAGAAAATGTCACGAAGTGTTCAAATTAGCTGCATCTGCAGATGTTCCGTTTGTCTAGGTTAAGTGATCATGTTACTTTCGCGATTTATGAAGTTAGCTTAATCTTGTAATCAACAGTCAGTCTAATCTGAAGATCCAGAGAATTAACATCAATAAAGTTTAAATTCAAGTTGGTGTTTTATTTATTTATTTTTTAAAAAAGACTTATAAAAGTCTTTAACATAAGTGGCGCGCTCAGGGTCATGTTTCAAAACATTGCACCCATTAAGTAGCACTGGCCGCTGTCTGCCGGTGTCTAAGCAAGCTGAGTGCCTAAGTGCAAAAATTAGCAGCACTGACCAAGGTAACGAGGTAAGCATTGGAAGAAGTTCAGTTTCAACAGAGGGAAGTCAAAAGAAAGCCAAGTAAAGTAACCAGGTACTGGAAAGAATGAGTTAGTACGCACGCGTGGATTGTTCGGCGGTGTAAATAAAGTACATACTAAAAATTAGATCCGAGTTCTATTGTGCGGGTGATCGTGGGGAGGCGGTCTAATAAAATTGGCGCAGACGCTATTCGGAAGCTTTTCCGGGGTAAAAGAGTGGGCCTGTTTCTGCAACCAGCAAAGGAGGCAGAGAGGATAGCCGCACCCCGTGACAACCACTGGACAGATCTTAGACGACATCGCGACCATCCATCCAAGGACTAGCACCACAACACCGAATTTACGTATGTATGTATTGAAGGCATAGCATTAAGTAGTAGATTTACCTAGAATTTAGTTGTAAACTAGCATAAGGGTCCTGTATCAAAAAAAAAAAAAGAAAAAATAAGTTAGTGTCACGAGTGTACGAAAATTTTGTGTCGCGATTATACAGAAAATTATTTGTTTTTCTCTCGTTGATTTCCCTTATAGTTAATATGTAGTCAAAAGTCTGCAGATTTTTCCGATTTTGTGTCACTGTATAATTGCTTTTGTGAACGTGCCGTGGTTCAAGTTTTGGGCTCTCGAAATCTCATCGAATTAATATTTTGGCTAAAAGAGAAGAGACCAAAAACTTAGTGTAGATTAAATGGCAAAGGAAATGGGCGATCTAGACGAAAGTGCCAAACCCCATTTACCGACAAGACATTATTCTACACCGTTATTTTCCCACAACTACGACTGTTCTTTCTACCAGCGAAATTCGGCCCCCAAGAAGTTTTGCAAAAGGATAAATTCTTTTTCCTTTGAGAACACAAGTCCGAACGACAGTATTGACGACGAAGTGTTCAAACCTCCGGAGCGAAAAGCTGAGCAATCGATGCTTTTAAGATTAGGACGGTTGTGCAGTGAGGGTAACGGAATAACCGCGGATTCAAACACAGACACGTTTTTCAGCAACATGGCATTCACTACAGTTAGTCAACTAGTGATTAATAACGTTTCTCTACTTGAAGCGGAGCCAGGGCTGAACGTTGCAAATGAGGTGGAAATATTTATAAAGTCCTATGATTACGTGAATCAGTGCTTGGAGAGAGAGGAGGATAAAAAACTTTTCCTCCAACTGGTTCTCACCAAATTCAGGGGAAGAGCTGCTCTCCTCCTCGATGGGGCCGATTATAAAACCCTGGATGATTTAAAAACGATCCTCCTCACTAAATTGGTGAATAGTAAACCCTATCACATTCAATTGGGTGAGCTACGGAGCAGTCGTCAGCTCCCAGGGGAAACGTTGTTAAATTTCGGTAAAAGAGCGACACAACTTTATAAGGGTTGTAAAGCTCTGGTTACCAAAAGATACACTACGAGGGTCGAAGCGGTTCACTCCTATCTGGAGGAAACTGCGGTACTCGCCTTCAAAAGTGGCATCCTAAATTCACATCACCGATTTTATCTTCTAAATGATACAGAAATATCATTAGAAAAGGTGATTAAAAAAGTTTGTATGTTGGAGAAATCAGAACTGCACATGATGCTGCACCATAGTACCGAGCCCAGCCCATTATATAGCGGGGTAGATACGGTTCCACTTCCAAATGGCAATTTTATTCCTCAGTTAACAGCTTCCAGCTTTTCCCAGGGCCCCCAAGCAAACCAATTCCAGCAAACCCCTTTCTTGCCTCACACGAGTGTGCCGTTTCATAGTCAATATTTCAGTTATCCCAATGCAACACTAAAATCCAACAAAATAAAGCTACTTTACCCAGCCCCTATCTAGCAAACCCGAATATAGTGAAAAATTTACAAGTGTGATAATTCGCCTTAATTTGTCGGTGATGTTTTTGGGAATTATCATTAGCTCGGAATGTTCGGAGACAGCCCTTCGGCAGAACTCCCAGGATTGTTTAGAGGTGCAGATTTAGGATGTCCGCACTCCCTGTGCGAGGACAGAAGGAAAAAAAACAAATCAATTGATTACTTTCACCTTCCACTTTATTTAGTCTATCAATTCACAATTTTTATTAAGGTTCACAATGAATAGATGTATATTATTTTCTTTCAAACTTAATATTTTAACTTTTAAAATCACGGTAAAAACGGTAAATAATCCGGGAAGGTGCGCGAGTGGCGTACGTGTTCTGGAAGCTCTCGTTAGACTAAGCCAAAAGATTATTCGATTGATTTTTAAAAATGAGCGTCATGTTGCAATTGCGCGGAAAAAAGCTGAATGCGCGTCTGACCGGTCAATGTGCGCGAATTATGATATTTTTACTTAATTGAGCAATGTTGGGTGATTGCACTCTTGCACTCCGATCAATATGCGCGAATTATGATGTTTAGGCATAATTGGGCAATATTGGGTGGTTGCATTAATATCACGTGCCGGGTAAATATGACAAGTAAATTAATATTCGGGATTGTGAAATTTAATACATTTAGGTCAAATTTGGATGGGAAAATTAGATTATAGACTTTATGCTACGGGTGGCGGGTTCTTGCACTAGAACAGCAGGTTCTTGTACTATAACAGTGCAGCTCGGGAGCAGACACCAAGTGAAAGGCTTCACGTTCAGTTTAACAATCCTCTGTTTATTCAAAATTCTTAGCCTATTTATACAATCCAATTGGTTACACATATTTCCTATACTTACATATGCTAAACATAAATCATCAATTTTATGTGAGGCAATCCTGACCTGCTTCAAGTGCACCACTCGAGTTGACCCATATGCCGCACGTGCTAAAGTGCATTCCATAAGCACTTCGCTTGTTAGTAAACAAACATTTGTGCAAGCGTGCATTTTTGCCCAGCGCACTTTTTTTCGTCGGTGCACTGCATTTTGTCAACTCGAGTGTTTTGACCTCTGGCCGTTTGCGTCACATTTACATTACACCTTTCCCTTTACGGGGAAAAAAAAAATTTTGTTTTAAAATTTTTTTTTTGAATGGTAATTACAAATTTAATTTATAATAATCTCTAAAAATACTTATCTCCATTTATCGTATAGTTATTAATTGTTTATTTTTCTTAATCTATTTTTATGTACTGTTATTGTTAGATTTTTATTCCTATCTTCTATGGTACAGTTTACAATATCTATGGTCTTAACTATATATGGTCCATTATACAATGGGTCTAACTTTCTTCTATTTTGAGTGGTAACTAGTACCTTGTCACCAATTTTTAGCAATAGAGGATTACTGTCCATGTCAGTAGAAAATTTTCTATTCTCTTTAGATAATTCAAGTTTTTGTCTTGCTTTATTTATTGTTAGCTGAAGCCTATATTTTAATTCTTTGCTATACAGTTCATAGTTATACACAGGATCTGGACGGTCGACGATGAGTTCTGATGGCAGATTTACCCTTTTGCCAAAAACTAGTTCGAATGGGGTGTACCCATGTGTCGTATTAGGCGTGGTGTTGTAACAGAAGGTGTAGTATGGTATCCAGCTGTCCCAATCATCTTTGTTCTCGTTGACGAATGATCTTAAATATTCGTTGAGGCATTTATGATTTCTTTCGAGTGCTCCTATTGTTTCCGGATGTGTCGCAGTGGCGAAGAGTTGCTCAATTTGTAGTATATTACAAATTTCCGTAAAGATCTGGTTCTTATATTCCGTTCCTACGCCTGATTTGATCTTACGCATTGGTCCATATATTAGTATGAATCCATTTACAACTGCCTTTGCAATTGTATTCGCCTCCTTGTCTTTCGTAGGAATGATTGCGATGTACTTGCTTAAATCGCACTGAATTGTGACTGCATACCTATTATCACTCTGTGACTTCGTGAATGGTCCTACTGTGTCTATTGACACCATGTATGTCAAAGACTTTGGTTGGTGTAGTTGTTATAACCATTTTTTCCTTGTTGTGCTTCTGGTGTTTGTTCTTCGCAATTGTTGACGTATTTGGTTATTGACCTTTTCATGTTTCGCCAAACGTATATTTCTTTTAGTTTGTTGTACATTCTTGTCTGTCCTAAGTGTCCTCCTGTGGGGGTGGAGTGAAAGTCATGTAGTATTTGCTGTATTTTCGTTTGTTCGCTTACGTATATTTGAGGTGCATATAATATAATATATATTTTATTTAAAATCCTGTTGCCTAGGTCTTTGAATGCGGTTATACTTATAAATTTAAAAATTTGGCTCCCTCAGAGAGTTTCAGTGCCTTGGCCTGAAGTTTATTTCCCTCGTAGTCTTCCAATTCCACTAGTACTTGCTCTAGTGCAAGTTCCATTGATTGGGTATTATTTAACTCTTTATGCCGCTTCATATATATTTTGTTTCTTAGTTTTATTGTGAGCTCAATTATGTTGTCCTCGACGTCGATTTCTAGTTCCGGTAGTTGTGCTAGTTCAGATGGTGCCAAAGTTTCCGTAACACGTAGTTGATCAGGCTGCGTTGTTTCGGGTTTGGCCTGTAGCCTTTCGTCTTCTCTTAGTGCTTGATCTCTTGTCATAGCACGCGTTCTTACTTGTAATATTCTTATTTCTTTTAGGTCATTCAGGTCCAGTTTTATTCTGGATAATGCATCAGGTCCTGAATTTTCCTTGCCCTTGATGTACTGAATTTCAAAGTCGAACTCCTCCAAATCCAGTCTCATGCGCGTTAGTTTTAATGTAGGGTTTTTCATTCCGAATAAGAATACTAACGGTCGATGGTCCGACCTAACTATAAATTTTCTGCCATAAATATATGGCTTGAAGTAAGTAATAGCCCAATGTATGGCGGTTAATTCCTTCTCAATTGTCGATTTGTTACGTTCACCCTGGGTAAACGTTTTACTGGCATATGCGATAGGTAGTTCTTGCCCATCGAATTCTTGTGACAGTATTGCACCGCATGCCACGTTTGATGCGTCGGTGGAAATTATAAATTGTTTTGTGAAATCGGGGTGTTTAAGGATCGCTGGAGACATCAATGACGTTTTTAATGTCTCGAAGGCCTTTTGGTGGAGTTCTAACCATTCGAATTTCGTATTTTTACGGAGCAGTTTATTTAGCGGTAGTGCAGTGTCTGCGAAGTTTGGAACGAAACGGCGATAATAATTACAGAATGCTACCAAACGCCTGACTTCATCAGCGTTCTTAGGTACTGGATAATGTTTAATTGAATCGAATTTCGAATTGTCAGGAGTTACTCCTTGAGCTGAAATTGTATGACCAAGATAGGTTACCTCTGTTTGGAAAAATTTGCATTTTTCGGGATTAAGTTTGAGATCTCTTTCTCTTAACCTTTGGAATACCATTGTTAAATTTTTGAGATGGTGGGTTTGGGAACATCCAATGACTATTATATCATCGATGTACAAAAATGCGACTTCAGGTATTAGGCCTGCCATAGCGATTGTCATCATTCGTTGAAAGCTGTTTGGGCTGATACTAAGTCCGAATGGGAGACGTGTATATTGGTAGTGCCCTTGAGTAGTAGAAAAGGCTGTATATTTTCTAGAGTTTTCTTCTAGGGGAATTTGGTGGAAACCCGACATGAGGTCGAGTGTTGAGAAATACTTCGCACGTCCCATTTGGTCTAGGATATCTTCTATGCGTGGCAGTGGAAACTTATCAGCGAGTACTTTTTTATTTAGATTTCTGAAATCGACTACCAAACGCCACTTTTTGTCCTGCGTGTTAGATTTTTTTGGTACTAGTAATATAGGGGAGTTGAATTGTGAAACTGAGTCTTCGATAATGTTATCATTAAGCATTTTTTCTACCTGACGATTGATTTCTGTTTTATGAATTTCTGGTATTCTGTAATTTTTTGTGTACACAGGAACCTGGTCTGACAACTCGATCTGCTGCTCATAAAAATTATTAGTGGAGAGTGGCTCGTGTTCGAGTGCAAAGATGTCTTCAAAATCTCCGCATAATTTCTCGAACTGAGGCCTAGCATACATCGGTACTGAGTTTAAGTTGAGTGTAGCAATTACTTGGTTCGCTCTATTCTTGTTCATGCACTGACTATTGTGTATATGGAAATTCGTAAGGAGCTGTGTGGAGAGTTCGGGCTCTCGAATTGTAATAGTTTTATTTGTCGTGTTTAGTATCCTGACTAAAGGATTGCTGGCGGAGGTTATTGTTCCTCCGATGAAGATGCCTGGTTCGATTTCCTCGTTGCTCACGACAATGTCATCGGTACCTGCTTTTAGGCTGGTAATTTTCCGTATGATTTCACATCGTGGTGGTAAGACAATGGAATTTGGGGCTGGGCCACTTAGTATCGGCACTTCCACTGATTTGTCGGACGTATGTAATGTAAGAGTCCAAGTATCATAATCAATGGAAGCTTTGAATTTGGTTAGGAAATCTAGTCCTAAAATAGCGTCTGCTTCGATAGCTAAACTGTCGTCTACAATTTGAAATAGATGTTCGACCGTAAATTGATCGTTGAACGTTAAATTACTATATGTGGCTCCTATTGACTGTTTAGCGTCTTCAGTGATACCCTGTATAACGCAGGTATTTTTCGGATAATATTGTTGGTCATTACTTATTTTTCCCCTTTTAAAAATTGATATGTCTGCCCCGGTGTCGACAATGAATGTGCATACTGAACTACACATATCTGCATATGCCTTGACAAAATTAGTTATCGTGATGTTAAGAGTATAAATTTTTAATTTCTCTGAGCTTCTTCCCCCAATCGTCTTGTTTCTTCTTGAGGCTGGGGGGTCTGTTGTTCCCCCGACGCATAATGGCGTATTCTTCGGTCATTTTGGTGTGTTCTGTTATTTCCGCGAGGTGCCTGCAAGCTGCCGGTGTCGTTGCGGTTATTATTTTGATTTCCGTATGCCGGTCTATTTGGTCGTTGCCTGTAATAATTCAGTCTTTGATTCTGTTGTCTCGGCCATCGTCCTCTATTCCTATCGAATCCTCCTCGGTAACGTGGCCCGTACTGACTTGTATTGCCCGCGAATCTTCCTGGCTGTCTGCTGTTGTAATGTAGTATATTGCTGTGCTGGGGCCTGTCCACTGCAGCTGCTTTCGCTGCTACTTCAGCTAGCGTATTTAAATTGCTGGCTTTTAGTATTAGCGCTGTTTCCTTGTTTGCCACGTTGTTCGAGAACGTCTGTATGGAGAATTTCTCAGCCAATTTCTCGGCGGCTTCACCTGTCGCAATTTTTTCCGAGATGAATGCCCTGGTTAGCTGACTTGACAGGCTCTCAATTTGGGCGGAGAAGTCTGCCAGTTTCCTGTTCCCTTGCTGGCACGATATCAACTGTGCTAGGACCGCATCTGATGATATTTTCGGAGAAAATTTATTCAACAGTTTTTCCTTGATTAGGGCAACTGTGTTTAGTTCTTCGGTGATCGCATACTTCGCCTTTCCTGTTATTCGAGTTTTGATGAATTTAACCATTATACTTTTATGTTCTGCTGGTGTAAGATCATCCAATAGCTGTATTGACTCGACGAAGGCTTCAGTATTTACCTCCGTTCCGTCGTACTGCTGCACCAACGAGGTTGCTGTGCGTATGTCAAATGTCATTTTACTTGTTTGTTTTTCCTGTCCTTCGATGATTGTCCAAATGCTATGCACAAGTTCCCTAATCTGTATATAAGCTGTCTTTAATTGTAGGACTGTTTCTGCATCTGCTGGTTTACCAGCACACCTTTTAGCGCTCTCATAGCGATTCCCAACTATCTCCTTCTTTTCTTGTAATGTTTTTGCGGTGTACTGCCGACCCTTACTTTTGTTGAAGTTATTAAGTATTTTCTGTAGTTCGTCCCTGATGTCAATTAAATGTTCCATTCGAATTTAGACGTGAGAGAACCGTGCAGTATGTAAAAATTCATACAGTGCTAATGTTAACACGATTGCTAATACGAATTGTCCTATCAATAGTTGGTATAGTCTTGCATTTTCACTAACAATTACACTTTTAACACGGTTGGCGATTGTAGATATTTCTTTTTATGTCCTCTCTTATGATCCTTGTAGAACGTATACGCAATCTGGATACATTTTAATATGACCAAAATCAAAAGCAAGATAAGAATCTCTTTGCTCTCTACGCTAATTGTATCCTTAATAACGAGATTATTCACAATTTCTCCGTTATTGTCAGATTGTTTGGATTCAGTACCTCCCATATTATTAATAATTGGTTCACATACAGATATTATTTTTATTATTATCTTTATTGTATAGTAGACTACTTAAAAAAAAACGCAAATTATGATGCTATTAACATAAGTCTTTTTATTTCTATTGTCTAGTTTGGATTATTATTTTTTTTTTTAAACAAAATATATTTTTTTTTTTATTTTATTTTGAATAATAATTTACAGATAGCGAATATCAAAAAAATTAGAATGCCTACTGTTCCTAGACTAAATACGAACCATATGAAACGCTCGCATAGTTTTGCCAAAGCTAAACCGGTTCTTTGTCTTAGATAAAAATTAGTGTACATGATTGAGACTTGGTATTAATCCGATTTATATTAATTATTCTAACATTACAATATTATGATAAGTTAAATATTCTATTTCAACGTGTGTATTCTAGTTTCTATTCTTCTTCTTCTTCTTAATTTTATTCAGTTCCCTTGTGGTGACTGAGAGTAACGTCTTATACTTGATTTTTTCCTGCTGTGTCGTTGATATCCTTATAAGCTCCTTGTATTTGTATACGTCCTTAAATAAGCAGGTCCTTTTGCCTCCCCGTGTAGGCTCCTTCTTCTCTGCTGGTTTCGGCTGATTCGCTGACCTTCTCCTCTTATACTCTTCTAATGTGATTCTCTTGGGGCCTGGAGTGTACTGGGGTGCCTCGGGATATAGGGCTCCACTAGCCGTCCTCCGGGATATAATGTCAGGTCCCTTGTATTTCCCTCCGGTACCTGAGTGGCTTCTATCGTCTTGATTATTTTGTTGAAGACCTCGTCTATTGTGGTCGGCATCTGCGCAGGAGAATTCTGATTGCTGGCTCCGGCAAACAGGCTGCTTCCAGTTTCCTAAGTGTTTTGTCGAAGACGGCGTGCGTGTCTTTCGTCCGTCAATGGCTGCAATGCTCTCCGATCTTCCGACGTGATTCCATGTAATAATTCGTCTTCCGTCTTTAATCTGTCACGGTCGCCATGTGATAATTCGCCTAAATTTGTCGGTGATGTTTTTGGGAATTATCTTTAGCTCGGAATGTTCGGAGACAGCCCTTCGGCAGAACTCCTATGGGAGACAGCTAATTCCGCAGAACTCCCAGGATTGTTTAGAGGTGCAGCTCGGGAGCAGACACCAAGTGAAAGGCTTCACGTTCAGTTTAACAATCCTCTCTTTATTCAAAATTCTTAGCCTATTTATACAATCCAATTGGTTACACATATTTCCTATACTTACATATGCTAAACATAAATCATCAATTTTATGTGAGGCAATCCTGACCTGCTTCAAGTGCACCACTCGAGTTGACCCATATGCCGCACGTGCTAAAGTGCATTCCATAAGCACTTCGCTTGTTAGTAAACAATCATTTGTGCAAGCGTGCATTTTTGCCCAGCGCACTTTTTTTTTTGTCGGTGCGCTGCATTTTGTCAACTCAAGTGTTTTGACCTCTGGCCGTTTGCGTCACATTTACATTACACAAGCCATACCCCCGGTTGAGAAACCCCAGACTGCAGCTGGACATCATGAGGTATTCCCAAGTAGGTGTGGGTTTTGTAATAAGCCAAATCACACTTACACGGAATGCCGTCTTAGAAAATGCGAGTTGCAGGTTTACGGGCACAACAAGCACAATTGCCCGAAAGGAATGAGCACCAAGTATCAAGCGAATGCTAACTAACTCAACCAGAAAGAAATATGATTTCTGTTTAAGGTATGGGCATACTGTAACCAGAGTGCCAGAGTGCCACGCTAGCAGCCGCTGGGATTTCAAAAATCGGGACCCCAGTCGGGAAACTAAAACGAGGCCGTCACCTGGACCTAACTAACTCAACAAGGTATCAGCCTAGTGAAAATTTCCTGGAAAAGTGTTCTGCTATTTTAACCCTTGATTTCGCTAAAAATAGGAAAACCGGCCTGTTAACAGGTGCGGATATAAGTATTTTAAAAAGAGAAGTGCTTAACGAGCAAGTTACAATAAATCCCAAGAATAGAGTGACAACAAATACGGTATTCGGAAAAGGGAAAACCAATGAAACATGCCGTGGAATACTAAACTTAGATAACTCTCAAAGCTGCAATTTTCATGTAATGGAAGACCTCCCCAATATTAAAAACATTGGTATACTAGGCTACGATTTCCTCTCACGTTTCTGTAATGTGGAAGGTCCAGAAAAATTGTTCAGGTTTCCTCGCAAGAAATCTAACGAAAAAGACCTTATTTTCCACTTACAGATAACGCTACTTGAATGAGGAAGAGTGAGAAAGTATACAAAGATTGTGTAACGAATTCAATGATGTATTCCATTTGGAAGGCGACAAATTGACATCTACAAACGTGCTGAAGCACTCGATTCGGCTTAACAGAGAACAAAGTGCGATAAATCAACGAATGTGCAGACTACAAGATGCCCAGAAAGCAATAATACAGGATATCACAATTGAGAGTAAAAGTCCATGGAACTCACCGCTTTTGTATTGTAGTGGATTTCAGGAAGTTAAACGAGGTAACTATTGGAGCATTCCTTCTGCCCCGAATAGAGGAAATATTAGACCAGTTGGGACATGTTCGGCACTTTACACTAGATTTAATCAGCAGGTATCACCACGTTCTAGTGAAACTTGCGGATCTCGCGAAAACGGCATTTAGCATGAACCTAGGGCACTACGAATTTACAAGAATTCCTTTCGGATTAACAGAAGCACCGGCAACATTCCAAATTATCATGAACAATGTTCTATCAGGATTGCAAGGTTTTAAGTGTTTCGTCTACTTAGACGATATAGTAGTATATGGGAGGAATCTAGCGGACCATAACGAAAAACTCCTACAAGTTGTTAGAAGATTAATAAAATACACTTTAAATCTCCAGCCGGTAAAATTTGAGTTCCTACGAAACGAGTTAGTCTGGGGCATGTCTGCACTGTGAAGGAAGTGTACCCGGACCCCTCCAAGACAGAATGCGTGCAACGTTTTTACACCCCTAGGACCGCCCTGCAGCTGCAATCATTCCTGGGCCTCACGAACTACTATAGGAAATGTATTCCCAATTTCTCGGGAATAGCGGAGGCACTAAATAAGCTCTTAAGGAGGGAGGTGACATTTAAATTGACTACGGACCTGGTAGGTACAATCTGAATGCAGACGCTTTAAGTCGAATTCCGTACAACGAAATTGATGGAGAAGAAGTTGACTCGCGTACGGTTCCTACTAAGACCCAATTTCACCCTCCGCCAGCAAGAGAGAAGCTGCCGTGCTTGCCAATCACTAGAGCAGCACCTAAGAAAATCGCTAGAAAGGAAGAGAAAACCAAGCTCAAGAAGAACACCCCCCTTCCCGCAACCATTCAGAGAAATAGCGTGAGTGAAGAATCAGAGGCCACCATGACGAACACCCCGGGGGCTAAAGAAGGACAGGAAGTACCCCTACATAGTACAAAAGCCCCAAACTCTAGCGAACCGGTGGCTCTCAGTCGGGATATTGGTATTAATTCCGATACAGAATGTGAATTCGGCTTTCTAGAGGATGAATTTCTGAATGGGGATGAACATGTAAGGGCTAAACCATTAACAAAGCCGGACGAAATTGAAACTATACTAAAATAACTCCACGATTCACATTTGGGAGGCCATCCCGGGGTTGTTGCGTAGCGGTGTCGACTAATATCGATAATTGTAAAATCGATACCGCTGTGCAACCAAACCCTCTTAGCCGACAGATGGGTGGCCGGAGATGCAACACGGGCGGCTACTCCGATTTCGTCGCCCCCGTGCAAAAATGCGCTTAACTCGTGTGAACGCCAAGTACGGCGAAATGTGTTAAAACTACAGACGTAGCGCAATTCGCGAGCGATTGATCGGGCACCTGAAATTTCCGATCAAAGAGGAAAAGCAGTTGCAAAGAAACAGAAAAGCGAAGAAGACCTCCCAACATCGTCCGCCCTTCGGCCAACCGGAATAGTAGTTAGTCTAAGTCTCTGTATCGAGACTTAAGTAGTTTTGTGAAATAAATTCGGGATTGCCCCACAGCTTAACATAAAAACCGAGTTTGTATACATTATAGGGCAAGCCGACATTGCTCTGGAGTCCTATAATACGCCACTCAATTGGGAATCGATCTCTCGCTGTTTGACGTTACATTTCGCAGATAAGAGATCTTGGCACACTGGAGTACCAAATGATCTGCTAGTACAGGGAAGAAGCACCGTTTAAGGCTTCTACCAAACAGTATATCATCACTTATCGCTCATTCTAAACAAAATATCCAGTATGGAGATGAGCAATGAAGCCATGAACGTAATGGTACGGACCTACAGAGATAAGGCTCTCGAAACTTTCATAAGAGGCCTCAAAGGAGATCTACCGAAACTCCTGGAAATGAGGGAACCGGCAGACCTACCGCAGGCACTCCACCTCTGCCTCAAGCTGGAGAATATGAGTTATCGTATCCAACATACCCACCTTAATAACGGAACCTTACGCTGAATAGAAGAACCATCGCGATCCCCCGTCCCGCCTAGGCGAATCCCTGTAAACCAGAAACCCGTTGCCCACGCACCGAAACCCCAATTTTTCCCAGAATTCACCTACTACCAGCGGACTAAGAATCCTAATAGAACTCCCATCTGAAGTAATCCAGCTTATCGAAATCCACCAGCATATAATAACCAGTTCTTTACTAACCAACCACTACGCCAAAATAACTACAGTAATCAATCCCCTGCTAACCAACCTTAACGCCCAAATACCCATACCAACCAACCAGCTCCACAAAGACCTCGCCCAAGGGTTGAACCTATAGACGTAGATCGTTCTATTCGCTCGAATGTTGTAAACTATTAAAACAGGCCTAAGCCCGGGTTAAAGAGGACTAATTGGTCGAACCAAGCACAAAATCCAACTAAGCTCCAAAGGACATTCTATACTACCACTTCAGCACCAAATGTAGATCTGGCCGAATACAACGAGAACATCAACCTCGAGGATGCAAACTATGACCAAACACTTATCGACTATCTAGGGATAGGTAACGACGACCCTACCGACATGTACCAGTGCCAAGAGCCCGAACTGATCGAACCCGAAAACCCAGGACTAGAGCAAGAACCTCAAGACATACATTTTTTAGGCTAACTAGCTCTTCGCTTCCATACTTTGAGTGTAGAATGAAGAGCGGCAACATCTTGAAATTTCTAATAGACACCGGAAGCAATAAAAATTATATTCAACCAAATTGTGCAAAAAACCCTATACCTAACGCAAATATCTTCTCTGCAAATTCAGTAGGAGGAAATGTAGAAATTACCCACCATTTGATGCTAAATTTATTCGGCCCCCAAATCACCAAACTCAAATTCTTCATTTTACCAACATTAAAATCATTTCACGGTATAATTGACAATGACAGCCTCAAAGAACTTAACGCAATTATTTACACAGCCGAAAGTTACATGACACTGCTCAGCACAATTAGAGTCCCTATCAAACAACACCTCTCTCAGGCCGTTAATAGTATCAACGTAAGAACAGCACATCTAACCAAAACACAAACGTCCAAATTGCACAATGTTTTAAGGGCTTACCCCAGCTTATTCTCCGAGCCGGATGAAAAACTCACGTACTCCACCGTCGTCAAGGGAGAAATTCGAACCATCAGCAACGATCCTGTCTATTCCAAAACTAACCCGTACCCAATGGCGCTCAAGCCAATTGTCGATAAAGAGATCGAAAAACAGTTAAGGGATGGCATAATCAGGCTGTCACGATCGCTATATAACACCCCCGTTTGGGTGGTAGCAAAAAAACCGGAAGCCTCTGGAGAAAAACAATGCAGACTGGTGATCGATTATCGAAAATTGAACTCCGTTACAATATCCGACAGATATCCCATTCCGGAGACAAATGAGGTGCTAGAGAATCTGGGTAAAAATAAATGGTTTTCCGTAATCGACTTAAAAAGTGGATTCCACCAAATACAACTAAAGGAATCCGATATCGAGAAGACGGCCTTCTCTATCAATCACGGTAAGTACGAATTTACCCTCTCCCATTCGGGCTCAAAAACGCGCCCTCAATCTTCCAACGCGCTCTTGGCGATATCCTCAGAGCACACATAGGCGTCAGATGTTACTGTTAGGAAATGCTGACATCGCGGATGATCAGACATTTCCGAACATCTGTTCAGCCAAGGCCAAGCACACGGTGGCTAACACCTGGCCTAAAGTGCACCGAACAAATTGTCAGGACGGCCCAGCTGTGCGCACTAAAGGTCATGTTTCAAAACATTGCACCCATTAAGTAGCACGGGCCACTGACTACCGGTGACTAAACAAGCTGAGTGCCTAAGTGTAATCAACAGCACTAACCTAGGTAACGAGGTAAGCATTGGAAGAAGTTCTCGGCAGTCAACAGTTCACAGAAAGAACTAAAGAGAACTGGTTAGTACGCACGCGTAGATTGTTCGGCGGTACAAATAAAGTACAAAACAAAGGTAGATCCGAGTTTTATTGTGCGCGTGATCGCGGGGAGACGATATAACATTACGTACACATCGACGATATTATTATATTCGGTGCTACCGAAAACGAACAACTTAAAAACAGAAATTTAGTCTTTGATACATTGGAAAAGGAAAATATGAAAGTCCAAATGTACAAGTGCGAGTTCCTACGAAAATCAATCGAATTCCTAGGATTTATAGTCTCGCAAGAGGGGATAAAAACGAACCCCAAAAAGGTCCAAGCAATCGTCGATTTTCAGATTCCGAAAAACCTCAGAGAACTAAGGTCCTTCGTAGGGCTGGCAGGGTACTACAGGCGTTTCATTCGTGACTTCGCCAAAATAGCAAACCTCCTGACCGTATTGCTTAGAGGGGAAGAAGGACACGGCAGAGTACCAAAGAATATTTCGAAGAACATCTCAATAACACTTAATGAACGAGCACTGGAAGCACTTAACAAAATAAAAAACGCACTCGTATGCCAGGAAGTCATACTCGCTTATCCCGATATTAACAAAGACTTCGAACTAACGACCGACGCGTCCCAGTAAGCGATCGGAACAGTTCTCTCCCAAGAAAACAGGCCAATAACCTTCCTCTCGAGAACCCTCAACAAGACCGAGGAAGCTTATGCAACCAACGAGAAGGAAATGCTCGCGACCTTATGGGCATTACATTCCCTTCGGAATTTCTTATGTTGCGTAACGGTGCCGATCGATAGTATTATCAATACATTCGACATTGTAACGGCGCCGTTGCGCAACTTAAGCCCTCCATCGGCAAAATCTGGAGTTGCCGAAAATTCGACACGGGCAATGGCTCGGGTTTCGTCTGGCCCGTGTAAGAATGTGCGAAGCCAACGGGACCGCCCGCCGGACCGATGGGTGCGATTTGGAGCGCAACGCGATAAACGCGCACTCACCGCGTCTTGCAAATTTTTCGACCGGGAACCTTAAGTTCTCGGCAGTTGCTGTCTGACCATCGCTAGTGTAAGTTAACTAGCAGTACGAAAAATAGTAAGAAGAAAGTTTGGCAATTAATAAAGTAATTGAAATAAATTGGCGGTTTAAATAAAAATCGTTGCGAAACGTAAAGGAGAAATAGTGATTCCATAAATTATACATAACACTTATACGGAGCGCGAAAGGTGAAAATATTCACCGATCACCAACCTTTGACGTATGCCCTCAGTAGCAAGAATAACAACGTAAAAATGAAAAGGTGGAAACAATCTTAGAAGAGTACAACCATGAAATCATCTATAAACCGGGTAAGGCAAATATCGTAGCCGATGCACTCTCTAGACCACAGCAAGGATCTACGATAAATTCAGTTACAACGACAACGCACAGCGATGATAGCTCATTCCACAATCTTAAACCTTCGGTTAAAACTTCTGTTAATGTTTTCAAAAATAAGTTTGTCTTTCAAATCGACGAAGTTTCAAACTACCAACTAAGAACACCTTTTCCTAGCAACTTCAGACATATTTTCACGGAATCGCAGTACACAAAAGAAAATCTAATAGGAATTTTCACGAGATATTTAAATCCCAACGTAATAAATGGCATAAAAACAACAGAACCAATAATGGGAATAATACAAGAGTTATACCCCCTCTACTTCAGCAATTGCCGAATCCAATTTACCCAAATCATGGTGGAAAACGTGCAAAGCGAGATCGAACAGGAAAATATGATTATAGAACATCATAAACGAGCTCACAGGAATGCCCATGAAAACAGACTACAGATCATTGAAAAATACTATTTCCCTAAGATGAGCTCCAAAATCCAAAAGATCGTGAAACAGTCCATAACCTGCAAAATACCCGTATTCCGCAATACCCCGGACACACTCTCCACATAGATATTTATTCGACCGAAAAGCACCTCGTACTGACAGCCATAGACAAGCTAACGAAATGTTCACAGGGAAGGATACCAAAGTCAAGAGCAATAGAAGATGTTAGGAGATCACTCAGGGACATCCTATTTTTCTTCGGCGTACCAGAAACCGTCGTTATAGACAGCGAGGAATCATTGAACTTTGCATGTATCGTATCCATGATGGAGGACCAACTGAAAATTAAGAACTCATAGCGAGACGAACGGACAGATAGAGGTTGCACTCCACTCTCTCTGAAATCATGCGATGCCTACAAACCAATGGCATCCACCGATCTTTCGAGGCACTATTACAACGCTCAGTATATGAGTACAACTGTAGTATTCATTCCACTACCGGTAAAAAGCCCATCGAGCTCTTCTACGGAAGAATTTTAACCACTGACCCCGAACAATTCGAAATTAGCAGATTAGAAAACATAGAGCAACTTAAACGAAAACAGCATAAAAACCTGAAGTTTCGCAATAAGAAAAGGCAACCAGCTAAAAATTACGAAGTAGGGCAAACGATATTTGTTAAACATAACAAGCGCCTTGGTTCCGAACTGACCGTCAGGTATACGCAGGAGATTGTAAAAGAAAACAAACCTACGACTGTACTAACACAATCTGGCTAAACAATACACAAAAGTAATATCCGCAATTGCCATCTGATTAGGGAGAAAGTAACTAAAATGCGGCTCTCTGGGTACTTCTACTAACTGACATTTTTATTCCTCTAATCGAAACCATTTATACCTAAAATCAATATATTTATAATACAATTATCGATTAAACCTAATTATTAATTAGGTTATCGATTCTCAGCACATTCCATGCAAGAAGTGCGTGAAAATATGCATATAGGTCGCTAAAACGCCGGCGCTTACTTAAGCAACTGCTGACAACGCTTTACGCAGTTCATTGCGCTTGCTGAGTGCCAGCGATTGCTGGGGCAATTGAACTGGAAATTGCCGAATGGTTTATGTTGGTCATTTTACCTTCTTGTACACCATCCATTTTGCAGGTTCCTGGCCGCCGCCGTGTCCGCAGATGTCCAAATTCTCGATTACACGAATTCCCAGATAATTGCGCTACATACAGGAACAGCCAGGTTTCAGCATGGCAACTTGAAGCTTATCCATATCATTGACATCGAGCCTTACCAAACCTTCATTTCCCAAACCTAATCAATACTCACCAAAAATATTCCTAAAAGTAACACTTTCCTCCCCTTTTTAGATCACGAATTATCCCAGGTGCAGAATCTAGTTGAGAATCTGAAGATACAAAGACAGAAGAGGTCTCTTAACTTCATCGGCTCGGCATGGAAATGAATAGCGAGGAATCTTGACCACGACGACTTCATGATAATGTCGGATAAAGTAGATGGCATAATAGAAAACAACAATAATCAGATAGTACTAAGTAAGGCCCATAACGATAGGATTATAAATTAACAAAAACAAATCTTTCGAAATCGAATTTTTTCTAAACCTACAATACAAAATAAAAATCGTGAAAGAAGAACTTATGAATACAATTTACGCGATAGAATTGACAAAATCAAATACAGTAAGCTCAAATATTTTATCTTAATTAGAAATTAAAGTATTATTGGAAAATATGAATAAAGATAATATTCCGTATAATAACATAGAGGATGCACTAAAATTGTCCGACGTTAAAATAGCCCCGAACGACACACACCTAATTTACATGAACATTCCCAAAACCGAATCTACCGTTTTCCAAAAAATTGCATTGAAACCCGTCAGACAGCCCAACAATATTGTTAATAAAATTAGATATGAAAATGTTCTGGAAGCGAATGATATAGTTTATGAAATTAAATCCAGTTGTAAAAACCTAGATGATCTTTTAATTTGCGAAAGAAAGGATATCATAGATTTAAGCCAAGACAATTGTATTCCTAACCTACTAAAAAGCAGAAACGCAGCATGTAATGTGACAAACAGCCACCACATCCCAAAAATCGAAGAGATAGGAGCCGGCATCATTCTACTCAATAACTTCGAAGGGTCAATAGG
Source organism: Tolmerus cingulatus (assembly GCA_959613345.1). Lineage (NCBI taxonomy): Eukaryota > Metazoa > Arthropoda > Insecta > Diptera > Asilidae > Tolmerus > Tolmerus cingulatus. The sequence continues at coordinate 20,515,214 of OY390709.1, read as the reverse complement.
CTATGACAATAAATCCCGCAACCTACGAACAACCTTCATTGAAAGTTTAAAAACACAACGATCATCGTAAACGGCCAGCAGTATACGGCAGAAGAAATAGACAACATCAATGCACTACCACCTCTTCTACAAGCATACCTCGGAACAACCCCTCTAGAAGAGATTTTATCCCTCGAACTCATGAAAGAATTGCACATAAACAATACCAAGCAGATCTCCCAAATTAAGCGAGAAAAGAAAGTCGACCGTTATATCAACTATGCTCTGTCAGCAATAGCCTTAATCAATACGATGGTCATCGCAATCCTGCAAATGAAGAGGAAAATGCCGAAGTCCATTATCGAAATCCAATCATCTCCGATTCACGATCAATCAAACCTACAAGGAAAACTGACCCAAAGGGAAGCAGACCATCATAGAAGCATTTACAACATCTCATACTTCAAAGACATACGAGGACGCATGGACCTAAGGGCGGAAGAGTTAACGACCGCGATACCAAAAATTTCCACGAAAGCGCCCCAGACCACCTAGCCAACGTTGACCCCATGCACATGTCACTGATCTATGTGTCTCGCCATCAATCGACACCAGGCACGTTGCGCTTACCTAAGCAATTACCTACTCAAGCAATTTTAGTTAAGTTTCTTGTAGTGAACTAGAACGAATAAAGTTAGTTGCATTGTGACCAGCAAGAAAAGTATTTAATTTTTTTTCGCTAACTGCCGTGAGAATAGTTTAACTTATATGCACGCTTAGACGAATTCAGTCAGTTATAAAAGCGAAAGGTAATAACACTAAGTATGAGCAATTAAATATTAATTTTGGGCAATATCCTATCACCACTAACGAGATCTTCCAATGTTTCAAATACATACATATCCGTCCATTTCCTATAACTTGGCTCACATCGGAATTGAGACTTTATAGAATTTCTATGGTGGTTCTAATTTATTGACCAATTTTAGGTCGCGTTGCTCCTAAAAGGCAATCCACGCCTAAACCACTTAATCCCAATAATAATAACAGGCATTACATAAACAGCATTTTTCTTCTAATCCTCCGTCTGCCCATACAAACTTATCGTCTAATAAAATAAGAAAAATAAATGTTAAGTAAAACTAATATATTTTATAATATATTTATTATTAACTTGCGTTAAACCGCATAAAATAACTTTTGATCTACATAGTGCTATATATGTAAGTCGTGCATAACCTGTGTATATAAGTTAACAACGCATATTATCGTCAGCACTTAACATAATATCCACGGGCAGCTCGACGATCGGGTCACCGTTGCAACGTGACCGAGGTTCACGCGCAGCCGAAATATGCTGACAACATGGCTAGACGACTGCAACTTCCGGCGGGTCACAGGTATAGAGCAGCCATAGAGTTAAGTTAATTAGTTATTAAGTTCACTCTGTAATTGATTGTAATTGAGAAAGGTTGGCTAAGCCAACAGAGAAATATATTTTTTTAGTGAACATTTAAAGTAAAAGTTTAACTGGCGCCCAACGTGGGGCACAGGAGTGTGTACTTTGTGAATCGTGATCGCAGTAAGCCCTCAAGAAGTGCAAGTGATCGCAAAAGCCTATTTAAATCAAAAAGCCCTCAAGAAGTGCAAGTGATCGCAAAAGCCTATTTAAACCAAAAAGCCCTCAAGAAGTGCAAGTGAAAAGCCCTCAAGAAGTGCAAGTGATCAAAAAGGTTCTCCTAAAAAGCCCTCAAGTAGTGCAAGGAAACCACCGAAGTTAAAAGGCTTTCAGTGTAAACAAAGTGCTCATTAAGCCGCCCTTAAGTAGTGCGTGTCCTGTGCCCTGAACCCAAGGAAGCTGTTGGAAGTGCAAGGTCCGATAGGAGAATTGTGCTCGTCTCTGCGGTATTGTAAACAGGATCCTGAGTCACCACAAGGAAAAAAGGGAGTCATCCACTACAGTCCCAGTACGCATCGTCCATCAGCATGTTCCTCTTATTACTGTAAGATTTTAAGAATATTTTTGTAAACTTAAGTAAGAGAAAATTGAATGCAAGAAATTTTTTTATTGTAAAGCATAGAGAGAAATTTTCATCGCAGAATTCGCGAGCTGTAATAAATAGATTAAGGAGTAAAATAATAGAATTCGAAAATTGATAATATAGAAGAAACAGATAAAATTTCAAATTCAAAGCTAAAAATTTAGAAAAAAAGTTTTCTATTAATTTAACAGAACAAAGTCTTTGTATTTAGTGTATTTGAAACGAAACATAGTAAAGAAGAAAATGGCAAATCCCAACAATTTGATTAGACCCCCAGTTTTAAATAATCCCTTACCACCCTCTCAACCAAGCACGTCAGCGCAACCTGCCACACCCGGTAACACACATAACCCAAGCGAATTACATGCAATCATTACGTCTATTGTAACCCAAGTACTAGGCTCACAAGCGAAGGACATAGTCAGAACATATCTAAATCCCAACGCCGAGTTAGCTACTGCTACAGATCAAACTATAGAAGCACAATATCGCAATAATTTATCTGATTTGGATAAAGTACCAGATGTTGTCCGATGTCTTAGGGAATTTTCCGCCAACCCAGGCGAATTTTCTTCTTGGCGGAAGAGCGTAGAACGTGTGCTGCAAATCTACGAGCCTAGCAAAGGTACACCGAAATACTACGGTATCTTGAGCGTAATAAGAAATAAAATCGTGGGCAATGCAGATATAGCCCTCGAATCATATAATACCCCGTTAGATTGGAAAGCAATCTGCCGATGCTTAACGATCCATTACGCTGATAAACGCGACCTGGGTACTCTAGAGTACCAATTAACATCTCTCATACAGGGCGGATCTTCCGTCCAAGAATTCTATCAACAAATTTATTCCCATCTATCGCTAATATTGAATAAGATCTCCTGCATGGAAATAGGTGATGAATCAATGCGGTTACTTACGGAAACCTACAGGGACAAAGCCCTAGACACATTCGTACGTGGACTTAATGGTGATTTACCAAGACTTCTTGGTATAAAAGAGCCAGTTGATCTACCCCAAGCCCTACATTTTTGCCTCAAATTAGAAAATCAAAATTTTAGAGCTAACTATGCAAATAATTACCACGGGAATAATAAAAAGCCCCAACACAATCCACCGCCGGTACCATACAGAAAAACTCAGCAACCCTATTTTAATCAGAAGGAATCCTTTTACCCAGACTTGGCCTACTTTCCCAAACCAGGATTTAATAATTACCCGAACGGACAACAAGGTGTTCGACCTGTTAACCCAGCTCAGCGGCTTCAGCAGGCTCCTCAAAGACCATCCGCACCGAAGCCACAGCCAAGACCCGAGCCTATGGATGTAGACCAAAGTATTCAGACGAGAGCAGTCAATTACGCTAACAGAGCACAACCTATGAAATATGCTGGAAAAAGACCACCAGTTGACAATTCAAGCCGAAGGCCAGTCCATCCTCAAAAAATTCAGAGGAATTATCACATAAACGCTGATAATATCGAAGACAGTCAGCCACCTCTGGAGCAGGAATATACCGACAAATACAGAGAAGCCCAATTGCAAGCTGATAGCGAAAATTCCTACGATCAAACCCTATCAGAATATAGTAACGAATACTTCGGTGAACAAAATTCAGACAGCGAAATTAATAACCTTGCCGACATTCATTTTTTAGAATGAGGCACTCTTCGCTACCTTACTTCGAATGCAAAACAGGAAGCGGAGAGATATTAAAAATACTAATAGACACTGGCTCCAATAAAAATTATATTCAACCGCGTTTCGTGAAAAAACCAATTCCTAACGACCAATGTTTTTCTGCCAACTCGGTAGGGGGACAGGTTAGAATCACTCATCATACTTTCGTCAACCTCTTCAACCTGAAAGATAAGAAAATTAAATTTTTCTTATTACCGTCACTAGTATCATTCCATGCGATATTAGGTAACGACAGCCTTAAAGAGCTATCTGCCGTTATCCACACTAAACACAACTTCATGATAATTCAAAATTCAATCAAAATCCTTATAAAACAGTTTACAGCCCAATCCGTAAATTCGATAGCTATCAGAAGTGATCATATGACGAAAAATCAACGCGAGTTGATGAAAAATTTAGCTGAGCAGAATCGGGAATTGTTCGCTGAACCGGACGAAAAGCTTACCTACACCACGAAGGTGGTAGGAACGATCCGTACCACCACAGACAACCCTGTTTACACCAAGTTCTACCCATACCCTATGTCCTTGAAAAATGAAATTGAAAAACAAATTAGCAAGCTACTAGCAGACGGAATAATCAGACCGTCTAGATCACCGTATAATTCACCCGTATGGGTTGTGCCAAAGAAGCAAGATGCTTCTGGCGAAAAAAAATATAGAATGGTGATCGACTACAGGAAATTAAATAGCATTACCGTCGCAGACCGGTACCCCATACCCGAAATTAATGAGGTACTAATGCAACTAGGTAAAAACAAATTGTTCTCGGTAATAGATCTGAAAAGTGGATTTCATCAGATTCCATTAAAGGAATCTGACATAGAGAAGACCGCTTTCTCAGTTAATAATGGCAAGTATGAATTTACTAGACTTCCATTCGGTCTTAAAAATGCTCCGGCAATTTTTCAACGAGCATTAGACGACATACTAAGGGAGCACATAGGTAGGATTTGCTTCGTCTACATCGACGATATAATTATATTTAGCGAAAACGAAGAAAAACATGTAAAGGACATCAAAACTATTTTCGAAACTCTTAGCGCAGCCAATATGAAAATTCAACTCGATAAATGCGAGTTCTTCAAAACAACCGTTGAATTTTTAGGATTTATAGTTTCTCCCGAAGGTGTTAAGACCAACCGCGCAAAAGTAGATGCAATAGTAAACTTTCCGCAACCAAAAACGCTGAAAGATCTCCGATCCTTTTTAGGCCTATCCGGTTATTATCGACGTTTTGTCAGAGATTACGCTAAATTAGCGAAACCCCTAACAAAACTTCTAAGAGGGGAAGACGGGCGACTGCCCAAAAACTCTTCAAAAAATAAAATTATATACCTGAACGACGAAGCAAAGGAAGCATTTGCCAAAATTAAAAGCGCATTAGTCTCGGAAGAAGTCATCTTAGCCTACCCGAACTTAAACAAAGAGTTCCAATTGACAACAGACGCCTCCAAATACGCAATCGGGGCAGTGCTTGAGCAAAACGGCAAACCTATCACTTTTATCTCGAGAACCCTGAACAGAGCAGAAGAGAATTATGCGGCCAACGAGAAGGAGATGCTCGCAATAATCTGGGCATTGAATTCTTTGCGAAATTATTTGTACGGCACCTCTAGAGTCAAAATTTTTACCGATCATCAGCCGCTCACATATGCCCTGAGCCACAAAAATAATAATGCGAAGATGAAAAGATGGAAAGCAATATTGGAGGAATATAATTATGAGCTCGCCTATGAACCTGGTAGGACTAATGTAGTTGCAGATGCACTATCTCGACCCCCACAAGACAGTGCCGCAGTTCAAATTAATTCCATGACAGGCACGGTACATAGCGCAGAAAGTTCAGATCACGATCTTATTCCTACAGTTAAATCTCCCATAAACGCGTTCAAGAATCAATTATGGCTTCAAACAGGTAGCGAAAATAATTACCAATTCCACATCCCTTTTCCAATGTACCACAGGCACGTTGTCACTCGGACAGAATATACCGAGGAAAATCTAATGGCAATATTCAAAAAACATCTCAATCCGGCAATAGTAAATGGAATTTTCACATCAGAGAACGTCATGGGGATGATTCAAAAGATCTATCCTCTCCACTTCAGGAATTACAAAATTAGGTTTACGCAAACGAAAATTCAGGATTTAATCTCGGATTTGGAACAAGAGGAAAAAATCATCTTGGAACACAGAAGGGCCCATCGCAATGCCAGGGAAAATAAAATGCAGTTGTTGGAAAAATTCTACTTCCCAAAGATGATGAAAAAAATAACGGAAATAGTCAAACAATGTAGTACATGTAAACAACATAAATACGAGAGACATCCCGTTAATCCAGAAATAGGGGAGACACCAATACCCCAATATCCAGGGCAAATATTGCACATGGACATATACATCGTTGAGAAAAAGTTGGTCCTTACTGCAGTGGACAAGTTCTCTAAATATGCACAAGCAAAGATCCTGAAAACACGTTCGGCAGAAGGCATCAGAGAGCCGTTGAGACAACTCCTCTTTATGTTCGGAGTACCGGAAACATTAGTCATAGACAATGAAAAATCATTAAATTCCAGTTCTATTATCTTCATGGTACAAGATCAATTAGGCATAAAAATTTTCAAAACACCACCTTATTTCAGTAGCGCTAATGGACAGGTAGAAAGATTTCGTTCTACGCTGTCAGAAATTATGCGGTGTCTAAAAGCAGAAAATGCATTAAGATCTTTTGAGGAATTGATTGATCGTGCAATATACGAATATAACTGCTCAATACATTCCACGACAAGCAAAAAACCTATCGAAGTATTCTTTGGAAGAAAAGTCCGAATAGACCCGGAAACGTATGAAAAAGCCAGGCAGGATAATGTACAGAGATTAATAGATAAGCAAGAACGTGACCTTAAAACGCACAACAAGAACAGACAAGCCTTTAAAACCTATAACCCGGGAGATATAATTTACGTCAAAATTAATAAACGCCTTGGAACAAAACTTACACCCCGATACAAAAAGGAAATCGTGAAAGAAAATAGGAACAGTTCAGTAGTTACCGAATCAGACAGGACAATTCATAAGAGCTTCATAAAAAATTAATATTCTTCTTTTCCAGGATATTTTTCTCAGGATGTGTGGCCGAGGTGCAGATATTAGATTATTCAAACTCTCAGCTGGTCGCACTAAACGTAGGAAAAGCACGGATACAAACAGGAACTTTTCGGTTGATACATGTAATTGAATTGGCAATGTACAAAAAGAAAATAGACGAAATAGCATCGACGGTTAACTCCAAAATAGACAAAGACGATCCCCTTTATCCCTTCCTAGCCCATGAAATAGCCCATATTGAAACTCACTTAAATAGATTAAAACCAAAGATAAAAGTCCAACGATCATTAGATTTTTTAGGAAAAACCTGGAAATGGATAGCTGGAAACCCCGATCACGAAGATTTTGTAATTTTAACTGAGAAAATCAATAATGTTTTAGAGAATAATAATAAACAAGTTGTAATAAACAAAATTGCCCTAGAAAGAATGAATAAACTGTCGAATATTACAAACCAAATAATGAAAATTGTGAAAACAAGTGATGTACTCCAAAATCAGATAGCTTTGAGTATTAAATTCAAATTAGAAATAATCAAAGAAGAAATTACGAATATAGAATACGCAATTCATTGGGCCAAAGCTGGTCTCATTAATTCATTTATACTAGATGATGGAGAAATTAATATTATAAAAGAATATTTTGAAAAAAATAAAATTCCGTATATAAATATAGAGGAAGCCATTGAACTAGCCAATGTAAAAATAGCGTCAAGTAATTCATCCATTATTTATATTATTGGTATTCCAATAACTGATATAAATCAATGTAGCATGTTGTTAGTAAAGCCTATCAAAATTAAAAATGTCATTAATAAGATTGATTATGAAAATGTGTTAACTTGCGGAAACAAAGTATACGGAATTAGACAAAAATGTAATAGTTTTAATAGTTTTAATATATGTAACAGAAATAATTTAGTAGAGTTTAAAGAGGACGAATGCATACCGAGGCTGCTGAAGAGTCAACAACCATCCTGTACCAGAACAACTGGACTACATGTACCTGCAATAGAGGAAATAGGACCCGGAGTGTTGTTCCTGAACCAGTACAACGGATCAATCCTGATCAACGGAGATGCAACGAATCTAACCGGAACCTTCATCATCCACTTTGCCAATGCAACAATTACGATCGACAACAAGAATTTCATCGCGAGGGAAATTTCTAGCTACAAGCCCTTACCAGCAATTTTGCAACCGAGCTCCATCCTTAGCACATACGAGGAAATCCTTACGCTCGAGGCGATGAAGGAGCTACACGTCAACAACACCGAGGAAATAAAACTCCTAAGGACAAGAAATCAACTTGGCCTTCTTACCAACCTTAGCCTATCATCCTTAACCATCGTAGCGATCATCGTGATTGTCATTGTAAAGATTCGCTGTAAGAGAAAACCAGAATCATCTGTAACCTCTATCACACCTATCTCTGTTCACATCCCATCGACTTCGGGAACGGAAAAGGCATCAGAAGAAGCAGAGTTTCCCGAACCACCAAGGATAACCAGCGTCAACAAAATTCCTTATTTTTGAGGTTCAACGAGGACGTTGAAATTTAAGAAGGGAGGAGTTAACAACGCATATTATCGTCAGCACTTAACATAATATCCACGGGCAGCTCGACGATCGGGTCACCGTTGCAACGTGACCGAGGTTCACGCGCAGCCGAAATATGCTGACAACATGGCTAGACGACTGCAACTTCCGGCGGGTCACAGGTATAGAGCAGCCATAGAGTTAAGTTAATTAGTTATTAAGTTCACTCTGTAATTGATTGTAATTGAGAAAGGTTGGCTAAGCCAACAGAGAAATATATTTTTTTAGTGAACATTTAAAGTAAAAGTTTAACTTATATAAACCTACCTACTTAAATATATCTTATAAAACAAAGAATAAAGGTTTTAATCAACGAATTCAGACTTTAGAATTATTTGGTATGGTTGAGGACGAGGGACACTTGATAACAAGATGCACAATATACATATGTACAGTGCTGTTGGAAGAACGTTTCAGAGCCTCACTCAGCGAATTCCCATCGCCGCTCATCGTAAGCCTAATTGAGGAGCTGACCATTGAATCCATCGTTGATTTGTAGTGTGTTCACGTCGTGCTAAGGCCTATTGTAATTTTTCACCGAGGAATCATTGCCTGCGGAGGCATAAGCCTTTAAAACGTGATGCACCTAAGAATTGTCACCAGCTGAATGTAAACTGATAAGCTCCATTAATAGAGCCGCAGAACAGCACAAGGAGAGGCTTGGATTGGTTTCAATGAAATGGCCTACGAACAGTCCAGACCTCAAGATTATCGAAAATATATGGTCATTGATGGGGACAAACATTCAAGAGTCTAGGCCTTTAACACTTGACAAATTAAAGACAGCATTAGAACATACCTGGTTCAATAAGTAAAGTTAGAATATCTGCAAAATTTTTACGAATCCATCCCCAGAAGAATGGAAGCTGCTATAAAGGCCAAGTAAAACTTTTTTCTAAAACAAAAAAACATAAATTTTGAAAGACGATATAACCGTAACATAAAACGCTATTCAAAAAGTAGTAGTTTCTCTTGCGGATAGTTCTTTTTTATTATTTTTCGAATTCAAAGTATGTATTGATTTTGTATTTTGAAATGATAATTATGTAATAATTAAGAAATAAATAAGTAATAAGATCATTACTCTTTAGCTAAAAAACTCGCTTTGAATTCAATAAAAATACAGGCCTTAAAATTAAGGAAATTTGTTTGTTTGGAACTCGATCACTTCATTGTTCCTAGGTGTACCATAAGTATTAAAAAAGGTTGGACAAAAGAGTGCCCGTTTGGAAACTTGTAGTCGTATAGTCGTAATAAAGAACAGATTAGTTTAAAAGATATTGATTTTTAGTCAGTTTAAAAATTCCAAATAATTTTATGTCCAAATATTTTTTGTGAAACCTCAGCACAAGTTCCCTTCGCAGGACGTCAGCTCGGCCGTCTATTGTTTAGCCATCGTAAAAAATTATCGCGTTAGATCCAATTTCATTCTGAGACTTGCAGTTTGTCCAGCGTCAAACTTCTGCTTGCCTCTTGACAGATTTTCCTACTGCAAATGCTGCCATGAGCATCTTTTTATCGCGCGGTTCTTCAGTTCGTAGGAGACGCGTCGTTGTGGGTGGCTCTTATGCTGACCATGAAATGCTTACTAACCAAATCTGTTTGCTCGAGTTTGTAAGCAGGGCATGGATAGTTCTTTTATAATAGCATACAGCTCACTACGGTTCTTGTTTTTTTATTGACAGTAGCGGGTATCGCTTGTGGTCCAATACCAGTTCAAACAGGAAAAAACATATGTATAAAAGAAACAGATATATGCATATACACTTACTCTACCGCTCATAAATATTTGTCCACCCCATATTTTATAGATTTAACCAAGGAATCATGTTAAAACTGTGGTTCAACTATTATAATTTTAATTAACACGTTATTTCAAATAACGATAACAATAAAACAAAATATGATTCTAACGAATGTTATCTACCTAAATTTTGAATTCATCAATGTAACCACTCTTTGACTTGATACAGTATTGTGCGAAACAAACGCAACACTTCATACTTTTATGATACCTATTGAAAAACTATTATGATTAAAAGTCGCAAAATATATTTCCTTATTTATTTTATTTCTATAACAAGTTCTAAGGAAAACTAAAGCAAATTCTTTGAAATCGAAATGTAAAGAAGAAGAAAAAAATAAATTTATATGAGTTAAATTAAATTATTGTTGCGAAATTAAAAAAAATATTGTTTTTTTGATCAGCTCTGCCTATCTTTATTCGACAAAAGTTAATTACAGAGTGTTCGTTCTTCGTTAAAATCTACCTTTCTTAATCTAGGGCGTTCACCTGGGCACCGTCGCAGACATGGTGTCAGCAGAATTGCAGAATTTACCTGCGCGCGAGTTATGTCAGTAAGCCGACAAGAACTCTTAGATCATCATTTTAATAGATACCAGCTGCATATTGTTTAACTTAAAATCACGTAAAAGGTTCATATTAAATTCATAATTCTAGATACATATTGTTTACCTAAAAAGCACGTAAAAGGTTCGTATTAAATTCATAATTCTGAATTAAAGCTTGCGGCTGCCTTAGTCCTCTCGTTACAGTTTCCCACACTCGATAGCGTCCCCTTTTTTGCTTGCAAAGTCCAGAAAGATTTAAATAACGCTAAACCAATGTAAAGTCAGTCAGTCTTAATTCAGTCTTGCAGAACTTTCAGTCTTGTACCAGTCTCAGTGCTGTAATAGTTTTTTTAATCTTGATCTTGTGACAGTTTTAAGTCAACTAATTGTATTGATTGAAATAAAATAAAAACTTTCGGTTCCTCACTTTAGTTTTTTTTTTAAAAAAAAAAACTATTATTTTTTTTGTACGACGATTTAAATCGCCGTCGTTTCTGGCGCAGTCGGTAGGATTGTTTTCTAAAGAAAGCAATTTTGGGTGTCGATCCGAAAAGTGAACAAATAATAAAAATTAAGTAACCAATGTTAACACATCAGTGACGAAGGAAATAACACAAAAAAAAAATAATAAAAAGATTAAATCATTAAACTTTAATTAACACTGCAAGTACTGTGAATTTGTGTTGATTACAAGCTGAAGTTTGCAAGTATACGACAAAATGACGTCACCTCCAACACTTCCAACGCCTGCAGAACCAACATTTTCTTTAACAACAAGTGAATTAATTAAAGATGCACAACGCATTAAAGAGTTTAGGGGAGACGGAAGCTATGCTCTCTCGTCATTCCTAAGAGAAATTGACACCATTCTTCCTCTTTTTAACGGGAATTTGGAGCTGCAATTATACGTCTTCCGGAGAATAATAATAAATAAAATCCAGGGACCAGCATTAGACGCCGTCAGGACATTGGGAACAACGGCAACGTGGGACGACATCAAGGGCGTACTGGTGGCTAACTTCGGGGTAAAAGAAACATATCATCAACTCTACCATAAGGCTTTCTCAACAAAAAATATACAAGTAAGGGATTATTATATTACATTAAAAAACATACTTAATAGATTAAATGAGAAATATGAGTATGATAAAGATAAACCAGCAGAATTCAGTCCCAAAATGAATGAAAAAATAATTCTTAAAACATTTTTAAATAACATAGACCCTAATTTAGCGTCAATAATTGTCATTAAGAATATAGAAAATTTAAGAGAAGCATTCAATCAATTAGAAACTCTAGGTCTAATAAGAGAAAAACATTATAATCCATCCTATAGAAATCAAACATTCTCGGCCCAAAATAGAAATAATAACTTCAAACAAAATTCTAACCAACGACAACGAAACGACACAAACGAACAGAGACAGTTACGACCAAACTACCATGACTATTCGGGAATATCAAGACAAAACCTTTACAACAACCGCAGACAGTTCAATCAAAATAACGTTAACAATCCAAATCGTACCGGCCAAAATTCCGGAAACCCGATTAACAGAAATCAAAACAATAATTCATCAACTCCAGAACCGATGGAAGTCGACCATAATTCGGTAGAAAGATTGGAAAATTTTCATTCAGCTCCTCAGACAACACATTACCCATAGTAACCGTTACAATCGAAGGGAAAAAGGTAGATTGCTTAATAGATACAGGAGCGGCTACATCCATAATAAATGACAATGTATTTCCTATTGATAGATATACCAAACTTAGAAAGCCAATACAACTCAAAACTATAACTGGAGACCTAATTATAAATTACGAAATTATAACGAAAACTCCCATAGAATTCAATGAAGATTCAACCATGTCATGGAAAGTAATGAAACTTTCTAATAAAAACTTTAATGCAATTATCGGACAAAATATACTAAAACCTATAGGAGCCCGAATTGATTTACTCAAAGGAGAGATACAAGTTAATGATAATATTTGCAAATTTAATTATTCGTGCCCTTTCTCAGAGATTTACCAATTAGAATCACTAGAAATTAACCACTCTGAATTATTCGAAAAATTGAGCAGTAACGACTTAAACGAAGAAGAGAGAAATTACTTAAAATTTATCATTAACAAGAATAAAGATCTTTTTTTCAAAGAAGGAGATAGCCTTACAAGTGTCGATCATATTAAACATTCTATTATAACCACAAGTTCACGACCCATTTACACCAAAATTTATAGGTTCCCCAAAATTCATGAAGAAGAAGTGGAAAGACAGGTTAAGGAAATGTTAACTCAGGATATTATAACACCGTCCAATAGCCCTTACAATAGCCCGATATGGGTTGTTCCCAAAAAGTTAGATAATGCAGGAAAACAAAAATGGCGGGTAGTCATTGACTATCGTAAACTTAATGAAATCACAGTTGACGATAAATTCCCTATTCCAAACATAGAATCCCTTTTTGATAAACTTGGACGAACACAATACTTCACGACTCTCGACCTGGCGAAGGGTTTTCATCAAATTTTGGTTAATGAAAATGACCGAGCCAAAACCGCTTTTTCTACACCCCAAGGGCATTACGAATTTAAACGTATGCCTTTTGGCCTTAAAAATGCGCCAGCAACGTTTCAACGTTTAATGAATTCAGTTCTAAAAGAATTCATTAATAAGATTTGCGTAGTATATCTTGACGATATATTAATTTTTTCCACAACCTTCGAAGAACATGTCAATAGTATCGAACAAATTTTCAACAAACTAAGGCAATTCAACCTAAAGGTACAGATCGACAAATGCAAATTCTTTTCTAAAGAAACTGAATATCTGGGTCACATATTGACACCGAACGGAATAAAACCTAATACCAAGAAGATTGAGGATATCATAAAACTAAAATTACCCGAAACTCAAAAACAAATCAAGTCTTTTCTCGGCATTACGGGCTATTATAGAAAATTTATAAGGGATTATGCCAAAGTAGCCCAAGCAATGACTAAATACCTGAAAAAGAACGTAAAAGTAAATAAGAATGACCCGAATTATGTAAATTCATTCGAAAAATTAAAAAAAATGATTACCGAAGCTCCGATACTTAAGTATCCGGATTTTAATAAAAAATTCAAATTAGCAACCGATGCTAGTGCTTACGCCATCGGTGCTGTCCTCCAGCAAGACAATCACCCTGTCTGTTTCGCAAGTAGAACGCTCAACGAACATGAGCGAAACTATTCCACAACGGAGAAAGAGCTCTTAGCAATAGTATGGGCTACGAACTACTTTCGTCCTTACTTATATGGCGCTAAATTTGATCTGTTAACAGATCACCAGCCCCTAAAGTGGTTATACACAAAGACAAGAGGTAAAGATGTAAACCCAAGACTTTATAGATGGCTCCTAAAACTTGGGGAATATAATATAAATGTGGATTATATAAAAGGGAAAGAAAATAGGGTTGCCGACTTTCTAAGTAGAATCAACCCTGATACTCACGAAATAAATGCAATTGACCCAAATGATTCTGAAGAATCTTTAGTGACTCTGCTACAAAACAATACAGATGATGGAGGAAGCGATAAATTCTCCAACTGTTCAATGGAAAATAATGTCGATAGTGAAAGCACAAGGAACGCAATGGATAATTCTGAAGAATCATCCAATGCTTCAATGGAGAATAATGCGGATGAAAAAAGTATTGTTACGATAAGCACAAAGAACGCAATGGATAGTTCTGAAGAATCATCCAATGTTTCGATGGAGAATAATGTAGACGAAGAAAGCATTGTTACGACTCACTCACAAAGAGAAAATTTCAACGATCATATCCCAATCCTGGATTCCGTGGTGAACCGATTCAAAACACAAATCATTCTAACAAATAAAAAAGAAAAAGATTTCGAAATAATGTTTAAAAATAGAATTATCTATATAGATCCCAATGATATAGAACACGGATTAGCAGATATATTAAGGAAATTTATAAAACCTGGAAAAATTGGTATATATACAGAATTAAGTGATACTCAATATAATAAAGTACAGCAAAAGATTATTGAACTTTTCGATGGTATAAAAAGTATTAAATTTGTAAGATGTGTATATAATGCTAAAAACATGAAAAGTGAAGAAGATACTTACAGAGAAATCCAGAGATATCATAAGAATGAAACAGGACATACCGGTATCAATGAAAATTACGAAGGACTCAAGAGACACATATATTTTCCAAAACTAAAAGAACTGATACAAAAATATATAAATAATTGCGATGTATGTAATCGTGTCAAATACGATAGAAACCCAATTAAAAGGAAATTCGAAATTTCAGAAACACCCAAAGATATTAAAGAAATAGTACACATGGATATCTACACTAATACGAAAGCAAATTTCTTGACATTTATTGACAAATTTTCTAAATTTGCTACTGCATATTATCTTGAAGATAGAAATAATCAAACAATTATTGAAAAACTTAGGGAATTCAAATCACAGAGAGGAAAATTCCGTAAACTAGTCACCGACAACGAATTTAAAAGCGTAAACATTAAAGACTTTCTAAGAAATGAAAATATAGAACTCCACCTAGTTAAACCCAATAGCCATACCGGTAACTCTGACATCGAACGTTTACATAACACCTTAAGCGAAAAAATTAGGACCCTAGGGATTGAAAGCAAACATCTCAACATCAAAGAAAAAATGTATAAGGCTATCGAATGGTATAACAATACTTATCACTCAACGACAAAAGAAAAACCCATTAATATCCAAGAAGGAAAATGTAATAAAGAAAGTATCTACAGAAATATATACAAAGAAAAGGTTAGGAATATAACTAAGCGAAATATTAATAGAGAAGATTATGATGAAAATAGATCTGAAGGTTATATAAAGAATTATAAGAGTGTTAGACATAAGGAACAACCTAAATTCATTAAGACTAAGTTAAGAAATATTCATACCTCCAATATTAAAAGAAAAAATAAATTTTCAGGACAATTGGATTTACAAGGTATTTGTAATAATGTGGCTGATCATAACAGCACGAGCTCACTTGGTGATTGAGAAAATTGATACGAATTTTGGTTATTGCGAAATTAAATTAGGAGATGCCACTATCATAAAAAGCTATGATACTATACTACATATAATTAATCCTATGGAAATAATAGATATAATAGATAACTTAGAAATTAGTATAAATCAATCCGGTTTAGAGGACGAAGGTGTAATATTAAAATATCAGTTACAAACGGCTCGTAATAAAATTCAAACATTAATTCCACATAGAGAGAAAAGAGGTCTGTTGAACTTTGTCGGAACGGTACACAAAT
Organism: Tolmerus cingulatus; assembly: GCA_959613345.1. Lineage (NCBI taxonomy): Eukaryota > Metazoa > Arthropoda > Insecta > Diptera > Asilidae > Tolmerus > Tolmerus cingulatus. The sequence continues at coordinate 20,499,086 of OY390709.1, read as the reverse complement.
GGCTTTATGGAACAATGGACGACTCTGATAGACAGGAAATAGAAGATCATTTGAACGTAATTGACATCAATAATCACAATATCATCGAAAATTTAAATAAACAAATTAAAATTAATCAACATTTTAATGAAACATGGGTAAAACTAAAGAAAGCAATTGAAAAAGACAGGGAACTAATGTCGAAAAAGATTCAAGAGTTTGGGAATCAAAATAAAATTTTGTACAGACAGACAATTTACACGGACTATGTTTTGAAATTAAAAATACTACAAGACAATATTGAACAGATACAAGATAATATAGCCTCAGCGAGACTAGGTGTTATTCATAGCAGCATACTAACAAATGAAGAGATGATAGAATACAGAGTAGATTTTCAAAAACTGCAAAACATTAAACTCGGTGCTGTCATTAGTAAGGATGGAAACATAATTTTTGTAATTAAAATACCAAAAGAAACGATTATTGTACAGAAGACCTTACTAACCCCCTTGGGAGATAGCCAAGGTAGGGAATTGATGTTTGATCCGCAAGAAATAATAAAATATGAAAATAAATGTTTTAATTATATTAAGGGCAAAGATCTAAGAAATTTGAAAATTTGTAATAACTGTCTAGTTAAGAAAAATTGTAAGAAAGTATACAATAATTTAGCTGAAGTTATAGAAGTGGAAAATGGAATAGTGTTAGCAAAAAATCAAAACAATACAAATTTCAGCAGTACTTGTGACGAACGAAGAATGATGTTGAGGGGCAGTTACCTGATTAACTTCAATAATTGTTCAATTAATATAAATAATAATATTTTACAGAAAAATCAAAAAGAATTTAAACAAAGTTTCACTATCCCTAACTATTTGGAATATATCAAAGACACAAATGAAAAATTAGATTTTGACGAAATTGTTCTGAACCAGATTGAAAATATTGATATAATTAAAGAAGTAAAATATAATAAGAAAACCCACTATATATATGGAAGCTCTATTGTCATAATAATCATAATTGTAATAATAATTGTAATTTTGGCGTTTTGCAAGCACAAAAGGTTAAAAGTAAGAGTACAAAACATAACTCAGGAGAGTTCTGGTCTTAAGGAGGGAGGAGTTATGTCAGTAAGCCGACAAGAACTCTTAGATCATCATTTTAATAGATACCAGCTGCATATTGTTTAACTTAAAATCACGTAAAAGGTTCATATTAAATTCATAATTCTAGATACATATTGTTTACCTAAAAAGCACGTAAAAGGTTCGTATTAAATTCATAATTCTGAATTAAAGCTTGCGGCTGCCTTAGTCCTCTCGTTACAGTTTCCCACACTCGATAGCGTCCCCTTTTTTGCTTGCAAAGTCCAGAAAGATTTAAATAACGCTAAACCAATGTAAAGTCAGTCAGTCTTAATTCAGTCTTGCAGAACTTTCAGTCTTGTACCAGTCTCAGTGCTGTAATAGTTTTTTTAATCTTGATCTTGTGACAGTTTTAAGTCAACTAATTGTATTGATTGAAATAAAATAAAAACTTTCGGTTCCTCACTTTAGTTTTTTTTTTTAAAAAAAAAAATATTATTTTTTTTGTACGACGATTTAAATCGCCGTCGTTTCTCGCGTGTCCCGCTCACGTTGGTCACGTTGCATTGGGTCAACCTTAGGTCGTTTGAGCTGGGTCGTCAGCGATAAATAAAATGTGTCGTTAACTCCTCCCGTCTTAAATTTCAACATCCTCGTTGAATCCTAGAAGAAAGGAATTTTGCTTACGCTCGTTACTTTAGGTGCCTCTAGTCCTATTTCCTCGCTTGCTTTTTCCGTTCTTACGTTTGACGCTTTACCAAGGGAAGCTGGATTTGACCCTGCTACTGTTGAGCGGTACATTTTTATGAAGATAATGACGATCGCCAATATTACTAGGGCCGATAAGCTGAGATTTGAGACCTATGTGGTCCTTGGTCCGCAAGAGCTGGATTTCTTCGGTGTTATTTAGATGTAGTCCTTTCATAAGTTCTAGGGTTAAAACTTCCTCGTAGGTCCTGAATTTGGAGTCTGGCTGCACGATCGGAGGTAACGGCTTTGCACTGGATATTTCTTTAGCTGTGTATGTTTGCTTGTTGACCCTGAGTGTGGTGTTCTGGTACTGAATGATGAAGGTTCCTGACAGTTCAGTGGCTTCAGCATCGATAAGGATTGTCCCGTTGAACTGGTTCAATAGTAGCGTTCCTGGGAGGATCTCTTCCGCGACAGGGATGTGTTTGTTGTCTATCTCGGTGCAGTTTGACGGTTTACTTGCCAACAGGTTAGGAATACATGTAGATTCACTAAGGTCTATAATTTCCTTTCTATTACATATCATAATCTTATCGCTAGATGAACATTTTCCTTTTATTCCATATATTTTGTTACTACATTGAATTAATTTTCCAAATTCTATTTTTATTACTAAATTTCCTCTTTTAACGGGTTTAAGTAATATTGTTTTACATAATTCCTTTTCAGTATTCGGTATGCTTACAATATAAAGTAGTGTGGACTTACTTGATGCGACTTTTATTTGCGCGAAATCAATAGCTTCTTCTAAGTTAAGATACGGAACGTTATTCTTCTCGAAAAGTTCTTTTACAATATTTACTTCACTATTTGATAAAATGAATGAGTTAACTATTTCCGCTTTCGCCCAATGTAAGGCATATTCTACATTAATAATTTCTTCTTTGATCATATCTAACCTGTATTTAATATTTATTGCTATGTTATTTTTTATGTCCTCCTTATTCTTAAAATCGTTTATAATTTTATTTGTAATATTAGTTATGTCATTTATTCGGTCTATTGTAGATTTATTTATTATAACCTGCCTATTGTTATTTTCTAGGATGTTATCCATTTTAGCTTTTAGAATCAAAAAGTCATCATGATCTGGGCTACCCGCCAACCATTTCTATGCACTACCTAAAAAGTTGAGCGATCTTTTTAATTTTGATTTAGCTTTCAATCTATTAAGTAAAGTTTTAATTTGGGTCACTTCGTGATCGAGGAAAGGGTACATGGGATGCGTAGGGTCGACATCTTTATTTATTTTAAGCTCCAAATCGCTAACCGTCTTCTCGTAGGCTTCCAATTCTATGATGTGTATTAATTTTAGGGTTCCCGTTCGCAGCTTCGCATCTCCTGTAGTCAAGGTAACTATCTTCGCGTTCGAGTAGTCCAATATTTGTACTCTGGCATAGCACCCAGTTAATAATGTCCTGAAAGAAAATGTGTTAATTTTTTATGTGACTTTTATGTACTGTCCGGCCTGATTCGGTTATTATAGTGCTGTTTTTATTTTCTTTTACCACTTCCTTTCCGTATCTAGGCGTAAGTTTTGTACCTTGGCGTTTATTGATTTTTACGTAAACTGTTTCACCTGGATTATAAATTTTGAAAACCTGTCTATTTTGATTGTGTGTGTTCAAATCGCGTTCCTGTTTGGCTTTGAGTCTCCGAAGATTGTCCAATCTGGCTTTCTCATATGTTTCCGGATCTATACTAACTCTTCTTCCGAAAAATGCTTCTATAGGTCTTTGATTTATCGTGGAGTGCACTGAGCAATTGTATTCGTACACAGCACGATCGAGCAGCTCTTCAAAGGTCCTGAGGATGTTTTCTGACCTTAAACATCTCATTATTTCGGACAGAGTCGAATGGAACCTTTCTACCTGGCCATTCGCATTACTGTAATAAGGGGGTGTTTTGAAAATTTTGATTCCCAACTGATCTTCTACCATAAAAGTAATGGAGCTTGAATTTAACGCTTTTTCATTATCTATTATTAAAATCTCCGGCACGCCAAATGTAAAGAGGAGTTGTCTTAATGGTTCTCTGATATCTTCCGCAGAGCGTGATTTAAGAATCCTAGCTTGCGCGTATTTTGAAAATTTGTCTAACGCTGTAAGTACCAATTTCTTTTCTACAATGTATATGTCCATATGCAATATTTGTCCTGGGAATTTAGGTATAGGCGTTTCTCCTACCTGAGGTTTAGCTGGGTGTCTATCGTATTTGTGCTCTTTGCAGGTGCTGCATTGTTTTACTATCTGCGTTATTTTCTGGATCATTCTGGGAAAGAAGAATTTCTCGAGTAACTGAATTCTGTTTTCTTTGGGATTCCGGTGTGCTCTTCGATGTTCTTGGAGAATTTGCTCTTCCTGCTCTATATCAGACGTTAAGTCCTTGACTCTAGTTTGCGTATGTTTTACCTTATAGTTTTGGAAGTGTACAGGATAGAAGCTTTGAATTATGCCCATGATGTCTTCTGAGGTGAAGAGTCCATTGACTATTGCTGGGTTGATGTGCTTTTTAAATATTTCTATTAGATTTTCTTGGGAATAGTTTGTTCGAGTGATAATATGCCTATGGTAAGTTGGAAATGGGATTTCGAATTTGTAGCTATTCTCGGGACCTACCTGGATCCATAATTGATTTTTGAACGAATTAATAGGGGATTTAACTGTGGGAATAAGCTCGTGAGATGAACTGTCGGCACTGTGCACTGTACCCGTCATTGAATAGACCTCGGGCACGGAGTTATTTTGAGGAGGTCGCGATTATGCGTCGGCTACGACGTTGGTCCTCCCGGGCTTATAAATTAGCTCGTAGTTGTATTCTTCAAGTATCGACTTCCACCTTTTCATTTTTGCATTATTATTTTTATGACTCAGAGCATACGTGAGCGGTTGGTGGTCGGTGAAAATTTTGACTTTAGGAGTACCATATAGATAATTTCTGAATGATTTTAATGCCCAAATTATCGCAAGCATTTCTTTCTCATTGCAAGCGTAATTCTCTTCGGCTCTATTAAGGGTCCTGGAAATGAATGTGATCGGCTTGCCATTCTGTTCAAGAACTGCTCCTATTGCATGTTGGGATGCATCAGTGGTCAGATGGAATTCTTTATTTAGGTCTGGGTACGCCAGAATTACTTCCTTTGATACCAACGCTTTTTTGATCTTACCAAATGCGTCTTTGGCATCGTCGTTCCAAGATATTTCTTTGTTTTTTGAAGCGTTTTTAGGCAGACGGCCATCCTCCCCTCTTAAGAGGTTTGTTAGAGGTTTTGCTATTTTTGCATAATCTCTGACAAAGCGGCGGTAGTACCCGGATAGTCCTAAAAAGGATCGAAGATCTTTTAATGACTTTGGTGGCGGAAAGTTGATGATAGCCTCTACTTTTGCTGGGTTGGTTTTGACCCCTTGAGGAGAAACTAGAAATCCTAAAAATTCCACGCTTGTTTTAAAGAACTCGCACTTGTCAAGTTGAACTTTCATATTAGCCGCGCTGAGTGTTTTGAAGACCGTGTCGATATCCTTGAAGTGCTTTTCTTCATTTTCGCTAAATATAATTATGTCGTCAATGTAGACGAAACAAATTTTCCCTATGTGTTCCCTTAATATGTCATCTAAGGCTCTCTGGAAAATAGCTGGAGCGTTTTTAAGACCAAACGGCAGTCTAGTGAATTCGTACTTGCCGTTATTTACTGAAAAGGCGGTCTTTTCTATGTCTGACTCTTTCAGCGGGATTTGGTGGAATCCAATTTTCAGGTCTATTACTGAGAACAATCTGTTCTTTCCTAATTGCCTTAACACTTCGCTAATTTCAGGGATAGGATAACGATCTGCTATCGTTATGCTGTTTAATTTCCTGTAGTCGATTACCATCCTGTATTTTCTTTCACCTGAAGCATATACTTTTTTGGGCACGACCCATACGGGGGAGTTGTATGGAGATCTGGATGGCCTTATTACCCCATCGTCTAACAGTTGTTCTATTTGTTTTTCTATTTCGTCTTTTAATGACATTGGATATGGATAAAATCGAGTGTAAACGGGATTTTCTGACGTGGTATTGTTCCTACAACCTTTGTAGTGTAGGTTAATTTCTCGTCTGGTTCGGTAAACGCTTTATGAAACTTTAGGACTAAACTGCTCATAAAATGTTTTTGTTTTTCTGTCATGTGATCACCTCTTAACGTAACAGCATTCACAGACTCGGATGTGTACTGTTTAATTTGGACTTGTATCGAATTTTGGATGACCATAAAGTTGTGTCTAGTGTGAATTACTGCGGATAATTCCATTAAGGTATCATTTCCTAATATTGCATGAAATGAAACTAATGAAGGCAGTAGACAAAATTTTATTTTGTGGTCTTTCAAATTAAATAAGTTTACGAAAGTGTGGTGGGTAATTTTAACTTGTCCACCTACTGAGTTAGCAAAGAACCACTGTTCATTGGGAATCATGTATAGTATATGCTAAACTTAGACAATTAGTGTTCAATGCCATTAATTCTCTCCATTTCGAGATAGGTTGGGAGGATATCTAATTTAAAATACTTAATTTGTATATTAAATATTTGTCTAACCCATGAGACAGTTCATGGTGTTTTTTCGAGAAGCTTAGTATGTTATTGAGGTATTCCTAAAACATTACTCGTGTTTTGAGTGGTTAAAAACTCTGAGACTTGAACTGCCCATCAGTTAATATAACACTAAATGCTAAATCATACCTTGATTAAAATCTACCACGATTTAAGTTTTCACATACAGTTTAGACTATCCTGGTCTCTACGGACCATCGAATTTTGTAAGCCAATAAAAACTAGTCCATATTTTGAAGGTTTTAACTCGAGTATACTCAGGTATACTAAGGTAAAATAGTTAGTCGCACGTAACTGACAGACGCTAGAGGCGTCCTTTTCGAACTTTGATCTCTCAGGGGAGTCCACCAGCTCCTCATAGTTTAAAAAGTTCAAGGTAAATGAGTTAAGAAAACGTAGTCAAATTGACGTTCCAAATATTTTCTCTCTTCTCGAATGAGCCCGGCCCACGGTTGGCATGCTACACGCAGGTACAGGAGTGCCTAACATAGTCGGAAAATACGAGTTACCCCCAAATTTTGCTCAACTGCCTCCGGGTTGAAGCATATCTATTATTCATGACATGCTCCAACTACCTTCAGTGATTCAAAGAAACCTTTGAATAGAGTTACTTGCCTAAAAAGAACAACTCCAGATCTAAAATTTTTTCTATGTAGGACCGCCCCGGGCAAAAACCTTAATAGCCGCTCCTCACCCTAGTGGATTTTGTAAGAAGATTTTTAGTACTTTGGTTTAGTAAAGTTTAACAAAGATGTTTAAATTAATACAAATGGAAACGTAACTGCGGTATGAGAGTACTTCAAAATAAAACTTGGCTGCATCGTAATTAATATCAACGTTATAGAAAACTTTTAGTTGTACACTTAAAATCTTATATTAAGATACACTTATGGTATATAAAAATATGTAAGTATGTATATGTATATATATAAATAGTATTACATTCATACTAAAACAACTGTTATTTTTGAAGTCAAAAAAAAATTTTTTAGTGCCTCTAAAATGCTCTAATTTTCATTAAAGAGACTCGATTGCCTAGAATTTTTGAAAACTCGATTTTTTTTTAATATTTTGAAAGTACAACCTTCCAAAAATATACCATACAATTTTTGTGATGATATCGACGATATTTTAGGTTCCGCAGCCTTCATAGCCGGTAGCGAACAATTGGCCCGCTTCTTGAATGGAAGCATAGTTCGTAGCAAAACTTTAAACTCATTTATCTAGAAACTACCTTTTTCGGCACTGGGTGAGAAAACAAGAAAAAACTATTTATATGAATCATCTCAAATTTGAATATGTTATTCAGTACACCGACAATGGCCGGACCACCAAAAAGTTACCTACTAGTTAGATACTTATTTTTTTAAGTAAAAGAACTAATGAAAAAGAGTCTGTTTTTGATATTCAAATTTCAAGAACGCGCTATAATGTCAAACAAATATTTATCCTTTTTTTTGGATCCGGTGATAGCTACACTCATATAGATTACATATTTTTTATTTTTCCGATAAGTAATAAGGCTAAAACTTCACCCGCACCCCAAGTGCATTTTTTGACGAGGTTATCTTCAGCGCCATTTTTTAAATAACTACAATTTTTTTTAACAATTTATAAAAATTGTTTTGCATAATTTTTGAGTATTATAATATACCTACAAAGTTTAAGAATTGTTGTTTCACCTTCAAACATGGGAACTAATGCACTCTATAAAATTAACCGAAGGGAACTAATGCACTCTATAAAATTAACCGAAGAGTTTGCAATATTTATTTTTCCTTTTTGTAATTTTGGGATTTAAATTCATTACAGTATACAATCAAGCCATTTTTTTAATAATTGTAATATGTAGAACAATATTTACTATAGAAATCAAGTGGACCATGAATAATCTCAGTTTTGATACATAATTTGTTATAAATTTATTTTTTTTTGAAACTGAAAGACTAATTCATGGTATAAAGCTTTGTTTTTATATCACAAAAAATATTGGTAAGACAAAGAATAAATGACAGAATGCATTAAGTTTGTTTGTGTGAGTGTCACATACAAACTACTGAAACAATTTGGATAACATTTTTAGAAAAGCATAGAGATAAAATTAAATAACATTTGATCACAATCGTCTCAATCAATCAGAAAATATATAAAATTAATGTTTCCAAAAGTTCGTCTATATTGAACAATTTTTATTTTTTCAATTTTGTTTCCATAACGATCAAAAGGTAGGTGACGCATATAAGAAAATAGCTGTGGTACTTTTTTCATTGCTATACGTATAAGAAGTTGTGGGCATTGGGAATCCTAAAATATATGTATGTTTATATTTGTGCAGCACTATAATCGATTTTGGTGTCCAGAAAAACTATCTCATATACATATATTTCCTATACCAATAATTTACTCCTGATTTGTACCAATTCATGGTTTTATACCATATACTCATTGTTAGTTATGTTATAGATATTCAGGTTTTATAATATTTTTTATACTTTCTTTTAGTTTGTCATTTGAGTAAAAGATGTAAAATATCGGTTGCCATAGAACTAGATGTAATAATATCAAAATGTAAACTTCAGTACAATGATGGAAAAGGAAATACTAAAATTCGTGTATCCCTTATTAATAATACTTTCTATTAGAATTGCTGTAAGTACGAATTTAATTTTAATATTATATATTTTCTATAGTGTGCTGAATTAGCCACCAAATAATTAATATACTAATCTTTTTAATCTGCGATTATTGATTTATGTGTTGTTGGTTCTGTCTTCTTGCATTAAAAACCTCACAAAGCCAACCATGATCTAAACAAGAACTTGTTTTTTCGTGAAATTTCATTTCTCATTGACGTAAAACGTCATATCGTCGATTCGTAATAACTGACCGACTGTGAAGCATCAAAACCATGATAAAGAATTTTTTTCGGAAACACCATTACTCAATACTCGCTTTGTTAATAAGTGTATTATCAGCGGTCAGTTACTTTTACATCCTATGGAGGGTTCAACATCGGGATTTCATCTTGTGGATAAAGTCCGTCAACGCGAACTACGTGCGGTACGGGTACTTTTACCCGCTAACGATAACTGTGCTCCTGCAGGTCATAGCCTTCATTTTATTCGTAACGTGCTGTGTCAACGTGTGCTCACTGACTTTGACAAAAAAGATAAAGCAACTGGAAATTGAGAAGCGATGCTCTGATTTGATGTTTTTTCAGCTCCTGGCAGACATAAAAGGAGTCAAGAATCGGGGTTGGAACGAGAAGACGGTAATTGCGATAAGTAGCTTTGTGAAAGCGCACGAGAACATCTGTAGAAGAATAGACGACCTCCGAAGGAGGGGTATCAAATGTCCCACCTCCAAGGAGGCCGAGTCGCCCGCATTCGAGAAGGTCTACGACACATAGAGCGGAATAAGGGACTAAATATGAAGCAACCTCCAAAACCGCTCAAGGAAATCGTAAATTCATCAAGAATTTCTTTCGCTTTGCTTTTGTGTCTCTATTATGTATCTAAATTAAATTAAATTATTGTTGCGAAATTAAAAAAATATTTTTTTTTGATCAGCTCTGCCGATCTTTATTCAACCAAACTTAATTACAGAGTGTTCATTCTTACTTAAAATCTACCTCTCTTAATCTAAGGCGTTCACCTGGGCACCGTCGCAGACATGGTGTCAGCAGAATTGCAGAATTTACCTGCGCGCGTGTCCCGGTCACGTTGGTCACGTTGCATTGGGTCAACCTTAGGTCGTTTGAGCTGGGTCGTCAGCGATAAATAAAATGTGTCGTTAACTCCTCCCGTCTTAAATTTCAACATCCTCGTTGAATCCTAGAAGAAAGGAATTTTGCTTACGCTCGTTACTTTAGGTGCCTCTAGTCCTATTTCCTCGCTTGCTTTTTCCGTTCCTACGTTTGACGCTTTACCAAGGGAAGCTGGATTTGACCCTGCTACTGTTGAGCGGTACATTTTTATGAAGATAATGACGATCGCCAATATTACTAGGGCCGATAAGCTGAGATTTGAGACCTATGTGGTCCTTGGTCCGCAAGAGCTGGATTTCTTCGGTGTTATTTAGATGTAGTCCTTTCATAAGTTCTAGGGTTAAAACTTCCTCGTAGGTCCTGAATTTGGAGTCTGGCTGCACGATCGGAGGTAACGGCTTTGCACTGGATATTTCTTTAGCTGTGTATGTTTGCTTGTTGACCCTGAGTGTGGTGTTCTGGTACTGAATGATGAAGGTTCCTGACAGTTCAGTGGCTTCAGCATCGATAAGGATTGTCCCGTTGAACTGGTTCAATAGTAGCGTTCCTGGGAGGATCTCTTCCGCGACAGGGATGTGTTTGTTGTCTATCTCGGTGCAGTTTGACGGTTTACTTGCCAACAGGTTAGGAATACATGTAGATTCACTAAGGTCTATAATTTCCTTTCTATTACATATCATAATCTTATCGCTAGATGAACATTTTCCTTTTATTCCATATATTTTGTTACTACATTGAATTAATTTTCCAAATTCTATTTTTATTACTAAATTTCCTCTTTTAACGGGTTTAAGTAATATTGTTTTACATAATTCCTTTTCAGTATTCGGTATGCTTACAATATAAAGTAGTGTGGACTTACTTGATGCGACTTTTATTTGCGCGAAATCAATAGCTTCTTCTAAGTTAAGATACGGAACGTTATTCTTCTCGAAAAGTTCTTTTACAATATTTACTTCACTATTTGATAAAATGAATGAGTTAACTATTTCCGCTTTCGCCCAATGTAAGGCATATTCTACATTAATAATTTCTTCTTTGATCATATCTAACCTGTATTTAATATTTATTGCTATGTTATTTTTTATGTCCTCCTTATTCTTAAAATCGTTTATAATTTTATTTGTAATATTAGTTATGTCATTTATTCGGTCTATTGTAGATTTATTTATTATAACCTGCCTATTGTTATTTTCTAGGATGTTATCCATTTTAGCTTTTAGAATCAAAAAGTCATCATGATCTGGGCTACCCGCCAACCATTTCTATGCACTACCTAAAAAGTTGAGCGATCTTTTTAATTTTGATTTAGGTTTCAATCTATTAAGTAAAGTTTTATTTATTTATTTATTTATTTATTTAAACTATTATACATTTAGGGCTTAACCTAAGTGCATAATTTGGTAGCGCACTCGGCTGCATAGGCCATATGGCGCTTAAAATTATAGATAACTTACTTTCTATGTGTATTCCTATATCTACTTGTGTGTCTTGTCTTAAATCTACTTATATGTCTATTTTAATCCTTATTTGTCTATTCTATCTATACTGAAATCTAATATTATGGACAATCACGTGAGTTTAAAAGACGCAAACAAGGCTACATTAATTATATAACTAAAACTAGACCTAGGAGAATTAAATAATTGAAAAGATACCTATGCTATTGACAAAACTAAGGAGGGCCGCTGGGCTTGAGGGGTCTAAAAAGGTTGGCAGGTGTGGCAGATCAGGGCCGAAGTGGGATTCAGCCTCGGTGCATGTGAGGTGGTGTTTGATGGTGAGGGGGAGCTGGCAGGAGACACATCCTCGTTGAGGTACTCTCATATATATATGCCCTTTGGTATATAGTGTGTGTCCCGTCCTGACGCGGAAGATTATTGTGCCCTCCCTTCTGGTGAGGTCTCTGTGATAGATTGGTGGTGTAGCGGACGGCCAGTGTTCGGCTAGAAAAGTTTGAGAGTTTTGCCACGCCTCCTCAAAGACTCCCCTGCTGATGGGTAGACTGCATCGGAGGATGTAGCCTGCTAGGGGTGGGATGTCTGGTGGGTCGTCCGTTGGGGTGAGTTGAGCATCCCTTGCCGCCTTGTCTGCCAACTCGTTGCCGCGAATTCCCACATGGCTGGGGACCCATTCAATGACTAATTTGCCCTTGGACCTCAGAATCGCCGCCCTGATCTCCGCTAGCAGGTTTTCCTCTGGGATGGGGTTGTTTAGGGCTTGAATTAGGCCCATAGAGTCTGAAAAGATTATACTGTTGCCGATCAGTGTGCGGCAGAGTTCGACCGCCTTCCACAACGCATATGCCTCGGCCTCAAAGCTAGAACTATGTCCGGAGATCCTGAAAGTTTTGGTGATGGGGGATTCCGATGTTGGAACAAAGGCAACTATTGAGGCTGACACCTTGTCTTTCTTCTTTGAGTCATCTGTATAGAGCCTGTTCCATCCCTGAAGGAGCGATATTCTCTCCAGATGTCGTTGCTGGTGCTCGGCGGGTGACCTCTTGTTTTTGTTGCCGGTGGGGAAGCTGATGGGTCGCGGAATCTGGTCATGGGCGGATGGTAGAGTCTCCGGCGATGGGCGAGGAGTTGGGAGCTTGAAGCCCAAACTTAACACCAGCTGTAGCGAGGATTTTAGAGCCGAAATGGATCCCGGGCGAGAGGGGGTCCCATGTAAATCCCTCAGGGTGTAGTGGTGGGGTTTTCTCCAGTCGAGCCAATTTTTTGCCACTATTTTGGTCTTAGCAATTTCCGCTCTAGTGGTGAGGTCCGGTAATCCTGCTTCAATCCAAAGGGCCCGGTTAGGGGTAGATGGAAGGGCGCCAAAAGCCGCCCTCAGCGCTTTGTTGATGGCGGTTTGAATTTTATTCAGGTTTTGCAGGGTAGTTGTAGCATAAACCGGGAGAGCGTAGTTGGTGGCGCCTCTGATGAGAGTTTTAGCAATATGGAGAGTGGCATGGAGCGGGGAACCGTTTCCTCTCGCTGAAATGGAACGTATTAGGTTCGTGGTTTTTTCCACCCTTGCTGCTAATCTCCTGCAGTGGTACGTCCATTTTAGCTTGTGGGTGAAGTCGACTCCAAGGATCCTAATTCGGTCTGTTGTAGTAACGATTTGGTCGCCAATCTCGAGGGTCCGGCAGGGTGGTAGCCTCTTGCGTGAGAAAACGACGTACTCGTTTTTCTCTGGTGGTATTCTAGCTCCTGTGTGATGGGTCCAAATCTCCAGGGCAGTCAGCGTTCTTCTCAGTGCCTGAGTCGGTTGTTTGTCCGTAGTGGTAAACAGTAGATTGTCCGCGTATATGTAGAAAGTAAGTCCGTCTATGTCTTGTAATCGTGGGAGGAGGGTAGAAATGTATGTGTTAAAAAGGGAAGTGGATAGTGGGGAACCTTGGGGCAGGGCATTATTTAAAGATTTCTGAGATGAAACGTAGCCATTAACTCGTACCTGAAGTGATCGGGAGGAAAGGAAATTTTTGATTAGGTGGATGAAGGGCGCATCGACGCCCCATACCTGGAGCTATGTGGTGATAACATCCCATCTTACCCTGTCGTACGCCTTCTCGATGTCGGCTGAAAGTAAAAAGAGCTCCCTTCCCTTGCCGAAGGCGCTCTTGATAGAGCTCTCGAGCTCGAGAAGCAGCGAGGTAGTCCCTCGATGCCTTCGGAACCCGTGAACTCCATTTGGGAGGACACTCTCCAGAAGGCAAGTGAGTCTGTGGCCTAAGATTTTTTCGAAGAGGCGTGAGAGACAGGATAATAGGGAAATTGGACGAAGATCCTTGGGAGTGAGGGTGCCATTGGCAGTGACTGTCTTCTTACGAATTGGGATGAGGGTGGCATTTTTCCACGCATGGGGAAAAATGCTTCTCATCAGCATTAGATTGTAAAGAGAGACGAGTCTCTCTTTGAAGGAGTCAGGGGCTTCTTTGATCATTCTGTAAGAGACTTTGTCATGTCCTGGTGCTGATCCCTTACATTTGCTAAGGGTTACTCTTAGCTCATGAAGGGATATTGGGGTAGATAGATTTTTTTCTGGATCAGGGGAAAAAGGCCTGTCCGTGAAGGACCAGGAGGACTTCGCCTGAATCTGTTCTGGGCTGAAGGTATTATCATTCGAATAGCTAGACCAGGCTTGTGCTAGCTGTTGGGCAATACTTGTGGAGTCAGTGTAGAGCCTGCTATTAACTGTCAAGTTAGCAATCAGGCTGGGAGACCTGTTGCCAGAGATTGCCTTGACTCGACTCCATGCTTCGGCTAAATTAAGGCCAGGATCTATAGAGTTTGCGAAATTGACCCAGGATTGTTTTTTCGCTTCCTTAATTTCTCTCTTTGATTGTGCCGATTTCCTACGATAGTCAAGCAGGTTATTATCGGTAGGATGCCTCTGAAATTTTTTCCAGGCCCTGTTTTTCTCCCTGATAAGTGAGAGGATGCGCGAGTTCATCCACACTGGTTGGGTTCGGGGTTTTGAGCTGGAGACAGGCATGCTACCCGCCGCAGCCATTCTAATAATTCTTGTTATTTGTGCGGCCTCATGATTAATATTGAGGGAAGGGGGGCGAAGGGATGTCTCCGCCCTGATTAGGCTCCTATATGTGTCCCAGTTCGCCTGATGTTCTGCGAACTTGTAATTAGGCTTATTAGCCGCAGCTTGAAAGCCGCTTCTAATTACAATGGGGAAGTGATCACTTCCCTCAGGGTTGTCATGTAGGAACCAATCAAGACGAGTGGCAATGTGGGGTGGAGCAAGGGAGAAGTCTATTGCGGTGAGGGAACCAGTATTGGACAGGAAAGTAGGAGATCCGGTATTGAGAATGCAGAGAGATCGGGACTCGATCCAGGCGGCCACCTGCCGCCCTCTAGGACTCCAAACATCAGAGCCCCATAAGGGACTGTGAGCGTTGAAGTCCCCACCATAAATGGTGTTTTCGGGAAGCTGGCTAGCCAAGGCCTCTAGATCTTGTGCCGTTACCTCAGCTCCATTCTCAAGGTAAAAATTTGTTAGTGTGAGTGGCTGGGGATAGTTAATAGAGACCGCGCAAACTATAAGGTTTGAATTGATGTTAAGTTCTGCGGCTGGGAGGGAGTTGTGGACCAAGATGGCCACTCCTCCATACCTGCGCTCGCGGATGGAATTATATCCGTAGAATGAATAGGAGCCCAGCCGTTCAGGCTGCTGTTCCAGCAGGATATGTGTTTCCTGAAGGAGAATTATATGAGGTTTGTATTGTGAAATTAGGAGTTCAAGGTTGGGGAGGTTGTTGTACAAACCTCTAATGTTCCATTGTAGGATTGTTAGATCTCTAAATGGGGAGTGAGAGGTCGGGTTAATGGTACGATTCATATGGGAAATCTATTATTCCGATATGAAATCTTCCCCATCGCTCGAAAAAGTCGATACTGATGGGAAGGATTCCATATCGTCTTCATTATTGGATTTTTTAGTGGATGGGATGTGTAGGCTCGGGCCTGAGTCTGCTAAAATTTCAAAGCTGTTGGGCTGAAGGCCTGAGATGTTTTTCACTATGGAGCTAATTGTATTTTTTGTGTTTGGAGTGAGAGGGAGGGGTTTGGTGACTAGGGGATCTGTGTTAGTGTTAGTATTGTGTGGGTGTTTGTTGTCACGTTTTTTCTTGGAGTGTGTGGGTTCGTTTGTTTGTGTAGGCGAAGGGCTTACCTGCTCGCTGGAGGGCTTGGGTGGTTTGGTGACTGATCCGTTGGGTGTGGTGTTGTTGATGTTAATCCTGGCCTTGGTTGGGTTGTTAGAGGTGGTGGGGTTGTTGTTGTTGTTGTCCTTGCTGTTGCTGCTGGTATTGTTACCGTTGTTGGTGTTGTTGCTGGTGATGTTAATTGTGCTTTGAGGGTTTTTGTTGGTTGGTGGTTGAGTAGTGAAGGAGGCTGTTTCCGCATATGTAGGTCCTGATTGTGCTTTGTACGTCGCGTAGAATTACTTGTGGTATTTTAGCGCTTTATTAGGGTCTGTAGTTTGTATTGTAATATATTTTGGCTGGTTATGGCTCGGGTCACTGATGGGGTTTAGAGCTGGCAATGCTGGAAAGGCTTCGTTGAGAGTCGAGCTTTTGTTCCTTTTGGTGGCCTGCTTCATCCTTTTGGGTGGTTGAGTTTCCAGGACCGAAAACCTGTTGGCGTCGGCAGAGCCGTCCGCCATCTTCCTTGCCAACTTTCGGAGAGGCCCGAAATTTGTTTTTAACTTTTAGTCCACTAACTTTGTTCTATGTTCGTAGCTTTTCGGAGTAAAAACTAGTCAGCTGTCAATGACAGCTACGACCCACGTGCGGCCGAAACTATCACCCGCGGGCACCGAGCAGCCGCGGCACAGGATATCTCCCGCAGGAGCACACGCCGGGAAGGAAAATACCACTCCGGGCAAAAGAAAGTCAGTCAAATAGCCGAAACAACTATAGATATCGCCTTGCTAAACACTGGAATACTCAGAAACGCAAATCAAAACAGTCAGGAACCGCCGACGTCCGTCTACTCTGAATTGTTAGGCAGAAAGGAAGTAAAGTTTTAATTTGGGTCACTTCGTGATCGAGGAAAGGGTACATGGGATGCGTAGGGTCGACATCTTTATTTATTTTAAGCTCCAAATCGCTAACCGTCTTCTCGTAGGCTTCCAATTCTATGATGTGTATTAATTTTAGGGTTCCCGTTCGCAGCTTCGCATCTCCTGTAGTCAAGGTAACTATCTTCGCGTTCGAGTAGTCCAATATTTGTACTCTGGCATAGCACCCAGTTAATAATGTCCTGAAAGAAAATGTGTTAATTTTTTATGTGACTTTTATGTACTGTCCGGCCTGATTCGGTTATTATAGTGCTGTTTTTATTTTCTTTTACCACTTCCTTTCCGTATCTAGGCGTAAGTTTTGTACCTTGGTGTTTATTGATTTTTACGTAAACTGTTTCACCTGGATTATAAATTTTGAAAACCTGTCTATTTTGATTGTGTGTGTTCAAATCGCGTTCCTGTTTGGCTTTGAGTCTCCGAAGATTGTCCAATCTGGCTTTCTCATATGTTTCCGGATCTATACTAACTCTTCTTCCGAAAAATGCTTCTATAGGTCTTTGATTTATCGTGGAGTGCACTGAGCAATTGTATTCGTACACAGCACGATCGAGCAGCTCTTCAAAGGTCCTGAGGATGTTTTCTGACCTTAAACATCTCATTATTTCGGACAGAGTCGAATGGAACCTTTCTACCTGGCCATTCGCATTACTGTAATAAGGGGGTGTTTTGAAAATTTTGATTCCCAACTGATCTTCTACCATAAAAGTAATGGAGCTTGAATTTAACGCTTTTTCATTATCTATTATTAAAATCTCCGGCACGCCAAATGTAAAGAGGAGTTGTCTTAATGGTTCTCTGATATCTTCCGCAGAGCGTGATTTAAGAATCCTAGCTTGCGCGTATTTTGAAAATTTGTCTAACGCTGTAAGTACCAATTTCTTTTCTACAATGTATATGTCCATATGCAATATTTGTCCTGGGAATTTAGGTGTAGGCGTTTCTCCTACCTGAGGTTTAGCTGGGTGTCTATCGTATTTGTGCTCTTTGCAGGTGCTGCATTGTTTTACTATCTGCGTTATTTTCTGGATCATTCTGGGAAAGAAGAATTTCTCGAGTAACTGAATTCTGTTTTCTTTGGGATTCCGGTGTGCTCTTCGATGTTCTTGGAGAATTTGCTCTTCCTGCTCTATATCAGACGTTAAGTCCTTGACTCTAGTTTGCGTATGTTTTACCTTATAGTTTTGGAAGTGTACAGGATAGAAGCTTTGAATTATGCCCATGATGTCTTCTGAGGTGAAGAGTCCATTGACTATTGCTGGGTTGATGTGCTTTTTAAATATTTCTATTAGATTTTCTTGGGAATAGTTTGTTCGAGTGATAATATGCCTATGGTAAGTTGGAAATGGGATTTTGAATTTGTAGCTATTCTCGGGACCTACCTGGATCCATAATTGATTTTTGAACGAATTAATAGGGGATTTAACTGTGGGAATAAGCTCGTGAGATGAACTGTCGGCACTGTGCACTGTACCCGTCATTGAATAGACCTCGGGCACGGAGTTATTTTGAGGAGGTCGCGATTATGCGTCGGCTACGACGTTGGTCCTCCCGGGCTTATAAATTAGCTCGTAGTTGTATTCTTCAAGTATCGACTTCCACCTTTTCATTTTTGCATTATTATTTTTATGACTCAGAGCATACGTGAGCGGGTGGTGGTCGGTGAAAATTTTGACTTTAGGAGTACCATATAGATAATTTCTGAGTGATTTTAATGCCCAAATTATCGCAAGCATTTCTTTCTCATTGCAAGCGTAATTCTCTTCGGCTCTATTAAGGGTCCTGGAAATGAATGTGATCGGCTTGCCATTCTGTTCAAGAACTGCTCCTATTGCATGTTGGGATGCATCAGTGGTCAGATGGAATTCTTTATTTAGGTCTGGGTACGCCAGAATTACTTCCTTTGATACCAACGCATTTTTGATCTTACCAAATGCGTCTTTGGCATCGTCGTTCCAAGATATTTCTTTGTTTTTTGAAGCGTTTTTAGGCAGACGGCCATCCTCCCCTCTTAAGAGGTTTGTTAGAGGTTTTGCTATTTTTGCATAATCTCTGACAAAGCGGCGGTAGTACCCGGATAGTCCTAAAAAGGATCGAAGATCTTTTAATGTCTTTGGTGGCGGAAAGTTGATGATAGCCTCTACTTTTGCTGGGTTGGCTTTGACCCCTTGAGGAGAAACTAGAAATCCTAAAAATTCCACGCTTGTTTTAAAGAACTCGCACTTGTCAAGTTGAACTTTCATATTAGCCGCGCTGAGTGTTTTGAAGACCGTGTCGATATCCTTGAAGTGCTTTTCTTCATTTTCGCTAAATATAATTATGTCGTCAATGTAGACGAAACAAATTTTCCCTATGTGTTCCCTTAATATGTCATCTAAGGCTCTCTGGAAAATAGCTGGAGCGTTTTTAAGACCAAACGGCAGTCTAGTGAATTCGTACTTGCCGTTATTTACTGAAAAGGCGGTCTTTTCTATGTCTGACTCTTTCAGCGGGATTTGGTGGAATCCAATTTTCAGGTCTATTACTGAGAACAATCTGTTCTTTCCTAATTGCCTTAACACTTCGCTAATTTCAGGGATAGGATAACGATCTGCTATCGTTATGCTGTTTAATTTCCTGTAGTCGATTACCATCCTGTATTTTCTTTCACCTGAAGCATCTACTTTTTTGGGCACGACCCATACGGGGGAGTTGTATGGAGATCTGGATGGCCTTATTACCCCATCGTCTAACAGTTGTTCTATTTGTTTTTCTATTTCGTCTTTTAATGACATTGGATATGGATAAAATCGAGTGTAAACGGGATTTTCTGACGTGGTATTGTTCCTACAACCTTTGTAGTGTAGGTTAATTTCTCGTCTGGTTCGGTAAACGCTTTATGAAACTTTAGGACTAAACTGCTCATAAAATGTTTTTGTTTTTCTGTCATGTGATCACCTCTTAACGTAACAGCATTCACAGACTCGGATGTGTACTGTTTAATTTGGACTTGTATCGAATTTTGGATGACCATAAAGTTGTGTCTAGTGTGAATTACTGCGGATAATTCCATTAAGGTATCATTTCCTAATATTGCATGAAATGAAACTAATGAAGGCAGTAGACAAAATTTTATTTTGTGGTCTTTCAAATTAAATAAGTTTACGAAAGTGTGGTGGGTAATTTTAACTTGTCCACCTACTGAGTTAGCAAAGAACCACTGTTCATTGGGAATCATGTATAGTATATGCTAAACTTAGACAATTAGTGTTCAATGCCATTAATTCTCTCCATTTCGAGATAGGTTGGGAGGATATCTAATTTAAAATACTTAATTTGTATATTAAATATTTGTCTAACCCATGAGACAGTTCATGGTGTTTTTTCGAGAAGCTTAGTATGTTATTGAGGTATTCCTAAAACATTACTCGTGTTTTGAGTGGTTAAAAACTCTGAGACTTGAACTGCCCATCAGTTAATATAACACTAAATGCTAAATCATACCTTGATTAAAATCTACCACGATTTAAGTTTTCACATACAGTTTAGACTATCCTGGTCTCTACGGACCATCGAATTTTGTAAGCCAATAAAAACTAGTCCATATTTTGAAGGTTTTAACTCGAGTATACTCAGGTATACTAAGGTAAAATAGTTAGTCGCACGTAACTGACAGACGCTAGAGGCGTCCTTTTCGAACTTTGATCTCTCAGGGGAGTCCACCAGCTCCTCATAGTTTAAAAAGTTCAAGGTAAATGAGTTAAGAAAACGTAGTCAAATTGACGTTCCAAATATTTTCTCTCTTCTCGAATGAGCCCGGCCCACGGTTGGCATGCTACACGCAGGTACAGGAGTGCCTAACATAGTCGGAAAATACGAGTTACCCCCAAATTTTGCTCAACTGCCTCCGGGTTGAAGCATATCTATTATTCATGACATGCTCCAACTACCTTCAGTGATTCAAAGAAACCTTTGAATAGAGTTACTTGCCTAAAAAGAACAACTCCAGATCTAAAATTTTTTCTATGTAGGACCGCCCCGGGCAAAAACCTTAATAGCCGCTCCTCACCCTAGTGGATTTTGTAAGAAGATTTTTAGTACTTTGGTTTAGTAAAGTTTAACAAAGATGTTTAAATTAATACAAATGGAAACGTAACTGCGGTATGAGAGTACTTCAAAATAAAACTTGGCTGCATCGTAATTAATATCAACGTTATAGAAAACTTTTAGTTGTACACTTAAAATCTTATATTAAGATACACTTATGGTATATAAAAATATGTAAGTATGTATATGTATATATATAAATAGTATTACATTCATACTAAAACAACTTTTATTTTTGAAGTCAAAAAAAAATTTTTTAGTGCCTCTAAAATGCTCTAATTTTCATTAAAGAGACTCGATTGCCTAGAATTTTTGAAAACTCGATTTTTTTTTAATATTTTGAAAGTACAACCTTCCAAAAATATACCATACAATTTTTGTGATGATATCGACGATATTTTAGGTTCCGCAGCCTTCATAGCCGGTAGCGAACAATTGGCCCGCTTCTTGAATGGAAGCATAGTTCGTAGCAAAACTTTAAACTCATTTATCTAGAAACTACCTTTTTCGGCACTGGGTGAGAAAACAAGAAAAAACTATTTATATGAATCATCTCAAATTTGAATATGTTATTCAGTACACCGACAATGGCCGGACCACCAAAAAGTTACCTACTAGTTAGATACTTATTTTTTTAAGTAAAAGAACTAATGAAAAAGAGTCTGTTTTTGATATTCAAATTTCAAGAACGCGCTATAATGTCAAACAAATATTTATCCTTTTTTTTGGATCCGGTGATAGCTACACTCATATAGATTACATATTTTTTATTTTTCCGATAAGTAATAAGGCTAAAACTTCACCCGCACCCCAAGTGCATTTTTTGACGAGGTTATCTTCAGCGCCATTTTTTAAATAACTACAATTTTTTTTAACAATTTATAAAAATTGTTTTGCATAATTTTTGAGTATTATAATATACCTACAAAGTTTAAGAATTGTTGTTTCACCTTCAAACATGGGAACTAATGCACTCTATAAAATTAACCGAAGGGAACTAATGCACTCTATAAAATTAACCGAAGAGTTTGCAATATTTATTTTTCCTTTTTGTAATTTTGGGATTTAAATTCATTACAGTATACAATCAAGCCATTTTTTTAATAATTGTAATATGTAGAACAATATTTACTATAGAAATCAAGTGGACCATGAATAATCTCAGTTTTGATACATAATTTGTTATAAATTTATTTTTTTTTGAAACTGAAAGACTAATTCATGGTATAAAGCTTTGTTTTTATATCACAAAAAATATTGGTAAGACAAAGAATAAATGACAGAATGCATTAAGTTTGTTTGTGTGAGTGTCACATACAAACTACTGAAACAATTTGGATAACATTTTTAGAAAAGCATAGAGATAAAATTAAATAACATTTGATCACAATCGTCTCAATCAATCAGAAAATATATAAAATTAATGTTTCCAAAAGTTCGTCTATATTGAACAATTTTTATTTTTTCAATTTTGTTTCCATAACGATCAAAAGGTAGGTGACGCATATAAGAAAATAGCTGTGGTACTTTTTTCATTGCTATACGTATAAGAAGTTGTGGGCATTGGGAATCCTAAAATATATGTATGTTTATATTTGTGCAGCACTATAATCGATTTTGGTGTCCAGAAAAACTATCTCATATACATATATTTCCTATACCAATAATTTACTCCTGATTTGTACCAATTCATGGTTTTATACTATATACTCATTGTTAGTTATGTTATAGATATTCAGGTTTTATAATATTTTTTATACTTTCTTTTAGTTTGTCATTTGAGTAAAAGATGTAAAATATCGGTTGCCATAGAACTAGATGTAATAATATCAAAATGTAAACTTCAGTACAATGATGGAAAAGGAAATACTAAAATTCGTGTATCCCTTATTAATAATACTTTCTATTAGAATTGCTGTAAGTACGAATTTAATTTTAATATTATATATTTTCTATAGTGTGCTGAATTAGCCACCAAATAATTAATATACTAATCTTTTTAATCTGCGATTATTGATTTATGTGTTGTTGGTTCTGTCTTCTTGCATTAAAAACCTCACAAAGCCAACCATGATCTAAACAAGAACTTGTTTTTTCGTGAAATTTCATTTCTCATTGACGTAAAACGTCATATCGTCGATTCGTAATAACTGACCGACTGTGAAGCATCAAAACCATGATAAAGAATTTTTTTCGGAAACACCATTACTCAATACTCGCTTTGTTAATAAGTGTATTATCAGCGGTCAGTTACTTTTACATCCTATGGAGGGTTCAACATCGGGATTTCATCTTGTGGATAAAGTCCGTCAACGCGAACTACGTGCGGTACGGGTACTTTTACCCGCTAACGATAACTGTGCTCCTGCAGGTCATAGCCTTCATTTTATTCGTAACGTGCTGTGTCAACGTGTGCTCACTGACTTTGACAAAAAAGATAAAGCAACTGGAAATTGAGAAGCGATGCTCTGATTTGATGTTTTTTCAGCTCCTGGCAGACATAAAAGGAGTCAAGAATCGGGGTTGGAACGAGAAGACGGTAATTGCGATAAGTAGCTTTGTGAAAGCGCACGAGAATATCTGTAGAAGAATAGACGACCTCCGAAGGAGGGGTATCAAATGTCCCACCTCCAAGGAGGCCGAGTCGCCCGCATTCGAGAAGGTCTACGACACATAGAGCGGAATAAGGGACTAAATATGAAGCAACCTCCAAAACCGCTCAAGGAAATCGTAAATTCATCAAGAATTTCTTTCGCTTTGCTTTTGTGTCTCTATTATGTATCTAAATTAAATTAAATTATTGTTGCGAAATTAAAAAAATATTTTTTTTTGATCAGCTCTGCCGATCTTTATTCAACCAAACTTAATTACAGAGTGTTCATTCTTACTTAAAATCTACCTCTCTTAATCTAAGGCGTTCACCTGGGCACCGTCGCAGACATGGTGTCAGCAGAATTGCAGAATTTACCTGCGCGCGTGTCCCGGTCACGTTGGTCACGTTGCATTGGGTCAACCTTAGGTCGTTTGAGCTGGGCCGTCAGCGATAAATAAAATATGTCGTTAACTCCTCCCGTCTTAAATTTCAACGTCCTCGTTGAATCCTAGAAGAAAGGAATTTTGCTTACGCTCGTTACTTTAGGTGCCTCTAGTCCTATTTCCTCGCTTGCTTTTTCCGTTCCTACGTTTGACGCTTTACCAAGGGAAGCTGGATTTGACCCTGCTACTGTTGAGCGGTACATTTTTATGAAGATAATGACGATCGCCAATATTACTAGGGCCGATAAGCTGAGATTTGAGACCTATGTGGTCCTTGGTCCGCAAGAGCTGGATTTCTTCGGTGTTATTTAGATGTAGTCCTTTCATAAGTTCTAGGGTTAAAACTTCCTCGTAGGTCCTGAATTTGGAGTCTGGCTGCACGATCGGAGGTAACGGCTTTGCACTGGATATTTCTTTAGCTGTGTATGTTTGCTTGTTGACCCTGAGTGTGGTGTTCTGGTACTGAATGATGAAGGTTCCTGACAGTTCAGTGGCTTCAGCATCGATAAGGATTGTCCCGTTGAACTGGTTCAATAGTAGCGTTCCTGGGAGGATCTCTTCCGCGACAGGGATGTGTTTGTTGTCTATCTCGGTGCAGTTTGACGGTTTACTTGCCAACAGGTTAGGAATACATGTAGATTCACTAAGGTCTATAATTTCCTTTCTATTACATATCATAATCTTATCGCTAGATGAACATTTTCCTTTTATTCCATATATTTTGTTACTACATTGAATTAATTTTCCAAATTCTATTTTTATTACTAAATTTCCTCTTTTAACGGGTTTAAGTAATATTGTTTTACATAATTCCTTTTCAGTATTCGGTATGCTTACAATATAAAGTAGTGTGGACTTACTTGATGCGACTTTTATTTGCGCGAAATCAATAGCTTCTTCTAAGTTAAGATACGGAACGTTATTCTTCTCGAAAAGTTCTTTTACAATATTTACTTCACTATTTGATAAAATGAATGAGTTAACTATTTCCGCTTTCGCCCAATGTAAGGCATATTCTACATTAATAATTTCTTCTTTGATCATATCTAACCTGTATTTAATATTTATTGCTATGTTATTTTTTATGTCCTCCTTATTCTTAAAATCGTTTATAATTTTATTTGTAATATTAGTTATGTCATTTATTCGGTCTATTGTAGATTTATTTATTATAACCTGCCTATTGTTATTTTCTAGGATGTTATCCATTTTAGCTTTTAGAATCAAAAAGTCATCATGATCTGGGCTACCCGCCAACCATTTCTATGCACTACCTAAAAAGTTGAGCGATCTTTTTAATTTTGATTTAGCTTTCAATCTATTAAGTAAAGTTTTAATTTGGGTCACTTCGTGATCGAGGAAAGGGTACATGGGATGCGTAGGGTCGACATCTTTATTTATTTTAAGCTCCAAATCGCTAACCGTCTTCTCGTAGGCTTCCAATTCTATGATGTGTATTAATTTTAGGGTTCCCGTTCGCAGCTTCGCATCTCCTGTAGTCAAGGTAACTATCTTCGCGTTCGAGTAGTCCAATATTTGTACTCTGGCATAGCACCCAGTTAATAATGTCCTGAAAGAAAATGTGTTAATTTTTTATGTGACTTTTATGTACTGTCCGGCCTGATTCGGTTATTATAGTGCTGTTTTTATTTTCTTTTACCACTTCCTTTCCGTATCTAGGCGTAAGTTTTGTACCTTGGCGTTTATTGATTTTTACGTAAACTGTTTCACCTGGATTATAAATTTTGAAAACCTGTCTATTTTGATTGTGTGTGTTCAAATCGCGTTCCTGTTTGGCTTTGAGTCTCCGAAGATTGTCCAATCTGGCTTTCTCATATGTTTCCGGATCTATACTAACTCTTCTTCCGAAAAATGCTTCTATAGGTCTTTGATTTATCGTGGAGTGCACTGAGCAATTGTATTCGTACACAGCACGATCGAGCAGCTCTTCAAAGGTCCTGAGGATGTTTTCTGACCTTAAACATCTCATTATTTCGGACAGAGTCGAATGGAACCTTTCTACCTGGCCATTCGCATTACTGTAATAAGGGGGTGTTTTGAAAATTTTGATTCCCAACTGATCTTCTACCATAAAAGTAATGGAGCTTGAATTTAACGCTTTTTCATTATCTATTATTAAAATCTCCGGCACGCCAAATGTAAAGAGGAGTTGTCTTAATGGTTCTCTGATATCTTCCGCAGAGCGTGATTTAAGAATCCTAGCTTGCGCGTATTTTGAAAATTTGTCTAACGCTGTAAGTACCAATTTCTTTTCTACAATGTATATGTCCATATGCAATATTTGTCCTGGGAATTTAGGTATAGGCGTTTCTCCTACCTGAGGTTTAGCTGGGTGTCTATCGTATTTGTGCTCTTTGCAGGTGCTGCATTGTTTTACTATCTGCGTTATTTTCTGGATCATTCTGGGAAAGAAGAATTTCTCGAGTAACTGAATTCTGTTTTCTTTGGGATTCCGGTGTGCTCTTCGATGTTCTTGGAGAATTTGCTCTTCCTGCTCTATATCAGACGTTAAGTCCTTGACTCTAGTTTGCGTATGTTTTACCTTATAGTTTTGGAAGTGTACAGGATAGAAGCTTTGAATTATGCCCATGATGTCTTCTGAGGTGAAGAGTCCATTGACTATTGCTGGGTTGATGTGCTTTTTAAATATTTCTATTAGATTTTCTTGGGAATAGTTTGTTCGAGTGATAATATGCCTATGGTAAGTTGGAAATGGGATTTCGAATTTGTAGCTATTCTCGGGACCTACCTGGATCCATAATTGATTTTTGAACGAATTAATAGGGGATTTAACTGTGGGAATAAGCTCGTGAGATGAACTGTCGGCACTGTGCACTGTACCCGTCATTGAATAGACCTCGGGCACGGAGTTATTTTGAGGAGGTCGCGATTATGCGTCGGCTACGACGTTGGTCCTCCCGGGCTTATAAATTAGCTCGTAGTTGTATTCTTCAAGTATCGACTTCCACCTTTTCATTTTTGCATTATTATTTTTATGACTCAGAGCATACGTGAGCGGTTGGTGGTCGGTGAAAATTTTGACTTTAGGAGTACCATATAGATAATTTCTGAATGATTTTAATGCCCAAATTATCGCAAGCATTTCTTTCTCATTGCAAGCGTAATTCTCTTCGGCTCTATTAAGGGTCCTGGAAATGAATGTGATCGGCTTGCCATTCTGTTCAAGAACTGCTCCTATTGCATGTTGGGATGCATCAGTGGTCAGATGGAATTCTTTATTTAGGTCTGGGTACGCCAGAATTACTTCCTTTGATACCAACGCTTTTTTGATCTTACCAAATGCGTCTTTGGCATCGTCGTTCCAAGATATTTCTTTGTTTTTTGAAGCGTTTTTAGGCAGACGGCCATCCTCCCCTCTTAAGAGGTTTGTTAGAGGTTTTGCTATTTTTGCATAATCTCTGACAAAGCGGCGGTAGTACCCGGATAGTCCTAAAAAGGATCGAAGATCTTTTAATGACTTTGGTGGCGGAAAGTTGATGATAGCCTCTACTTTTGCTGGGTTGGTTTTGACCCCTTGAGGAGAAACTAGAAATCCTAAAAATTCCACGCTTGTTTTAAAGAACTCGCACTTGTCAAGTTGAACTTTCATATTAGCCGCGCTGAGTGTTTTGAAGACCGTGTCGATATCCTTGAAGTGCTTTTCTTCATTTTCGCTAAATATAATTATGTCGTCAATGTAGACGAAACAAATTTTCCCTATGTGTTCCCTTAATATGTCATCTAAGGCTCTCTGGAAAATAGCTGGAGCGTTTTTAAGACCAAACGGCAGTCTAGTGAATTCGTACTTGCCGTTATTTACTGAAAAGGCGGTCTTTTCTATGTCTGACTCTTTCAGCGGGATTTGGTGGAATCCAATTTTCAGGTCTATTACTGAGAACAATCTGTTCTTTCCTAATTGCCTTAACACTTCGCTAATTTCAGGGATAGGATAACGATCTGCTATCGTTATGCTGTTTAATTTCCTGTAGTCGATTACCATCCTGTATTTTCTTTCACCTGAAGCATCTACTTTTTTGGGCACGACCCATACGGGGGAGTTGTATGGAGATCTGGATGGCCTTATTACCCCATCGTCTAACAGTTGTTCTATTTGTTTTTCTATTTCGTCTTTTAATGACATTGGATATGGATAAAATCGAGTGTAAACGGGATTTTCTGACGTGGTATTGTTCCTACAACCTTTGTAGTGTAGGTTAATTTCTCGTCTGGTTCGGTAAACGCTTTATGAAACTTTAGGACTAAACTGCTCATAAAATGTTTTTGTTTTTCTGTCATGTGATCACCTCTTAACGTAACAGCATTCACAGACTCGGATGTGTACTGTTTAATTTGGACTTGTATCGAATTTTGGATGACCATAAAGTTGTGTCTAGTGTGAATTACTGCGGATAATTCCATTAAGGTATCATTTCCTAATATTGCATGAAATGAAACTAATGAAGGCAGTAGACAAAATTTTATTTTGTGGTCTTTCAAATTAAATAAGTTTACGAAAGTGTGGTGGGTAATTTTAACTTGTCCACCTACTGAGTTAGCAAAGAACCACTGTTCATTGGGAATCATGTATAGTATATGCTAAACTTAGACAATTAGTGTTCAATGCCATTAATTCTCTCCATTTCGAGATAGGTTGGGAGGATATCTAATTTAAAATACTTAATTTGTATATTAAATATTTGTCTAACCCATGAGACAGTTCATGGTGTTTTTTCGAGAAGCTTAGTATGTTATTGAGGTATTCCTAAAACATTACTCGTGTTTTGAGTGGTTAAAAACTCTGAGACTTGAACTGCCCATCAGTTAATATAACACTAAATGCTAAATCATACCTTGATTAAAATCTACCACGATTTAAGTTTTCACATACAGTTTAGACTATCCTGGTCTCTACGGACCATCGAATTTTGTAAGCCAATAAAAACTAGTCCATATTTTGAAGGTTTTAACTCGAGTATACTCAGGTATACTAAGGTAAAATAGTTAGTCGCACGTAACTGACAGACGCTAGAGGCGTCCTTTTCGAACTTTGATCTCTCAGGGGAGTCCACCAGCTCCTCATAGTTTAAAAAGTTCAAGGTAAATGAGTTAAGAAAACGTAGTCAAATTGACGTTCCAAATATTTTCTCTCTTCTCGAATGAGCCCGGCCCACGGTTGGCATGCTACACGCAGGTACAGGAGTGCCTAACATAGTCGGAAAATACGAGTTACCCCCAAATTTTGCTCAACTGCCTCCGGGTTGAAGCATATCTATTATTCATGACATGCTCCAACTACCTTCAGTGATTCAAAGAAACCTTTGAATAGAGTTACTTGCCTAAAAAGAACAACTCCAGATCTAAAATTTTTTCTATGTAGGACCGCCCCGGGCAAAAACCTTAATAGCCGCTCCTCACCCTAGTGGATTTTGTAAGAAGATTTTTAGTACTTTGGTTTAGTAAAGTTTAACAAAGATGTTTAAATTAATACAAATGGAAACGTAACTGCGGTATGAGAGTACTTCAAAATAAAACTTGGCTGCATCGTAATTAATATCAACGTTATAGAAAACTTTTAGTTGTACACTTAAAATCTTATATTAAGATACACTTATGGTATATAAAAATATGTAAGTATGTATATGTATATATATAAATAGTATTACATTCATACTAAAACAACTGTTATTTTTGAAGTCAAAAAAAAATTTTTTAGTGCCTCTAAAATGCTCTAATTTTCATTAAAGAGACTCGATTGCCTAGAATTTTTGAAAACTCGATTTTTTTTTAATATTTTGAAAGTACAACCTTCCAAAAATATACCATACAATTTTTGTGATGATATCGACGATATTTTAGGTTCCGCAGCCTTCATAGCCGGTAGCGAACAATTGGCCCGCTTCTTGAATGGAAGCATAGTTCGTAGCAAAACTTTAAACTCATTTATCTAGAAACTACCTTTTTCGGCACTGGGTGAGAAAACAAGAAAAAACTATTTATATGAATCATCTCAAATTTGAATATGTTATTCAGTACACCGACAATGGCCGGACCACCAAAAAGTTACCTACTAGTTAGATACTTATTTTTTTAAGTAAAAGAACTAATGAAAAAGAGTCTGTTTTTGATATTCAAATTTCAAGAACGCGCTATAATGTCAAACAAATATTTATCCCTTTTTTTTGGATCCGGTGATAGCTACACTCATATAGATTACATATTTTTTATTTTTCCGATAAGTAATAAGGCTAAAACTTCACCCGCACCCCAAGTGCATTTTTTGACGAGGTTATCTTCAGCGCCATTTTTTAAATAACTACAATTTTTTTTAACAATTTATAAAAATTGTTTTGCATAATTTTTGAGTATTATAATATACCTACAAAGTTTAAGAATTGTTGTTTCACCTTCAAACATGGGAACTAATGCACTCTATAAAATTAACCGAAGAGTTTGCAATATTTATTTTTCCTTTTTGTAATTTTGGGATTTAAATTCATTACAGTATACAATCAAGCCATTTTTTTAATAATTGTAATATGTAGAACAATATTTACTATAGAAATCAAGTGGACCATGAATAATCTCAGTTTTGATACATAATTTGTTATAAATTTATTTTTTTTTGAAACTGAAAGACTAATTCATGGTATAAAGCTTTGTTTTTATATCACAAAAAATATTGGTAAGACAAAGAATAAATGACAAAATGCATTAAGTTTGTTTGTGTGAGTGTCACATACAAACTACTGAAACAATTTGGATAACATTTTTAGAAAAGCATAGAGATAAAATTAAATAACATTTGATCACAATCGTCTCAATCAATCAGAAAATATGTAAAATTAATGTTTCCAAAAGTTCGTCTATATTGAACAATTTTTATTTTTTCAATTTTGTTTCCATAACGATCAAAAGGTAGGTGACGCATATAAGAAAATAGCTGTGGTACTTTTTTCATTGCTATACGTATAAGAAGTTGTGGGCATTGGGAATCCTAAAATATATGTATGTTTATATTTGTGCAGCACTATAATCGATTTTGGTGTCCAGAAAAACTATCTCATATACATATATTTCCTATACCAATAATTTACTCCTGATTTGTACCAATTCATGGTTTTATACCATATACTCATTGTTAGTTATGTTATAGATATTCAGGTTTTATAATATTTTTTATACTTTCTTTTAGTTTGTCATTTGAGTAAAAGATGTAAAATATCGGTTGCCATAGAACTAGATGTAATAATATCAAAATGTAAACTTCAGTACAATGATGGAAAAGGAAATACTAAAATTCGTGTATCCCTTATTAATAATACTTTCTATTAGAATTGCTGTAAGTACGAATTTAATTTTAATATTATATATTTTCTATAGTGTGCTGAATTAGCCACCAAATAATTAATATACTAATCTTTTTAATCTGCGATTATTGATTTATGTGTTGTTGGTTCTGTCTTCTTGCATTAAAAACCTCACAAAGCCAACCATGATCTAAACAAGAACTTGTTTTTTCGTGAAATTTCATTTCTCATTGACGTAAAACGTCATATCGTCGATTCGTAATAACTGACCGACTGTGAAGCATCAAAACCATGATAAAGAATTTTTTTCGGAAACAACATTACTCAATACTCGCTTTGTTAATAAGTGTATTATCAGCGGTCAGTTACTTTTACATCCTATGGAGGGTTCAACATCGGGATTTCATCTTGTGGATAAAGTCCGTCAACGCGAACTACGTGCGGTACGGGTACTTTTACCCGCTAACGATAACTGTGCTCCTGCAGGTCATAGCCTTCATTTTATTCGTAACGTGCTGTGTCAACGTGTGCTCACTGACTTTGACAGAAAAGATAAAGCAACTGGAAATTGAGAAGCGATGCTCTGATTTGATGTTTTTTCAGCTCCTGGCAGACATAAAAGGAGTCAAGAATCGGGGTTGGAACGAGAAGACGGTAATTGCGATAAGTAGCTTTGTGAAAGCGCACGAGAACATCTGTAGAAGAATAGACGACCTCCGAAGGAGGGGTATCAAATGTCCCACCTCCAAGGAGGCCGAGTCGCCCGCATTCGAGAAGGTCTACGACACATAGAGCGGAATAAGGGACTAAATATGAAGCAACCTCCAAAACCGCTCAAGGAAATCGTAAATTCATCAAGAATTTCTTTCGCTTTGCTTTTGTGTCTCTATTATGTATCTAAATTAAATTAAATTATTGTTGCGAAATTAAAAAAATATTTTTTTTTGATCAGCTCTGCCGATCTTTATTCAACCAAACTTAATTACAGAGTGTTCATTCTTACTTAAAATCTACCTCTCTTAATCTAAGGCGTTCACCTGGGCACCGTCGCAGACATGGTGTCAGCAGAATTGCAGAATTTACCTGCGCGCGAGTTTTATTTTCACCTTATTTTTAGGATGAAAAAAGGAAAAACTTAATTTTTCCAATAGACTTTTTATTTTCTTCAGAACACAGATCTTGACACGATCGAATCTTAACCAAGACTGACTCTATCTTAGAAAAACTACGCTAGAGCATCTTTTCCGAAAAGGTGCAAAAGTCACGTTCCCTGATATTCTTTTCAAAAGAGTACTATTTCATGTGGATCAACTATCTGTCGTTTGTCTGGGAATTTTGCAGATTCTGTGGGAAACTGTTTTAAACTGATTTCACTTGAATATCTACTATTTCTTAATTTCTTGGAATGAAATGTTTCATGTTGAATATTTAGATTATCAGGGAATGTAACTAGATTATCAGGGAATGTAACTCTTCCTTCGTTAAAATAAGGATTCTCCTGAATCCGGTTTACAACTTTTACTCTTAATTTTCTTTGTTTACAATAATAATAAAAAAGGACAATTATTACTATTACAGCGATTACAGTAGTAAAAGTAATTCCAGAATAGCTGATTATTTTATAATATTTTAATTCTTGAATTTCCTTAATATTTTCATTTGTCTTCAATGCAATTTCTTTGAATTTAAGAGTACTATCATCTTCAGGTTTATATTCCAAATTTGGTATAACATATTTATTTTTTATCTCTCTTATGTTATTATAATAGGTTTTGTTGTCTAAATTAACAATACAATTATAAAATTTTATAAAGTAATTACCTTTTAGATTAAATTTTCTTTCATCACAATTTGAAGTCAGCATTACATTATTAGCCAATTGAATTAACATAGAAGAATCATCAATATTATAAATATCAGTATTACAGTCTATAGTATTTTTACAATTTTTTTTGACAAAACAATGTTTGAGATTATTTAACTGATGGAGTGCTTTGTTTTCATTGTATTCGTAATATTTATTTTGGTGTTCAATTGCTATTGTTAGTTTAGTATCTATTTGCTTACAAGTGTCTTCATTTGATAAGGGTATAATCAATTTTTTATTAACTGAAATCATTTGAAAGGGTATTTTTATTAAGAATATCATTTTGTTTGCCGTTGTTCTGGAGAATCCAACTTTTAAATTCTTTATTTTATATGAGTCGATTTGGTATTCACGAATTTCTTCATGAGTTAGTAGGGATGGATGGATAATATTTAGGTTGGAAAGAATAATGTTGTCTTGTAGTTCACTTATAATTTTGTCTGTTTCCTGTATAGATAGTCTAATGTCAAATGTCGCAATCTTTAGTTTATTTTTGTCGGTTTCGTTTTTTAAGAAGCTCTGTACTAATTCTCTGTCAGTCAAAATAGCGGTATACAATTTGTTGATTGATTCATTAAAATTGTTATTGATCTGTACCTGTTTGTTGAGATTATTTATTAAGTTATGATTATTGGTATCGATGATTTCTAAGTGTTGGTTTATCATCTGTCTGTCTTCGTCGTCCATTGTTCCTGTAATCCATTTGTTGATCGTACCTAGGAAATTGAATAATCCTCGTTTTCGTATGGTATGGTGTCCGTTTTGTAACGTTGTTAACTTGTCTTGTAATTTGTCTATATCTGTCATTAAGGAACCACTGACATTTTGAGGGAATACTAATGTACTTTTTCTTAATTCTTCTATTATAATTTCAATATTCTGTAAGTCGATAATATGTAGGGAGTAGTTGTACGTTTTAGGTATAAAAATTTCTTTTTCATGTGTTATGGTGAAGCCTGAGTTTGATTCAATTTTGTCCACTTGTAACTGAGCTGTTGCTGTCGATTGGAACGTCACTAGTATGAGGAACATTATTGCCATTTTCTGAAAATTTAAGGGGACGTTTAATATTACAAGGATGCACATTGGACAAGGAGTACTTTCTAAATTTAGGTTCATCTTTGTGTCTAAGAGATTTGTAGTTTTTAATATAGCCTTGTTTTCTTGTTTCCTCGTATACTTCGCGATTTTTGTTATATTTTTCTAGTCTTTTTGTTTGAGATTTTATTAGGTTACTGTATATTTGTTCTACCGGAATTAGTCCTTCTTCGGCTTTTTGTGGAGAGGTTTTAATCGAACTGTGATATTGATTATTATAAGCATTTATGGCAATCAACATTTGGGTTCTTATGGGGTTTGGTTCTTCTAAATTGAGGATACGCAGTTTTTCTGTAAGGGTACCGTTTAGTCTTTCTACGTCTGAATTACCAGTGTGACTATTAGGTTTTACTAAATGTAGCTCTACGTTTTCTTGTTTTAGGAACTCTTTTATGTTGATATATTTGAACTCGTTGTCAGATACGATTTTTTGGGGTTTTTTGTGATTGAAATACATTCTTAATTTTTCTATAATTTCTGTATGGTTTCTGTGTTCCATTGGGTATGCTGTTGCGAATTTTGTGAATTTATCAATGAAGACCATAAATGTTTGTTTTCTATTGGTATAAGTGTCTATGTGTATTATCTGGTTTTTATTCGTTGGGATTTGTGTTCTTTTGAATTTGGGTTTTATCGGTTTTCTGTCATATTTTGAACGTTGGCATATGTCGCAATTATTAGTGACCTTATTGATAATTATTTTCAGATCTTTGTGATATATTTTAGTTTTTAAATCTTCGTAAAGTGCGATAATACCGGGGTGCTTTTGTTCTTTGTGTTGAATCGATATGACTTTAATTAACTCCTCTTCAGTTTTAATATCTTGGGCGAAATAGGAACATTTTAGAAATTTAGTGTTGGGGAATTCTTTGATTAGTATCTGTTGGATAATGTTGAACTCGTGATCTGTTATCTCTGAATAAATGACTACTTTGTTACCAATCATGTAGGTTTTCAGTTTATGGGTTAGTTCTTCTGATGTTAAGGTTGGGCTTATGTTTATTCTTCGGTTTCCTAGAATATTTTCGTATTCTTGGGTAAAATTTGAGGTAATTATAATTTGTGTTTTGAACCTATTGACTACGGTATCCAATATAGGGATGTGATCATTTTGTTCTTCTTGTGTTGAGTGGATTGTGTCAAAACTTTCTAGGTCGTCCACATTATTTTGCATAGAAATATCGGATAGTTCTTCGGAATTATTCGTTTCTTCTTCTAATTCACCTGCAACATCTTTGCTCCCTGGAATTTTTATAGTTGGGTTTAGATTGTAATTATTAATATTTGACGGGCCAGGATTGTTGTTTCGATATCCCGAGGGATTTGAGGGGTCTGAAGATTCTTGAGAGTCTCTTCCTTCGTTAAGACTGATCGTCTCGGTCAGTGCATTAATTTCGTGTTCGTTGGTATTGATTCGACTGAGAAAATCTGCTATTTTGTTTTCCTTGCCTTTTAAGTATTCAATTTTAATATTATGTTCGCCTAAAGATAGAATCCATCTTTGTAGCCTTGGATTCAGATCTTTCCCTAAATACTTGGTGTGTAACCATTTTAAAGCTTGATGGTCCGTTCTAAGCTCGAATTCTTTGCCATAAAGGTATGGTCGGAAGTACTTTACAGCCCATACAATGGCGAGTAATTCTTTTTCGGTCGTATTGTATCTAATTTCGTGATTATTCAAAGTCCTACTTGCATAGGCAATTGAGTGGTTATCTTGAAGTAATACAGCGCCAATAGCAAACTGACTGGCGTCTGTGTTTAGCTTGAATGGTCTGCTGAAGTCGGGGTATTTGAGAATGGGATGAGAAGTTATTAGAGCTTTCAACTGTTCAAAGGCGTTGATGTAGGATGGGTCAAACTTATTTATCTGGGTATCCTTTTTTAAATATTTCGTCAATGGCTGAGCAACCCGGGCATAGTCTTTTATAAACTTTCTATAGTACCCTGTAATTCCTAAAAAGGACTTAATCTGTTTTTGTGTTGTGGGAAGTTTAAGCTCGATTATATCTTTTATTTTCCTTGGATTAGGCTTGATACCGTTAATCGTTAGTACATGTCCTAGGTATTCTGTTTCTTTGCAAAAAAAGTTGCACTTATCAATCTGTATCTTTAAGTTAGCTTGCCGGAGT
Source organism: Tolmerus cingulatus (assembly GCA_959613345.1). Classification (NCBI taxonomy): domain Eukaryota; kingdom Metazoa; phylum Arthropoda; class Insecta; order Diptera; family Asilidae; genus Tolmerus; species Tolmerus cingulatus. The sequence continues at coordinate 20,462,781 of OY390709.1, read as the reverse complement.
TTGTTCAATATTCTGTTAATATTTTCTGCGTGTTCTTGAATGGACGTACTAAAAATCAATATGTCATCGAGATAGACGACACAGATTTTATTGATATATTCTCTGAGCACCGAGTTGATTAGCCTTTGAAAAGTTGCAGGGGCGTTTTTTAAGCCGAAGGGCATTCGAATATACTCGTAATGCCCAAACGGGGTGGAAAATGCGGTCTTTTTTTGATCATCTTCTTTTACTAGTATTTGGTGAAAGCCCTTCGCCAAATCTATTGTAGTGAAGTATTGTGCTTTACCAAGTTTATCTAGAATATTATCGACGTTGGGTATAGGAAATTTATCGTCAATTGTGATCTCGTTTAGTTTCCTGTAATCGATCACTATTCGCCATTTTTTTATATTGGAATTGTCCATTTTCTTGGGGACAATCCAAAGTGGCGAGTTGTATGGGGAATTTGATTCTCTAATAATGCCCTGTTTTAGCATATCTCTAATTTGGGTTTCAATTTCTTTTTCGTGAACTTGTGGGTAACGGTAAAGTTTACAATAAATTGGGTTGTCATGTTTTAGACGGATTTCATGCTTAATTTCGTGGGTGGAGGTCAAATTATCACCTTCACGAAAAAATAAGTCCTTATTCTTCGTTAATAAATCTTTTAGATAAGACTTTTCTTCGTTATTTAAATGTTCCTGATTTATTCTATTTGATATTTCTTCTTTCTCATCGTTTATAGGTTCTAGGTGATTTGCTTGAGCAATTTCACTGGGATAGTCGATATTTTCAAGAGGGATTTTATACTTAGAAAAAATTTGCAGATATTGATTACTAAGGTCGATTTTTGACTGGAATGGAACTAGGAAGTTATTGCCAATTATGGCCTCATATTTTCTACTCTTAAGAGGGAAAATTTTCCATTCTAATGTTCCCTTCCTGATCAGTTCCTTGGGAATGGGTGTTATTATTTTATGTGTTACGAAATTAGGACCTCCTAAAGAATTATATTTAAGGGGTTTTTCCAACTTCGTAATATTATAAGGTAATATATTGGGCTTTATTAAACTAGTGTCTGATCCGGTATCGAGTAGGCAATTTATTGAAATGTTATCAAAAGTTAATTTTATAATGGGAAGTTTGTTTTCCGAGGCTAGTCTGTAAAATTTACTTCTTCGTTGATTTCGGTTTCTCTATTAAAACTATCTACCTCCATTGGTTCCGATCGATTATTCTCGTTTCTATATTGTCCTGATTCACTCTATCTTCTTGTTCGGCAAGTTTTTGCGTTAAAAATGCTATTTGGGTTGTTAACTGTTCTATTGTTGCCATTATTACACTCTAGATTTAGTAAACAAAGTGCTGTACACAAATGGTCACTTTATTTCCACTTTAATTGGGAATATCACACTTTAAACAAACAAAAATGTTCGACACAAGTGATCGCTTAATTCCAACTTTAGTCGAAAATATCACTGTGTTTATTTTATTAGCCACTTTAATTATTGAACTTGAGTTCACTTAAGCCAATTTTTGGTTCGTATGATTCTTTACCGACTGCGCCAGTTTTATTTTCACCTTATTTTTAGGATGAAAAAAGGAAAAACTTAATTTTTCCAATAGACTTTTTATTTTCTTCAGAACACAGATCTTGACACGATCGAATCTTAACCAAGACTGACTCTATCTTAGAAAAACTACGCTAGAGCATCTTTTCCGAAAAGGTGCAAAAGTCACGTTCCCTGATATTCTTTTCAAAAGAGTACTATTTCATGTGGATCAACTATCTGTCGTTTGTCTGGGAATTTTGCAGATTCTGTGGGAAACTGTTTTAAACTGATTTCACTTGAATATCTACTATTTCTTAATTTCTTGGAATGAAATGTTTCATGTTGAATATTTAGATTATCAGGGAATGTAACTAGATTATCAGGGAATGTAACTCGCGTGTCCCGGTCACGTTGGTCACGTTGCATTGGGTCAACCTTAGGTCGTTTGAGCTGGGCCGTCAGCGATAAATAAAATATGTCGTTAACTCCTCCCGTCTTAAATTTCAACGTCCTCGTTGAATCCTAGAAGAAAGGAATTTTGCTTACGCTCGTTACTTTAGGTGCCTCTAGTCCTATTTCCTCGCTTGCTTTTTCCGTTCCTACGTTTGACGCTTTACCAAGGGAAGCTGGATTTGACCCTGCTACTGTTGAGCGGTACATTTTTATGAAGATAATGACGATCGCCAATATTACTAGGGCCGATAAGCTGAGATTTGAGACCTATGTGGTCCTTGGTCCGCAAGAGCTGGATTTCTTCGGTGTTATTTAGATGTAGTCCTTTCATAAGTTCTAGGGTTAAAACTTCCTCGTAGGTCCTGAATTTGGAGTCTGGCTGCACGATCGGAGGTAACGGCTTTGCACTGGATATTTCTTTAGCTGTGTATGTTTGCTTGTTGACCCTGAGTGTGGTGTTCTGGTACTGAATGATGAAGGTTCCTGACAGTTCAGTGGCTTCAGCATCGATAAGGATTGTCCCGTTGAACTGGTTCAATAGTAGCGTTCCTGGGAGGATCTCTTCCGCGACAGGGATGTGTTTGTTGTCTATCTCGGTGCAGTTTGACGGTTTACTTGCCAACAGGTTAGGAATACATGTAGATTCACTAAGGTCTATAATTTCCTTTCTATTACATATCATAATCTTATCGCTAGATGAACATTTTCCTTTTATTCCATATATTTTGTTACTACATTGAATTAATTTTCCAAATTCTATTTTTATTACTAAATTTCCTCTTTTAACGGGTTTAAGTAATATTGTTTTACATAATTCCTTTTCAGTATTCGGTATGCTTACAATATGAAGTAGTGTGGACTTACTTGATGCGACTTTTATTTGCGCGAAATCAATAGCCTCTTCTAAGTTAAGATACGGAACGTTATTCTTCTCGAAAAGTTCTTTTACAATTTTTACTTCACTATTTGATAAAATGAATGAGTTAACTATTTCCGCTTTCGCCCAATGTAAGGCATATTCTACATTAATAATTTCTTCTTTGATCATATCTAACCTGTATTTAATATTTATTGCTATGTTATTTTTTATGTCCTCCTTATTCTTAAAATCGTTTATAATTTTATTTGTAATATTAGTTATGTCATTTATTCGGTCTATTGTAGATTTATTTATTATAACCTGCCTATTGTTATTTTCTAGGATGTTATCCATTTTAGCTTTTAGAATCAAAAAGTCATCATGATCTGGGCTACCCGCCAACCATTTCTATGCACTACCTAAAAAGTTGAGCGATCCTTTTAATTTTGATTTAGCTTTCAATCTATTAAGTAAAGTTTTAATTTGGGTCACTTCGTGATCGAGGAAAGGGTACATGGGATGCGTAGGGTCGACATCTTTATTTATTTTAAGCTCCAAATCGCTAACCGTCTTCTCGTAGGCTTCCAATTCTATGATGTGTATTAATTTTAGGGTTCCCGTTCGCAGCTTCGCATCTCCTGTAGTCAAGGTAACTATCTTCGCGTTCGAGTAGTCCAATATTTGTACTCTGGCATAGCACCCAGTTAATAATGTCCTGAAAGAAAATGTGTTAATTTTTTATGTGACTTTTATGTACTGTCCGGCCTGATTCGGTTATTATAGTGCTGTTTTTATTTTCTTTTACCACTTCCTTTCCGTATCTAGGCGTAAGTTTTGTACCTTGGCGTTTATTGATTTTTACGTAAACTGTTTCACCTGGATTATAAATTTTGAAAACCTGTCTATTTTGATTGTGTGTGTTCAAATCGCGTTCCTGTTTGGCTTTGAGTCTCCGAAGATTGTCCAATCTGGCTTTCTCATATGTTTCCGGATCTATACTAACTCTTCTTCCGAAAAATGCTTCTATAGGTCTTTGATTTATCGTGGAGTGCACTGAGCAATTGTACTCGTACACAGCACGATCGAGCAACTCTTCAAAGGTCCTGAGGATGTTTTCTGACCTTAAACATCTCATTATTTCGGACAGAGTCGAATGGAACCTTTCTACCTGGCCATTCGCATTACTATAATAAGGGGGTGTTTTGAAAATTTTGATTCCCAACTGATCTTCTACCATAAAAGTAATGGAGCTTGAATTTAACGCTTTTTCATTATCTATTATTAAAATCTCCGGTACGCCAAATGTAAAGAGGAGTTGTCTTAATGGTTCTCTGATATCTTCCGCAGAGCGTGATTTAAGAATCCTAGCTTGCGCGTATTTTGAAAATTTGTCTAACGCTGTAAGTACCAATTTCTTTTCTACAATGTATATGTCCATATGCAATATTTGTCCTGGGAATTTAGGTATAGGCGTTTCTCCTACCTGAGGTTTAGCTGGGTGTCTATCGTATTTGTGCTCTTTGCAGGTGCTGCATTGTTTTACTATCTGCGTTATTTTCTGGATCATTCTGGGAAAGAAGAATTTCTCGAGTAACTGAATTCTGTTTTCTTTGGGATTCCGGTGTGCTCTTCGATGTTCTTGGAGAATTTGCTCTTCTTGCTCTATTTCAGACGTTAAGTCCTTGACTCTAGTTTGCGTATGTTTTACCTTATAGTTTTGGAAGTGTACAGGATAGAAGCTTTGAATTATGCCCATGATGTCTTCTGAGGTGAAGAGTCCATTGACTATTGCTGGGTTGATGTGCTTTTTAAATATTTCTATTAGATTTTCTTGGGAATAGTTTGTTCGAGTGATAATATGCCTATGGTAAGTTGGAAATGGGATTTCGAATTTGTAGCTATTCTCGGGACCTACCTGGATCCATAATTGATTTTTGAACGAATTAATAGGGGATTTAACTGTGGGAATAAGCTCGTGAGATGAACTGTCGGCACTGTGCACTGTACCCGTCATTGAATAGACCTCGGGCACGGAGTTATTTTGAGGAGGTCGCGATTATGCGTCGGCTACGACGTTGGTCCTCCCGGGCTTATAAATTAGCTCGTAGTTGTATTCTTCAAGTATCGACTTCCACCTTTTCATTTTTGCATTATTATTTTTATGACTCAGAGCATACGTGAGCGGTTGGTGGTCGGTGAAAATTTTGACTTTAGGAGTACCATATAGATAATTTCTGAATGATTTTAATGCCCAAATTATCGCAAGCATTTCTTTCTCATTGCAAGCGTAATTCTCTTCGGCTCTATTAAGGGTCCTGGAAATGAATGTGATCGGCTTGCCATTCTGTTCAAGAACTGCTCCTATTGCATGTTGGGATGCATCAGTGGTCAGATGGAATTCTTTATTTAGGTCTGGGTACGCCAGAATTACTTCCTTTGATACCAACGCTTTTTTGATCTTACCAAATGCGTCTTTGGCATCGTCGTTCCAAGATATTTCTTTGTTTTTTGAAGCGTTTTTAGGCAGACGGCCATCCTCCCCTCTTAAGAGGTTTGTTAGAGGTTTTGCTATTTTTGCATAATCTCTGACAAAGCGGCGGTAGTACCCGGATAGTCCTAAAAGGGATCGAAGATCTTTTAATGTCTTTGGTGGCGGAAAGTTGATGATAGCCTCTACTTTTGCTGGGTTGGCTTTGACCCCTTGAGGAGAAACTAGAAATCCTAAAAATTCCACGCTTGTTTTAAAGAACTCGCACTTGTCAAGTTGAACTTTCATATTAGCCGCGCTGAGTGTTTTGAAGACCGTGTCGATGTCCTTGAAGTGCTTTTCTTCATTTTCGCTAAATATAATTATGTCGTCAATGTAGACGAAACAAATTTTCCCTATGTGTTCCCTTAATATGTCATCTAAGGCTCTCTGGAAAATAGCTGGAGCGTTTTTAAGACCGAACGGCAGTCTAGTGAATTCGTACTTGCCGTTATTTACTGAAAAGGCGGTCTTTTCTATGTCTGACTCTTTCAGCGGGATTTGGTGGAATCCAATTTTCAGGTCTATTACTGAGAACAATCTGTTCTTTCCTAATTGCCTTAACACTTCGCTAATTTCAGGGATAGGATAACGATCTGCTATCGTTATGCTGTTTAATTTCCTGTAGTCGATTACCATCCTGTATTTTCTTTCACCTGAAGCATCTACTTTTTTGGGCACGACCCATACGGGGGAGTTGTATGGAGATCTGGATGGCCTTATTACCCCATCGTCTAACAGTTGTTCTATTTGTTTTTCTATTTCGTCTTTTAATGACATTGGATATGGATAAAATCGAGTGTAAACGGGATTTTCTGACGTGGTATTGTTCCTACAACCTTTGTAGTGTAGGTTAATTTCTCGTCTGGTTCGGTAAACGCTTTATGAAACTTTAGGACTAAACTGCTCATAAAATGTTTTTGTTTTTCTGTCATGTGATCACCTCTTAACGTAACAGCATTCACAGACTCGGATGTGTACTGTTTAATTTGGACTTGTATCGAATTTTGGATGACCATAAAGTTGTGTCTAGTGTGAATTACTGCGGATAATTCCATTAAGGTATCATTTCCTAATATTGCATGAAATGAAACTAATGAAGGCAGTAGACAAAATTTTATTTTGTGGTCTTTCAAATTAAATAAGTTTACGAAAGTGTGGTGGGTAATTTTAACTTGTCCACCTACTGAGTTAGCAAAGAACCACTGTTCATTGGGAATCATGTATAGTATATGCTAAACTTAGACAATTAGTGTTCAATGCCATTAATTCTCTCCATTTCGAGATAGGTTGGGAGGATATCTAATTTAAAATACTTAATTTGTATATTAAATATTTGTCTAACCCATGAGACAGTTCATGGTGTTTTTTCGAGAAGCTTAGTATGTTATTGAGGTATTCCTAAAACATTACTCGTGTTTTGAGTGGTTAAAAACTCTGAGACTTGAACTGCCCATCAGTTAATATAACACTAAATGCTAAATCATACCTTGATTAAAATCTACCACGATTTAAGTTTTCACATACAGTTTAGACTATCCTGGTCTCTACGGACCATCGAATTTTGTAAGCCAATAAAAACTAGTCCATATTTTGAAGGTTTTAACTCGAGTATACTTAGGTATACTAAGGTAAAATAGTTAGTCGCACGTAACTGACAGACGCTAGAGGCGTCCTTTTCGAACTTTGATCTCTCAGGGGAGTCCACCAGCTCCTCATAGTTTAAAAAGTTCAAGGTAAATGAGTTAAGAAAACGTAGTCAAATTGACGTTCCCAATATTTTCTCTCTTCTCGAATGAGCCCGGCCCACGGTTGGCATGCTACACGCAGGTACAGGAGTGCCTAACATAGTCGGAAAATACGAGTTACCCCCAAATTTTGCTCAACTGCCTCCGGGTTGAAGCATATCTATTATTCATGACATGCTCCAACTACCTTCAGTGATTCAAAGAAACCTTTGAATAGAGTTACTTGCCTAAAAAGAACAACTCCAGATCTAAAATTTTTTCTATGTAGGACCGCCCCGGGCAAAAACCTTAATAGCCGCTCCTCACCCTAGTGGATTTTGTAAGAAGATTTTTAGTACTTTGGTTTAGTAAAGTTTAACAAAGATGTTTAAATTAATACAAATGGAAACGTAACTGCGGTATGAGAGTACTTCAAAATAAAACTTGGCTGCATCGTAATTAATATCAACGTTATAGAAAACTTTTAGTTGTACACTTAAAATCTTATATTAAGATACACTTATGGTATATAAAAATATGTAAGTATGTATATGTATATATATAAATAGTATTACATTCATACTAAAACAACTGTTATTTTTGAAGTCAAAAAAAAATTTTTTAGTGCCTCTAAAATGCTCTAATTTTCATTAAAGAGACTCGATTGCCTAGAATTTTTGAAAACTCGATTTTTTTTTAATATTTTGAAAGTACAACCTTCCAAAAATATACCATACAATTTTTGTGATGATATCGACGATATTTTAGGTTCCGCAGCCTTCATAGCCGGTAGCGAACAATTGGCCCGCTTCTTGAATGGAAGCATAGTTCGTAGCAAAACTTTAAACTCATTTATCTAGAAACTACCTTTTTCGGCACTGGGTGAGAAAACAAGAAAAAACTATTTATATGAATCATCTCAAATTTGAATATGTTATTCAGTACACCGACAATGGCCGGACCACCAAAAAGTTACCTACTAGTTAGATACTTATTTTTTTAAGTAAAAGAACTAATGAAAAAGAGTCTGTTTTTGATATTCAAATTTCAAGAACGCGCTATAATGTCAAACAAATATTTATCCTTTTTTTTGGATCCGGTGATAGCTACACTCATATAGATTACATATTTTTTATTTTTCCGATAAGTAATAAGGCTAAAACTTCACCCGCACCCCAAGTGCATTTTTTGACGAGGTTATCTTCAGCGCCATTTTTTAAATAACTACAATTTTTTTTAACAATTTATAAAAATTGTTTTGCATAATTTTTGAGTATTATAATATACCTACAAAGTTTAAGAATTGTTGTTTCACCTTCAAACATGGGAACTAATGCACTCTATAAAATTAACCGAAGGGAACTAATGCACTCTATAAAATTAACCGAAGAGTTTGCAATATTTATTTTTCCTTTTTGTAATTTTGGGATTTAAATTCATTACAGTATACAATCAAGCCATTTTTTTAATAATTGTAATATGTAGAACAATATTTACTATAGAAATCAAGTGGACCATGAATAATCTCAGTTTTGATACATAATTTGTTATAAATTTATTTTTTTTTGAAACTGAAAGACTAATTCATGGTATAAAGCTTTATTTTTATATCACAAAAAATATTGGTAAGACAAAGAATAAATGACAGAATGCATTAAGTTTGTTTGTGTGAGTGTCACATACAAACTACTGAAACAATTTGGATAACATTTTTAGAAAAGCATAGAGATAAAATTAAATAACATTTGATCACAATCGTCTCAATCAATCAGAAAATATGTAAAATTAATGTTTCCAAAAGTTCGTCTATATTGAACAATATTTATTTTTTCAATTTTGTTTCCATAACGATCAAAAGGTAGGTGACGCATATAAGAAAATAGCTGTGGTACTTTTTTCATTGCTATACGTATAAGAAGTTGTGGGCATTGGGAATCCTAAAATATATGTATGTTTATATTTGTGCAGCACTATAATCGATTTTGGTGTCCAGAAAAACTATCTCATATACATATATTTCCTATACCAATAATTTACTCCTGATTTGTACCAATTCATGGTTTTATACCATATACTCATTGTTAGTTATGTTATAGATATTCAGGTTTTATAATATTTTTTATACTTTCTTTTAGTTTGTCATTTGAGTAAAAGATGTAAAATATCGGTTGCCATAGAACTAGATGTAATAATATCAAAATGTAAACTTCAGTACAATGATGGAAAAGGAAATACTAAAATTCGTGTATCCCTTATTAATAATACTTTCTATTAGAATTGCTGTAAGTACGAATTTAATTTTAATATTATATATTTTCTATAGTGTGCTGAATTAGCCACCAAATAATTAATATACTAATCTTTTTAATCTGCGATTATTGATTTATGTGTTGTTGGTTCTGTCTTCTTGCATTAAAAACCTCACAAAGCCAACCATGATCTAAACAAGAACTTGTTTTTTCGTGAAATTTCATTTCTCATTGACGTAAAACGTCATATCGTCGATTCGTAATAACTGACCGACTGTGAAGCATCAAAACCATGATAAAGAATTTTTTTCGGAAACACCATTACTCAATACTCGCTTTGTTAATAAGTGTATTATCAGCGGTCAGTTACTTTTACATCCTATGGAGGGTTCAACATCGGGATTTCATCTTGTGGATAAAGTCCGTCAACGCGAACTACGTGCGGTACGGGTACTTTTACCCGCTAACGATAACTGTGCTCCTGCAGGTCATAGCCTTCATTTTATTCGTAACGTGCTGTGTCAACGTGTGCTCACTGACTTTGACAAAAAAGATAAAGCAACTGGAAATTGAGAAGCGATGCTCTGATTTGATGTTTTTTCAGCTCCTGGCAGACATAAAAGGAGTCAAGAATCGGGGTTGGAACGAGAAGACGGTAATTGCGATAAGTAGCTTTGTGAAAGCGCACGAGAACATCTGTAGAAGAATAGACGACCTCCGAAGGAGGGGTATCAAATGTCCCACCTCCAAGGAGGCCGAGTCGCCCGCATTCGAGAAGGTCTACGACACATAGAGCGGAATAAGGGACTAAATATGAAGCAACCTCCAAAACCGCTCAAGGAAATCGTAAATTCATCAAGAATTTCTTTCGCTTTGCTTTTGTGTCTCTATTATGTATCTAAATTAAATTAAATTATTGTTGCGAAATTAAAAAAATATTTTTTTTTGATCAGCTCTGCCGATCTTTATTCAACCAAACTTAATTACAGAGTGTTCATTCTTACTTAAAATCTACCTCTCTTAATCTAAGGCGTTCACCTGGGCACCGTCGCAGACATGGTGTCAGCAGAATTGCAGAATTTACCTGCGCGCGTGTCCCGGTCACGTTGGTCACGTTGCATTGGGTCAACCTTAGGTCGTTTGAGCTGGGCCGTCAGCGATAAATAAAATATGTCGTTAACTCCTCCCGTCTTAAATTTCAACGTCCTCGTTGAATCCTAGAAGAAAGGAATTTTGCTTACGCTCGTTACTTTAGGTGCCTCTAGTCCTATTTCCTCGCTTGCTTTTTCCGTTCCTACGTTTGACGCTTTACCAAGGGAAGCTGGATTTGACCCTGCTACTGTTGAGCGGTACATTTTTATGAAGATAATGACGATCGCCAATATTACTAGGGCCGATAAGCTGAGATTTGAGACCTATGTGGTCCTTGCTCCGCAAGAGCTGGATTTCTTCGGTGTTATTTAGATGTAGTCCTTTCATAAGTTCTAGGGTTAAAACTTCCTCGTAGGTCCTGAATTTGGAGTCTGGCTGCACGATCGGAGGTAACGGCTTTGCACTGGATATTTCTTTAGCTGTGTATGTTTGCTTGTTGACCCTGAGTGTGGTGTTCTGGTACTGAATGATGAAGGTTCCTGACAGTTCAGTGGCTTCAGCATCGATAAGGATTGTCCCGTTGAACTGGTTCAATAGTAGCGTTCCTGGGAGGATCTCTTCCGCGACAGGGATGTGTTTGTTGTCTATCTCGGTGCAGTTTGACGGTTTACTTGCCAACAGGTTAGGAATACATGTAGATTCACTAAGGTCTATAATTTCCTTTCTATTACATATCATAATCTTATCGCTAGATGAACATTTTCCTTTTATTCCATATATTTTGTTACTACATTGAATTAATTTTCCAAATTCTATTTTTATTACTAAATTTCCTCTTTTAACGGGTTTAAGTAATATTGTTTTACATAATTCCTTTTCAGTATTCGGTATGCTTACAATATAAAGTAGTGTGGACTTACTTGATGCGACTTTTATTTGCGCGAAATCAATAGCTTCTTCTAAGTTAAGATACGGAACGTTATTCTTCTCGAAAAGTTCTTTTACAATATTTACTTCACTATTTCATAAAATGAATGAGTTAACTATGTATTTCCGCTTTCGCCCAATGTAAGGCATATTCTACATTAATAATTTCTTCTTTGATCATATCTAACCTGTATTTAATATTTATTGCTATGTTATTTTTTATGGTCTCCTTATTCTTAAAATCGTTTATAATTTTATTTGTAATATTAGTTATGTCATTTATTCGGTCTATTGTAGATTTATTTATTATAACCTGCCTATTGTTATTTTCTAGGATGTTATCCATTTTAGCTTTTAGAATCAAAAAGTCATCATGATCTGGGCTACCCGCCAACCATTTCTATGCACTACCTAAAAAGTTGAGCGATCTTTTTAATTTTGATTTAGCTTTCAATCTATTAAGTAAAGTTTTAATTTGGGTCACTTCGTGATCGAGGAAAGGGTACATGGGATGCGTAGGGTCGACATCTTTATTTATTTTAAGCTCCAAATCGCTAACCGTCTTCTCGTAGGCTTCCAATTCTATGATGTGTATTAATTTTAGGGTTCCCGTTCGCAGCTTCGCATCTCCTGTAGTCAAGGTAACTATCTTCGCGTTCGAGTAGTCCAATATTTGTACTCTGGCATAGCACCCAGTTAATAATGTCCTGAAAGAAAATGTGTTAATTTTTTATGTGACTTTTATGTACTGTCCGGCCTGATTCGGTTATTATAGTGCTGTTTTTATTTTCTTTTACCACTTCCTTTCCGTATCTAGGCGTAAGTTTTGTACCTTGGCGTTTATTGATTTTTACGTAAACTGTTTCACCTGGATTATAAATTTTGAAAACCTGTCTATTTTGATTGTGTGTGTTCAAATCGCGTTCCTGTTTGGCTTTGAGTCTCCGAAGATTGTCCAATCTGGCTTTCTCATATGTTTCCGGATCTATACTAACTCTTCTTCCGAAAAATGCTTCTATAGGTCTTTGATTTATCGTGGAGTGCACTGAGCAATTGTACTCGTACACAGCACGATCGAGCAACTCTTCAAAGGTCCTGAGGATGTTTTCTGACCTTAAACATCTCATTATTTCGGACAGAGTCGAATGGAACCTTTCTACCTGGCCATTCGCATTACTGTAATAAGGGGGTGTTTTGAAAATTTTGATTCCCAACTGATCTTCTACCATAAAAGTAATGGAGCTTGAATTTAACGCTTTTTCATTATCTATTATTAAAATCTCCGGTACGCCAAATGTAAAGAGGAGTTGTCTTAATGGTTCTCTGATATCTTCCGCAGAGCGTGATTTAAGAATCCTAGCTTGCGCGTATTTTGAAAATTTGTCTAACGCTGTAAGTACCAATTTCTTTTCTACAATGTATATGTCCATATGCAATATTTGTCCTGGGAATTTAGGTATAGGCGTTTCTCCTACCTGAGGTTTAGCTGGGTGTCTATCGTATTTGTGCTCTTTGCAGGTGCTGCATTGTTTTACTATCTGCGTTATTTTCTGGATCATTCTGGGAAAGAAGAATTTCTCGAGTAACTGAATTCTGTTTTCTTTGGGATTCCGGTGTGCTCTTCGATGTTCTTGGAGAATTTGCTCTTCTTGCTCTATTTCAGACGTTAAGTCCTTGACTCTAGTTTGCGTATGTTTTACCTTATAGTTTTGGAAGTGTACAGGATAGAAGCTTTGAATTATGCCCATGATGTCTTCTGAGGTGAAGAGTCCATTGACTATTGCTGGGTTGATGTGCTTTTTAAATATTTCTATTAGATTTTCTTGGGAATAGTTTGTTCGAGTGATAATATGCCTATGGTAAGTTGGAAATGGGATTTCGAATTTGTAGCTATTCTCGGGACCTACCTGGATCCATAATTGATTTTTGAACGAATTAATAGGGGATTTAACTGTGGGAATAAGCTCGTGAGATGAACTGTCGGCACTGTGCACTGTACCCGTCATTGAATAGACCTCGGGCACGGAGTTATTTTGAGGAGGTCGCGATTATGCGTCGGCTACGACGTTGGTCCTCCCGGGCTTATAAATTAGCTCGTAGTTGTATTCTTCAAGTATCGACTTCCACCTTTTCATTTTTGCATTATTATTTTTATGACTCAGAGCATACGTGAGCGGGTGGTGGTCGGTGAAAATTTTGACTTTAGGAGTACCATATAGATAATTTCTGTGTGATTTTAATGCCCAAATTATCGCAAGCATTTCTTTCTCATTGCAAGCGTAATTCTCTTCGGCTCTATTAAGGGTCCTGGAAATGAATGTGATCGGCTTGCCATTCTGTTCAAGAACTGCTCCTATTGCATGTTGGGATGCATCAGTGGTCAGATGGAATTCTTTATTTAGGTCTGGGTACGCCAGAATTACTTCCTTTGATACCAACGCATTTTTGATCTTACCAAATGCGTCTTTGGCATCGTCGTTCCAAGATATTTCTTTGTTTTTTGAAGCGTTTTTAGGCAGACGGCCATCCTCCCCTCTTAAGAGGTTTGTTAGAGGTTTTGCTATTTTTGCATAATCTCTGACAAAGCGGCGGTAGTACCCGGATAGTCCTAAAAAGGATCGAAGATCTTTTAATGTCTTTGGTGGCGGAAAGTTGATGATAGCCTCTACTTTTGCTGGGTTGGCTTTGACCCCTTGAGGAGAAACTAGAAATCCTAAAAATTCCACGCTTGTTTTAAAGAACTCGCACTTGTCAAGTTGAACTTTCATATTAGCCGCGCTGAGTGTTTTGAAGACCGTGTCGATATCCTTGAAGTGCTTTTCTTCATTTTCGCTAAATATAATTATGTCGTCAATGTAGACGAAACAAATTTTCCCTATGTGTTCCCTTAATATGTCATCTAAGGCTCTCTGGAAAATAGCTGGAGCGTTTTTAAGACCAAACGGCAGTCTAGTGAATTCGTACTTGCCGCTATTTACTGAAAAGGCGGTCTTTTCTATGTCTGACTCTTTCAGCGGGATTTGGTGGAATCCACTTTTCAGGTCTATTACTGAGAACAATCTGTTCTTTCCTAATTGCCTTAATACTTCGCTAATTTCAGGGATAGGATAACGATCTGCTATCGTTATGCTGTTTAATTTCCTGTAGTCGATTACCATCCTGTATTTTCTTTCACCTGAAGCGTCTACTTTTTTGGGCACGACCCATACGGGGGAGTTGTATGGAGATCTGGATGGCCTTATTACCCCATCGTCTAACAGTTGTTCTATTTGTTTTTCTATTTCGTCTTTTAATGACATTGGATATGGATAAAATCGAGTGTAAACGGGATTTTCTGACGTGGTCCGTATTGTTCCTACAACCTTTGTAGTGTAGGTTAATTTCTCGTCTGGTTCGGTAAACGCTTTATGAAACTTTAGGACTAAACTGCTCATAAAATGTTTTTGTTTTTCTGTCATGTGATCACCTCTTAACGTAACAGCATTCACAGACTCGGATGTGTACTGTTTAATTTGGACTTGTATCGAATTTTGGATGACCATAAAGTTGTGTCTAGTGTGAATTACTGCGGATAATTCCATTAAGGTATCATTTCCTAATATTGCATGAAATGAAACTAATGAAGGCAGTAGACAACATTTTATTTTGTGGTCTTTCAAATTAAATAAGTTTACGAAAGTGTGGTGGGTAATTTTAACTTGTCCACCTACTGAGTTAGCAAAGAACCACTGTTCATTGGGAATAGGCTTTTTTACGAATTTTGGCTGAATGTAATTTTTGTTTGAACCTGTATCTATAAGGATTTTTAATATCTCTCCGCTTCCCGTTTTACACTCAAAATAGGGCAGCGAAGATCTCTTCATTCTAAAAAATGTATGTCAGAAAGATCTGTATTTTGATATTCCATGTCTTGCGTATTGCCGTACACTTGTTCGGTATATTCGCTGAGAGTTTGATCGTAATTATTTTCGTGGTCGACTTGTTGTTGAATTTGCTGGTAGGCTACCGTATCATTAAGCTGGTCTGGGGGCGGTTGATAATTATCTGACTGTTGTTCTTGGGGTGACCAATTTGGGCTTTCGCTATTTATGTGAAAATTTCTTTGAATCTTTGGGGGTGGGACTGTTCTTTGTGTTGTCTGATTAAATGGTGGCCTTTTTCCGGCATATTTCGGGGGTTGTGGTCTATTTGCATAGTCAACTAGCCTAGTCTGCATGCTTCGATCGATATCCATAGGCTCAGGTCTAGGTTGTGGTTTTGGTGCGTTTGGTCTCTGCGGGGGTTGTGGAAATTGCTGAACATTATTATAATAGGGATTTGGAGCCGTAAAGTATTGTTGAGGTCTAACTCCAAATTGCGGAAAATGAGCGAGCTGTGGGTAAAATTGTGCTTGTCTATTAAATTGGGGCTGATGGGTTTTTTTAGGTGGTGTCGGTGGAGGAACCTGTGGAGATCTTCTATAATTCCCATGATAATTGTTGGCGTAATTAGCTCTGAAATTTTGATTTTCTAGTTTTAAACAGAAGTGTAGTGCCTGTGGCAAATCCGCTGGCTCTTTCATGCCTAATAGTCTCGGTAAATCACCGTTGAGTCCCCGAATAAACGTGTCCAAAGCTTTGTCCCTATACGTTTCTGTTAATAAACGCATAGATTCCGTACTTATCTCCATGCAGGAGATCTTATTGAGTATCAGCGACAGATGTGAATAGATCTGTTGGTAAAATTCTTGAATCGTTGCTTTGCCTTGGATAAGAGATGTTAACTGATATTCCAAGGTGCCTAGATCGCGTTTGTCGGCGTAGTGGATAGTCAAGCATCGGCAAATAGCTTTCCAATCCAATGGGGTATTGTAGGATTCAAGGGCTATATCCGCGTTTCCGACAATCTTATTTCTTATGACGCTGAGAATACTATAATACTTGGGGGTACCTTTACTAGGTTCGTATATTTGTAGGATTCTTTCGACGCTCTTTTTCCACGAGGAAAACTCGCCAGGATTACCTGAGAATTCCCTCAAACAACGAACAACGTCCGGTATTTTGTCAGGATCTGATAGATTTTTACGAAACTGTGCGTCAATGGTTTGAACGGACGCGGCCGCCAACTCGGCATTTGGATTTAAGTACGCTTGCACTAAGTTCTTGGCTTGTGAGCTTAAAATTTGTGTCGCTATGGATGTAATCAAGGAACGTAATTCGGGTGTGGCGTTGGGATCAGGATTTTGCGATGTAGATGGTTGTGGAGGCAGTTGGCTTGCGTTTAACACGGGTGGTCTGATTATATTGTTTGGATTTGACATTTTCCACGGGTTTTATTTCACTACAGGTTAATTTACTTTATTTTTATGAATGAGGCTATATTTAAGGAAATCGTTGAGAATGCTGGATTATCCAAATTATACTTTTACACGATAAATTCTTTAGAATTCTTTAAAATGAATATTTTCCGTTTCCGTAATGTTATTTGAATTTAGCCTGACCCTTGTTTGAGCGGGGAAAGAAAAAAGAGAAGAAAAAAAAATCGCTCCCTTTTTTGCTTGCGACTTGATTCTTCTAACAATAAATTGTATTAATACAAAAAAAATTAAGATTTAGTTTCATGCACAAGTTCTTTCAATTTCTTAAGAGGTTACTTTAAATCCTGGTTAGCTAATGTGAAGATATATTATTATATGTTATTTCTCTCTTACTTTTTAATTCGATTAATTCTTCAATATGTATCTCTCCTGAAGCACTTTACAAATTTATAATTTTAGCAATTATCTTTCTAGACTTATTATTTTTTATTTAGCACTATTCGGTATTCGCAATACTTATTTCCTTGCTTTCTTATTTGCATCACAATTTATTTTTCACTTTTCTTTATTTATTCTTATTTTATTAATCTTTTTACTATAGCTTACATCACTAGCAGGAACATACTGGACGATGCGTTTTGCTGGGACTGAAGCGGATGTCTCCCTTTTTTCCTTGATCGGCGACTCGGGATCCTTCTTGCAATACCTCAGGAACGAGTGAAAAGGATTTTTCCACTTCCAGTAATTTCCTTGGGTTCTTCTTGAGGCACAGGACGCACTACTTGAGGGCTTAGAAAGTTATTGGCACTATACTTAAGGGCCTTTTCACTGTGATCTACCGCACTGCACCTTTTAAGGGCTTTTAGATTGGTAAAACTTAGCACTGCACTACTTTAGGGCTTATATGCTAGGCAAATTTAGCTCTGCACTTCTTAAGGGCTATGGCTTTCACTTTGCACTTCACAGTTTAAACTTTCTCCTGTGCCCCACGTTGGGCGCCAGTTAAATTAAATTATTGTTGCGAAATTAAAAAAAATATTTTTTTTTTGATCAGCTCTGCCGATCTTTATTCGACAAAAGTTAATTACAGAGTGTTCGTTCTTCCTTAAAATCTACCTTTCTTAATCTAGGGCGTTCACCTGGGCACCGTCGCAGACATGGTGTCAGCAGAATTGCAGAATTTACCTGCGCGCGTGTCCCGGTCACGTTGGTCACGTTGCATTGGGTCAACCTTAGGTCGTTTGAGCTGGGCCGTCAGCGATAAATAAAATGTGTCGTTAACTTATGCACGCCTATGATAAAGGACTGTGCAAAACAAATGCAACATTTGTATTGTTTCAATATTTAGTATAATAACCTTTATTTCTTATAACTTGTGCGCACCTCTCTGGCATAGATTTTATTATTTTTGCAATTGTACTTGGACAAATTTGTTCCCATTCCGTTTTTATGGCCTCCATAAGAGCTCGTTTATTTCCAAACTTCTGACCACTAATTTTCCGCTTAATAATGCCCCATAAATTTTCTATAGGGTTCAAGTCCGGCGTTTGTGACGGCCATGGAAGGACTTGGACCCTATTTTGCTCAAACCAAGTTTTAACCAACTTTGAGGTGTGTTTAGGATCATTATCCTGTTGAAAAACCCATCGAAGTGGCATTTCCTCTTCAGCATACGGCAACATTATCGATTCTAGAATATTTCTATACTTGAATCTGTCCATAATTCCTTCAATTTGAAAAAGAGGCCCCTTTCCCCAAGCAGAAAAACATCCCCAGACCATTATATTCCCACCTCCGTGTTTGACCGATAGCCTGCAATTTTTTGGATCCAGTCTTTTACCCTGAGCTCTACGGACATGTTGAATACCATCTGAGGATATCAAGTTAAATTTGCTCTCATCGCTGAAGAGAACTGTCTTCCATTTGGAAAGTAGCCAGTCGATATGGTCTAGAGCGAATTGTAGCCTAAAAATAAAAAAATCTAAATTTCTTTCAAAAATTAGTACTTTGGTCATAAGCAAACCTATTTTTTGCATGCCGTTTCGTCAATAACGGTTTTTTGGCAGGACGAAAAGCTCAGTTTCATAGATTGTACAATTTTTTTGGAAGAAATGAATGGGTCCCTTTTGATCATAGAAACAATTCCCTTATCTTCAAACTGACTTGTTGCACGCGGTCGACCACCCGAATGTATTGTTTTTGTGTTTCCCAATTGGTTATATCTTTTAACAATGCGACTGACAGTACACCTTGGAATATCATATTTCTTCGCAATGAAATTTTGTGAATATCCGCGATTTATTTCACTAATTAATTTTAATTTTAATTCACTATTGTATTTCGTACGCGCCATTCTTCCAAACACTATAAGAAATTATTTAAAAATGAGCAACTACCATTACCTTTGATACAAAACTGAATAAAATGAGGTATACTGCACAAGATCAGTTGATGTCGCATTTGCGTTTGATGGAGTACCGTTTTTAAATAAGGGTGAAAGAAGTTGTTGCATTTGTTTTGCACAGTCCTTTATCATAGGCGTGCATATAAATTTATTTTTTTCTTCTTCTTTACATTTCGATTCCAAAGAATTTGCTTTAGTTTTTCTTCGAACTTGATATAGAAATAAAATAAATAAGTAAATATATTTTGCGACTTTTAATCACAATAGTTTTTCAATAGGTATCATAAAAGTATGAAGTGTTGCGTTTGTTTTGCACAATACTGTAACTGCCAAGCAAAGTTGGGGTATGCTCTCTATCAGCTTTGACAAATATTCGTTGTCAATTTTACGCCATTCGCTTTATAAGATGATTAGTCGAAGTCGGCTACTGTTTCCTCACTTCATGTCCAATTCATGCTCCAACGACTCAATAGTGCTAAGATCCTGACACTGAGGTGTCCAAATCATTGTTTTGAGCACTCTTACTAGTTAGATTCTGCGAAACGAGCGTAATATAAATATCATGGAGCAAGATATTAGAATGTTGATTTTTTATCTTAAATAAAGTACTACTAGGATTCTGTATTGTAATAACAACAGATAAGCTAGGTTGATTTTGGTAATGTTTCTTTACATTATATAAAGTGGACAAATTCTTATGAGCGATAGTATAGATAACAAATAAATAAATAACTAAATTATATATATTTTGAGATTCAGTTATTTTTTCCGTTTATCTTGGCTAGCAATTTATCAGAAGTGGGGTAATCGCAATCGAGACCAACAACATTTAATTAAAGAATTCCACTTTTGAGACTTTGAAATATCCTTCAAAGAATATTCGGTTTGATGTGGGCTAAAAATAAACAAAATCATTGGCGGATGGTATAAAAAACTAAATAATAATCAAAAAACAAAAAAGGTCATGTATTGTTTCGATTTGTTTTTTGCTGTTTACACTTGCATTGGTTTTAGTCACGTCGCAAGGAGAAAAATTACGATACCGAAGCGAAAGAAGTCACAAGACTGTTCTTATCGTCATAGACTCGAATTATATTTATGACAAGAATCAAGCCGTATGGTGCTGGAAAATTAATGAAAAGTTTATAGACGGAATGAAGATGCAACAAGCTATTTTGCACTCTCCAAACTACAGGCTATGGCTAATGTCTGGTACAAGAATTGACAAAATATACCGGTGGATTGACTAGAGGTATCTTTAGGGCTTCGGGTAAAAGAAAATATTTCAAACAACTAGAAGTCAATGGCGAGCCAACAACAGCCTGTATTGATTTCGGAAACTCTTGTGCTATTATCACGGAGAGTGAATCCCAAAGATTGAATTTAAATATTAATAGTAATGATCGCGTTATTTTACGAGTTTATGGAAATGGAGAAGAGTGTAGCATAGGATTAACATCTTGTAAAATTAAAATTGATGATGTTGAAATCACCGTTAAAGTAATTGTTGTTGATGATGAGCACGAGCAGAATATACCCATACTTATAAGTCGAACATTTACGGAGCACGACAGCAAAAGGACGTCTTGGGAGTTCTCATCACCGTTTTCTTTTGGTTTTTCTTTTGATTAAGCGTATCTCCGTTTGCACCGGACAGCGTCTTCTTCTGATTTTGCCTGGAATTAACTACTCCAATTTTTCCTGAAGAATGAAGAACTATTTCGTTCGAGTTGTTGCCGAAGAAGTCCAGGGGGGTTGATTCATCTCTACGCCTGCGTCTTGCGCTGTCCGGAATTCCTACTAGAGGAGAACTTACATTCGGTGTGACTAGACAGGAATACAAGTTTTTGTTAGAGAGCTTGATTGATTCCTTTCAATTTGTTTAATTTTTCTTGTGGTAGTTTTCTTGTTGTTTCGTTTCGTTTTCCAAAACTTACCTCATAAAAGAGGTCGACAATTTCTTTAACAATAGTGTCTGGCGTAGACAGTACCAACTCCTTTTTAATTCTAGAGTCAGGTACGCCGCGGCGTACTGCCCCGAACTTGAATCGATGAGCCAAAAGGAAATTCTGGAGAGCCTGAAATCGCAAGGCAACACTGTGTTCGTTCAGATTAACAGATCGGACTTCAACTCTCCCATCAATAGAATTCCCACGGAACTGCTAATATTAACTTCCGAAAGAGATCCAGGGGCCGTGGCAGCTTTTTCCAATCAGGGACTATTACCCCTCCCCGATGAGGCGTAGAAG
Organism: Tolmerus cingulatus; assembly: GCA_959613345.1. Taxonomy (NCBI): domain Eukaryota; kingdom Metazoa; phylum Arthropoda; class Insecta; order Diptera; family Asilidae; genus Tolmerus; species Tolmerus cingulatus. Next base: position 20,441,466 of record OY390709.1, on the reverse strand, counting down.
ATGCCAAAAACTGGGTCATGCCTTGAAATGATGTAAGGAGGCTGACGAAATTTGCGGTACATGTGGGCTTACGGATACCAACGCGACTAATGGGTCCACTCGTCGTTTCTGTGTGAATTGCAATGTTAATTCACATGAATCCTCCAGCAGAGTTTGCCCCGAATTCGCGAAAAATAAAAATGATTAGAAAATATTCCATGTGCAAGGCGAGAAAAGAATTCTGGCTTAACAGGAAGTCGCAGGAAGGCCCCTCTTATGCTAAAATTGCTGGTAATTCAGCTCCAATCGCTCATCAATCGGTTTGTTTTTCTGTTAATCCTATTTCAAAACTCGCCCTCCTGGTTTCCGAAAAGTTCAAAATAAACATCTTCCCTGTTTTCAAAGTAAAAAACAAACAGCAAAATTTCTGCAGCTAATCCCTCAAATCTTCAATCTATAAATGAAAAAAATTGAAGATAACAATAAAAGAATTTGCTCTGCTTCGGAGAATCTCATTTCGGGATTTCAAGGCCTATCGTCTTCCAAATCTGGCAGCACTTCAGTAAAATTTACTTCTGGGCCTTCTATAGCATCTAAATACATTTCGAAAAAAACAAAAAATTAAGAAACAGCGTAAATCTAAATCCAAGTCCTCTTCATCTTCCTTAGACATTGAGTTTTCCTCTCTCTCCTCAGAAGGGGAGTAAATGCACTAATTTAATTTTTAATAAAGAGAACATGAATAATTTGCCTTCTAATGAAAATTTATTGTTCAAAATACTTCAGTGGAACATTAGAGGTCTTTTTTATAATCGCTCTGATTTAGATAATTTAATTTTGCAATATAAACAGAAAATTATAGTTTTACAACAGTCTGCGATCAACCTTGGTTAGGATCAGACAGTGGATGAGTACTTGTCAGTATCTATTGGGATTTGTTGGAGTTTTTGGCAAGTTTTCTGGACCCAGCTATTTAAAGAATGTGTTTTCAGTGTAAGCACGTGTTTTCATATTCTTTTCTCCTGCGGGAGCTTGCTCTAAACGACGGGACAAATACAGTGTCCTCGTTTCTCTTTTAGGCAATTTGGACTATTTTTCTTGGTTGAAAATCCACAGAATTAACCACCCTTCACGAACTACGTGTAACGCTTAGCAAGTGCAAGGGATCGGCACCAGGACTGGACAAAATCTCTTACCGGATGATAAAAGAAGCCCCTGATATCTTCAAAGAGAGACTAGTCTCTCTTCATAACTCCATGTTGAGGAAAAGCATCTTTCCGCACATATGGAAAAATGCCGTCCTCGTTCCTATCCGTAAGAAGAATGTCGACGTCCGATATCCCTCTTACTCTGCTTATCGCGCCTCTTCGAAAAAATCACTGGCCGTAGACTCTCTTGCCTCCTAGAGGGGATTTTGCCTGGTGGGGTTCACGGGTTTAGGAGGTCTCGAGGAACCACCTCGCTGCTGCTTGAGCTCGAGAATTCTATCATGGTCGCTTTTCATGAGGGAAAAGAGCTCTACTTACTATCTGCCGACATCGAGAAGGCGTACGACAGGGTAAGATGGGATATTATTGCCACCCAGCTCCAGGTATGGGGCGTTGATGCTCCCTTCATACATCTGATTAAAAACTTCCTCTCCTCCCGATCACTTCAGGTACGGGTTAACGGTTTTACTTCATCAAGAACATCATTAAATAACGCACTGCCACAAGGATCACCTTTCTCAACATCGCTTTTCAATACCTACCTCTCCTCCCTCATCCCTTCCCTGCAAGCATTCACGGACTAGACATGTACGTATACGCCGACAATCTTTTACTGACAACTACGGACGGACAACTGACGGAGGTGCTTCGCAAGGCCCTACTGGCGATGGACATCTGGACTCTTCGCACTGGAGCAAAAATTCCGGCAGAGAAGAATGAATACATCGTCTTCTCTCGGAAAAGGAGAACTGCCTGCCGGACTCTAACAATAGGGGACGAGGAAGTCCTTACTACTGACAGTATTAGAATCCTAGGCCTTGATTTCACCAGCCGACTCAACTGGTCCACCCACTGCAAAAATCTTGCTGTTAGGGTTGACAAGATAGCAAACCTCATCCGGTCCATCTAACCCCGGCGTAACGGCACGCCGCTCCAACGCATCTCTTCACATTGCCAAGACAATAATTCGCGGTTGCACGAATTATGTGCTCCCTGCCTTCGCTTCAATTGCAAAACTCAACCTCACTAGGGTTGAAACGGTAATCAAAAAAACTATAAGAGCAGCTTTTGGAACTCTCCCCTCTACCCCGAACCAAGCCCTTTGGATAGCAGTTGTATTGCCGGACATCGAGAAGAGAGTCAAAATCGCCCGGATGAAAATTGTAACCAAAAACTGGATGGATTGGCGTAGACCGAACCACCGGACCCTACAAGCCCTAAATAACGTCCAACTCGGACCTCGGACTACGTCCGCGCTGAAAGCAGCTCTGCGACTTTCGACCAGTTTAGGCCTTTCCCTCCCATTCCCATGCAAACCACCAGAGCCCCGACCGACGATACAGGATAGGACCCCCCGATTAATCACGTTCCCATCTGGAAACAACAAACTCCGACTAAACGCTTATAATCCCACCCCTAATTTGCTTTTAACGAGATGCGGCCTCCGAACCATCAAAAGTAACCTTGAGGAAAAATGGCTAAACTCCGGACTGCTCTTAGCGGAACATTGGCCCTCTATAATCCCTCCTCTCTACAACAAGGACATTTCAAGGAAAGATGGATGCAGAATCTTCCGTGTGAGGTCAGGACACACCCTACTTACTAAAGGCCACATCTTCCAGAGGACCAACGCGAGGTTGCGTGCGCCGTCAGTGCCCATTGACAATTAAGCATCTACTCACCTGTGGGGACACCAAAGCGCTTTACGGTCGCGAGCTACCTCCACTTTCAACCCTGCTGGATCCTACCGAACCCTCAGAGCTCCTTAGTTTACTAACCAAACTAGACATAATTGCTCTAATTTAGTGTTATTGTTTGTTGGCATTACAGATTGTTAGTTAGTCTAAGTGATTTGTATAGTTGTTCCCAATCTAGTTAAAATTCAAATATCAGAATTTAGTTATACGAGTATATATGTAGATATATATGATGGAATTTATGTATGTAGATATACATATATGATGGAATTTAAGATTACGTGAAATAATTTAACTCAACTCTTTTCGTTCTGGAGTTCATCATAACATTATACCTGAAACCTATTACATTAATATTCTATTATTTCGCGCCATATAGGCATGGTTCCCGAGAGCGCTAGGATAAGTGTAGAAGTGCAATATATTGTAGTTCTGCAATAATTAAATAAATAAATAATAAATATAGTTTTACAAGAAACCAATATTCTCTTGGAAACCGGTTGGATTGTTTCACATATGTACTTTGGTACTAACTCTTCCAGAGACACTAGGCGTGGAGGTGTGGCTGTTTTGGCTCACTACTCCATTCCGGCTAAATTATACTTTAATGGTTTGCGCCGCTTCGGTGGGATCTTCTCTGAAGTGCACTATAACTTCAAAATACCTGGAGAATTCTCGAGATGTTGCTACAGCTGAGTTGGATAAACTGTCTCAGACTCTTTCTCCAAACATGATCTTCTACGGCAATTTCCACACACATAATCCTCTGTGGGGATCTGCTCTCTCGAATATTTTAAAATATGTCTTAAAAGTGCAATTACTTGGCTCATAAATATTAAACGGAATTAAATCATGTATATATGTATATGTTAAGGCACCAAATATTCGAAGTCACAAAATACTAATTTCTAGAAACTGCCTACTGTCCCCAATCGAATTATATTTTTATTTTTTATTGGGACTAAACAAAAAATACAATTTCAATTTCTAAATTTTATTTTCCCAATTTGTCGACTTTGGTCGCGAGTTTAGAATCAAATTATTATAAAATTGTCTTACTGAAAAGATCCAAGCTCGGGGCGAAGCGTTGCATTGCAAGAAATCTGATGCAAGCAGCGTCGCTTTGTGGGAACGGTGGATGCATTCGAATTTGACACCTTAATACAAAATTCGTTCTATCTGAGACCCAGAACGTGATAAAATTTGCTTCTTCTATTGAATTAAAACGAAAAAGAAAAATGATACGCATATTATTCTTCTGTTGAATATTCCTCAATTATGCGCGTTACAGGAGGAGCATTCACCCTCATTCTCACCTGCCTGCAGCCAGCAAAACTGCTGACGATATGTCTACGGTCAACGTGAGCAACGTGATCGACCTAACCGATAAATTAGCAAACAAATTGTAATAAGCTAAGTCTAGTTCTACCTTTCGACCCCAGGAATAAAGACCTAAAGAATAAAATTTTGTTTTTTTTCTTCGATAAAAAGAAGGTAGAAAATTAACTTATATGTACATATATACATAAAGGGCTCAGAACAGATTTGCATCGTGGAAGAAACTATGCGATTCCGGCAATATTTAAGAGTATTGGAAGCAGTCAGTTTAACGAGTGGCTCCCTCGAAGTGGTGAAAAATGTCTGCATGATGTAGTCCCGTGCCATGAAGCGAGGGCAGTCACCGATTATCTATAGAAGAGCCCCGAGTCGACGTTTTCCCATGGTCTGGTAATAGTCTCGAGATAATTCCGATAGAAAATTTATGGAGCATTTTGAAACACAAATAATCAAAAAGGCAGAAAGCTGCAAAGAACCAATTGATAGGAAGCATTATCAGTACATAGAATAAGAACTTCGACATAAAAAATATGTGTCCTTCGGTGATAAGAGGCATGACTAATATAATAATAATAAAAAAAATTGGATCGTTCGGAAAATCATTTCGATTTTTCCAAACAGATGTCGTTATTGTGTTTTTTCACAGCCAACTTCACACTTAAGCCGCATTATCAATATACGAGCCCAATAGCAAAAGAATTTGTCCATCTATCACTTTCTAACTCTTTCCGAATTACATTCTCAATTGCGGGCTTAAGATGCTTCAAAAATAAAAAAGGCCGTAGGTTTCAGGAACTTCAATTTGTATTATAATAAAATCAAAACAAAATTTATCCCAGTAATAAATAATAACGGTAAAATTTGACTTCAAATAAATCGACTTGAATGCAAAAAAGAGTACAGCCGATCTGGTTTGCACACAAAAGAGTACGTCTGTGTAGAATAGTTGAACGGTTGTTAAATATACATATATTGCAGAAAACGGTAATTATGTTAGGTCTGGGCTAGGACTAAGTTCTCATACAGTGAAAATTAGTTGTTTTTTAGAAACATCATTAGCAGTGGTAAAAATTGTGGTGGTAAGCCGATGGATCGTAAAGTTAGGAATACTATTATAGTAAGTATATATAGTAGTTTCTTAATTTGCCAACGAGTTTAGTACAGACAATAATAAACTTTTACAAGGATACTGGAACTGTGGTCTCTAAACGCAAAAGTGGACGCTCACCTCTAGCTAGCGACAAAGACCACTAGGTAATAAAAGCGATAATTTAAAAAATCACATCACAAATCCCCAGGCAAAAGAGAAACCATTATTAACCCGCGTGCATAAGAAAAAACGTCTGGATTTTGCCAGAGCATCAAAATTGGACCCAAAGATAATGGGACAGGATAATTTGGAGTGACGAAACCAGATTTGAGGTGAGGGTAAGTGATAGTCGCTGAAGAATAATAAGAACAAAAGATGAAGCATTGCATAAGGACTACTTAAAACGTACTGTTAAATTTCCTGCATCGGTCATGACTTGGGGATGCATGTCATCGCAAGGAGTTGGTAAACTTGCATTTGTTAACGGAATAGTTAACTCTGCGAAGTAGGTAGATATCATTGACAATTCCCTGTTACCGTCCATTTCAGCCCTTCAGTCTTGTTATGGTGAATTTATTTACCAAAAAGATGGGGCGGCTTGCCATACTGCAAACTACACAACGGCCTGGATACAGTCTAAAAATATTCTTGTGATGAAATTGCCTCCAAATAGCCCAGGTTTGTCGCCAATTGAGAGTTTATGGCACAAAATGAAATATAAACTACGAACAAATCCTACTAACACTACAGACGAATTGCTTGGCCAGCTCCAAAAATTTGGGATGAGTTCACACCAAACCAATGTGCCGATCTTGTCAATACAGTTCCACGTCTAATTTTTGAAACATCTTAAGCCCGTAATAAAGAATGGAATACGGAGAGCTAAAAAAAATTCTAATTAAATTAAAAATTTAAAAAACCCCCGACAAAAAATAATTTTCAATTCTTAAGTTTTCATTTCATTAGTTAATAGTCCTCATTCCCTTTCAATATAGGATACATTATTATTATTCTACTAATAGAGCCCTTTCATTTTTTCATTTTTGTGTTGGCGGCCATCTTGGTTTTGAAATTTGTCATAGTATATAGTATTCTACTACTGCAACCCTTTTATTTGAAACCTATATTGAGGGAGTTGTGAACAAATACATATGTAAGCCGTCATTTTGTGGCAGCGGCCATCTTCGATCGATTTCCATCAAACATAGCTAAGAACACTCCCGACTAATTCACCTTTCAAACATAAAAAACAGAATCAAAATCGGTTAATGCGTTCAGGAGCTACGATGCCACAACAAAACAAACACACATATACACACCCACACAGGCACGTCAAACTTATAACACCCCGTCGTTTTTGCGTCGGGGGTTAAAAATTATAGATGGACAAATATTTTTGCGTTTGGGCGCGTATATTCTTGCAGTTGGTATAGCAAGACGTCTGTATGCAAACTTTCGTGTGATTCTAGGCATTAGTTTACCTTTGAGGACTTGTTAAGTATGGAAAGTCGTACAAAAAACTGGTTCACAAAAATTCGTTCCGACAATTTTGATGTAAGTTCTGGAAGGCCAGTTGAAGCTGAAGATAACAAAATCACCGCATTACAACAAATGAGATTGCTGAGACATTAAATTTATCAAATTCCACCGTTCACGATATGTACACTGTAAACAAATTCTCTTTCATTTACAAAAAATAAAAAAGAATAAATAGTTTAATAGAAGTCAAAGGAAAGCATACATATGTATGTATTAAAAAATTAATAATAACATACTTTATGTACTAAACAATGTTATAACGAAAATCCTATCTTAAGTGATCATAATTTACTGCCCACGTCTGCCGTCACCGGTAGAGAAATAGTCGACTTTAATAAACATGTTTACACAAAACTTATGTATTTTCAGAAGAACTATAGAGATCTAACATTTCACAACTTCATTGAAATGATGTGTACATATGTGAATTGTAAACACATCCCACCCAGTAGTTTTTTGGTTAACTTTTTATGGAAATCAATCATTTAAGTGTTAAGTAGATTAATCAAGATCAATTTAACATTTCTCAAATTAGTCGCATTTGCGAAGCGTACGCGATTTCTGCTTTAATAATATCAAATTATAAAATTATTTTAATTTTATTGCTTTAAATAAAAATAGAGCAATAGTGATGAATTAATTGGAAATTGCTGCGAAGAGAACGCTATCGATGAATTTTCGACTTTGAGTTAAATAATTAAATCAATTATAATTTTCTTTACCATGTTTTTCAGTAAATAAATCAAAATAAATTTCTGTATTTCAATAAATATTGTTTGTCTAATTAGATAAGTGTTATTTATTTATTTTTCATATGCACTCAATTTCCGGATTTTAGGTATGTATATATCCACAACATTTACTTAGCACTTAAACGGCTAAGCACTAGTCATAGAAATGACGATTTTCGCAATATGGCCCACATTTTCCACCTATAGTTTTTGAGCATATCCATTTAAGATCAATTTTCCCTTAAAAAAAAGCCCATTTTTGGAATTTTTATCGGTTTTTATTCAAAATAAAAAATAATATTCTCAACTTTCACAAAGCCCTTAACAAAAATGAGTCCAAAAAAAATGAATAAAAATATTGAAATAAAAAGAAAACGGGTCCTTGTAAAGGTACAAACTTTTACTACGCGCTAACAGTACATTTAATTTGTATAACAATCCTATCAACAAAGGGGAGCCAGCTAACAGGTGTTTTTAGAAACAAATTTGATATTTGTTCGGAGAAATCAGTCCCCGCACTACCGCTTGAGGAGGTCGCGCACATTTTTGGTTGAATTACGAAAGCACCAATGAAACAGCAAGAGGAGCGGAGGATATCTCTGCCCAGTCTCACAAAATAGAGTCGAAACCAACTGAATCCGTCAACATAATCGCGAGCTCTTCGACGGCCGCGGATGATGTCCTTTCATTAGGCACTGGTTGGTCAGCGGTGACGTCAACATCTTTCTTCGGATTCGGATCTGGCACGTTCACCTCCTCTTCCCTAATCTCTTCCTTCGTTTCACACTCCCCTTCTTCACGTACAAAAATTTGTTCATCTTCGCATTCCTGATCCTCCAGGTGAGCGGCAATATTAAACACTTCGGCAATTTTTGATTCCGTAATTTGGGTAATAAGATCTCTAACTACACCATCCTCGTCATTTGCTAGCCTCTTCAGCATCCGAACGACAATGTTAATTTCAAAACTGTTTAGAGTTGATGTTACCTCTATGCAAATTAAATAAAGAAATAAATAAATAAACGGTTGTACTAAAACTGAGTTCGCGGAATAGGAAAATCTACTTACCACCACTTTGGATTGATTGTACTAGATACCTGGCCACTACAAGTCGCACACTGGATATGCGGTCCACAGAAAGTCGTTCAGCAATTGGCAGCACCATGCGGAGCACTTCTTTTCGTGGTGCCCCGTTTTTGTTCCCCTTAGGAATACAAAAATCTTCAGATTGGACCAGATATCTAGGATTATTCCCGTGAATACTTACATTGACCAAAACATGGGCGTAGCTTTGCCTTCGCCTAAAACTGTCGTTGGTCGCGTATTCTTTCTCGAGGAATTGCAAAATACCCTCCATTTCATTTTGTTGACAGACACGAAGGGTCTGGGCAAACTATAAAAGTCGTACATTAAAACTACATTTAACAACAAAACTAGAAGTAAACACACGCACCAAGTGAGATCCCAAAGTCCTATTGAAGCTGATTTTATCATCCAAAAGCTGGGCAGCGAAACTAGTTACATACAGAAAAATATCCAAGTTCGTTATGAAATTGTATTCTTGGACTAGTCTGTAAACTTTTTTAGCCAGCTCATTGATAATATGCCAATTAACCTCTTTGCCTCTATACAGCGTGACCAATACCCTCAAAAATAGCTCATCTTTATAAAACCAGATCGCCTTTAGATTCAAACAATAAATCGTTGAATTATACAGGACCGGATTCGGCTTATGTGAATCAGCTTACCTTCATGAAATCAGTAATACTGGCAATAGCTTCGTTCTTGACGTCATCGTGGTTCTTAAAAAAGTCAATGAATACTGGAACAAGATCATTGCGGGCAATATCCTTGCCGAGCAAGTTTGCCAGCAGGGCGATGTATGAAGCTATTGTCTTTGGCACTTTTGAATCGATATCATCGCAAAGGCATCTGAAGAACGGTCGCAAAATATGCCAATTGCTGCATAAAATCGAAAAATTGTTATATAATTAGTTAATTATGTTTTGTCAATAGTAAGTACACCTGTATTCCCGGTAAGTACACCTGTATTCCCGGTAAAAAAATCTTATTTTCAAGAGCTAAGAATATGGAAATTTAATTGAATCGCAAAGATACAAAATTTACAATAATTTTTTGCCTTCTCATCTATTCTAATCTATTTATAACAGTTACGTTTTATAAAACAAAGTCTGTCAGATTCATCGAATTTACAACCCCAGAATTATATGTACTCCTAGTCAAGCCCCTCAACCAATTATGCTACTCTAGGCCCCGTATATTTCTAATTGATAAACAAAAAATTTACCTTCTTCCGAGTGTTATGACAATTGCTGGAATATTGCTCGCGCACACCAATTTCATATTATCTTTCCACTCAAAAGCAATGGAGGCGAAAAAGATCTTAAGAATCTCAGGTGGTACCATACTTTGTTCATAGCTAAAAGGCATCTCGCGAGCGTAGTGCTCCTCAAAAATAGACATATATTCAGGTATTCGTTTTTCTGTTTTATCCCTCTTTTGCTCGATCAGATTTAAATCGAGTGGTATGTCCGAAGTTGTTGAATTCCAATACCAATGCGAATTAAATTCTGGTAAATCCTCTTCCTCATCTTCAGTGCAAATATCTTCGTTCATTGTTTCTAAATCGATATTAATAGCACTACGATTGATATTTTCTTGTATTTTATTAAACATGGAAGTAATAGATTCTCCGGTCATGGGCAAAGAAGAGCATGGAGCCTGACGATACCGGCTATTAAAAATTGTACACTGCGATGGTCCACCTAACCATCGATTACCTCCAGCGATTTCATCTGTATCATAACCAATGCTTCCTGTTGAAGTTTCCGAATCCCCAACCGACGAGGAGTTGTCGTGCATGCCGGCATCTATTGAGGTGTAAATCCAAGAATTATCACCATCTTTAGAATAAGGCACTGGTTCAGAAAGTGATTTACTCAAATCGAACAAACTTTGTGTCGACGTAAATTCCAAACTATCTAAGGAATATTGATAGCCACCTGAAAGTCGAAAGATTCGATTTATCGTGGTCGCTATCCTTTCTGATATTTGTTGCGGTGATAAGTTAGACTTTGGCCGAATCTTAACCGTGGACTCTGTGGGAATCTTTATATTTGTGCATCCTCCTCCTGGTAACGAATATTTGTCTACATAGTACTGATAATTCGCTATGAGTTCTGGGCTGGCAAATCGTCTGCAAATGTCGGGGGGACTTAGCATATTTTTCTTCAATGGTAAATGTTTATATACAAAAAAATCACCAAAGATTACGAATCAGTGCAAACCGAATTTATTGAAATAACACCGGACTTTACAATTCCATAAAGGAGAAAAGTTTATTATTATGACTGACTGATATAAATCCGCAAGGTTCGATTTGCACATCTCCCAAAATATAAGCGATTTTTTGCAACTTGTAAAAACAAAAATCTGAAGTAAAATAACGTACCTAAAAACATCCATTGTGGGAGATATCACATGCAATTCCTCCAAATATGCATCGGGAAAATGTATTTCATTGCTCCGTCCTGTTGTGTACACTAAACCGGTAATACAGGGTACAGCAAAAGTAGAAATAAATTTTCCCAAGTCCTGGAAGGACACAAAAATTACTAAATATAATGATAGAGCACAAATGTGGGTAAAAATTAAATTACCAATAAGACCGTCGTCACGATCGTCTTATTGTTATCTTTAGCCAAATCAAGGACTATTTGAACCATTCTTGTCTTGCGCACTTCAGGTGTGCACATTAGCGACACATGAACAATGTATGTAGCAGCAGTGTTTCGTACTACCCAAGACTTATCCCTGCAAAGGTTGGCAAAATGATCTAGCTGGAAAAAACAACCTGTATTACAAAATTCAAATTAGATTCAAAGAAATGTATACACTTACGAGCTTCTCCTCGGTATATGCAGTGCCCATGATATAACACATTGTTGGAAAAATCATCACACTAACTCGCCTGAACAATATGCTGTATCTGTACGGCCACATACAGAATTCAAGGTACGGCTGTAGAATTAGTTCCTCGGTTTTTTGAGGCCCAACTAAGTACGCCATATGTGCCAGCACCTTGAACAACTATTTGGGAAGTTTTCTTAGTTTAGAATGTCAACATTTTAATTTATTTTTACTTAATAATATTAAAAGCAGTTTGTAAATATTTTCGAAAATGTGGCAACGAGGGCCTTGTTGTTGTTAATTATCCAAGCTCATCAAAGCTGGCTGTGATATGTGCTGTATATCCATTTCACAACCACTTTGTGAGACTCGGATAAGCAACTCCTGTTTGCTCCATTTGGCCTAATCACATCAAATTCCCGGTTCACTACACAGTGATTGAATAAAACGCAAAATTCGAATGAAGAAAACTTGAGTAAAACTTCCTAAAAATGTATTATACCTAGATGATTTTGATTATAAGCGAAAGTAAAGCACCAAATAGAGGAGATATCTACCCTAGTCTCACAGTAAATCTCAATCAAACATTAATATTGGTCTTTTCTTTTAGTCTTGTCGAAATTTTAATAATTTTTCTAATAACAAATTGGAAGCGACAACAACTCCTTACAAATAATCTTTATTACTCTGAGTTCTTTAAGGCCAACAAAGTAGTTTTTTTTTGAAAATCTAGAAAACTGCACGAAACTCGGTCACAAAGCCGTTAAAAGTTGTACATAAATTTTTTTGGACTAAAATTGACTATAGTTTAAATCTTAATTTTATTGTAGCCTGCCCTAGTCACAACATTGCGCACAGTGGACCAACATCGAAAGAAGCAAAACTTAAACCTTAGCATTAAAGGTGACAAAATCTAAGAATTTCTTGAAAGCTCCGTTCAACAGAGCTATAGTTTGAGATTTAATAAATATATCTAAAAACTTACGTGCCTGTCAATAACCCTAGAGAATAATACTTTTAAAGGCTCAAGAGTAGGAGGGCAGGCTCAAAATGGAATATTATGTATGTAAAGGAAAACTAATTTCCAATGTAGTTCTATTGCCATTTAGCTAAATCTATAAACGTTTTATTCAATTCTTTTTTATATAATAAGGGGTATTTCAATACGATTTGCTCAACTAATCTTCAAGCGACATTTTGGACAATTTTACTTGATAACTGTTGGAATAAGTGTTTTATAATTTTGGGTATTTTGTCTTTTAATTTAAATTTTAACAAAGTTCACACAATTATTTCTTAACACTTCATAAGCATTTCGTGTTTTAAAAGAATCGTATCGCTCCTCAAAGCTGGCTGTGATATGAAAATTAAAAACATATTCACAGCCACTCTGAGGTGAAATAAAATCCTAAAAACAGTATCAGCTTTTCCCTCACAATTGTTGTTCACTTCTAAAACCAAACTCGTCAAAATGGCTGTGATATGAATTGAAAACACACACGGCACAACCATTTTTACGATGTGGTCAAAGAAATATGTATAACATATATATTTGACTGCAATATAAATCTTACCTCACAGATTCAAATATGATGTACTAATTTTCCTCACCGAGCTCATCAAAATGGCTGTGATATGATTGCAAAAAATACACGTCACAACCATTTTGTGAGCTCTGTAAGGAATTGGTTTCACAACTATCAACAAAAATCACTAATAGTTTTACTAAAATCAGAAAAGATGTGATACTGATGTTATGCAAACATACCAGCTTAGTCTGTAGCATATTTTACAAATAATTATTAGTAATTTGATGAAATGTGGAAAACGCATTGCTCATCAAAGCTGGCTGTGATAGGAGTTTTTATGTGTGAACTAAAACAACCAAGTTTGATGCCAAAACACTTCCCATTCCTGGTAAAAATTATGCGTACATACAATTTCCCAATTTAATTTAATTTCCTTTTTGAAATTATTAATAACAGCAATCGTTTTATACATACCTTGTGGGCAAACAAGTATAACTTCTTGGTGCAATATCGTCTGCTTTTTCTGACAAATTGCAATACTACCGGTATTTTCTGTTCAATGAACTCAACATTTTTACGGATACTGTCCAGGAATTCAGACATACATCGAAATGCATTATCCCTCAGCTGAAATAATGTTGAGGAGTTTATAAATAAACAATTTTAATTTTAATGAGCGATTTTAAACCTACTTACCTCGAAGTTCTGATCATCAATGTATATGAGGAGGGTGTCGAAGATGAGGTCGGCGATAACATTTTCGCGGCTCCCTTTTTTCCAACCGATCATACACTTTAGTTCATTAAGAAATGGCTCCCGTACGTACAAGTCTGGAATAAGAAATAAAATATAAAATCAAAAGTGAAATTAGTTAAACATTTACATCGACTACTACTGGCCGATGAGAGAGCGCCAAAGGAATTAGGGAAAGGGAAAAAAGACACACCCAAAATCAAACAGCAAAGTTTTTCTTTGGATATCACAACACTGTTACACTTCTAGTCCTTCTCCGCAGCTGTAGAAGGGAGTGGGCGGCAAGTTTAGGGAAACAGGACAAAATAAAATATTTTGGATAGCTTCGTGATGCAGAAAGTCAACGAGTTTTCCCGGGAGTCAGGGAATTCGTCCGCAATTTCACCCATTTCAGGAACACGACAACCTCGCGCGCACTCCGCTGCCCAATTCCAGATGGCACTAGCAATTTTAGCTAATTGTTGCATTCATTATACCCGTGGAGCACAAAACTCACGTATATACAAATTTACGCGAAACTAAACTTTTTGGCGTGCAAAATTATATCCTTTGCTTGCACACCAATAAATGAATGTATATAAAAACTCGACAAGAGGTTTTTCGCCGATAATCTTGTTGGGAAAAACGCGTAATTGTAGAAACGAAGACGATCCACACCAAACCACCTATTATCGTCGCACTCATTTCCCCATATTATTATTTTTTTTTTTTTCATTTCATTTCATTTTACTCCGCGTACTCCCTTCTTTTACTGGGGTGACCCTGTACTGCGTTCTATGCTCTCTCTCGTTGCCTGTCTACCGCTTTTACCCTAATTTACAGATAAAATTTCGCGCCGCCAACAACGATGGATTATATTTGTGCGACCACCGCCCTCTAAAGCACACCACACATGCCGTTATACTACACCGTTACACATCCTTCCATACATATACATATAATAATACTGTAGTGCTCTGTAGTATACACATTGAACTAAAAAAGGAACACACGACGGAAGAGTTCGGCACACCGAAAAAAGGAGCAAAAGCGTTAGTCCTCAGGTGCTTCTTTTGCCGCAATACATACACCTCGACGCCTAGCGGCATGGCAGAAAAGTCTCCTTGAAAACGATTCCGCATGCATCCCCAAAAAGAAAATTAGCAACAGAAATTTAGGAGCCAAATCCTGTCGTACATCCTTAAGGACTAGATTGTCACGTCCACCATTAAATTTGTCACAATAAAAAAAAAAAAAACAAGTAGAAGAAAGCGCAAAAAGATACCCCGTTCACTGTTCCATTCGTCTATAAGTTTCAATTCAGCTAAAGGAATTTTTGGGAGGATTCAGCACACACTCGTCACTATTTATTTATTTATTTATTTTTTTTTACCTAGTGAAAAGATTATTTTTTTGAAGGATACCCCGGCGAAATTCCGGACGTCGCACACTTCCAGAAAGGAAGCAGGCAGCCAAATAAGAGGAAAGTTAAATGCTCTTCAAAGCGTGCACACACACCGTCATCAAGGATAACAGCAACAACAAAAGAGTCGGGGAGGGCAGCACCGTCGCAAGAAAGTAAAATATCCCTAATCTCTCAACAATCTTTTAGAGCACAGAGGCGTGCACAAAAACGGAAACAGCAAATTCAATTTTAAGGAACTAAACATCTCAAACTCAGCCGAAAATATTGGATGAAAGTTATAAGTCTGATGTGCAAAAAAAAAAAAAAGACAATACGGTGACATTGGATCGAAACAACTAAAGGAAAAATACGCAGATAAAATCAATTTTTACTTTAAAATCGGTCGAACTAAGCAAGACAAAAGGGCGTGCATGAGGGGGTAAAGAGAGAAAAAAAAAACAACCATTGAAAAGAATACATCAATCCATCTACCGAAAATGCGGAGAATATAGACAACACATTGACAAGGAATAAAACCCCATCACAACCACCATCAACTTCTCTCGGAAAAGACTCAATGCAAGAAAGCACCATCGGGGAGAAGAAGATACAAAAATTTCGAGGACAAAAACGGCAACGACCGAGTCCCTGTCCGCGTCGTCGTTCTAGTCCTTCGCCAATCTTTCGTTCAAGTTCCACTCCTTTCATATTTGTGTTTTCTTCCCCTCTACACGCCTGTGCCCATGGTAGCAACCGAAAAATTTAAACTGTTGACAGGACACACGCAAATTGCAAACAGAACATACGTAAAGTGGTTTTTGGAGCCATATTCGGAAGATTCCGTTCTACGGTCCTTCCTCAAAAAACGAGCAAATGGGAAACCGTGACAAAACGGGACAAATACTTAATCAGAAACAACTGTCCCCTCAGTTCCACATGAGTCCACAGGTACTTTCTCGTTCCACAAACAAAAGTAACAAGAAAGTTGGCAAGTGTGGTTGTTGCTGGAGTGTTGATAAGTCGATTTCAGATATTGGCAGTGTTACCAAATTAATCCTGTATCGCTATCCTGTTGAGCAAGGGAAGTGAATTCCTTCATAACTATTATACATCTACCAGATATCAAAAGTATTGCCTAAGATGACAAATGTTCCATCATCTACAAAGGAAACCTAAAAATATTCAGTCAGTACACTACGCCACTGTATTTCTCTTGACGAGCCCTATTAAATTGAAGGAATTCTACTATCGACTAAAAAAGCGAATGTAAAAAGAAACTACGGTACAAAGAGGAAAAGATATAAAGAAAAAAAAGCATTTGTCACATTTCCCCGTTATTCCACACTGTGGGATGAAGTAAGGGGATGAATCCCACACCCAAAATATTTCATTACATGAAAATTACGCGACGATAGCGCAGGTGCAGAAAATAACACCAAAAATGTCCGCAAAGTGGCGTTGCACTCACTTGAGGACCATTGTCTTTTATTTAATTACAAATCAATTTCTTTTTGTATACACACGAAAAAAAAAAAGAAACAAAAGGTGAGACAGATTACCACCCAAAAGCAATTTTGGATAAGAAAAATATGTAGCCCTGGTGGAAGAATAATAAACTGTTTCCCCTCTCCGAAGGGCGCGTGACACACAACTACGTTGAGGGGACGAAGGAAAATTCGTTTCCAACATTCAACAAGTAGTTTTTCTGATTGATTCTACCGACTGCCACAAAACCAAACCTGTGGTGTAGTGTATGTAATCATATCGTAATCGTCAGGTTTCCACCCCCTTCGATGGCTGAGAAGGGCTACCAACACGATAATAAATTGAAAGAATCACCACCACGAAAGGTCAAAGTGATGCTCAGTGCCGGCTCACAATTGGTTTTATTGCACATTGACTAAATTTATGGAAAAGAATGGTTCCTAAAATACTACTGGCGTTATGTGTTGGTAAAACAGTTAAGACTTCCTCATATTTTAAACCCATGATTACACAATCTCTAAATGGGGCGAAATGGCACATCTCTCACGATTCGAGAAAATTTAATTTACTCTTTCCTTATCATCAAATAGGCTAACATACAATTATTTAGTAGAAGATTGCACATCACTTGACAGGAATGCGTAAGATTGATCTATATTTAAAAACGTATCTTTACCATCTTTTTAGTAAGAAAGTTGCCGTCGTTAAATCTCATAACAAAATTTTTAATTAACTGCGCTTTAAAATATATATGGAACATGAGTAAATTAATATCAAGACGGCGTTCGTAACTACGCAAAAATCTCACAATAGGATCAAAATTCTGTACGTCGAAGAAAACTTTCACCATTTTTTCCTATAAATAGGCTTAAAAACATGGTATTGATCTCGATTTTTCCGAGAACACATATTGTTCAGCCGAATTGTAATACGAATCACTCACGTCGTTATTACGTGAGCAATACTGACTCAGAAGCTCTCAAGACGCTTCAGTAGCACAAGCAATTTTAACCGAATGAATCATGCCAGCAACTGCTGAGTTCACGAGTTTTCCTTTTAAAAATTAGCTTATGCTATAACGATCAATTCTCAATTTTGGTCCTTTTTAGGACATGCAAGAATAATTTTACTTATCTGCTTTTTCAAAATTGCTTTAAGCTATGATAACTGGTTCTAACATGCGGACTATGTATTCTATTGCATAGCATAGCAAATGAAAAAATGTGGGCCTTCGATTTATAGTAGTAAAGAAATATAATCCCCAGAAAAGTAACTAAGAATTTTTCGATACACATAATATTGAATACAACTTGGTTTCAAATATTGAAGAGAAATAAAAAGAACTTATGTTACGTGTTGTAGTATGTTTTTAAATATTTATTTAAAAAAACAAAAAAAAACAAAAGAACTACAGGAAATATAGAAGAATGAATTATAAGCTTGTAACATTGGTTAGTAGAAATATAACAGAAACAAAAATGGCAGAAGTAATAGGATTAAGTAGATAATACGGAATATATGCAGAGTAAAATAACACAAACTTGGTATAGTAGAATCTTTAAATCTGATGGATAAATGCACAATAAACCAAAGCTGATAAAAAAAACTAGGCAAAGTCCGATAATAAATTCAAAGTTTAAAAAATTCTTCTGCAAATCTTAATGTTCGTCCAGTTATTTAAAAAAAAAAAAAAAAGAATTCTATTAGAGGTCAAACGTTACTGAAGAAATTGAGATACATTTATATATGTAAATATATTATATTATAGAAAATATAAAAAAAAAACAGCCGCAAACCACTCAATTAGCAGTGAGAATACGAAAATCGAGTAAAATCAACAAAACGCATATAGGGCAAGTCGCTGCAAACAATCATGTGTTCCGAAATAAGCAATACAAATCATCCGGGAGGGGGGGTGGTACAATAAAACCAGCAGCACAGCGCGCTTTTATTGTAGCTGAAATTCCAATTGCGTCACATTGAAATACTACGGTCTACGGCGACCCCACCACAGTGTGTTTGGAAAACGAGAACGACAGCGACAGCGGCGACGGCGGCCACGGCGGGCGCAATGATAACGACAAAAACCGAGACTAGAAATGGAATTTGTGCCTGAACTGGGATCACATTTTATGTTATCTAAATTCTCGCGTAGTCCAAAGCCACTTTCAACTACGTACTACAGAGTGCGTCCTATTTACTAAACATAGACGTAATTTTCGCATTTGTTCTTAAAAAAAAAAATTTGAGTACAAGCAAAACAAATTTTCATACCTTTTTGGAGGCCATTATCTTCTTAGACGTAGCCTAGTTGTAGGTAACTTTACGGAATTTTTTTTTTTTTTTCGAATCAACTTGTAAGCAACGGACTTGAAAGGTTGTCTGCACGCTCCGAACGTCGCCATTCGTGCGAACACAGACGCGCACGCGCGCGCGGGGTAACGCAAAAATTAGCGCGCGGCAGTGACACACAACGAAAAATGTTTGCATACCAAACTAGGCCAAAAGCCGCCGCTTCGTGCGACTGTTGCACCTCCAGCGACGGACAGTGGCACCGCCGCGATCAGACAAAATAAAGCAATCGACCAGATAACATTGACCACCATAGGAGAATAGGTGAGCGACCCTTTTATTTTATTTATTTATTTATTGATATTTCTTTTTTTCTTGTTTTTTTTACGCAAATGACGTCTTCTAGCCCAAAGCTGACGTTCCTATCGCACGGAATGTAAAAACAGTAATGCAGAACACGCCACCCTGCAACAGCTACAACCGAGATACCGATTAAATTTTAGTCATTCCAGTGACGTGTGACGTAAGATGGAAATGATATCGCAAAAATTTCTTTCTGATGAAAATGTGAATTAAAATGCAGCACAATAAAGTACACAACACATGCGGTGGCGGTGATGATGATGACGACGACGATGGCCTACAAACTTCGCCTGCCCGTAAGTGAAGTAAAAAAAAAAAATATATATATATATATGTCGGAGGAGGGGTGGAGAGAGGAGGGGCTAACCTCCCCCTCATCCGAAGAGTGCGTTCGGTCTATCGTACCGATCAGTCGGGTGTGCTCTCCGGTTCGCGTCCATTCACAACTTCTCCTGGAAGCGCAGCCAGCGCACAGTAGCAGAACTCCGCCACTGATTGACTGACTGATGATTGGGGATTGCCACGACCCGATGACTGCTGCGACTGCTGTTGTGACTGGGGCTGCATCCTCCGCGACTCCGTTGGCAGAAAGCAGCGGCCCCATAGACCGGACCCAACATCGCCAACGAAGACTCCAACCGACCAGCCGACCAGCCGAACGGTGCCCGCAGAAGAGGTCAAACGCGAAATATTTTTAATCGGCGAAATGAATGAGAGGAAAAAAAGCAGAAAATTAAAAACACATTCATTGACCGTTATTCAATAAAAATGTTTGTGCGAATTCCTCAGCACATTTCGTTTTTTTTCCCTCTCATTGTCTGCTGCTTTCGATTCGCGCAACCGGGAATGCTGGCGGGGCAGGTGACAGGAGGGAAACTTTATAGCATTCGTCATATATATGCACTGGGGCAATCGTTCCCTGCTCCAGGAATCAAGTGCATGCGACAATTTTGCTCGTGTAAGAACAACAAGAAACAAATAGATGTACTATATATGTACGACCTCCTCGCAATCCTTTCGATCAGTGCTCTGGTGGCATACAAACACACGGTCAATGAATGACCCTTGGACATTTTCTAAAGATTGAAAACGGTCCATATACAGAAAACTGTGACCAAAGGCAGAGTTGTGCTTCCTCGTGGGAATTGCGTACAACTCATCTTAGTGTTGCAACCAAAAACAGATGGAGCTTAAATCAGAAGCGTCTGATTTAAAAAACAAAAAAAGCAATTCGAAATTTTTGATTACTGATTATTATGAATGGGACATTGGCATTGAAAGTTGGACATTATAGGATTACTTCAAGAGTAAATGCGACTTGTTCTTTACATACATCATTTAACAAACTAAAGGAATTAAAATGAATTAAGGAGACCAGGGGTCTAGAATTTTTGAGAAATCGATTTTCTTTTTAATATTTGGCAAGTACAGTCTGCCGAGAATATAGTGTACAATTTTTGTAATAATTAATATTGACGGTATTTTAGGTTCTACAACCTTTATAGCAGGTAGCGAACGATTGATACGCTTCATGAACACAACCATAACATTGTTCGTAGTCAAATTTTAAATTCATTTATCCTGAAACTACTTTTTTCTGCACTACGGATGAAAAAGAAAAATAACTATTCATCCGAATCATCTCAAATTTTAATATGTTATTCAGTATACCAGTGGCTATGGTCGGGACCACCAAAAAATTTGTATCTTAATAACTGATTTTTTACATACAAAACTAATGAAAAATAGTCTGTTTACGGTATTCAAATTTCGAGGGCGCGCTATTACGTCATAAATTTATTTTCTTTTTTTTTCCTTTGAGATTTCGGTGATAGCTACACTCATATAGATTAATAATTTACTTATTTTTCATTTTTGATGTAAGTGATAGAGCTAAAATTGCACCCGCAGTCCAAGTGAATTTCTTTAAGGGAGTCATCTTCACCGCCCTTTTTTAAATAACTACAATTTTTTTTCGATAATTAGAGAAATGTTTCTGCATACTCTTTGAGTGTTATAATATAATTATAAAGTTTAAGTATCGTTGTTCATTATCTTCAGCTTCAAAAAAAAATGTAAAAATGCCTTAAATTCACGGGTACTAGACCACTGAGTCCTCTTAAGAATAGCCTAGATTCTTAGTGTCTACCTATTATTAATGGTGATTCTGATAAAATGATAAAAAAGAGTCCTAAAAACAGAATTTAATCTTCCTCCAACTATATTGCTATATAAAAAAAACAAAGAAAAAACTAAAGCTAAAACAACTAACAAAGGTTGAGATGGTTAAGGTCATCTACAACATAACGAAAAGATACATAAAATCATCAATCAACTTGTCTTTGAAATCGAAAATCGGATATAATCTGCCGGTGCCAAGGATGAACCGTTTGAAATACGACTCGATTTATTCTGCAATGGAAAGTTACCATATAATAGTTAACCTATTAATGTTAAGAAATATTAGCAATATATTGGAATTTAAAAGCCTATCAAAATTCACGTTAATGCAGAAACTGATACATACCACATATTATTTGTCTGGGGAGCACAAAATAGAAATACTACTTTAATAACAATCTTTTTTTTTTAGATCAATTAGGTTTTGGATCCGAAGAGTAAATTTTCGCGCCTTGGAGGCATCGGCATGTTTCCAGCCTCATATTGAAAAGTGTGGCATGAATAATAATAATCCGAAAAATTCCGATCGCTCACTAATTAATAAATCGAATTAATACCTTTCTTTCAAGTTTACATAAAACTATGTTTTTCTACTCAACACTTCCTGAGAAAAGTATGCAGTAACATTCGTGTGCTGCTGCTGGGTCGCTATAAGTTTCCCACAGTATGCAAAGTAGTTTTTAAGCGCACGTTCCAATAGCAATTAGTCATCTATTTTAGGTCGTCTGAAATAGTGCTGCTTACATTCAGAGGAGTACGCAATTCAACGGCCGAGAAGTAGGTGCAAGAAGGGTGGGGCAAGTTAAGTGATTCGAAGGGAAAGAACTCACTACACAGTGTGGAAATATTCTTTCATTAGCAGCACAATGTTGAAAATTTTCTTTGGGATGTGCAACTATAAATGCATGTTACAGAAGCCAAAGCTTTCAAGACCCAAATTCCATCTAATTGTCCTACAAAACAATAAAAACCCAGTAAAGGCAAACCCAACAGCAGCAGCAGAAAACGTCGGCCGCAGCCATTCACAAAAACATGGCAGCGCACTATGACCCCACACACATAGCGTAAAACCCAATTGTTATCGAGATAGAGGCAAGGAAGGCCGCTGCTTTAAACAAAACTAACTACACCACCGCCACCGCCACCGCCAGTCTTTACTACAAGATAATCAGAAGGAACGAAAAAAAAAAAACGGCCAGTTATTGATTTTCTCAAGGGGAAGGAGATTAACGGGAATTGAATCAGAGGAAAGAGCACGAGATCTGAGCCATACTGCCTCTGAGACGTCCCAAGGAGACAAACTTCTCCACGAAAAAGTTATATGCAATTAAAGCAGATCCTACGGCTACGCTGAAAAGGTTGTTTGGTCGATCGGTCGAGTCAACGGGTCCATTCCGTTCGTTCCCGTCGTTGGGTATCGCATTCTTCGTTTCCCCCAAAGGCAAGAAAGGAGCGACTGAGAACCGAATCCACAGCCTACAAAACGTCGTGTCTCTTTCTCTACGGCGTAGAGGCAAGAACAATTATTCAATGGGGGGACTATATACGTGCTCCCCACGCACACTCTGGACCCGGCCTCGATTCGTAGTATTTGTCCGTTGAGGAGGAATACTACGAGACACGACACGCCACAGCCCCAAAACTCCGTTGCCGTCGTTCTGCCGCCGATTCCTCCTCTTCCCGATGCGTCACAAACAGCAACAGCAACAGCAACAGCAGCAGCAGCAACACACACCCCGTGTGATCCCCAAGTGACACTCCGCACGAGAGCTGCACTTCAGCGTTCCGCGGGGAAAGGTGTGTCGCGGTGCTCTGTTGGAGCACAGTCGTCGTCGTCGTCGTCGTCGTCGCCGCCGCCGCCGCCGCCGCCGCCGCCGCCGCCGCCGCTCGAACGAAACGAAACGAAACGAAACGAAACGAAACGAAACGAAACGAAAACCCTCAGGCAGGCGAGCCACAACCTGAGCGCGGCGTGCTTCCCTCCAACACTCCGGCATTCCACATAAACTGGATGCTTTGTAAATATTCGCGACGTAAACATTGCACGGCGATTACTGCCGCTGCTGTTGCTGACGCTCCACCGCTGCTGGAGCAGACATGTGGGGATACTCGCCTTAAACCAGTTCCGTGCAGCGGCAGTGCATTGCGCCATGTTATCTTTCACGGCTGCTGCCTATGTTTTTGACGCATTGCATATCAAAATTCCAGTACAAATGCTTAAAATGCACAAACATCAATGAAGACCAAGGTTAACCCCTCCCCACCCTGAAACCATAAATATATATATATGTACATATACGTAAATCATTTGAATTGAACGGACACTTTCGATGCAGAACTATGCACCATAATCCAATCCAGTATATATAGTATAAAATTTAGAAGAATTAACCTGAGGAAATCCTTAAAATATATAATACATATCAGGAGTCCTGATTCTCTCCAATGCACTAGTCAACCAAAATGTCGCCATCCCGTTCCATATTTTTGTTCAAATCATCTACTCTCTCTCTAGTATATTAGCGAACCAGGCTAATTTTTTACATGGTGTGTTTTAACTAAAAGAAATAGTCACCCATTCAACAACGACGCAGCTGTCCCACCGTTTGTCAAAACAGCAGTGTCGAATTGACCAGTTTTTCTGCTCAAAAAGTAGTAAAAACGTTTCAAAATTAAACATTTTGCTGACGATGTATCGGGAGGTAATGGCTTATACTCTATATGACATTCAGCACTTCCGTTGCTTGTTTGTGGTTGGGTTGGTTGGTCGGCGCATTTGGAGAACGCACATAAGCCTTCACAAAAACAAATAAGTAGGTCCTAACAAGGAGAGTCTAATCTTACAGAGATATTTTTCTATTTATGATAGGTTGAGTATGACCCAAACTAGGATAGCTAGACTATAGATCGTTCAACATACTAAGTAGTTTCAGGATTCTACCCAGAAAAATATTTAGACCAGCATAGTACCTATATCCACCAGACCATTCAAAAAAGGTAGCGTGACAAACTTGCCTTTCATTAGAATGCACACTTGGTATTACAGCCAACCGAACATAGGATTTTGATGAGATCAGCTTGCTGTCCTGTGCAGCAACGTTAACAATTTTTTAGTACCATCTGCCGCAGTTGATGAAGTATTTTTTTCTAATCAGGGAAAAGTTGTCATCAATCCTGCACCAAGTATTTCTTATCAGCTCGATTCAGAACTTCCAATTGCATTGATCAGGTGATTGTGCTGATAAATTGGTAGTGTACAAAGGTTTAAAAAACAAACTTTCAATTTCTGCCATTTTTTTTTAAAAACAAACCGACTTATTCAAAATGTCATGTACCCCAAAATAGTAAAGACCTGAACTTATAAAAGAAATAGGTATTGATATATCTGAAAAAAAAGCATAAACCTTGAAAAAGTTATGAATGAAAAACCCTATAATGTTAGGCGAAATTTTAAGCTAGATTCGCTCTCTCATACTTTACTGAATCATTAGCTGCGTATTTTTTAATGAACTGTATAGGGTTCAGTAAGTTTTCCCCAGAAAAATCTGAAAACTCGGGGTTTCCTTTTATTTTTGTCCAGGTTAGGGTGAAACTTTAAAAATTTCCCGCTTTTAAAAATGTTGTAAACTTTACGGCAACAGGGAACATGTCATTTTAATTTTATTTATCTTTGCCAAAAATCCAAATTATTAAAGATAAATGAAACGCTCTGTCCCTGCTTTACATTCTTTTGAGCGGGTATTATATTTTATGAAAATACGGTAAAATGCGGTATAATTCAATAAATTTCCAGTGATTTATAACACGGTGCATTTGTGAAATGTTTACGCCGAATTACGAATACACTATAGTGCAAACTTTAATTTGAATACTTTTGTGTTTTCCATATAATTCTAATAATTCTTCTGATAAATCTAAACTCATTTTTAAGGTACAATTTCGGTGAATTTCGTTGTAAAATATTCACAAATGCAGCAGACAATTTTAGTTTATATGAGTATAGTCTGACCCGACAAGGAAGGGAAGAATTGTTTCCTGGAGACTGTTAAACTCTTTATTTTTGCAGGCTAATCCTTAGAATTCTCATATTTATTAAGAACGTGCCCTATATTTTGAATCAACTCAACGTTATATCTTAATTGAATCCATTAATGCCTAAGGCGTTACCTGCTTAGGATAAATCAATAAACCGATTTAAAACAAGGAGCGTCTAGTAAATAAATCAGATATAGCTAATATCTATAACATGTATTAGTTAAATAGCGAGTATTAACCACAATCATTAAGTGCACAATTTTTGGCGTGTTGTAATTGTTTTATGTTAATATTCACCTTAGCGATCCGAACAAATAGTCTTATCCTTATACATTTATTATGAATATACAGATGTGACCAAATTATCACCTCTTAAAAAAAAGCTCATTAATACAGTACACAAATTAACAATTTAGTTCTATTGTCTTACTAATTAATTTAATTAATTCACTAATTGCTTTAATTTTATAATTACTATGCAATATTTAACGATGAATATCTTGCTGATGACATTTAATCTCATGTATAACTTCAAGCAGTGAACGCAATACTTTTTTTCATAATATTTAATATGGGAAGCAAAGAACAACAATGCAATGACCAAAATGAAAATTTCGAAGTTTTTTTTAATCATAGAGCTACGTGTTCCTACAATTTTACTAATATTTTGTATAGGTGATAATAATCTGATTAAAGCGGTATACCCTATGGTCTTACATAAATAATATTTAGTATAATCCTTTGAAAATATTTATCATGTTTGACATTTTTAAGCTGTCTGAAAACAGAGTCCATAAAAAAACGCAGCTATCGAAACGACAACAAATTCAAAATGAAGTTAGCAACAAATCTCAATTTAACCAGAACTGGGTGAACAGAAAGAAAGCGACGAATAAATGTCTTCCCGTCTAAGGAATAACAATCAATCTTTTAACACTTTTAAACGTTATATGGGGACCAATTATAAGCAAATAGCGCGAAATACATGCCGCCGACACTTCATAAAAACAAAACTCATTCCATCTAGTAAATGGCGAGACGACAGGGATAGAATAAAAGGAATGAAAATTTAAGTGACCACCAGAAGAAGCAATAAAATTAACTCGCACTCTGCAGAGAAAATTTTGGACGCATAAATGAAAAACCAAGAAATGCATGAAGCATACCACACGCCAGGCTTCTGTCGGTCGTCGTCACTGAGGTTTGTGTCTCGAGGAAGACGATTAATAAAATTTGAACGCTGGCACACGTTGACCGCCATAAGATTTTTGACTGTCGCCGCGCCCGCCGGGAGAGGGAGCTGAGGAGGCGAAGTCTTCGTCCGGCCCGATACTCGTTGTCGTCGGCCGTCTAGAAATTCGAAAGTATTTCAAAAGCACCACACTAGAAGAGCAGTAGCACTCCATCCATTTCAGAGCCTCGTAGTGGCTCTTTGATTGGTTTGGTGTGTGCACTACTGATATATTTTTATTCTCCCCATTAAGTTGGCAGCGGTGCCAAATTTTTGCTGAATTTCGCGCCAAAGACTCAAGACATCCAGACAAATGAACTGAAGGAAAAAAAAAATCACCGTCGCTTATGAAAAGAAAAAAATAAATGCGAGCGTCTTCAATTTCGTCAGTAAGATGTTGATTGATTTCTAAAATGCACAAATCCAAGGCAGCTGCTTGATAGACGATTATCAATCGAAAGGGAGAATAAACGAAAAGGATGCTAAAAAATATATACAATCAGCAATTGTGACAAGGAAAAGCAATCGCTTTTTACTAAGAAATGAAATCTAAAAGTAATGTCAGCCAACAGAGGTCTGCGAATTTATCCAACGATCACTTGCTGCAATGCAATGGAATTCCAAGGCATTTATGAAACATAATAATCCAAGAAATGTCGACAATGACGTCAACGAGCATAATGCATAAAGCTAATTGTATGGCTGTGCCGATGATCGTCTCGACTTACGCGACAACGCGCAACACGTGCAGAAGCTTCTTTAGATTAAGCCGTTAGCCGACTATGCCATTGTAGTACGAAAAATTACATCTTATTGTACACTGTTCATTTCTTTCATTCTACTTAGTTGCTGATCTATTCTAACTAGAATTGATGCCATCTTGTGATGTATGGTGTCTTGAAGAGGCAGTAAATGTTTTTTATTACGATAGTATAGTTGGCAGTCGTAATTAACAAGGACAGAGAAAGAGCGGAATCCCTGAGAAGCTAATTATTTAGATCATTCCGCACTTACGATGTATAAGATGCTTAAACAGTAGATATTTTATATTAATTATTATAATATACACCATAAATCAATTAAATGTTTTAGCATCTTTTCCGTTTTCCGTCTTATGATTAATCCTATAGATGGCACGGGGAATATCCGTTTATGATTTTTGAGAAATAATAACAGACTGTCAAAGTTTAAACTGTAAAGCTTGCATTGACCTGTTATTTTTACTAATGATCTCGTTCGTGAAAACTATGAAATATGTAATTATGAAAATGAAAATGTGTCTTATAGTACATCCTTAGTTCTTTAAAAGACCATTTCTTTATTGGCAAATTTGTTGGTTATTGCATTATTCCCAGGAAACTATCTGTATTCAATTCTAATAAAATATGATATTATTCGAAAGGTTTTAGCTTGCGTCTTTTTTCTCTTCCCTCTGCCGGTTCATAATTTTTAATAATTTCATAGTATTAAAAAACTGAATAGTCTTTGTTAATATTATTTAAACTTACCACCATGACTCGCTGTGTAGTGCATTAACTTTTTAATTTCCTTTATGTGGGGTAATAGCTCATCCAGGTCTCGGTTACGTAATATTTTATTATAGAATGACGATATTCTGTAACAAAAAAGAAAATTCTTTAGTACTATAAGCTTTGTTATAATCGAACTAAATTTATAAAAACTAATTAATGTCGTAATTTTGCCTACAGTTGTGAATAAAACTTGTTTGCTGAATAAAACAAATATATTTATCCTTTATTGATTGTGAGAATGACGACTTTAAAATAAAATATTCGGTCTTTAACTACACCAAACTCTTTATTCTTTGAGTGCCCAGGACTCACTTGCTAACTATTTAACAGAGTCTGCAATATTATTTTCTGACAAGATTTAGTTCAACGTATTTCGGTCTGAGGGAAGAAAACCCAACACAACCACAATTGAAGAACATTATAAATGCGGCGAAAAAGTTATGATTTGAAGCAACATAGCTTTTTCAGGTGTTGGCGAGCTTATTTTCATTGAGGAAATCATGGATCAACAATTTTATCTAAATATTATAAAGGTAATTAAATGGTAAATAAATAGTGCCGAAAAATTCGACTTAGAGGTCAAGTTACATTTCCAAAGCACAATTAAAAACAAGAAAGCAAAAAAAAACTCCCAAACCCTAAAAAAATATAAAGTAATTATATTAAAAGTCCGCTGATACTACTTTCAACATTAAATACAAGAGTTTCCTAGATTTTTGCAGTCGGTGTGAAAACCTGTCTGATATTAATAAATACTAGGTAATCAAGACAATCTGATTGCAAAATGTCAAATGAAATATAATTTCTTAAGAAACAAATTAAGCCTCATCAGAGATTTCGCTATCGCTACAAACTGTCTTTTGAACTGCTGTCTCATTAAATTGCAAAAAATGCAAATTTGACCTTACATAAATAAATTTATAAAGGAGATCAGGAAGGAGCTAGACTAGACGATTCTATTTTGTGTGTTCGTCGAAATATTGACCAATTTCGATCGGAAGCTTATCGTAATTGATAATTGAAAAGAACTACTATGTATAGGGAATTAAAAATAACAAAAAATAACGAATTGAGATTTATGGTAAGCTTGGAAAAAACGTAGAAGTGAAATACAATATCAAAACCGAACTTTAATTTGTTAAAATTAAATTTTTTTGGGTTTTGTCAAAACTTCTCGTTCTTTCCGAGTTTTTCATAAAAAACTTGAAAAATTCGGTAACTTAAAAAAAAAAAATGGGAAAAAAAACTATCAATTCCGAAAAAATGGGCATTTTTCAAGCTTTTATTCAAAGCTACTCACGCACCGTTACAATGAAAATTACTTCTTTCTCTTGGAAAATTGTCGAAATTATTTACTACATATTTTCGTTAATCCTTTTATTTACGTCTACATTTTTAAATTTAAAAACTCAACATAAAATAAAAGAAAAAGAGCAGCATTGCCGTTCTTATAGGGAAAAAGACCGTTAAGCAAGAAAAGCACTCGGCCGAAGGAAATATGCGATGAGCCGCTGCCACTGTGCCAGTGCTGCCATACACATACGAATCGAGAGCCTACAGAACATTGACAGTATTAAAATCGGTGTTGGGACGCTCACTTGGCTTAGTAAGGGCAATGATCGATTCAAAACACACACTAAACTCAAATCTTAAATAAGAAATATATCTTCTGCATTATACTCCTTGTTTGTAGCAATTATTTTATTTTTTATTTTCATTAGGTCTCAGAGTATTTTTAGGAGATTCCCCCAAAGAGTGTCAAAGGTGATGACACACTGGCAGGCATCCGGTTGATAATACCGCAAAGATTTTGAAACGAAAAACGTTAAAAAATACGCAGTCACGCCTGTTCGAATTTGTTAACATGTGCTTTTTCCAGGAGGTAGTACTTCCGGTTCATGCTCAATACGTTTTTCCGTCCCTTCGTTTGACTCCTCACCGGATCCTCACACACATGCAACTTATACACCCACCACTGAGACAGACTAAAAACGATGCGACGAGCAAAGCAACATGAAGGAGAATCCCAAATTAATTTTTACGTGTATCAAAAAATGATGCATATCAACCAAAGAAATTTTGCCGCCGCAAAAAAATATAACGTACAGAGGAGCACACAACGAAATTTAACAAATGACACTCATACTAAATTACCACTCGCGCACATCCAGAATGAAAAAAGTATAATAAAATGCTGTAAATGCGTACGGTACACCCCACAAACTAAGGCCACACTAGCGATGTTTCGGCAACGAGAGCAGGACGACAGTAGAAACGGACCCTTAATGGAGAAGGAGCCGTTCACACTACGAGGAAGACCCTTCCATTTACAGTCAGAGTTCAGTTGCCGTCACACCGGGTTTCTGTGTAAAATAGAAAACTCTTCGTGTGACGCAAATTCGAGTACGCCAAGCATTGGAGCATTTTTATCTACCCATCTCTATTTAGCAAATAAGCATCATACAAATAACAAGAAATATTCCGGCTCTTTCATTTTCTTCTTATTGTTCTTTTACGCTACTTTTTTTTTCTACTCCAATTGCCAGGGTGTGCGTTGTCGGAGAGAAACACCGCTCTGCCTTCTACTACGCCCGTATGCGTTGTCTCGTACGTTGTACGAGGAAATATTCGGGCAAATAAAAAAAAATCTTTCAAAAAGAAAAAAAAAAAAAACTGCGAAGCACAGAAAATTCTTAGAATTGCGTCTTCAGATGGTGTTTTTCGATGAGTGGCGTTTCTGTGGCACACAAGATTCTCACTTTGAAACTGAGAAAAAAGCTGAAAATAGTCACTCAATGAATCTTTTATCGCCATTTAAGTTAATAATTGCGCCTTTTTCTATTAAAAATTAATTTTGAGAATTTCACAGAATTAAAAACAAATTCTAATGAAAAATTCATTACAAGTATCACTTTAAGTTAGCATGGGGAAGTAAGGTACCGTAATCACAACAGTTCTTTAACAGTCATTCTCATGTGAAGCACTAACCAAACATAACCTTTAAAAATGACACAACACTCCACCGGACTTTTACAAAAATGATTTCCGAAAATTCCGCACGTAGTTGCAATCATAGTTCAAAGTTAATTTCACAAAAATCACCTATTGAACAGCCCCGGAGGCGCCTAGTCGTTCTTTGAACCCTCGAATAACTGCATTTCCCGCTTTATGATATTACAGGCTTCTTCGGGGCGGCGGCGACGGTGACACTTCCCACTTCCTCCAGACGGGGATAGCCATAGGACGGAAAAGAAAATGCGTGCGGCTTCGAGGGCTTGTACATTTCGTGTAGAAAAAAAATTTTAATACACATATGCCAAGATTAAAACGAAAAGCGGTAAATTTCGTTAAATTTCGTTTTTCTTCATTTACGATTTAACAGGAGCAAAAGAACAAGTCACGAAGGAAATAGAGGACAATAATCTATGAGTGTATTAAAATGCCGTATATATGTAACAAAATGGCGGACGTGTAAACAACCAGCCAACCATGTTTCACACCCAAATAGCAAGTATACCCACGGAAAATGACCGGGCGGACGTACCACTTTAATTTAAAAAAGAGAAAAAAAAAAAGAAAAAAAAATTTCATTGAAGCGAATTTCTTCAAAAAGATTTTAATCCACACCGAGGTCGAGTCTGAAGCCGCGTCCACAGCGCGACGGTGATGACCGAGTCGAAGCGTCTTGTCTTCATACCCGAATCCGCCCCGCAGCCCAAACCCAAGGAGACGCAGCACTACAGCACGCAGCCAGCGATATCCTCTCACATACAAGGCGTTTTCATTCGGCAAGAACAGTGAACTCACTCGATTTAACAAAAAAAAATTATATATATATATATAAAAAAAATTAATAAAAGTTCACAGAAGAAGAAAAAAAAATGGAGAACTCGTAAAGTCGCTTGATGTGAACTCTTTGGGGGGAAAATAAGTAAAATTCCAACAAGAACATAACGCATACGCACCAAGAATTTCCACTTCGTTTCTTTTCTTAAATTCCATCGTGATCACAACCGGGCGACGAAGCATTAATCCAATAAACATATTTTTTTTTTTTTTCGGGCAAGGGAAGCGAGAAATCCAAGCGGTGTTACTGCCGAGTGTCGCCGCTATCGTGCCGCAGCAGCAGTAGTCGCAGCCGCGCAGCTAGGCCGTCGCTTGCGGCCCCCCAATAATTAGCAAGTATTTCAATTAGGGCACAATTAAAAGCGATTTTCGCGCAAATTCACTTCAAACAAAATCCAATAATAGTTGCAAAAGGCAATTAATATATAAATATATTTTAATTAACTATATATAAAAGAAAAAGCGAAAAATCCCGCCGTCGCCACCGTTTTACCACCGCTAAGAAGAACGCACCAAATCAAACTGACTTCTTCCGTTTCTTCTCGTACTCATTCGCTATACTTTTGCGCATAGAACACATACAAATACAATACTCCCTACAAATACACACCCTCCTCTTCGTCACTCTTTCACATTGCTACGACCCACCAACACACCCAACCAAACGACAAACTTCGCCACGCAGCGCGTCGACCATCTCAACGGTAATCTTAACTTCAGTGATATCATCGCGGCGTGTAGCGCACGTTCACCAACACGACGACATCACACACATGCAGTTCATCTCACTAAACCACTTACAAAACTGAAAAGTTTATTGAGAAAGCATTCTCTAGGATTGCCATATGTCAGGCAAAATTTACGTCCCAAGTATGAGTAGACTCCCAGAGAATTGTGTGTTGTACAACGCCACTTAGCGGTATGCGCTAGTGTGAACGGGGAAAAAAAAGCAAATGGTGGATAAGAAAACTGCCCATGTTGTCCATAACTGAACATTTTCAAAAAATACGGTACGCGGGCCACTGGTGGAAGTGACTAAGGCAAAAGACCGGCTTTCGTAAACAGAACAAGCCCGGCCTTTTTGCCGGGCATCCCTTGAAACATTAGGGAAAAACATTAAATTCAAATCCTGTGAAAACAGATAAATTTTCCTTAATATAGTGACGCTTAATTTAGAGGGCTGTGATCAAAAATTTCTCCACTTTAGTAAAATACACTTACGCCCGTATTCATAAATATTTAAAAGTAAATTACAAAGTCTTTACAATGAAAGTGTTGAAAACGTTATTCATAAACATCGAATATCGTTAAAACACTCTTACTGCATCATTATAAATTAAACGAATTTACAGAAGGCTCTACTTTACTTTAACCAACGAATTCCAAAAAAACCAGAATTTTGACGTATTATTTCAACTAAACAGCGCTAAAACCTACTCTAATTCTATTTTAGTTGTAAAAGGTTTACAGCGAGTTTATGAATAGTGCATTTGAAACGCCTACTAGTCTTAAAGAGGGTTCTTAATAAATAACGCTTAAAATCTATTTTAAGATATTTTTATGAATAAGGCTGTTATTGCTTTCACTAAAAACTCACACTCAATATTATTTGTGATACGCAGGACACAAATTCCCACAGAAAAGTATAAAAAAAGAAGGTTTATACGTTGAGCCATGATCTCGATCAGATCAGATCTAAATAGCCAACTTAGACCAGATGTCAAATAATTGTCAGATCATATTAGAACAAAGTTCAAAAGCAAAACTATCATCAGTTAAGACCATCAAATACCAATTGCAACAACAAAAATCCGAAAAGACGAAGAAAATAAATGAGTAAATTATTTTAGATATAAAAGTGAAGAAATTATATTAGAATAAATGGTTAGGCCGTGCCTGGAAAATATTAGATTGCCACCTGAATATTTCTTCTAGGTGAAACTAATTCAACCATTTTCACACGGCAAATAATTTTTCAACTACCGCAAAAATAACTTTTTAATAAATAAAAACTCTCTAAAACACTTTTTAAATCACGTATTACAAACTGTCAATTGCTACAAATTGACAAATTACCAAAAGCCGCGATCTAACCTGATTTACAAAAATTTGTGGATCAGAAAAGATTGATAAATTATCAACCTAAATTAATAAATTAGTCAACGAATAGACCTAATAAAAAATAATTTCTTTTAAAGTACTGCTGATTAACGGATGCGAAGTGAGACCAATTTAAACTGGAATTCCACCTTGCTTAGGAAGGAAACAAGCGCGATAAGAACACATCAAATTAAGGAAGTAAATACAAAATGATTTGTTATAAAACCGCTCCTCGTATTCTAATTTTCAACTATTTCCAAAAATTATCTTGGTCATTAACAAATAAATGCATGGAAGGAATAATAGTCAAAAACATAAAAATATAATCTGCTTTTGATATACATTTGGATTTCTAATGGTGCAAGAAAAGAGGTAGCGAATCTTCTGTCAACATTTGTTTCAATATTGAGGAGTAACTTTATGTTAGATCAGCGATCCTGTACACACATACATGCACATATAAGTGGCCATGTGTAACGATGTCAAAATAATATATTTGCTAAATGTGTTTGAATTTTTCAGGAACAATCAGTACAAAACGCTTACTTCAAATCCTTAAAGACCTTTTTCTTGTTTTAGAGCAAAGTATACAACTAAGATCGGTTATTGGTAGCCAACAAGCCGTGATAACAATTTATAATGCTATCCAAAGCATTTAAGGAGGACCATTGAGGGTAAACACACTAGAATAGCTAAACTTAGTCTAAAACGGTTCTTGAACATTTATTCGAAAACTACACTAAATGAACTTTCGTTAACCCCAGTCTAGCTGCTGTTGAACATGTCATTGGGTAGAATAACACATCCTTCCATTGGCTTACCAAGAAAACCCAGCACAATCCCACCTAATATGATAAGACCCATTAAGATTTGATCCCTTTCCGATATTTTTACTGAAGTGAGAATGATACCGACCCCTTCCTGTATAAATGTTTATTACGATGGAAGACTACATATTATTCAAGTATAAAATTAGTTCAATTTAAAACTAGAAATCCTCGTCCGCCCCAAAATAAAGATAACAATAAAGAAAATGTGAATGTTTATATCATACCAACATATGTATTTTATCCTAAAAAGTATGTATTGTACTTACAAATATACAGTACGAACGTAGGCTTCTAGAATCAAACATATAATAAATGTGTAACCAAAAAGGCAAACAAATTAGAAAAGTAAGTTTCCTTTTAATACATAATGTATAATATGGTAAAAATTAGCGGAAAGATATGGATTGCCTTATTACACATTCCTTCAAACGCCACTGAATGAAACTGATAGGATTGCGAATTGTTAGTATAAAAATCATGAAACAACTAAAACTTTTCATAATCTAACCCCCGGAGCACAATGAACTAAACTCTGATACGTTGAAGACGGTTTGGACAAAATGTATTGTCAACAACGCGATCACAATGCGGAAAGTTAAAAGTTGGGGACTTGGTTTTGGGTGGTATTGGGCTTAGGTCGCGTAGGGATTGTTTATTGCGCCCAATTATCCTGAATTTTTATTGTTTTTATTTTTGTCTGACAGCTAATCGCGTCAAAGATGACTTCGTTGCGTTGCATTGCACCACCGACGTAAGACTAACGTTGATTACTACAAATTATGTTTATCGGCTCCGCGATAGTTTATTAAAAAGAGTACTTCACCACTCACTTTTAATATTGTAAAGGATTATCCGAAGGAATACTCGAATTTCAATTGCTTAACTTTCTAATAGGTAAACGTTCTTATGGTGATGAAGGTAAGAATACGTTTATAAATAATTTTAGTTCAATAACGATCAAATGAGTTACTAGCAGATAGTATGTCAAATGATTTAATAGGAAATAATAATTATCAGATTAATCACCAAAATGACAATCACCCAATCTTTGTAGGACTAATAAAATTCAAAATATGTTACGTTACGAGCTTAAATTGTAAAAGGACAAACAATAAAACTGTCTCAATTTCGAAATAGGAGATTCATCAATAGTTTTCATTTCGGTGACTAGTGGAATAGTAAACAAAATGCTGCAGTACGATAGGCTCGATAGATAGTGGATGGGTTAAGTGTTATCAATCAATATCAATTAAAACTTTGAATGCGAGGTTTAGGAGGAAGGAAAACTCTCTAACCTTAGGTTATCTTAAAATAAGGTTAACGTACTTCGAACATCTTTAAAAAGTATGGATTAGTTGGTATACATAGCTTCGAAAAATTACGATCCACTCTTAATGAGAATGTTGAAGCTATTTATATAGTAAGAATTTATTAAACATAGAGTTTTTTTATAGGTCTGCGTAAGATGCACTTCATAATAAATTGTGTTCGTATGGCTAACTTCAGAATTTTAGTACAGCTGTTTAATAATTAAGAAACACATTAATGGAACTAAAAACAAAGTCACTTCGAATTTTTATCCAAAGTGCAGAAATTGTAAAAATTATACTCAAACATAATTTTTAATTATAGTTTAATCCGTAACTTTGGTTGATTTGTATGTCCATATTCGTTTTTAATAAATGTAACTTTTGTCTATTTGGCAAATTCTTTAAACATTTTAATTTAAGTTGATTAATCTCATTGAAGTTAATAACTTTAAACTCAAACAATTAAAGTTAAATAAAGCGAATTAAGGTTAAGCATTTTCCTTTTTCGGATTCTATCTAAAATATTGAACAATTTCCGCAATTCAAAGTTCTAATTCATAATAAGGGTAGTACAATTTTATTGCTTTTTCTCCTAGAGAATTTGATTTATAGGCTTGGCAGCAATTATGGTATGGTTTTGTCATAATTCCAGGAACACTAAATTTAAATTGCTAATATTCACAAATAAATTATGATAAGTCCATATTTGCGACGACAATTTATTAAGTAGCCACAAAATTACTTAGCCTATGGTGATATTATTCCGTTATTTTCTCCCATTTTTCTGGGTATTTCGAATGAGATAATTGCTTTTCTGAAACATTTGGCCAGTTGGGACTCCAGGAATCATAATATTTTCTGGGAAATAAACATTTATCGGAAAAGTGCTTAAGCCGATGATTCAGAAACTATCAAAAGACGGTATTGAAAAACTTATTACACTGTTGTTCCATAGAATGTAACTGTTTTACAACGGAAAAGCGCCCCAAGCGGTGGACCTCATGAATCATCGCACATTCCAGCTTAATGCGTCCTACATCCTAGCAGCCGACCCCCAACAAGCATGCAATCTAAGAGTCCATTATAAATTTAAACCATTCGAACCGCCATTCTGGGCCACAATTGGAAAACATCAAAGGAAAGGCCCATTTCCTTCCCCACAAGCCATTTAAGCGACAAGTTTCCTAAAAAAAAATATTCCATTAAGGAATTTCTCATCGGGCACCCCCACAAATTTCAACTGCCTCACCTCGTCGCATACTTGGTAATGCTGTCACACACAATCGTACGTTCGTCAATACTCTTGCGCAGCAGTCTGTCGCCGCGCGCTGTTCGACTGAGTAATCTCCACGCCACATACACACAACGACAGCCGGAATATAAAAATACTCTTAGCGTAAGTGCACCACACTGTGGGGCATACGTTTCCATTCAATAATGAATTCCGTAGCAAAAGCCGAGCGCGCGAGAATATGAATGTCAGCAGACGGTATAAGCTGGAACGAGACGGGCAGCTGCGGGTCCCGCGCCAGTCAACCTCTTCTACTCCATTCATTTAAAGGGGAACAGTTTCTATTTGTTTAAAGAATTAATCCGTCGATGGATTGGAATCGATATTTGGATGGCGACAACGGCGCAACGCTCAATGGCTAGGCACTCGTCGCCCACCGAAATGAGACAAATATTGTCACTAATATTTTATGAATGAACTTTTGAGCTAAACATTTCCGGTCCAGGAGCCCATTTAGACTTTTTTTTTTTTTTTTGTACTCAAATCGTCACATGCCGGTGCGCTCATGATGACGATAACGCCGCCACAACCGCTGCCGGGCCCGGCCTGGCCGTGATCGTCGCCTTCTACAACCGACCGATGGTAATGAGTTCCCCAAATGCGCTTATTTCGCCGCCTTAGTAACAAATGCCGCGCCGAAAAAGGGTGTGATAACTCTGTCGCTGACGTGACAGACTCGTGATACGACCGGCAACACAACGGTGGCAGCGGCCAGCTACAGTTACTAATGGCACTACCGTACCGATGATTTTCTGATGACTGTATCACAAGGGGGGCCTCCACCACAAGAAGAAGCGGTGTAAGCTTGTTGGACAGACTCGCATCTTACACCAAAATTAGAGGGAAATGGCCGACCGGACTCGTAAAGCAAGCCGCCAACGTAGACGGCGCTTTTTAAAAATAGCTCTCTGATTTCATATCGACCGAGCGAAAAAGTCTAAAATAAGAAGACACCGCAAGTTTGCCGCTATTTCGCAAAGAAAGGAGTCCGGGTGCGTGAAAATCGCCTGAATTTCATATCACATGTCAAAGATAGAAAACCACGCTGCTGACGACAGGCCCCACCGAAGCAATCATTCAGGGCCACCGGCGCTGGTGGCGCTGAGCTTGACAGTGGCCATCAGGCTAAACTAAAATTTTCGACCGTTTCCCCCATACAAAAAAATGTCAATGAGGGCAGAAGGTGGCCATTTTGGCCAATGACAATACCAAAAATCACGCTTTTCCATTACAAGCCGATTTGAAAGGTGGTTGGACTGACACCAGCAATACTGGTCGACGCATAAAAAATAAGAAAAAAAATCAGGCAATAAAAGCGATAAAGCGTGCTTTTTTATAAATAAAATTAAATCACGACCACACTCTGGAGCAAAACTATATAGCCTCCTTTCCAATTTTCGCGAAATACACAGCGGTCCGTGCATTTTGCGAGAATGAAAGCTGTGCCCGAACTTTTTGGCTCGCACACACAGCTCAGCGTCTCGCCGCGCTTCATTGGTATGGGTGGCAGCGCACACTCTACGGTAGTGGAGATAAATCCAGTCTCCGTCAGATTCAGAAGAAATCGAACACAAATTAAAACTACTGCGAATGTGTAGAGCACGCTTCATTGTGTGCTTCAGTTTACGCATTTGCGAAGTATTTTCCCGAGTCGCCATGTGATGGAATGTGTAATTAAATGAGGGAACGAGACAAACACTTGATCTTGCTAGTTGATTGGTTTTGAGCTCGGCAGGAGAGTGCACCGCCTACAAAATAACATGAAGGAAACGCTGTTCTGCGAAGGAAACGGAAAAAACGCTCAACTGCGCCCTTACGGAGCGGAAAAGTCCTTTCCAGGATTTTAAACTTCTTAAAAGAATTCAGTCTATATAACAAATTCCCAAAATAGTCGTGAAACACATTTTTGT
The DNA here is from genome assembly GCA_959613345.1 of Tolmerus cingulatus. Taxonomy (NCBI): domain Eukaryota; kingdom Metazoa; phylum Arthropoda; class Insecta; order Diptera; family Asilidae; genus Tolmerus; species Tolmerus cingulatus. Next base: position 20,401,882 of record OY390709.1, on the reverse strand, counting down.
CTCCGCAAATTCCATGTAACTAACGGGAAAATGTACAGTTTATCCTTGTAATAGGCACTTCCGCTTACAGATCCATCCGAGTGTCTTTTCTGGCTTCACACTTTCCCTTGAGCAACTTTCCCATGAGTATTAAAGTCCTCGCCCAATTCTATTGCCTGCAGCACCAGGATAAGGGCGCGCAAAACAACGGACAAGAGGAAACCCTTGGCGGAGCCGAGGAATGATTTTCCTTGGAAGGACAGTCTTTTGAATTTTTGCTCCCTTTTGTCATCCCAGACACTGTAACACTTCAAAGCGGCTTTCCGTGCAACTCTTGCGGCAAGAAGGACTGTCTCGTTTTACGCAGTCCATTTCCTTTAAAATTTATTATTACATGGGTCAGGGATTAACTTTATTTCTGGCCTTCAAAAAAACAAAACTCCCACGAGAGCAAATTTCCAAGAACAAATTCTTGCGGACAAGATAAATTTCCCGCCATTTTGTCTATTCTTGTGTGTTACAGTTAATTCAGCAAAAAAAAAGGGATATCCTTAGCAGTCTCCTGACATTATGTTAGCTAAACAACAACAAATAGCGCATTTAAACCAAAAAAATTCGCGAAATATTTATTTTAAACAAAATCCCGTAAAAATGGCGGCTCAGTCAGCGAAAAATTCCACGTTCCTCAATGTCATCATACAGAAGAGAAATTCTGGTGAATCGCTGTCGCACCGCCGCGCGCATCGACCAGCACCAAAGCAGCAGAAGCAACAACAACGGCCAGCAGTAGCAGCAGCCGCCGTCGCAGCAACGGCATCACGGCGACGTTAGCGGCACCATTCACGATCATTGGGAAAAATAAAAGTTGAGACGATGATCTTTTGTTTTTCTTATTATTATCGCTTCGGGATTTGCGAACCGCCGTTTTATTTCTTTCCCAGTGGTCCTATTTGCACGATTTGTTTACCAGCGTTTGCATTCAATCGCGTTTATGTGGGTGTATGGGCGTGACACGCAGGATATTTTTAATTTTTCTTTAATTTCAGAATATGCCGAACTTTAAAAACTTGCTTATTTTCCAAAATGCAACTAATCCATTGCAAGTTTTAATAGCATCTTCAATTACACAGAAATATGAAAGGAGAATGCAGCTGAATACAAACATTTGATTATCAAAATGGCCGCATGATACAGTTATTGCGTTCTTGGAATGGCGGCAAAGTCTGCAGTACCTTCCAAAGGAATGCACAGATTGCATAATGAAATAACTTCTGCAGGATTATGTTTATTGATGTATAAAAATTTCAAATGGGTAAAGATTATCTTTAGTTGTAATAATAGAAGGACAAGCTTTGGCGTAATAGCTCGATTATAAGATTATTTCCGAAAAATTTATGTTGCTGAATTTGATGATTTTGAGAATTTGATATACATACATATACCTAATTCTCTTATTACACGATATAGATACGTTCCCAAAAAATTTGTTTAAAAAAAGATATTAGCCGAATGGGAAAATGGTACTTTGGTTCCAGACCTAAAAAGGCAAGTAAAAAACACAATAAGCAATGTGCTTACATACACATTTAAATTCATTAACTATACTATTTATATTTTTTAGAATAAATTATACATTATTTTTTAATACAAAAAATAAACTAAATTGCGTAAAAACGCTTTTACGTCTTTACTCCATGCATAATTCGGCGAATCCTACTCATGTACGCATATAATCGACATCATCTAACTGAATTATGAAAAATATTACGCGAAGTTACAATGTAAGTATATTTGTGAGGAGTGAAAAAAGTCTTAGAATCAGCAAAAAAAAAAAAAAAAAATTCATATAAATATATATGTATATACAACAATCCTACGAAAAATGCATAGAATATATTGGGAATCATTCTAAAACAATATTTCATGTAAAGAGAGAATTTGTTTCTCTTTTTAACTCATGTTAAATCAAATTCATGTAAACAAAATTCGTGTAAAAGGAGAATTAGGTGTACTAAACTATTAAAGGAATCGATTTTTATCTTTAAACTGAGTGTCGGATTATGTTTGTAAGCGTATAAAACTCTGCTCAAGAAAATTTAGCCAGCTCTCAATTGATGTAAACAATTATATTTAGAGTCCACTAGAACTCTATAAGATATGTTTTACATAAACCTCCTCTTACATGAATTAAAGATAAATATTCAAACATTCTGAAATCATCCACAATTAAATGTATTATTTAATGTTTTATATGTGCACATATTTGCAGGTGAATATGAAGAACTGTTTATTCAAGATATATGCAAAACCAAACATATAAAAATCTATGCCATAATAAAAATCAATGAGCAACAATCATTTTATCATTGATTTAATTCACATATTCAACGCATAGACTTTGAGTGACACTGCCTCTAAAGGCACGCAAGCAATTAAAAACTTCAGTTGCGATAAACAGTGGGACTCATGCACTGCTGATAAGTTTCGCATTCACCAATGGTTGCATTCAATATCAATTAAGAAAGTGAAACGCCTTCTTTACTTTACAATTATTGGTTTTGTGATAATAGGACAACCAATTGGAAAAAAACAGATCTTAACACCTGTCGAACGAATATTTAAAATATATAAACGCTCTAAAGGAACTGCATTGGCATTTATTCAAAAAATCAATTATATTAATAATTCGATTTGGCAAAGCCGAATTTATTTGTAATAAGAACTTTCAGTGCAGACGAAGAGATTGCTTAGTTAATAAACAGACCTATTCTTGAATCCATTAGAATCGAATCAAAAATTATTTACAAAAGCGCGTCAAAAAACGGTTTTATTTCGCTTCGATTTGAACGGGATCAAGCATCAAAAATAGCGCACAATATTCGAATAAGTAAGCTATATTTTTAACTAAAAACCTGGACTAATACTTTATAACAGATTTTTAGAACAACAGAAATGGTTCGGTAGATCATATTCAAAAATTGTTGGATAGTTTTTAATGTTTGCCCTAGCTTAAGATACGTTGTCATAGTTCAACCACAATTTAAAAGTTCATTTTCCAGGCTTTTACAAATTCTTTTCAACTTCAAAAAGAATGAATTTTTTAAAGATAACGTCGCATTAATATATGTATTAATAAAAATTATAAAATATTATAATATCTTTTGCAATAAAGTATGCATCTATGTATGCATTAAAATTTAAGCACCTCGTGCAGAAGTTACTTAATGCTGCATATAGCACAAATTAGTTTTATTGTTTAATTCCGTTATTCTTTCTCTTGACAATTCAGCAATCGAATATAGAAACCTCCAAAATTGTGTCAATTATAGCTCCACATAGCTCTCTGATGTTCAAATTTAATAAATGTATAGTTTAAAAGCAATATGATGTTGCATTATGTTATTGGATGTATAACATCTCTTTATAGTTCAAAAATAATAAATAAAAAAAGAAGCTACATCTGACTTTAGGGTTTCTTCCATTATAATTAATAATTAGTGTAAAGTTTGCCTCCCATTTATGAAATCTAATCCATAAATACCATTTAATAACTAATTATTATAACACAAGGAAAACGCGTGTTAGTGTAGCGTGTGATTTCAGTGCCACAAATTTACTTCGTTTACATCTCAACATACTAAGCAACAGGGAGGATGGGGTGCCTATGAGAGGAGACGAACCATGAAGCACGATAGGCTATTTGTATACTAATTTGAAAAACTGCGTTTCCGGGTCGTCTTTAGTTAAAAGCAAACGGAATTTTAAAAATGATTAAATGAATTTTTATACTTAATACACTTAGCAGCAGTCTACAGACAATATATAACTTAATAGCAGTAAATTTATTTCTAGCTTAATGTCCGAACAAAGAGCCCTTACGCACTTGAAGGGAAAATAAAATGCAATAGCTTTTTATCAAAGCAAGGCGGATATTTAATGAAGCGAATGTGTAATTTGTTTTCAATATATGCACTCATTTCCTCGTTTCTTATAATTTGGGAAATACCACCGAATTCGAACACCACACTTGAAAGGTAATCCGTATTTCTGTGACGGTCCATAGCAGCCCTCGATTGTCTCGTCTCTTGCAATGTTTGATAGTAAAAGGGAATACTCCCACAATGATGTTATTAAACGATGTTAATGATATTATGAAACGTGCTCTTAAAATCATTAAATGATGAAAAATCTGGTGGGTATTCAGAGGCGTCAGTCGTCGCCAAATATTATAATTTTTGAGACCGCACTGCACTCTGTTGCGAAATGGTATACGCCATCATAAGATCTGTAATTATTTATCACTCTCGGCAATATTATAATACTGATCTACAGAATTGATCTTCGAAAATGTTATTAATACTACTAAAAATTAAACATATGTACATGCTTCCATAAATATTTGCTTTTTATTTTTTGTGTGTTATAAATGATTTGCTGATTGCACGTCAAGAATTTAGTCAGTTTTAATTATTTATTCCTCATTGGCATATCAATTAACTGCATATTTTAGACTGTATTTACAACTTCTCACTACCATTTCAAATCAAATAACTTTGTAGTATTTTACTGCTGAATGAATAAATATGGATGAATAAAAATGGGACATATCTTAATTCGATAAATCTTGACTACCAAATTAAATTGATTCGAAAGCCAATATATAAAAATTGTCAATTGCTTCTCATATTTTCCCGCCATTTTTATGCAACTTTATTCGGCCTTTTTCAAAATTAATAATTTAAAATTCACTAGTATTCCATTTCTAAATACAAAAGCAGATATTAAATATATTGGATGTACTTTTGTTGAAAAGCAAAAGTTACAACTTAAAAATTGCTCTGCAAAACATGAAATAACTTGCGTGATAATAGGAAATGTTTGACAGTTCATAATTCTCTCGAAATGTCTTGGTATGAGAAATTGCTGAATTGTCTATTTGATAGAGAGTTTACAGATAAATTGTTATCTTACATATTTAAATATTAAGTAATATTTCAAAGCATAACGACAGAGTGAAAAAAGTTGTCTAAATAATTACATTATCCATATACTTGTGCAGCACTATTGATAACAACTGATAACTAAGATAAATGAGATATAGAAGCTAAGACTGGAATGTGTCAGTTCCTCAATTACAGAACCCTCGTTTGTTGTTCAATTTGAAATTAGACGAATTTAAAATACATTCTAGTGAGACAAACGAGAATGCATACATCACTCATATACATATATTTCACTGAATAGAAAACACGCTCGCTTACCGAGGGCCCTATGATTAGACATTGGGAGACATTGTTGGCGCCATTTTAAAACTAAAATTAATGAAATGTCATAAGTTCAGTTATAGCTTTATGCAATAGAAAGCTGATTTTAGACTCTGTCAGTTGAAATCAAAATGGAAGGCAAGGTCATTTAAGAGTCGAATGAAAAACACGAAATGAGCGTTACAACTTTGTTTGAAACACAACCTTATTATTAATAAGATGCCGTAAGAAGTTACTTAGTTTCCAGTCTAATGTTACCGAATAGAAGCTCGCTGAAGATAAGATTTTGTTTACACTGAACAAATATATTATAAATAAACAAAAAAAGATGGTACCAATTTTTAGCAGAATGTCGGTGATGGTCAAATTCAAATCGCCTCAAAAGGGTGCGTCCAAGCTTTCCATTCTTTAGGTGAATTCACATCCTCTGCAGTGTGTAGGTGCCGTTGAGTTCATTTGCACCACTTTGGGGCGAACAGTAAATTCACTATCAATTCTATCACTATCAATAATCCGCGGGCGGTTGGGTTCACCCGCCCCACTAGCTTTTATGCACTACACCAAAAGGTATACAGTGGCGTGCAGTGGAGGCAGCGCCAATAGAAAGAGACACTACTGCTGCTGCTTTGGCTGCAAGTCACTCCAGCAGCAATAAGCGTCAGCGAACGTCAATAGATAGCAATGCCCAACACCGACAAATCCGATGCCGAGGCTGGGCACAAATTCCAACGTTACTACCACTAATGTTTTACCGTTATGAATTAGCTTGGTGCCATTCATAAAAATATGAGAGGAATTTACACTTGACGTTGTAAAATTTGTACACATCGTCGTAATTATATGCGCACGAAGCCCTGCGACGACGACGATGGTGAAACGGAAATCGTTCGACGACATTTTTCGGAAACAATTTAATAGAGGGCAATTTTTCGGAATTACGCGGATAATTTATTGTTTTTACAGCTCAAAGCTACCGAATGCAGTTAATAAACGAAACGTGCTGAGGCGGAAAAGTGAACTGAACCCGTAGGACTTATTCGGCCGGGAAATAAGTCCAAACAAGAAGAAGCCCCTGATTAAGCGTCCTAGCATCACGCACCTTGTAGGCGGACCGCGTGAAATCTGTAAACAACTTTAGTGTCACAGCACGGCTCGGCCACATGTTTTTCCTCGTCGTCGTCGTCGTTGTCGTCGTTGTCGCCGCCGCCACCGCCGTCGTCGTTGTCGTTGTCGTCGCCACCATCGTCATCATCAACGCCGTCGTCGTCGAAAACAAACGACAAAAACAAAAAATGGAAATTTTCTCATGAAAGTTGTACGAGCACGGCATTCCACACAAAACAAGGCCTCTTTCATACATCGACAAACCGCGCCGTCAGCACGTCCGCCTGTGTGGCTCGGTACCCCGCCTTCGGAGGATTCAATGCACCCGCCGTGCCGCGTCGATGCACGCTGCATGCACACAACACAACACACCACACCACTACTATCGCACTGCGGCCATGCACCGCACGGCTCCGATGATGCATACAGCTGCATCAACGACGACGCGGCAGCAACGACGACGAACGAATTGAACGTAAACAAGTGGAAAGACCTGGTCGGGCCGCCAGCGTAGCCACGTAGTGCAGCGGCTTTCAAAGTTATTTGCATGAAGTGGAATGGAATGCAGTAGCGGAGCCCCAGCGAATCCAACTTCAACCACTTTAAGGATATTCTTACGAAGTAGAAGAATGAAAGAAAACCAGAGGTGGAAAATATCGAATCAGACATCATCTAATGTCAGCAACTTTATCAATATGTCAATATGTTCATTTGGTGTTCGTTGACAAATATTAAAGGTGTATTTCCAATAGATAGTAGAAAAATATTGCAACAATTTCTCCCTCCAATTCATTTAAAATAATAGCCACCCCCAAGAGAAGGCTGAATATAAAATGTTGATATGTCTGTATAAGAAAAGTAAAAGTTTATGGGAGGGACTTCCCCTGCAAGATCTAAACTTCCCGTAATGAAACCCTGCAATGGAACCACAATGCAGTTCAGATTATAAAAATAGACAAATAAGTATCACAGGCGTCTATTGGACCACGACAAACTTTTGAAAGAGGGATATTTTCAAGCGTAGTTAACTTCAGAGTTATTATTTGTTTTGGCGGTTTGTTATTAATCATTGATTTAATTATTTTGTTAACAAAGTAACTCATTAAATGCAAGAAAATAAGATTGAAAAAAGCATTAGTATGATTTTTGGAAATAAAAATAAAATCTTATAAATTTGGAAATAACGTTTATACGATTTTTATGTTATTATTTAAAACAAGAAATATTGAACAAATCCTTTTCTTATGGTTAGAATAAAATGAAAATAATTTAAAATATTTTTTCCTTTTAGTAATCTTTTTTAGCTATGTGTTTTTCATTCATTCGGAATATACAGAACACTAAATAAGCGTTTCTTTATTACTCTTATATCTGAATATTCGCTTCCAGATTTGTTTATTTCTGCAGAATATTCTGAACGCAATCTTTTTGTTCTGTCGTAGAATTAAAAGAATATTTTCGTATCAATTGTCAAAAGACATGAAATCCATGTACACAAAAAATAAAGGACCACAATAGTGGAAATTCTTACAAAAATAATTGGGATATTCATACCAATATGGATAAATACCAAAATCTTACTTAAAATCATCGGAATTGTTTCTTTATTTGTTCCATACTTCATGTATTCTATTTTTGTTTTCTTCCTTTCATGGTATTTATAAAGAAACACATCCCGTATAACATCACAGAGTCAATTGGTAGGTATATATCTGTCGGAACGTCCTTCCATATCACCCCAAATGCTAAATGTTAAAAATAACTCTAACAGAAGTAGATAGGTCAAATAGTTTTTAGGTACAAATATAAAATCAATACTTCCTACCCAATTTAATATTTATTCAATGAGTCTCGAAGGTATATGAAGAACAATTGGTTATAGAAAATCTCAATTGAGGTTTTCTAAACCACCAATTGTCAAAAAGAATATTCGCAGTAAAGAATAGAATAAACAGCTTAAAAAATCACCTTGCAAATATCCATAAATTCTCAATATTTTCCCTAAAAAAACACTTTTCCTTCCTCTCTCTCAACTACATTCTTTTACCGAAAATGAAAGAAAAAAAAAACTATGCGAGTTCAGGGAATGATTAACCTCTACTAACATTCTTTAGTAGGGACCTTTTCGGAGGTGCTGTTCTTTATACAGCCAATCCGACTGCAATGACCCCCAGTGAGCGCAATAAATTTCTTCCAACTCTTATTCGAATCGGGAAATTTTAAAAATTTTAGGAAGAAAAACATAAGACGTCCGGCCGGCAAAGTCAGAGAAGAGAGGTCTCGAATTTTTTTTTTTCAAAGAACCCGTCACATTACACTTACAAGAATTTTCCATCCACAATAGGACCGAACTCAGATAATAAAAGGAAAAAATTCTTGGAAACTGGGTGAGCTCATCTTGAGGTAAATTCCTCCGTTTGTGTCACTAAACAGCCTCTGCTAGATAGGGACATTAAGCGGTAAGGCAGACTGGCGGGGATGTCGACCGGCAGAACAGCAACAGTTGAAGCGACACTGCTCTTTCCCATGCCGGCGGCCATATATCACCGCCAGAAAGGAGGAGGACGCTTCTGGAGATCCCGTTCGGGTCTGCGATCGGGTGGTGGGTCGTCTCGACCGTTCAAATTCCACCAGGACATTCAACTTGGGAGAAAAACACGTGGTGGTTCACGCGTACGATAGAAAGAATATTTTGAGCGGACGCGCCGCGTCCCAACGGCCGCTCTTATTACCTGTGGCTGTGCGCCTGCTCCGTCGGTAGGTGTAGTTGTCGCACTATGGCCGACTCAGCCGCTGAACCGTGATCCCTTCTGCATCGCCTCTATTCTATGAAATATTTTCCGTTCGCATCTTCGGTTGATCGGCGGCATTCTAGAACCGCCGCAGGCACGCAACAGCTACTTTTGATGTTCCCGTAGAGTCCGCGCGATAAGCGCACATTCCTCTGCCATCATGGCGAAAACAATCAACAAAAACCGAAAGAATGCAACAAAGAACAAAAAAAAAAAAAAAACAGGAGAATATGGATCGGGATGCTCCTCATGATGATATTGGTTGTGTTTTCGCAAAAATATGCTATGGAAGAGATCTGTAAAATGTGACCCTCCACTGTATTGTCTTTTGTGAATATGATTGCTAAGGGCGTCAGTAATCAAAATTGGATACTGCCGTTTGTTCACTGTTACATTCAACAAATGATTCCACGCACTAATTAATAAAGCGCTCCCAATTAGAAAGGGGTTTCTTCATTATGGCATCAAATGAGCTTGTAACTTTAATAGCTTAATATTATAATCATCATATCACCTGTCTTTACATTATTAACCCTTTCGCGGAGACTTAGTTTATTTGGTGGTTTCTGAGAGAGCCACTTGCTACATATATCTCCGGTTTTAGAGAAGATAGAGGCGTGGTTTGGAGTGACACACAGAATTTTTCTGCACTGTTAGTTGGAAGTGGTGGTTTCTAACGGCTGACAACGTCTTTGCTCTTTTCAGAACACATCAAGATCGTGACGTAATGTGCCGACATGTCTCGTATATCATTCCAAAAATTGAACGTGAAATGCCGTCGTGTCCCACAGTAAACACTCATAGGGTTGTAAAACTCACTGGTGAAATATTCAATTTAGTAATCAGCAACAATAGTCACTCTTACATCGTATTTACATTACACCATATCTGCATCAAACAGAGAATTGAAAGGTGCCGAAGATCACAAATCTTATTTAAGAATACCTTTGATTAAAAACATCAGATTTAAGGAAAAAATAATGGAACAAGAAAATAGCTTGTAACGTGGCTCAAGTAAAAACCTTAGTTTCATCTCGATTTACGAAACACCACCATTCCATATCTCATGCTATTGGGGAACTAATTTTTCGAACGGATACGCTAGTTATGACTTTTATGCACTGCAAATTATATGAAATAATCGATAACAGAAAAAATTTAAATTCGTAGCATATTCAAGAAAATAACAGACTTTAGTATTTTTATACAAATAACTCAAATTTCATACGTTCATTTCATCCACATTTTAATCTCCTAAAAGCCTTATAGAAATGATAACAGTATATATGATATATAATGTTCGGCTACAACATTTTTTGGATGTAATCAAAATTCCCAAAATAAAAAAACATATGCTACGCAATTGATAGGCACACACAATCGATGCACAACATTTGTATTTTAATTTTGATTTTAAGAGACGATAATTTAGTTTTTTACTTTACATGAATATCTGATGTCTCTTAAAAATAAATAATATGTTAAATTTTAGACGTAGTACACAAAATCAAAATTGTTTTCAAACAGCTGGATCTATCTTTCTATGGTAGGACAAACTCGGTGCGATTGAAATGCTGTGCGTATCCCCTAAACTATAATATTAGAGGTATAGTCATGGGTAAAGGTACTTATTACCTCTCACTATACCTCTAGTAGTTACGAGATATTCTTAGTGTTTCACTCGTACCCCGTTGGAACCGTACTCAGTCTCCCCTACTTGTGCAAAAGAGACAACCGCCTATTTCTAGAATGTTTTAACTATACTGTGTACTAGGCCCTAGTTCGCACTCAATATGAAATGTCAACAAAACTTCCACTTGAATCAAATACACTTTTTATCTTATTTATTTCTCCAACCTTCTAATTATTTGTATCCACAATATGCATTCTTGTGTTCGAATTACAGTACTGTGAAAATTTTTAGGACCACTTCAATATACGGGGAACTCTTAATTTTTTGAACCATACCTTTTCTAGGTTCGAAAAAAACAGGAAAATCGATGCAGGGCTAAAATAATCGTCAAAGTATCCTTTTCCATTGATTTCCTACCCTCTGTCCAACATAAAAAAAGGTATGCTTCGGAAAACTGAAAGGACTCACAAAACTGGAGTAGTTCTAAAAATGATCACACTACTGTATTTTGAGTTATTCTTCATTTTGTGTGCTCTTTGCATTCCAAATAAAACAATTACCTATAGATAGACAAAATTGTAGTTCAATCTTAGGAAAATGTTATTTACGTTATATGTATGTATTTAAAAAATGGTAAAAAGTATTGAATACTGTATTAAAGCAGTGTTTTTACATGAAATATTTTTTTAAAAATTATAAAATGGACATTATTGTTGTTCAATCTTAGGAAAATGTTATTTACGTTATATGTATGTATTTAAAAAATGGTAAAAAGTATTGAATACTGTATTAAAGCAGTGTTTTTACATGAAATATTTTTTTAAAAATTATAAAATGGACATTATTGTCAACATGGAGGTTAATACAGCAGTTTTAAAAAACAAATATTTTCTATGCCTTTTTGTGCATCACGCAGGAACTATTGAAAGGATTTAAACGTATGTAGCTTATGTGATGAATCAGTAAAAATATTTTTTATCTAAATAAAATAAAAATGTTGATATGATAGTGAAAAAACAGTATCTCCAGAAGGGTCCAATGGAATTAAATTTAGCCTTCATTTCTATTACTCACCCATAGACGTCATTACGACTACTTTAAACCGAGTTCACTTTGTTTTAACGAATTTATGTACTGGAAAACCTTTCACAACTTTTAATTAAATGTATGTAGGTCTTTTAATCAACTTATGTATTTTCGCGAGACGAATTAACTTTTATTGATGTCTAATGGCTCAGCTATGTCTGTTAAGAATAATAACAGTTAATCGGGAATAAAGTATGACTTACAGTCTGTAGAAGCTCTAAATATGGCAAACAGCCTTACAGAGTGGTATCAAATTTTCGTTCCCTTTGTCAATCGGGGCACGATGGCTTGATAAGCAGGAGCAGCTGTCTTACATGAATTAACTTCCGGTTTCACGTACGGACGTGCACGCAGAAGAGGGGACCTTTCTTCGGGTCCAAGTAGAAAAAGGTATTCGGGCACGGATCACTGCCTGTCTGCCTTTCCTCCTCTCCTGGCCTACCGCCCTCAGACACCAACTGCTATTTTTGTAGCAAACAATTTCTCCTTGTGAGGAAAAGCCGCATCATGATCTATTTTCGTTTACACTTTTTCGGGATCAGTTACTTTCAAAATCATTTCTAAAGTTTCCTCAAGAATGCTGGAAAAGGTGATTATAGCTCAACTGAGAATTTACTTTTTTTTACAAGAAAAAAAAAAGGAAATACGTATACAAAAGTGAAAGCTCTCAAGTGCCGGCCGGTTCGGGCGTGATGCTTCCTCAATTTTCCCTTTCACGTATTATAATTTCTTGTGATGATGAGCACAGAACTCGGAGGGCGCACGGAGGCGATTTTTGTCCCCCTTTGTCCGCATATTTTTGCTTTCCTTCTTAAATTGGGACAATTTATTTCGAGACTTCTGTAAAAATAGTCAAACTGGGGGAACGTTTACCCATCAAAGTTAGGATTAAAGTGACAGAGGATCTTTCTTTCCAGCTGAATTCATGCGGAAAATACCCTAACGACTTAATTTCAACTCGGTGAGTAGTTTTCATGGGGAATGTTTAATAGTTTGAGAGTGTTAATATTAATTAAATCCTTTTTCTTCTCCCTCGCTTCTAAATTGCAACAGTGGATATAGTTATTTTAAATGGAGTACTCTTTCTGCTTTAACACTAATTTCGACCATTGTATGTACGTCCTAATGAAAAGGACAGGACAAAGTAACGCCACACAGTAAATTACTTTGACTATTTGCCGCTTCTACTCTCAGATACCAGAAACATCTCAACACTTACTCTAACAAAGTCTTGCCGCACTAAAATTGGTCTGGGATTCCAATCCCAAGAACATAATCGGCCTGTTTAGCGATGTGTTCCTAGGAGTTTAATAAAAAGTCTCGGAATTGCAATAGATCTACTTGGCCAGAGTAATCGCGAGGCCGAGTAAAGCATCTTACCCAAACCCTCAATCAATCTTGGGGAAAAACAACTAAGGTATGTTTGTTGTTCTTTTATGGCGAACTAAATTTTATTATCAGTTTTATTCTTGAAATTGTTTTGCAATTTTTAAGCTACTTTAAATAGAGGTAGGTTTATGACATCAGGAATAATAAGAAATAGTTTATTATAAGCACATATTCGTTGCTCGTCATAAAAATTTTTGATGGCCAATTTAATACTTTGACGTCTGAAATACGTCTTAAGTGTATAATTTTAAATCTATTTATAATACGCCTCGCCGCACTATTAACACTAGAACTACCAGCACTCAAACACGTAATTTTACTCATTTTTCGAGCCTTAAATGCAATGTACCTTCACATTAGGATTAATAATCATAAATTGAAAACGATTTCTAAATATGTCGCAATTATGAATCTTAATAAATATTGGCACAAATCTTAACCTATAACTTTAAATATTATAATTCACTTAAGGAAGAAATTAAGTACTGGTCAATTTGACCGGTCTTGGTAGGTTTAGTGTTAACATTAGAACTACTAGCACTCAAACGTGTAATTTCACTCATTTTGGTCGTATTCAGAAACGAATTCCGGAACCAGAACGAGGAACTACTTGGAACCACCCGGGTTGATGCGCATTTCTGAACAGTTGGCAGTTCTCTATAAGTAGTGGTAACTGTCACAGGCAATTGTTAATACTTCACTCCACAGATTCTAGGGCTTCTTCCGGCAATGTCTTTTATTACTTTTTCAGTTTTAATTCAAAACCAACTCACTCACTCACAGAAAATAAACTTGGAATGCCACCTAACAGTCCTTTTGCCAAATTGGCAAGCTTACCAACACATTCAAACCATAGTATCATTCCTTTCAATCCAAGAAAAATTCAGAACGATTGGAACCTGGTTCCGGAATCGGAACCTCCATTTCTGAATTGAGTGGGAGCTCGTTCCGCCCGATTTCTGAACAGATTGGATTCAACCCAATCCTTCCGGAACGCATTTTTGCATACGACCTTTCTACGCCTTTAATATAATGTACCTTCAAATTTGGATAAATAATCATAAATTAAAAACGGTTCCTGAATATGTCGTAGTTCGGCATAAATTTAATTAACCTATAACATAAAAAATTGTAAATCACTCAAGGAAGAAATTGAGTGCCGGTCATTTTGACTGACCTTGGTAGTTCTAGTGTTAATTTAGCCTGCGCTTTAGTAATATTTGCCACCTTGAAATACTCAAATGGGAGGTCACAAGAATAATCAACTTTTGTTATTATTTCCAAGGAACAAGATTGCCTTTAGTCATTTTAAATTATTTTCGAACCTCATCGATAAAATTACCACCTCATACGGCTTTTTCAAGAAGAACATTCATTTTTCATTCTAAGTAATGAAAGATATTTTGCCTGAACAAAATATGTAAGCGTTCAAAACAACGGCCGCAAAACAAAATCTAAAAAATGAAAAGAAAAAGAGCGCCAAAATGAAATATGTTTGCAAATAAGAATCAAATTGTCGGTGGTGAGTGTACGAAGCACACAGTTTGCACACCACCTATCAGAGAGCATTCCGATTAAAAACAAAAATGCACTGTTGCTCCAGCCTCCGTCTATATGCGCAACGCTATTTTCAGGAGCAGGATAAAAAATAAGGCAGTAACCCTGATTCCTGGAAAAACTTCTCGATCTGTATGAGGAATAAAGTGAAAAAAAAACATACACACACAATACCTCTCAAGGCGGCATGATATCTTCGAACAGGGTACCCACCAAGTCGATCGACCCATGGCACGGTATGTCCTTTCGAGTTGCGGCGGGCAACTTGTTCGTCAGACTGTACGTTGTTTTCGTCTCCTCGTTAGAGGCTCGTGAATACTGAATATTGAGGCTATTTTAGCCTGGCTGGACGGACGGCCGACTGGATAGTTAGCAGAGGCTAGGCTGGCCGGTGCTCCGCACTTTTGAGCCCCATACAAAACGAAGGCTCACTTGTTCAAGTCCGGCATGCGGGAAAACGGTGAACAGAGACCGAGGAGTGAGTGCTTCTCGAGTATAGGTACCCATCACACAAACCAGACTCAGCCATTAATCGCTCAGCATTTTTGATGTAGCCGACTCTTCTTGGAACGGTCTTGCAAGAAAATGCCTTTCGATGAAAAAAAACCAAAAACAAAAAAAAAAAAAAAGCATAACAAGAAAAAAAACCCAAAAAGAGCACACGAACCCGGCTAAATGCCTTTGGTCCGATTATGTGCTTTGTGTTTTTGTATACTCATCACATCACGGTCAGAGAGAAAGGATGGCTGTTGGGGCAGGTATCAAGCGATCACCAAGCGCCAAGAAATTCCTGATATTTGTGGTGAAGATCAGGTGAATTCCCACTCTCCCGGGCTCCTTGCACTGTGGGCTGTAGACTGTGGGATGTGATGGATGCCTTTCTGAGCGATGGGCCGAACCATAAAACATAAAATTTTTGGCGTTATCGCGAGATTCTTATGCTTATTAGCTATGCACTGCGATAACCCACTACGCCTGTCAGATTCGAGAGAAAGAGAAATTGCTCGAAAAGGAGAAAGCAGCGCACGATGAATTCAGTTCGGATCAAAACAAACAACTTTTTCTGTAGGAATTCAAGCGGCCTGGGCTTGGGACTGGGACTGGGACTTCTGACTTGGGTCTTGGGAGGCAGGCGGCGCGATCGTCCGTCGTCGTCGTCGTCGTCGTCGCAGTCGCGCAGCAGCGCACGATGCGCCTAAGACTTTTTTTGTGTACACATTTTAGAATGCCGTGCCCGGACAGCGCAGCCTGAGGGGAGACCCCCCCCCACCCCTTCTAACTATTTTTTTTTTATTTTGTTTTTTTACGCAAGTAGTGGTGTCACTGCCTGAAGAATGCAGACTGATTTTGACCTAGAATGCGTCATAGTCCATTTCAGTTCTGAGATCAGTTACCTCTACTTTGGCCGCCGAGCGGAATTTTTAAAGTTTCTTCAGTTTGGCGCAATCATCCGATTCAGCGCGGGACCCACAGCTATTATTATTTACTTCGTTTTGTTTTTGCTTCCTCGTTCTTCTCGCCGATAGCCCCACAACAATGTATAGTGCTGCTGTTGCCTCTCGTCCGCGAAGGCAGTGTTTTTCTGTTTTTCACCCGTCGGATATTACTGGGAGCACAGGTGAATGGAATATTAAAAATTGGACGATGGGAAACCCAAACGAACGACCGAATTGATGAGCACAAGCCCAGCGGCTCACCGCTTCTTCAGATTTCTACCTCATTCACGACATTTTTCTCGGAATTGATCAATGGAATTTATTTGTGTTTTTTTTGGAAAATATTTGGTATGCTACAGTATTGCCAGGCCTGCTATAAAATCCTGTATCGAACAACTGGACATTTCCATTACCTAAAATTGCTAAAAGAGAAATTTAAAACTAAATTTTAATTCAAACTTAAATAAACTATCCTACAAGTTAAGTTAGAGGAATAGATACTTTTGGAAGTATGAATGATTTCTGATTGAAGTTATCATTAATTATAATTTCTTCCTTGTTCCGAATGTATGAAACTCATCTTGCATAACTCGCATTAATCCAGTTGCAAGAAGCTGATGCACGATTTAGCTTCAAAGATTAGTACGCTGAATTAAGCATCACTATACAAAACCGTTCTTATTTATTTCTGATATAGGCTACATATAGACCTGTTGTCTTAATGCCCATATGACGCAAAAAAACGAGTCTTTAACTTACTCTTTATAAGATTTATCTACTCTTAGGCTTAGGAAACACGATATGTACGTAAGTCGATTAAACTAATAATAAAAGATATGCAAATTCTGCCTAGTCCAAATTCAAAAATACCATGTTTCATTAGTTCAATATATCAAAAATTACGACTGAAGAAAATATAACTGAATAACAATTACGAATCGATAAATATAAAAGCAAGATAATGTTTATTCTATGTTAGAATAAAAAGTAAACAACCCAAATTGAGAAACCCGCTTGAGACCTAAGAACTATATTTTTGAAGATATGACATACTCCTTGTAATGATACCTTCGAATCCATTACTAGGTATAAAAAAATTGCGTTCTGATGTGCTTTAAAAGCTGCAGCCCGCACCGTGGGCAGAAGCTGATAAGAAAATGTAAACAGTTCGAAGACAGCAGGAAAAAAAATAATAAGAAGAAGACTAGGGCAGCAGAGGAATTAACGCGGCAGTAGATAATCTGACACGACGGAAGTTTATATAACAAATTTCAGCGATAATCCGATATCTGGATTCATTCATAATTTTATTTATACAGATCGAAGCAGTATCGCATTCCTGCAGAAGTGCTTTCTTAGCACATCTTTATCTTTTATATGTTTTCTATGTTTTTTCCGTTTTCATTTAATTTTGTTTATGCTGTATATTCATTTTTTATTTTTTATTTCATCCAAACACGTTAAACCTCAACTGAATGAATGTGAGCCGCCGTGTCAATGATATCGCATCATATATGCTTACATTTTTACTTAGGAGACAAAGACGGAGCCCCGCGAAGATGCCGAACACACTATCAGCACAAGTTGAATAGGAGAAAGGGTAGGCAGCGAGGCGGGACGATGGTCGAGGGCAAGCAATACCCAGATAGAGTTCAATAGACTGCCTCACAGCAGAGCATGTTGTAAAGAAGAAAAATCCATTTCGTTTACTGGTTGCGATGGTGATATGAAGACGCGTATGGAGTACGTCCACCCGTCCAACATCCATACACCATTGCAATGATATGCTCATTAGATTATAAGCGTTTCCGGCAAAGGGCCATCCTAGGTGGTGCAGCCCGTGAGGTATTCTCGCAGAAATAGACTGACCAGCGATAGTCTGCTCATAGACGTGACAGTGGCTCACGATTAGGTCTATGTGCGACCTGGTCGTATCTACCTTTCCTCCCCTGACTTCTGTTTGATCGGAAAGCGTACGTTGTTTGTCTTCTACGCACATTCCTCCTAACAAAACAAGTGCGGAGGCGGCATATGTGCAGCTGGATTAGTATTCGAAAATTTCATTCATAAGTTCTCTTATCACCCTGACTAATTAGTGCGTGCTAATCCAAAATTATTTGGAATTACATTTAGTGCTGCCATTCAAACAGTTTTCGCAGCTTTTTCGATAAAGTTTAACTTAGCACTTTTTCAGAAGTTTTAGCTTTTGAGAAGGAAACAAGCATTATTGAATTCAAATTGCATATTTATTATGTACTTTCTTGATACACTATTTTTAAATTACAATTACGATGTTCCACAGGGGTACATTTTTGTCCCATATTATTTCATTAAGTTTTTCGCCGATCTAATTTTGCTGTTAATCTTTAATATTGACATAAAATTTCAAAATTGTTCTTTAATACCAACATTTTAAGAGGTATATAAATCATCGTAAAAAGAACTTTTTTAAACATGTTTCTTTTTTACAAACTCATGGTTATTCAGACAAATTCGTTTTTTCTTACCTCACTGCACGACAGCAAAGGCAGGCTTATGTTTTTCACGTGTACCTGGTATGCGCGTACATGTGTATGAATGAGAGATTATTTATCCCCTAGAAGGTGAACTGTTTGCTAAAATATTAAATTTTGGATATTTGGATTAACTTCCCTGAAAATGCATTTCCCACTCAAATATCGTGGGTTATTGCGGCAATTTATCTCCAAGCAAATCACTGCCATTCCTTGGTTCTCTGAAATAAACCCTTGACTAAAAGTGCAAATATAACTGAGCATAATTCTCTTCCGATTCTAGGATTACCAGGATATTTTGCATCGAATTGAAATTTATGAAAAGTTACCCCATATCAAAGATTTTTTATTTCGCGAAAATAAAATCAAATTGCTTGGATTTCTACCTATTTTGCGTCAAAAACAATCCAAAAATTTATGTCGTTTAAGTTTTTGGATGAATAAATAGCATAGTAATTTAAAATTTTGATATACGCGAGTGCCTTTAAAATACAATTGAATGCAAAACTTGCTATCTAATTGGATCAAATAGAAAAATGAAAAAAACGCAGCTAATAATGCTTTTCTAATTAGTTAAAAAAATGTTTGGTTAAATTTATTGAAAACAATTCGCAACATATACTTTTTGAAACTCATGGCAAAATTTCATTTTCAAGCTATCCTTTTTTCCTTCTTATGTGAAAAAAATGTCCCCTTCGAACTCTAAAAGAGAAAATTGCTTCACTTATTTACACGGAATGTCCTATCCTTTACTCGTTGACCTAAGATTTAAAAACCATGCAATGGTTATAGTTATAGGCTAGGTTTTGTTTTTATTGGCGGCTGTAAAATACAAAATAGCGTAGATGAAAAAAATTGCGTATTATACTGAATGACACATCATTAAACAGGTCTTTCAAAATCAAGGAAGTGTTTATGAAAGACTTCATCAAAACACTATTTGTAGACAGAAGCTAACAATATATATATAAGACAAATCTAAAAGGTCGAACGGAAAAAATCTACATCTCTATTTGGTAAAAACATGTAGCAAGGTATTTATGTATATCACACAAGACTATAAATTATAACAAGGCGAGTAATTTTATCGCACGGCATTAGCTATGGAAAAAACCAAATAAACTTATTGCAATGTTAGTCAAACGCATAGCATAATTTGATCTTTAGCGTGCAATATATGCGATAAATATACGCAAGTGATGTTATACTTTATTTTAAAAATTGTGTAACGCGCCTGTAGTTTCTTGTGGAGTATTCCATCACAGTTTAAACATTAAAAAGTAGTAAATATTTGCTATACAATAATTCTAGGACATATCTACGTTAACTATTCGTCTTTTTCGGTTTGAAGTTAAATTTATAGCATTTTATGCATTCGTCATAATGAGGCTTGGGTTCTTTTATTGACGAAAAGTAATATATTTAATAACGTATTGCAATTTCAAATATTTTGCACGATGCTATATTATATTAGATATGATTGTTACGCATAAATAACTGAAGTTGCTACAAGCGATTATCTGTCAGTGTATAATGTGCAGAGCGTAAAGATATATGTATATAAGACGACATATGCGGTGACAACTATAAGACTTAAACGTGTTAAAAAAACATAGCTGATGAAGCTAATCTGACCACTATCCTGATTTGAGTGATGTGAACAGCCGTGCAGATATATAAAAAATTACTGATGTAGTAATTAGTTTGTTCCGTGCGTTAATAAAAAATGTAAATTAAAAAATCAACTAAATCGAACTAAAATGATGGACACAACATGACGAAGGAACGAACATATTAGAATGTATAATGGAAATCATTTTTCCTTAACATAAAATAGTTCGACTTGAGCGTGTCATTTAAACGTGATATATAAAGTTGTGGAATCTGTAATATGATAAACTATCGTAGTTGGTGGCATCCAGGATTTCTATTATATATTCTACCATGTTCTTATGTCATGTTTCGATCTTTTTAACTCGCTTTTTGTGCAGAAGGGTTTTTGACTTTTAATTAACTTTTTTGTTTTGTTAAATATGTACATTAATGTAATATACGAAAACAATAACCTAATAGAGTTTTCAACCTGATTGTAGACGACGCTTCAACGCAGCTCTTATAAAAATATTCGGAAATCGGTGGTAATGATTGTGAGGTTCATGTAAAATTGAAAAATGAATCTTTTTAAAGATTTAATTTAACAGAACAACATAGATTTTTCCCAAAATTCCGAAATTGAAGAAAAGAGCAGCTTGTGAAAGTTAAAAATGTTAAAATGACCGAACATTTTGTCATTTAAGTTCTTGTAGAATTTAAAAAAATGTTTTAATAGAAAAAATCCTACATCGTGCTGTGGAGAAACCTTTTAGGATACATATAAAAAATTTTAAAAAAAAAATCATCATTTTGAAAAAAACTTATTTAAAGTTTGAGAAATTGTTTCCGGTTATAAAAAATAACATATAGTTAATAAAAATCATTCGTGATATTTACAACTCATCGAACACAAATTAAACCATGAAATTCCTCATACTCGGCGGTTAGACAGGACGAAATAATAGTTTCTTGGCACGCACAATTTACATGTTAATTAAATCCCAGTTTAACTTTAAGACTTTTTTGAAAAGTTTTATCACTATTGCAATTTTTGAACTTTAATATTGCACTAAAACGGGCAAAATTCGAAATTATACAGTATTTCAAGCAACGTCGAAAATTCTTGATTTTAATAATTTTTTCGCACAATACTTGTATGTAATATATATTTTTTGCACCTTTTCGTTTTTAACTTTAGGAATCGTATTATTATATTTCGAACCATTTCCAAACTTTTAAAGAAATTTTATAAATGTGGTATACAAAATGAAGTCAAAATGTATTCGTAGGAGCGCTAAATACCTCATCGACGGTAAGTGTGTAAGGCATTTGAAGACGATTACCTTCCGTAAAAGATTTAGTAAAAATAGTCGTACAAGACAATGATAAGAGTGAAACTTTTCTCTAAAGAGGAAGCATAATTTTAGAAATGCCCTTCTTGAAGACCTGTAAAACTTACTCCTCAAATAGCAGCCACTCAAGGGAACCCTCCATTGGGATCGAGGGAGGTCATTTCCGTTTCCCGAAAGCAAAATACTCAACGTCTAATGCTCTTCTTAGAACTGCGCCGAAATTTAAAGAGATCTGAGCCGGATTAAGAAGGGCCACAAAAATATAACATAAAAAAGAAAAGAAAAAAACCGTCACTCCAACCCGATTCAGCTCTCGTGCTCTGCGACAATAATTCGAGCTAATCAAAAACATTTTGATTTTATGACTAACCCGGGGAGTGTGTGCACTATTTCCCACCGCCCTGGGAATGAATGACCTGCGCAGCGTTGTTTGGTGCGCGTCTTTGGAGTAAAGTCATCAATTTCCGTTGCGATCGCGCATAAACAACATTCCAGAGCTTGTGAGGAGTACGCTGACGCGGTTGTTGTCCAACATCAGCGGGCGCGACGTCGACGGCGGCCACAGCCAATTCTCAGCTCTCGTCCCCTCGTGATGGTCGTTTCACGTTTTTAACATTTCTGTTTGAAACGATGGGAGAAGGGAAAAATGCGACATATTCGTATGTATTAATATATATAAAAATAAAAGGAAAGTCCCCTGTGCTCTCAGAATAACTTGAGTTTTCTGTCAACAAATCACACAAGCATACGCACTCCTCTATACTACGTAATACGATGCAGTTTTGGAATTACGCACATTTTACGATCTTGACGATATCGCAGCGTCCGTTTCGTGTATGCGTGCTTTTAAGGGCCCCATGCAGCCCACCACTTGTCGTGATGAGCCCCGTCCCCATCGGGCTAGGCGAGTTCCGTTGGTGCGCACTGTGCGACGCGAAAAACAAACCCAACGGGCGAACTACTCGACGGCTGCAAAGCCCACCGCATGCAGGCAGCCACCGGAGCTGCAGCTAGAAAGAAGACATTAGGGACCCCACTAATAGCCATCGCCATCGCCGCCGCCACCGTCGTCGTCGTCTTCATCGTCAGCGCCGTGGCCGTCGCCTACGTCGTGGAAGATGGGCCTTCAATTTACAGAGAATAATAAAATGGCTCGTCCATTCATTGAACCTCCTCTAATCATCGCTACAAACAAATACAGTTCCTCGTCCTCTCGCCAACGATGAAGATGACAGGGCAGCGCGGTGCCGCTACACACGGTGGGAATTTTTCTGCGCGCCGCGTCGGTTCACAGACTGTTCGACCCCGCCATCGCATTGTAGTACAACTTGCCAGCCAGACGCGACACTCCCGGCGCAGGGATGCGCACAGGCCGCAGACCCCGCGCGCTGCGTCTGACGAAACCTGCACCTCTAGTCAAACAACCGATTTGCATAAGAAACGCCAAAAACTAAATGGCCTATTCGGAAAACATAAAATAAGAAATATAAAAGGCAACAAACAGACAAAAAACAAAATACGAAAACGTTCGTAGAGAGCATTTGATTCGGTTCAAAATCACACACCATGTGCCGAGTTAGCGTCCTGAAAGGTGGATCACCCCTGGACTGTGCAAAAAAAATTTTTGCGCTGCTCTCAAGGATCTTCTGGGAAGGGTTCTTTAACCTTCAGCGCCGTCAAAACAATGCAGACGATGGTCTCTGCGGCTACCAACATGGTTGTAGCGGAGCCTTTTTGCCCTTATTTCGGGCTCTATCTCCGTCTTTAGTCCGTCGTTGTCCCCTTCTAGCGCGAATGTTTATCAGTTTTTAGTTTTTAGCGCGAAGTCGTAAGACGGACTCGTGTATGTTTACAAGTTTAGCGTTTTCCACTTTCCGTCCTACCCTTCCCATCCCCGCAGCGCCTGAATCGACATCGAGCATAACTGTTTTTTGCTCATCTTTTTGGCATTCCTTTCCCTTTGGATATCTCTCGTCTTTTAATACGTGGACGCCGAGAATATTGTTGTTCTTATGTTCTTGTTGCAATGATCGTCTTCTTTTCCCTGGACTGTTTTCTTTATCATGTTTTTGATGCCATTCCTGTTGTACTTTGCCCCGACGCGGGGCCAAAAGGAAAGGGGAGGAAGCGCAGGCGCGGTTCATCAAACAATTTTATTCACCATGGCTATGCGATGTGCGTGCAGCTTAATGTTTAAATGGTTACAATTTTTGGTTTTAAAAAATTATTTCAAAAACCCTAATTTACTAGAAAATTCTTGCAACTTGGTTATCATTTAACCATTTCTCCTAATGTTATTTAAAACACACTGCACTAATGAAGACCGCTTATAAAAACCCATAGTCGGTTCGATGAGAATTTGTGATAAGTAAATTGTCCCACGCAAGCAATTTTGACATTGTCACGACTTCTTTGGATGAGGTCAAATGACATCAACATTCAGCATATGGACGACCTCAAGAATATGCGTTGAACTTGTAAGGTCTACAAGAGCAGAGTAAACGACCAAAATATTCTAAGATTGATCAAACAAACGTTATAAAATAGTAAAAAGTTCGCTAATATATGGATCCTCAAACTATTTGGACCAAGACCTCACGAAATTAGACGTCTTCGCGATGATAGCATAAATGTGAGCATCGATGGAAAAATTAGCCTTGATCAAAAACCCCTAGGTCCTTGATCCTATCTACTCTAGATAACGAACAACCGTCAAGGTTGTAGTGTAAGGACTCTTATTAAGCATAAAAGATATACGAGTTTCAGTTTTTAAATGTTTAGAAGATGACAATTAGCCGATGACTACAACTTGATCAGAGTTAAAAAAGAACAATAATCGTCATTTAGTGTGGAACATTTTCACATTTATCAGTGTAAGATAAAAAATTTTTCTTTTAACTGTAAAGTTAAAATAGGTTAAACAAAATTGTGTAAAAAATTACGTTATGCGAAAATAACTGATATCGCAATGAAGGGGGTTAAAGGTACTCTTAATAATAAGTGTTATTGAACTGATACTGTTTACTATTATTTGATTTTGTATTCAATAGACTTTTTACATTTTCTGTTAAGATATGAAAGTAGTAAAAATATCACGATGCTAAGTGATAAGTATAATAATATCTTAGAGATTGGCGTAACCATCATCTTGGTCGCTCAAAAAAGAAACAATTGATTTGTTGTAAACTGAAATATGAAATGAATATTCACGATTCTAGTTTTTCAAATTAATCTTAGTACTGAGTTCACTTGGAATGAAAGCAGTTTTTGTTTGCCATAAAAAGCGTTGTAAAGAGACGACATCGAAAATTATTTCACTTCTTTCATCATGTGAGACTTTGTGGTCTAAGTAAGTACATACCTGAGGAACCTCAGAAGTTATAGAGATCGTGTGAAAAATGGCATTGCGAAAAATATAACTTGCCATATTCACAAATGATCCAATGATCCAAACATAAAATTCTTTAAACCATCCATAGGTTTACTTAATTCCCTGCAATGGAATTAAGCGTCCGAAAATCATATTCTATTATTTCTATCCAATAAAATAAATATTTCGGTACCACTTCGCTAAAGCTTTCATGAAAGGATTTGAAATCGATCGATCGATAAAGAGTTTTCGGGCGCAGATTATATCTCATAGATTAGAGTACTACCTTTAACAATAAGAAAAAGCGGTCAAGCGTAAGCTGCGACATTCTTGTATAGGGTTCCGAAGCCACTACAAATGATGCTAAATAAAATAATTATATACATACACACACAAGTGCGCATCCACACATACGTATATGTACATATTTGTCAATAAACATTCAAACGCGCGCGCGGTTTTACCCGAACATTTATTTGACACCAAATAAGCATAACTTGGTCTACTATACCTGGCATACCATTTGACTCAAATAAGGCTTGTTATTTTTTGAAGTAATTTCAGCATATATACTAATATTATCGATTTTTTCAGATTTTTCCGAAACTGGGTTCAGGGTTTTATTTTAACCGGCTCAAACTTAATCGAGAATGGCCACTTCCAAATCGAATATTTCACAAATGGGGCACAATTTCAATCAAATTCGTTTTTCAACGATACTCGGTAGGGCAAGGAAAGATTTTATTTTTCATCACCACCTTGAATGTGGGGAAGGTAAGGTAGCCCTAGCATTTTTTTAAAAAGTTATAATACATATCTTTGTAGCTAGTATAATTATCTACAAGTGTACCAAATTTCAGTACTATAGTTTTAATAGTCTCTCAATAAAATGACGGACGAACAGGGTGACATGGCGAAACTATGTACATACATACAAGCGTTTGTTGTTTTGCTAACCGCAAAAAAAAAGTTTTAATTTCTATTTTCTATTCATGGACCATGGATGCTTATTAATTATAACCCGAATCTCTTTTATACCTAAATATGTTAATAAAACCAAAGATTTCCACCTAGACCCTAACAAAACAACTACCACCTCCTGGTGCCTGCAATCTGCGTCAACTGCAAAAACTATATATGTCTACCTGAAAAAGCCATCCTGCCTTTTAAAACCTTCTGTGATTAGATCCGAGGTCGAGGGTACAATCAGTTCTCAATTCAGAGAACCACATCTTATAGACAAATGATGCTTAGCCAGATGTTTTTACGCTTCCAGGTAAAATTTTGCGACACATCTTGGTTGCGTTTTCGACACCGTATTCGTCTTAATCGTCTGCATACATTCAAAGAGAGTTAAGGTCAAAGACGTTTTTCGTTGCACCTGGTGCTCTGGCTGCCGTTGATAAATTTCTACTCGATGAACAACTGAGCACCAAAATACTTTTGCTAAACCTAAAGACCTCTCTTCCTTGCGGGTAAAATATAGGTTTGGCTGGCTGAATACCTTAGTCTGGACTGTATTTCTCAAATCCTTAAGGCGCACCCCAAACAAATATGTATGACAGGGGCAGAGAAGATACTGAAGACTGGGGTATCTTCTGGATCTTCTTATGAGTCGGACGAAGCATATGTTCAATTTTTTGAAAACAACATTTTCCTCCCTTAGAATTCAAGGCAAAAAGTGTCTGTCTCGATACGACGCGACATTAACACCTGCCCGAGCACGAGCCCTTACAAATGGGAAATGTGCTGCTGCTCCTTCTGGCGTGCCGAAATAAAAGATATAAGCATATGTAGATCGTGGCACACAGGCAGCTGTGGAAATCTTTTAACCGATTATTCTTTCTACAGTCAACGTTCTTGAAAAGAAAAAAAAATGGAAGAAAAAAATATATATCCGCCGACAGAATGTGATTTTTCTTAATTTCAGAAAGGTTGGTAATGATCGTGTCGATGACATGGCGTCGGGCAGATGTATAACTTTGAAGGAATCGCTGAACATAATCAGGATTAACCTGACTAAAATGCTTTGGGAAGGAAATTGAAATAACATCACATTATTTGGTGTAATATTCCATTTCATGATGTAGGTCAGTTTCAGGAACTTTGCAGACAACAAATCAAAACTTTTTCGTATATTAGTAGAATATCAATGTTATCAAATTTGAAATTGATTTATATAAGTAATAAACGACAATTATTGATCACTATCAATCTTTAATTCATCTATTTCTGAATGTGGAATTCAGCTATTGGCGGTTACCAGAAATTGTCACTTATCTCTTCACATTAATTAAATTATATAATTATATTATCCACGATGTAATTTTTCCCCAAAACTAACTCAATCATTAATCGACATTAACCTAACAGTTAAAGTAAAAAATTAGATAGTATGACATAACATGTCACATATGTAACTACTAAAAAATTGCACTAGTAACCTTCTTTCACGTTTATCACCTTAATTGAAATCGTATAACTTTTGCTACTGTGAAAATTATTGTTCCCCTATATAGAATAAGGTAATTTAATGTTACAATCAACCATCTTACCGAACAAAAATTGTTTTTTTTCCCAGAAAAATTGTATTTTTATTTATAATTCCTACCCAGGATAATTTGACCTAATTTGAATGAACCTTCGGAGGTACACCCAATTAACGTTTTCAGTACCCAATCGAGAAGAGGATGGGAATATTTAATAACACGAGCCAAGCCAGAATTAAGTCGACAGGTGTTATGGGAAGTTAATACTTTTTTTCTTCTCAGTCTCTTTACCTTTTTTTCGAAATCAAAGGGCAAAAAACTACTGTGCTCGCGGAAGAAGAACCGACAGACCGGTGCAGTTCTGCTGCGGCACGCATTAAAAATTCATTGATTTTTTTTTCTCATATTTGAAACAGATATGACAATAGCCTCACTACTCCTAAAGGGATAAATCAGCAACTTTTGAGAATATGAAAAGAAGCAGACAAACTTCTCGCTCAGTTATATCTTAAAGGCATGTGATTACTTTTGCAGCAAGGACTTCACCTGGTTTATAAACCTATATATATTATTTTTTTTCTTTCTGTGAGTGGCGTCGCTTAAGTACGCCGAAATATTTAAGTCAAATTTTACGGAAACATAAAGAAGATTCACCCTCGTCTCGTGCGCGTTTGCGCGTTAAACCTTCCTATTTTTGGAGTGTTAAGGTGTATTTCCCTTCTGACGCACTTTTGGGAAAATGTTCTTGAACATCTGCCGAGTTTTATAAAGCCTCGCAGATGTTAATGACTAAAAAAGGATCTAAAGAGAGGCATATTCTTGTTTGGGGAAATGTTCTTCTGGAGGATATCTACTTAAGGCTGTTATGATAACTTTGGATTGATCTACCCTTTTTACTTGCATTATAATTTTGAACAAACTTCGAGCCGTTTTATTCACTGTATCACCTGTCGCAAACAAATAATTACGAATGTTGTACTCTTATGTTTGTTAGAGAAATGAAATTGTGAATAAAAAATGTAGTTCCCTGATAGCTCATTAAGTTACGTCCAAATTTAGGAACTATCAGTGTTCAACATATGAAACGTACTTAAGAAGTTTGATAGCCATTTCAACAAGCCACTTTCACATTCGCCAACGAATGCATAAGCGGAAATGCGCATAGTGGATAAAATACTTCAAAAATCAAAGCAGGTTAAGGCCGTTCTGCAATGCCAATTAAAATTGCGCCATCGCGTTCCATATTCATATTGGCTTCATATTCTCTCTCGCTCGTGTTTTGGTCAACCTGGCTAACTTTTTCATGTGTGCATTATAACCACATAGTACTAGTCACCATTCAGCAAATTGTTGTACTAGAGGTAGTGACCTTTTGCCGAATTGTCAAGCTTACCAACACATTCAAACCATAGTATCACTCCTTTCAATCCAAGAAAAATTCAGAACGATTGGAACCTGGTTCCGGAATCGGAACCTCCATTTCTGAATTGAGTGGGAGCTCGTTCCGCCCGATTTCTGAATAGAGTGGATTCAATCCAATCGTTCCGGAATGCATTTCTGAAAACGACCTACGAGTCGATGTTACGAATCGAAAAGAGCTTGCAAAAGTCCGTTTTAAATAAAAATTGTTTATATCCATGAATAAAATCGTCTGCTTAGTGTCTGTGTACTCATAATGCTAAAACTACTGAGGATTTCATGATACGGGCTTTTTAATTTCTTTATAATCATTGCCTGATCATTTTAAGCTATAACAAATGACAATACAATCGCAGAAAATTAATCAAATATAAGTATGAAGTAAAAGGAAAACTTTACTGGAGCGTTTCTGGATTGACATGCGCAAGCGCAAGTACCTGAAAACGAAGAAGAGCAAGGAAACGCCATCTTGAAATAAGTTAATTAAGTTGAGCAACAGTGTGAACGCAAGCAAAACAAAATAAGATTGTTTAGCAAAAATCGTTTTTTTTACGAATAGTTGTTGATTCTGATAAAAAATGTCTCGTTTACTCGCATATGATCAGCCTTAAAGCGTAGTTATTTTTGTTCGATTTTTTTCTTAATCTCAGTTATTTTGAATTGAATATACTTTTGAGAGTTCAATATAGACTGGAGGTAATCAATTAATACTACCTGAAAGAAAAGGCATTTTCTAGTTTCTTATAAGCGAGGAGCCCGTGACCATAGTACCATAATCGTGGAATTGAACGAACAGAACAAGCTAAGTATGACTAAGTTATCGCGGAAACTGATAACATTTAGACCATTTTTTGGGAAATGTCATGCTCTTTCTGAAAATCTTGGTAAGAAATCCGGAAAATATAAGATTTATTGCATCATCCTAATTTGCATATGAATTGAAAAAAGCAACACTTTGAATAAAGATAAAACAAATAAAACAAATAAATTGCAATGTTCTGCAAGATTCAAATTTTTTTTAAAATTTTTTGCATGTGCAAGTGACAAAGATGAATTTTACATAGGCGTGATAAATTTCAATTCCAGTAATATTCCTGAAAAATGTATCATGAAACCTTTTACGCACCATATTTGTAAATACAATATGGCAAAATGCTACTGAATCAATTCGTCCCATGTATGAACCAACAGAATGTGGATCGCAACTTAATGGAGACAATAAACTCGAACGATTGGGAAGGTATTGAATACTGCGGTAAACGCCCAGAATCGATTCTACGCTTATACCAGCCAGCTTGCTCACTACTTTGTATAATGGTTATATTCAGTGGCACATACGTAGTTAAATTCTTTTCAGTAACCTTTGGCTTCAATTAATTTTTTCGGTCAAAATGGTTAATAAAATATGCCAGTTGAACGTGAAAATAATTTGATTAGGTTTTTCTAATCGACTCATTTACACCACATTAAAATAAAAATAAAATTAATTTTAATCAAAGAGTACTGAAATGAATTTGTGAAAATTGTAGCAAGTTTATATGTTTATCAACAATAGGATTTTTGCTCTTTTCATCGCAGAAATAACTATATTCACAATAAGGGCCGCCCTTGAATTCTAACAGCAATATGCAAATTTCATACAATTTTTATGTTGCATTATACTAACGACCCCTTAAACATGACAAGATAACAAACAAATACCACATTGAAGCCAAACTTTATATTAAATACCATAAGGAAGGCAACAATTTTTTCTAATTGTTTCAATCAGAATGCGAAAAGCAACAGTTTGACATGCTAACAGAGAGGTAATAAAATGAGAAATGAAATGAAATTTGTAAGTTGAAGAAATTGACTTACCTTTATCTAAGAAATTAAACGAATTAATGTAAAATCAAAAATAAAATCTGTAACATATAACTCTAAATAAAAATTGTTTTGTAATATCTGGAAATATCGAAAATAAAGTGTAGCAATACACAAAATTTAGTGCCATTTAAAAAAGCAAATAATTCGATCAAGCATTAGTCGGTTACCGCATTTAATTTTTGACGCGACGAGTTTCCTCAAAACCAAAATTCCACTACTAGCGATTAATTCTTTTTCCCGATTTCCGTTGTATTCCTTTTTTTGTGGTCAGCCTCTCTGTTTAGTCTAGTGTGTTATTTTAAACGCACGCACATTATCAAGTGTTCTATAAAAACATCGTCTTTGCGCGAAAAATGTTACGAAAATAGATTCTACTGCAGACAATCTCCAAGATCCATGGGGGTAACCAAATGAAAACTGTTGCGATTTTTGTTAGCAAATTTCTTTTATTTTTTTTCTTCGTTTCGTTTTAAGCGCGCGCGTACCCATTACGACCGCTGCGTGAGATTATGCAAAAGCACATTGATTTAACGAGGAGAAATTCTTAAATGGAGCCGACTGTCTGTCGCACTGGATTTGGCAATTTCTATAAATAAGTAATTATAAAATCAGGTGATGTACTTACCCTTGCGGATTTTGCGAAAATTGTTGCAGAACTTCAGTTATGTCGCTTTTTGTAGATTCTTCAGAAACTTGCCAATACTCCAATATTTTATCCACCAGCCCATCGTTTTCTCTCCAAGGACTGACTGAATCTACAAGAAAGCAAGAGAAATATTTGGTTGAAAATTCCATCAAAAAGTGGAGCAATATTATTATAAATTTACGTATGTAAAATGTTAACAGTGCAAACGATTTTTGTCAATGCTTATTAATTTGGAGAGTTAGATATAACAACTTCAAATTTTTTTTGCAACTGAAGAGCTCTTTATGCTAATAATATATATTAACAATATGAATTCCGCAATTGTTTTTGTAACTCTCAAATGTTTTATATCTCTTCCAAAAGTGTATTTCATGGAAGAAAATGAATGGACTTCTTACAGAATATTCGGTATGGGAAAAATAAAGGAAACAGACTTGGAATAAGATTTTGACATTTATTTAAAACAATTTATCCATATCGTGAAAAGTATCCCTTTTTTTGCGACAATTCCCACTTGTACTATTGTGGTCTTTAAATTTTTCGCATATGAAATTTAACAATTGGGAAAATACTCTTTTTATTCTACCTCTTCAGACAAGTCAAAAAATAGGTTCGGAATATTCCGTAGTAATAAAATATTACAATATTAGCAATATTTTAGACGTATAAACACTTATTATTCCGAATAAATAAAAAAACACACCCAGAATGCACACGATCTCTTGGATCAAGTCCTAGCTAATCTCCAACAATTGTCCTCGCTACGATGTGGTAGGGAAACGTGGTGAACAAAATGCCACGCACTTCTTCAAAGTACAGTATAAACAAAACGCTGATTGAAACTTGGCTATTATTTAGGATCAAATCAGAGGTAGCTATGGAGAGAAAGTAGCCAGGGCTCTAACCTGCTTTTGCTCATTGAAATAAGAAGAGGCGACATGCGATGTGAATTATCGTCTTTAGATTGATATCAGGAAAAATCATTTAAACTAAAAATAATTCGAAAAAGCAGACTGGTGAACTACATAGAGAAAATATTAAGCTATTGCAAAAATTACAATTTTGGCGTGCTGTGGAAATCACGTTCAACCGCACGAAAATGATTCAATTTTATGCAAGTTTTTCATAGTTTCCAACCAGAGCAGAACTGAAGAAATCTGCTTCAAAAAACTAGGTTAAGAAGAAAATAAGTATTTTAAATGATCTAACAATTCCTATACATACATATTTTCTCTGCAAATTATACGATTTAAATTCAACAAAGTTTTAGAATAACCTTGTCTAGTCTACTCTTGTTTCCTTTGCATTGTAAACAGAAATTGTAAGTATTTTAATTCCCCAAAATTTTTTTTCGTAGAACAAACAAAATCAATATATAATAATAACAGGGGAAATGAAACCGCACTTACGTCCTAATTTTATTTTATATACACAAATTAGAAAAAACTGAGGAGTGAGGATAACAATTTTACTAGTCACAAAATATTTTACTCAAACACCCATGAAAACAATTGTTACATTTTTCTGTATTTCTTCAAATCTTAGAATATACTTATAAGAAAATAGCTTTATGTATATGCAGAATACAGTATACTTAAAAAGCGTACTTATTTCACTGTTATTTGCATTTCTTGTTGATATTACTGCAAATTTACACAGAGCGTGTTGTTATACAGTAAATAATATTGCGATTTCGTTAAACAAAAAATTACAAAGGGTCAAAGATGTTTTGATTTACGTGAAATCTACGCAACTTCTCTTCCGATTCTTCACTCAGGTGTGCCGCAGGGCAGTAAAGCTAATCCTTTCGTTTTTATTGTATACGTTAAAATGTGAAAAAACAGCTGTTCGAATGCAAAACAGTTACCAGTGTTTTCAATATATCCAAGCCTGTACTGGAATTAAGTAAACAGGGTCAAGCGTTTAGACAAATTATGTTTCGCAGCCAACTGCATAATTCAGCTATACAAAACCAAATTATTGAATTGGATCTATAAGCTGAATTTTTCAAAATAGATATTAACAGTAGAATTCTTGGATACAGCACTGTTCTGATAATGTCGCAAGAAATCTGAAGTTTAAAAATCGTTCAAACTCTTCTTTTCAGTCGTCCCTCTCTTTTTTAAAAATACGAACGACGAATAACCATCGTATACCTTAATCAGAATCCTGCTTTGTTAAAACGTAGTTATCTTCTGACTCATTTGTTAGCTGTCCCATGCAAAATATGCTATGAAAATAGTTTTTTTTTTAAAATGAAAATATACTTTACATTCAGTATCCGGCCTACAGACTGACCTAAAATATCAGACCTTAAGAATTATATTACATCTCTACTTATTCCCCCAAGTCTGGCAAAATAAAAGAAGGGTTATGATTTTAGCAATCTATATTTTCTGCATGACAACCATTTCATGAATGATTGTCTGAATTTCTATTCCAATTAGTTTAGCTTCTAAGTTAACTGTTTTTACACATCACGCCGACCTTAGCTTTAGGAACTAAATAATTGCGACGGTGACACTGCTGCGTAATTTCTACAACTTCTATTGGTACATGCTGAAAACCAAACTGGATTGTAAGTATAGAATTTAATTTTAAGGTAAATTTCATAACTATAACACCACCAACAATATGATGATTTCTAGAAAACTATTGTGTTTAGCGATACATAAGGATATAAAGAAAATTATGAAATCAATAAATAGGAAACAATTAGTCGTAATTTCTAAACCTATTACTACAATGGCTGTCATACGGGAGGAAAAAGTGATTTTAGCTTATTTTATAATCATAACGCCATGTACATTTTCGACAGAAGCAACAGTTTTATTTCTATAAAAATAATATTAGAACATAGAACATGTAAAGTTTATTAAAGAAGAGTTTGTTCCTTTCTTCAAAATCTTATTAAAGACTCTGGTTGTCATAAGACTTTGACTTACATTGAAATTAAAATTGCACGTTTCAAGTCCTAATCGAAATTGAATGTTCAATTTATAGATAGATACGTTCCCAACAAATTCGTGTAAAAAGAGAAGTAGGTGATCCCAAACCAATAACCTAACCTACACGGCGAGAGCAAAATCTACCGAGTCTCACAGACTTTTCCTGAGACTAATTTAAACGCTTCGTAAACGAGTCGAAAAATCTCGCTTTATTTGCTCCATGATATTCAAGAAAAGTTCATAGAATATTGAAAATCATATTAAAATAAAACCATTGGTATAAAAGGAGAAATTGTTTTCCTTTTTAATTCGTGTTAAATCAAATTCCTGTAAAAAAAGATCGTGTGAAAAGAGAATTAGGTGTACATACTATGACCTAAAACTCCTCACAGATTCTCATTTGGATTCAAGGCAGGAGAGCACTACAAAACCTCGAAATTAAAGGGAAGCAGGACCTGAACCCGCGACTAAAGGTGTTTCCATTAATGCGATCTGAACAGAGCACAAACTGTCCAACAAAGAGCTCTTGCTCATTATTAGGCTCAGAGTCGTGTTTATTTTTGAGCTCAGAGAATGTTCAGAGCGCGCTCTACGAGATCAGGTTAATTTGTGATCGCGAACTCGGAGTAAAAAAGTTTGAGGTTAAGTCTCGCAAGTAAAAAAAAGGCGAAACATTTGGCAAGCTTAGGTTTTGGAAGTATACGAAAGAATTAAAATCCAAGCTATAATGCATTTGAGTATTTCATTCTAACTAGTAGAAATTCCTATCTATCAGTGACTGCAGTTTATTTACAACTTTTTTCGTCCTTTTGACTTTCCATATGATTGTGACAACAGACAGTACTCTAAATGTTTCTTAATCAAATCTGAGCGCTCTGAACTGAGCGTGCTCGATGTGCTCTAGCTCTGTTTAGAGCTAGTTGAGATAGAATTAATGAAAACGCCTTAACATGCAAACGAGCATTATCCTCCTGATAAATACATTGCTTTTCAGATTGTGCCGAATAAAAAGAACTTAACTCATCTGGAGCACATCCGTGTAGTACTTGCTCGTGATTTCTAGATGAAGTTAATTGCAACTACAAACAGCCAAGCATAGAAATTGCGTCCCAAAACATTACACTTCAGACTCCAAAGTTCCTTTTGTAAAAATGTAAGGATTCTTTTATCAAATTTCGACAATATCGTCGAAAGCTGTCTGATATATTTAAATTATACATTTTTTTCATTGGAGAATATTATGTTGTTGTTTTTTTTTAAAGCAAACATTTTGCTTTTTTCAAATTTCTAAGGCGTGATACCACGTGGTATGATTACTTTTATTAATTAAACTATTTTAATACGCACTCCCAATGCCTATTATTGAGCTCGTTTATCCCAATACACATTTTTCGTAAGTGGCGTTATAATTAGGAAAAAGCCAAGAACCATTTTTTCTTCCGAAAAACAGATAAAAGAAGTTGTAGGTTTACAGTTTGTGAATGGGTTTTCTTCACTCATCAATCTCATAATTTTCGTAAAACATTGTATTCCGCTAGATCAATGGTTTTCCAGAAATCTTAAATTTGTTGGTGGCGGTATAAATATGAAACAAATTTTAGTTAACTACTGCCCAAAGTTTAGCTAGACAATTAATGAGCTGGGAATGCTCCATGCAAGTTCTTACTGTCTTACAACAGAATGAACTTTGACCGCTGCATCCGCACCGCAGCTGTGCCCCCTTTGTTGTGAAAGACCTTTGAAAGGTGCTCTTTTGGGGCTGAATCGAAATTTTTTAAGGCAGTGCACGTAAGTGCTTTCCACGACAATATAAAAGGGTTGGCGTTCGTTTCAATTTAATCCCTCTGCGAGGCTGTTTAGCAGACGAGAGGTATTTGTAGGGAAAGTAAGCTCCAAAAGCACTCAATTCATTAAACCATCACATAAACTGGGCTCTATCGTATTTTTTATTTTTCGTTTAGCAATTCTGACTCAGTTTCAGAAGAGGAGGGCTGAGACCTTTCAGCAACCAAGCCAGGCAATGGGGCGATTTTTTGAAGCGAAAAATTAAAGGGAGTCAGCAGAATTCCTCCCAGCTTTCATCGTGAAAGTATTATAGGCAAAAGGTAGAGCTACTAAGAAATCTCACATACATCCGACGAGCGGGCAAAGAACTCCCAACCCGCCCCTTTCGTGTGAAAATTAAAATTCGTTTTGCGATATTTGAGCCATTTGACAAATGATAGACATAACCAAACTTCCATTATCTCAGCAATAATTTCCGGTGGCCTTTGTGCAATCGATATAATGAAATAACTCAATTACTTACCTTCCATTATAGTTACTCGTTGAATTTGTAGTATTTCCACAGGTTAAAATTGTATTTATTTCACAAAAAAGGGTGAGATAAACCTTCGAAGCAAATTAGCCAAAACAAACTGTGCAGCAAAAGGACTTCACAAAACCGGCAGATGGGGTGCTGCTGTCGCTCAGGAGAAGTTCCGAATTTATTTTATTTTTACAAGCACATTTTTTAAGTATGGTAATGACACTAGACAAGACTCTTTCTCGAGATTTAAATTACAATGAATTACAAAAAGCATTCAATATTTTTGTAAAAATGGGTAATTGAATTTAGTTGCTATTGAGCTGCGTATTTTAAATGATATTTACTTAGAATCAAATAAGACGTCATCAATTTGTTTTTTTCGCATGGCACTACTAAATCAGCTTACTTTAATTTCCCCAGCAAAAGCTCTGTGGATTTAAGGAATTCCGATTCAGCCACAATTTGCTTTCTTTCGTTTTTGATGTACGGCCTACGGTCGCCGCGGAATTCTCGTTGTTTTGGACGGGTTCATCTAAAATTTGACGCTCTTTTCGGTTGAGATTATTTGCTAAAATTTGAAGCTTTAGACGCTGTAAGTTTTGGCAGCCCATCGAAATTCGTAGGGTCCTCAAAATGCAAAGGGACTACACGAGGATTTGTCGCATTTGCATGGCGGAGGGTTCGCGCGATATTTTCCCCCGGAATTTGACAGATTCGACAACACTTGCGGCAACAACGGCGGGTGAAGGGTGCCCCAACAGAGCCCCATCGGCCACCTGCAGCACCTCGACGTCTCCGCTCGACAGGCTGCTCGAGAAATTGCGATATGTGACCATGATGAAAGTAAGCAAGAGTTCTTTCTACAAAATTATAAAGTGTCGGATGCTTTTACACACGACCTTTGTTTACATAAGCGAAGCACAGGTTGCACTGGGGTCTGCGGTAAATTTTGGTCCAGCCGAACACCTGCTGGGGTAGATTCTGGTCAGGGTCGGCGCGATTGTGCGTAAGCAGATCAAGGCTGAAATTCTCTTCAAATGCATCCTTGCATTTCTTAGATTAGGACGTATTTTCCCTTTTGCATGAAATTGAACGTACTTCGTAGTCAGCTCTTCATTTGCCGTAGTATTTCAAATTTTCATTTCAGTAATTAAATTTGGAACAACAATAAGGGAAAAACTTTGATTTTTGTGCAAATCTTCGTACGGGGGGCCACTGTCCATCTAAAGGGAAAATGAGGCGAAACTACTCAGAAAGTCTATTTGCCAGCAAGAGATTGAATGAATAGTTGAGAGCAAATTGAAGCACTTGCCTTAGAAGTAGATTGAAGTACTCGGGAGTACTTTACTCAGCCCAATGGAACCCAGCTACTATTGTAACAACTTATTTTAACTCAGTTTTTATGCTATAACTTTTGCCTAATTTGTGTTTTTTTTTTCAAAACAAATCAATTCAATATGAAGAATTGTTTACAATTTGGATGATATTCAATTAAGATTCCTAGTGCAATACCGGTTTTTTTCTTTGGACTTGAATTTATTAACTGTGGTCTCTTACGACACCAATAAATGTTGAAGTAACTGAGAATATGACCATATTTAACCATTTTAATTCTTTCGGCCCAGTGTCTAAAAATTTCACGATAATTCGTTATGAGATGTTCTTCTTTTTTAGTAAATTAGCAAGTTTCTTATTTCGTTGCACTGGATTTACCCTAATTAATTTTAAGACTTTCCGTACGATTCTCATACTGGTTACTAATTAATCCAGTGATTTGAGTAGCTAATTTTGGGATATTTTGAAGTTAAAAATTGAGTAACTGATTCTTCTTCTTGATATAAAATTATTCCTGATCTTGGTCGTTCAGATATACAACTCGTACACGCTAAATGGAATCTCATACATGTTTTAGTCCTCTTAATAGTTTGGAGACTAATTGCAAGCTTATTTTGAACTCATAACTAGTTATTTTTTTGTTTCACGGACCCCCTTTCCTTAATTTTTAACAGAATGTTTTCTATTGTATGCATTTCTGCATGTATTATATGGATGTTGAAGCTCCTGTTTTGAAAGTTATGAAATTAAGTTAGTTTTTAATATCTACAGATAGTTTATTGAATGTCAGAAGCGCAACATTTAACGGATTTTCTCCATATCTCATTATTGAAAATAGCTGAAAATAGTTCTCGATTTCGTTTGCTGTTTGATAAATTGTTGGGAATTGTAGTAGTGCTTTAATTGATTTTATCTTTATCTGCGTTTCCGCACATTAACCAAATTTTCACAAAATATCTGATGTGTGTCTGAATATTAACTTCATAAAAGAGGTCGGCAATTCTTATATCAAGTGTGTTTTTAGTTTTCTTACTTTATTTTACCTGGCAGTCGAATTATATAATACATGTTTTTTGAAATTTAATTTGTTGTACATTATAATTCCAAGATATACTGTCATGTGCATGAAAATAGTAATGATTGAAATATCTACACGAATTTGATAAAATTTTCATTGAAGGTGATGTGCAAAACATTATATTGTTATGTAACTAATCTCTATTATAAAGGGTTTTCTAATAGGGACTTGACAACTTTGAATTCAATTTGTGAACGCACCCTTTCACTAATCATCGAACTGTCACTGTCAATTTATTCAATAAACTTAACATTTTCATCATGGTAAATTACACGAACGAACAACGTCTGCAAATTATAAAGATTTACTACAGAAATTCGGAGTCGGTGACCGGTACTTTAAGAGCGTTAACTCCGATTATCGGTCGTAATTCTCGCCCTAGTAGGTAGGCAGTAACAAGTTTAGTGCAAAAATTTGACTCTACATATTCGTTGTGTGATGTTGCCGTGCCAGTGAGACAACGGGTTGGTCGAAGTGTCGAAAATATCGCTGCCGTTGAAACGTCCGTAGCAAATGATCCAAAGCAGTCAATTCCACGGCGTTCTCAAGAGTTGGGCATCGCCCAGACCACTTTATGGCGAATTTTGCGTAAGGATCTTCGTTTACACCCATACAAGATCAAGCTGATTCAAGAATTGAAGCTGATGGATCATTTGAAGCGACGTACGTTCTGCGATTGGGATCTGGAAAAGATGCGCCAAGATGATCAATTTCATCGCAAAATCATCTTCAGTGACGAAGCTCATTTTTGGCTCAATGGGTTCGTCAATAAGCAAAATATGCGTTATTAGTCAGGTGAAAATCCACATGTGCTTCATGAAACACCACTTCATCCACAAAAAATAACTGTTTGGTGCGGTTTGCATGCCGGCGGCGTCATAGGGCCATATTTTGTCGTCGACGATAATGATCGTCACGTTACTGTGAATGGTAACCGTTATCGCGCCATGATTACCGATTATTTTTGGCCCGAATTGGAAGATATGGACTTGGACAACATGTGGTTTCAACAGGACGGTGCCACAAGCCACAGCACACGTTACAATCGATCTATTGAGTCAGTTTGATGAGCGTATTATCTCAAGAAATGGACCACTCGATTGGCTGCCTCGTTCGTGCGATTTAACGCCTCTAGACTTTTTTCTTTGGGGCTACGTCAAGTCATTGGTCTATGCCAATAAGCCAACGACGTTGGAAGAGCTCAGAGTCAACATTGAACGTGAAATAGCAGTCGTTTCGGCCGAAATGTTTGGCGGAGTCATCGAAAATTGGGTCCAACGAATCGACCGCTGCAAACGTGCCCGCGGTGGCCATATGAACGAAGTCGAGTTCCATTCATAAATGTTTTGATTGTACTTCAACCCGATAATAAAGTTTTTGAAATATCTCAAATGGTTTGCATTTTATTTTGAAAAAAAGTTGTCAAGTCCTTATTGGAAAACCCTTTATATTTCATCCATTGAAATTAAAAAAAACATGAATTTCTCCGCTGATAATTTAAATAAATAATTATTCATAAATTATATGCTTATAAAAGTGTTCATTAAAATAGCAGTCCTTTTATATTAATACCAAAATAATGAATGAAAGGGGAACAAATAAGGAATATATTAGGTCTACCGGAAAGTTCTGTCCGTTCCGGTTACAATCAATTTTAACAAGGATGTGCATGTTCATGTGATGTATATATGGCTCTCTCTTTCTATCGCTAACAATGTATACACACTGACGTCCTAGATGAACTAAAACGAAAATCATTCTTGTCAGTATAAAGTGAAACGCGATCGCGTACCCATGGCGACCGATAAAGTTCATTTACGCCACTGTATTTTGTACGAATTCCAACAAGAAAGAAATGCTACAGAAGCTTGTAGAAATTTATTGAAAGTGTTTGGAGAAGGTGCAGTTTCTAGTAGAGCATGCAGAAGATGGTTCGAAAAATTTCAAGTAAATGATTTCGACCTTTCTGATAACTCACGCTCTGGGCGACCATCTTTGATCGACGACGATACTGTCAACGTCATGTTAGAGCAAAATCCTTTTTTGACAACATTAGAGATTGCGGAAAGGTTTGACTCTGCTCAACAAACCATTTCGGGCCATATTCGGAAACTAGGGTTTGTGTGGAAGTATTCGAGATGGGTGCCACATGAGTTAAGTGAGAAGAATTTGAATGATAGAGTCTTCGTATGCACATCTCTGCTTGCACGCAACAAAATCGAACCCTTCTTGGACCGGATGATAACTGGGGATGCAAAGTGGATTACATATGAAAACATCATTAGGAAAAGGGCATATTGTGAATCCGGAAAACCTACCCCCTCCACCCCTAAACCGAAGTTGAGTCTGAACAAGAGAATGTTGTGTATATGGTGGGATATTCGAGGCCCAATACATTTTGAGCTGTTGCAACCAAACGAAAGGCTAAATTCGGAGAGGTACTGGCAGCAATTGGATAAATTAAAAACAGCACTCCAAGAAAAGAGGCCGGAAAAGGAAGAACATCGTACTGCTTCATAACAATGCCAGGCCACAGGCTGCTTTGGGGACTCGTCAGAAAGTCACAGAGCTAGGCTGGAAATACTGTCACATCCACCATACTCCCCGGACCTAGCACCATCTGATTATCACTTGTTTTTGTCCTTGCAAAATTTTTTGCAGGGCAAAAAATTCAAGAACGAAAAAGATATCAGACAAACACTGGTTCAATTTTTGTCCTCTAGAGATAAGACATTTTTTAAAAATGGGATACACAAATTGCCATCACGCTGGCAAGAAGTCATAAATAATGATGGCAATTATATTATTCAGTAAAGATTATTCAAGGTATGAAAAATGTATTCTCTTTTTTTTTATTCTAAAAACAGACAGAACTTTCCGGTAGATAATATAGGATAATTTCATAATACAGTAGCATTTTGTCTCGTAACCATTATTTTGAATAACGGCTGTGCATCTACGAGGCATGGATTTCACTAATTGACGGCATCTGTATACTGGGATAGGCTTCTATGCTGCTTGAATTATTTCTCATAATTGCTGAGTATTTTTAGGTTTTGCTAAACAAACTGCTTTTTTAACATCAATCCATAGATGATCGATAGGGTTAAGGTCTGACGATTGTGAAGGCCAGGCCATAACGTTAATTTTATTTTCTTTAAATTACTTTTTAGCTTTTCGGGAAGTGTGTTTGGGATCATTATCTTACACGTAAATCCACCGTAAAGGCATTTCTTCCTCAGCAAATAGAAGCATTATATTTTGCAATATGTTTACATAAACATCTGAATCTATTTTTCCCTTAATGCAATAGACCGGACCAATGCCATACTAAAAAAAAAACATCCTCAGATCATTAGACTGCAGGCGCTATGTGTTACTGTCTTTCTTATAAAATTTGGACTAATTTCTGTACAAGCCGGTCTCCGAACATACGTCTGACATTCACTAGGTTCAAAAAGAACTACTTTTGATTCGTTGCTCCATAAAATATTACGCCATTTAGAAGAGGGTTAAATTCATGTTTTCTAGAAAATGATAGGCGATATTTTATTTGCCTCGAATTTAATATTAGCACATTTCGAGGACGTCTAGAACTTAAATTAGCTTTTATGAGACAACTTCGTATTGATGAAGTACTGATTGAAAGATTCAGATCTGAAACGGCTCCTTTGTTGAAGAATTGATAATATTCCTGTCTTCATGAGGCGTAGTTTTCCTTTTTCTGTCCCGTTTTTCAGTCACATTTTCCCATTTTTGACATTGCTAATCATTTTGGCAGAACAATTTATTATTTTATTTATTATTTTTCTTGTATAAATTTGTACGTTTTACCATTTTTAAGTAACTCCCTAATAAGTGACATCTCCGCAGGAGTGCAATGAATATTCCATAAAAGTATTCTTAATCGAATTTTTGCCACTACACATTGGCTTAAAAAAGTAAAAAGATTAATTACAATAGATGTCCATCCAATAACTAAGGGAATGATGATTAAAATTCAAATTTTTCAAAAATTGATTCCGGCGCTGCTATTTTAATGCATATGACTGTATATTGAATTGTACTCTTGTAAGATATTTTCACTTTCACTTTCTGTGTTTAAGTTGATGAGTTGTACAGCAGTAATTTTTGGTAAAGGAGATGAAATTTCTTTTCTATATTTATGGTGAGGTGTTTCCAACAACATGCTGACAAATACGATATATGTAAATTTATTATTACTATTAATTTTTAATAGAACAAGAATAATAGTTTAATTTCTACTTGTATTAAAAACGATGCGAACGATTTTGTTTGATAATCTTAAGTAATATTAGTATCGTTTGTGTGTGCTCCGTTAACTTATTACTTTCGATTTCAGATTGATGAAAACGACGATTTACCTCGACTCCTGTGCGACCTTTGCATTGTCCAATTGAATGTAGCCTACAACTTCAAAAGACAGGCCGTGGAAAACGACACCAAGCTCCGGCAATATTTTATTGAAAATGGGATCTCATCCAGCCACTCTAACGTCGCTCCCACAGTGACCAACATCCGGACGGCTTCGCGAGGAACGCTAGCTTCCACGCCCATACCCACGCACCAGCGCACAGGCTCAAGGCACATTCCTGTAATACCCTTCGTGGTGAAAAGCGAAGCCACCGAAACCGACAGGCTGTCAGATATTACAGAAACCCATCTGGAGGTAGTCGGAAATGATCCTGCTGAAACTCTGAATCACTCGAATAACACAAACATGTCCGTCAGCCAAAGTGTGAACATGCAGAACAGCTTTGGAGCAAGTTCCGAAGGCGGTACAAACTCGTCAATGGTTTACATGGTAAACGGGAGCAGCGGGACACCCTCCAGTGAAATAGAATTCATCCCAAATCCACCACCGAGCGCAAGAAGTGCTGTTGTAAATAGGAAACATTTAGCGAATAGTGAGGAGTCGAGCTTTATCCAGAGGTTAAAATTGGGTGGTCCGTCTAAGACGAATGAACAATGCTTCAATTTCCAGGACGAAAGTACGCCTCAGCCGAAAAAGCAAAAGTTGCAATCTTCTTCAATCGATTCGGTCATTAAAGAACGAATGATCGAAGCACCAGAGCTCAAACGATTGGCGATCGACAGCAATTTTCAACCGTCTGATGCACCTAGGCACGCTAGAACTGTAAAAACGCCCGGTCCTGGAACGACGCATTCCACTCAAACCGAAAAATTAACAAATTTGGTTGACAAGGAAACCTCTAGCCCTTCTCGTCAAAATTTCCCAAAAAAGTGTGAGAAAAAGGCAAAACCGAAGGTGGACTGCTCTTTTAATAAAACGAATAAATCTGGGAAGCTCACTAATACACCCCACAAGGTCGACAGTCATAAAATGCTTCTGAACCCCTTTACCCCAAAAAATTCATCGAGTGAGAAACTCCTCCAGAAAATCAAAACAGTTCGAGGAAAGCGACCGCCAGAGAAACTTTTCCGGCCGAAGATAAATCCACCGACAACTAAAAAATTAAATAAAGCTACTTCAACCAAGTAGGCGGGGCATATCGCATCTTTACTTAGTACAATTTATTTCGTGTTGCCCGGGGAAGAACCCATGTATGCTAATATATTTGTATGTAAATTTATAATATTTAAGAATTGGATCCTTTCCCGGGCCACACACAT
The DNA here is from genome assembly GCA_959613345.1 of Tolmerus cingulatus. NCBI lineage: Eukaryota > Metazoa > Arthropoda > Insecta > Diptera > Asilidae > Tolmerus > Tolmerus cingulatus. The sequence goes on along the minus strand of OY390709.1, from coordinate 20,357,067 downwards.
TTAGCTAATTACTTTTGTAAATAATGAGGCCTATTGAACAAGATAAGTGATGCAAGAAAATCGCACCACAGTAAGATATATATATTTTTGCATGTAGGTTACAATTTAACTTTATTTGTTAAGAATCAAAATTTTTAAAGATTGCACGATCACTTCATTCGGATTAACTATTCTACCTGGACAGAAATAGCTTGTTCTGCGAATGAACTATTTTCATCTCATCCCCAATACAGTTTAAATCATGTACAAATGGCGAAATGATCTTTCAAAATATGAAGGAAAACAATCCCGAGATCTCAAAACATTTCCTTTAGAATACTCTGTTGTACTGTTTGCTTTTAATAGATTGGAGTATGTCACAAAGGGCATAACTTTGTTTATAAAAATGAAACTAAAAAAGAACGATTTTGTGATTGTATTTTCCTTTTTCCATTTATTCCCTCGTAATATTTGGTATCTAATAATACAGGGGCCCTAATAAAGAAATCGAACTGTTGGAAATATTCAAGTACCGAGATAAGATAACCTACTATGAAAAACGAAATAAATCTCCCATTTCCTCTTTTGTGCAGTTGAATTATACGCAAAAGTTAAAAAAACAACAAAATCATTACATGTAATTTAGCTACAAAAACAAGAAAACCTCGTTTCGTTTTTCGTAATAGGGATTAAGATTATTGTACAGACGATTTGACTTATTTATATATTTATTTAACAATAGTGTCGTGGGGGCTTCAGTTATACAAAAAATGTGAAATATTTGGCAAGACGAAAAACTATTAAGTTTAGTCAAAGATTCTTTGTTTAAAATGTTTGAAACGGAAAAGAAACAAACGATCACTTTGGAGTCGATCATAGGAATGTTGCTCAAGGGGACACAACATACCAAGTACAAGGGTATCGACAATTTAAAAACTACCTTGCTACTAAAACAAGAAATGGAACAATTACTAAATTAATTTATAATTTGCCTCAACTAAAATATTGTGCAAAGGAAGTATATCCATCTCAAGGTTACGCATTATAGTTTTTTTCAGAAACTTCATAGGGTCCATAAAGATTTTTATAATGTGTTCTTGAAAATGTACTTTATAATTGTATTTTTATCCAACGCATCAAGACAGCAGCGGAGAGGTGAACGGGTAGTACAGTAACATTACTAATGTCGGTTGAGTTCGATTAAGTTTTCCCCGAACTGCTTATTTCCGCTAACACAAAATATTACAGGGCCTCTGGGGGATTCCCAGAACGAAACTTTGTTTTTATCAGGAAAGGTCTGATATCGAGTGAGGCTTGATTACAACTATTATTTCTATTAGAAATTATATTACATAAAATTCAGCATTAAATCTTATTTTGAATCAATTAAATGAATAGATTACACTAGGCAGATTAAGCGAACAATTGTATTTGTTTAATATTTCACATAGGTCTTGAAGTTACTGCTAATGATTCGTTTCCACGGCTTATGACCATTGCATTTACTGTAAAGTCATTTTTATTCAAATAAGTATATTCTTACTTCTGAAAATGTTGTTTCCAAATGTTAATTACTTTAATATGTTAAATTACAAAGTAACACTTTTCTCTCTACGAATAATGTAGTCGTTGCTTTGAGGGGTTATAACAGACGGATAGACAGACAAAGTTTTCCCTACGGAGAGAAGAGCAAATTTCGTTCCGATTTTTACTTTTAAATAAAATTAGTCACTTGAACCAAAGATTATAAAATTTTTTGTAATCTTAGATGGTACTGATTGTATAATAAAGCGAAACAGCTCGAGTTGTTATACGATTACGCATCACATTTTTCATGTGTACATACAAACCGATTTTGCTAGTTTAATTACGAAAAAAGTAACAATTGATTCTTGAAATGACTATCAAATAATATCCACAATCATTTATGAATTGATTATTAAAATCTCATAATGGCTGGATAAAAATGAAGTTTCATGATTACTAAACTCAATCTAAGTAGATAAAAAAAAATGGATTCTAATTTGAAAGAGAAACATTTATGCTAAAATATATTTTTCGAAACCTCCACTTGAGTTTTCAAAACTTATAAGAATTTTATAAGTATAGTTGGCTCCCTATAAGAAAAAGAATTAACCCCGTAGGAGATAAAAATAAGGGATAAATTTAAAATTTCAGTAAGAACTAAGACTATTATTACTCTAGTACTTCTAATCTCAGTTACTCGAGTATTTATCCTTAATTAAGTATATACTCGTTACTAAATCCTTGGATTAATTTTTTCACAAGTATTCGAGTCTCCCGGTCTGAAAACGTTGTTCAAATTCGGTCTAAGCCACTACAAGTATTTGAAGGGGATTAAACATCGTGTTATGTGAAACTGAAGACAAGAATCTAGTACTAAAAGTTGTTTTCATTTAATAATTTCGTTAATATCTTTTATTGCTAGATTGTGTTTTGGTCCTCCATTCCAAAAACAAAATTTCCATATGTAAGTTAAAGTAATGTTAAAGGTATTATACTTTGTTTGTACAGGTGTCCCGCGAGTTACACAATTAATTGCGTGTAACTCGGAATCGCGTAAGGGGAAACTCAGGTTAGTGACCTCTATATTTTTGAAGAACTGGAAACGAAAAGATTCTACATCTACCTAGCATTGACGAATACACATATTATAAATAAATCCTTATTATTTCTTATTTTTTATGAAAATATGTATGAAACTGTGTAACTTCAAAGAAAATACTTATTGTTTTATTTTGCGTGTAAATCGAAAATCGTTCAAATCAAGTACCGCGTATTTCGAGCTACAATATTTATTTCTGAACAGTAGTAATAAGAGGATATCCGTAATTTTTTATCGTATAACAGCGAAACCGTGTTATTGGAGAGTTAACTGTACTCGAAAACTTAATTATTGGAGTAATTTTTAGAATGCTAGCAGCCCAAATTAATTTGTACGAAATTCTCCAAAGTAATATGAAGCCATGAAGCAGATTTTCGTCCGAGACGTATTTTCTGGGAAGCCCAGAACATTTCTAAGGATATATGTTATGATATAGTACTTTTATTTAATACTAAGCGTGTAACAGGCTGAGCAAATATTCGACTGCAAAGCCAACAAAAAAATTGTTAGAAAATCTGAGTTATTGTGCTCGTCAATATGTCGTTTAACTTGAGCTCCAAAAAAAGGAAGTAACAATTTTTGAAATTCTAATCAGTTCCCTTAGCGTTGACCAACACTGGTATGTTCGTAGGGAAAGAGTTGCTTCTTTTAAAATATGTATAACTGATGCCCGTGTAGAATATCATCAAATGTCCCAGCATTATTTATTCAGGGGATCGTATCATTACTAAATGCATGTAATTAAATAGCTCACTGTATAATTGTACTCACAGGTGACTTTTATTTTCATTGCAAGTGATAGTCAAAAAAAATTTAATTAAATTCGTGTGATTTGTTTTGAAATAAAGTGTTCTTTAAAAGAAACATAAGTATAATATGTTATTAGTCTACATATGACGAAAAGTAATTTTAAATTTTATTATAGCTTTTATTGTGCGGGATTCCCCCTAAATTGATTCCACCTTTACCTACCACAAAATCTTACGAATTTGTGAAATTCCAAATTCAAGGAAGCAAAAAAGTATACATATGTATGGTATATAGCATTATCTCTTCGAAGAATACCAGACAAGAAACTCGTTTTAATCTTTTCTACGGAAATAAAATTTCCCAGAACAAGTAAACTGTTTTATGATTTGACTGAATTAGTTATATTATTTATTTATTTATTTACAAAGGCAGCCAGTAGAATTAATTCAAAGAGTATGGCGCATCCTAAACAAAAAAAAAATTATTCTAATTAGAGTAAAGAAAGAGTTTCGCGAAAATTGATATAGTAAACTATAATATAAATGAAAACTGATGTTACTAATAAAGTCAATGTAAAACAAAAATGAAATGAGATTTTAAAAAAAATGATAAATAGCACTTGAATACTTGGGGTGGGAAAATGTTGCATAGTATTAGTAGAAAATAGGTAATTTTTCCCGTTAAAAATAAACATAGCTATAATTAAAGAGGATCGTTGTTTATTACGCAGGAATCCCAGAAAGAACCGCGATTTAATAACACCTCCGCTGGACGGGTGCGGGGCGCCTGATTGCCAGGAATCCCCCTGAGTTACTATTAACAATCATTAACCCGTTAAAGGTGGAAGAATTTCGCAAAATTGTGAATCAGTAACAACTCACACAAGCAAGGGCGCACTTACCTAAACACAAACACTGACCGCAGTGTATGAGAGCTGAGCCAAGCAATAAAAAGTTCGGGGAAAAACCGCGGCTGCCGCCTGTCATCATCCGAGCGTCACGTCGTCGACGAAGTTTAATCAGTTAACAGCGCAAAAAGAACAAGTTTTGGGGCCCGAGGAGCCCGCGATTGTGATTCGGTTAAACTTTTGACGGTGGGACCGAATCAAGCCAACCCCTCAAACAACCGGGAAAGAGGGAGAAGCAGGGAAAGTGTCGTTTTCTGTTTTGTGGAGCACCTCGGGGGAAAAACCGCGAATATTTGTTCTGTTGTCCGCAGCAGTCACGGCTATCGGAGATCTTTGTCACTTGGAAATGGGTAAGGCGACGACAGACCAGTTGGGGCAACTTCAGACACTTCGTTTTCCGCAGTTGCACATGAAAGTTGAACTCGCAAATTTACGGTCGTTTTTGGTTAGAAAAACCGCGAGTGATCGCTACAATATTTATATTTTGGTTTATCGGCTTCGGTGAAGTCGCCTCTTGTGGGAGCCCCTGCTATACGCAGTTTATCGTTGTCAGATTTTAGAGGGCAAATTGTTGTAACACCGCTGGGAAATTGAGACCCAATCAAAATGATGTCTACAATTGAGCTGCTGAATTTGGATACCCAAGAAAATCAAGTGTACTATGGTAATTGTCCAAATCTGAACATTTTGCATAATATCACATAGATCAATCTGGTGCGGCTACTTTACTAGTGTCAGCTAATTAGGAACCCCCAAAAATCTGAGGAACTCAGCAAATACTAAAGATTTCTTGTTTTTGTGACGCAAGTTTTCTTCAATTTGGTGTAATTTCGATAGTGATTAGATAAGATAGTGTGCGATTCAGTTGTTTAGTGTTGTGAAGCTATACTTGGACATCTGTTTGGTGTTATTGAATTGTGTGATCCCAAAATCTCAAATCTATAAAATTACTATGAAATAGTTACTGATTTGTTGACGTAATAAAACGCTGACTGGGTATTCCCCCACGAATTGTAATCAAACTGAGTGTGTGCGACTTCACGTCATGGAGAACCTTTTTAATTTGGATATTATTTCTGCTTCAATCTCACAAATATCTCTTCAAAATTGATCTGAAATTGATTCAAGGAAAGTCTAAAGTTATATTTTAGATCAGTTATGATACAAGGCCTCCATTAAACTGAATATTAGTCAGAAGTGTAGAATCTTTTGCTCGAAGTACCTGAGAATTTCGTACGAAGGTGCACTAAGATTTCTTAAGGGGATTCCCACAAAATAAATCGAAGAGTGTTACTTGAAAAGTAAACGTTCGCGCCTGGATTAATTTGTTTTCGAAACAAAATCCCTATTTTTTAGGATCTGGCATATTCGGAAGCACTTCAATTTACGTTGAAAACAAAATGAACACCCATGCTACGTATTCGGACTGGGGTGCAATCGAAATGGGCTTGCAAAAAGTTCCCTTTGCATTGCAATTCCTTAATAAAATTCTAAAATTGTAAGAAATTAATCTCAGTTTCAGCGCAACAAAGTTCCTCCATTTGCTAGCAGCTTAAGGTCATATAAAAATTTAAGATACAACGTTTGAGGAAGTTCACTATGTACATATATAAAAAATATATTTAATGGTTCTAGCAACACAATTAAATACTCTTGAAGCATCAATGTTTTAATAGTTAGAAATAAAGGACGATTCAAAAAATTTATACACGAATACATTTAGGACCATTCCAATTCTTCAGTAACCGTTAGTTTTCCAAATCGTGCCTTTTTTAAGTTGGTCAGAGGGGAGGAAATCAATGGAAAAGGATTAAGATTTAAATTTAGCCCTGAATTGATTTCTCTCTGTTGAATCTAGAGATGATATGCTTTAGAAAATCTGAAGATTCGCAACATCGAAGTGGTCCTAAAAATTTTCACAGGACTTGTAAAACCAAATTGAATAAGTCTAGTTAAAAGTTAGCAAATAGTATAAAATAAGCTTATCTTTTCGCATCTTGGGTTGTAGATGAATTGTTTGCGATATTTTATATAAGGCTTGTTACATGAATGTTAGTTATGACATGGGCTTTACTCTGGAAAACGGAGCTCGTTTCGTACGGCTGAATAGCGTATATCGTCGCATACGCCTTATTTTTCAGAATTAGACTCTAGACGAAATCCTCTGTTACAGGCAATGTGGTTAACGTGGGCATTTTGTGAAATGACTGGGCGTTGCGCAGAATATTAAATTTTTTATGCAATGTTATACATATGTCGTAGGTCATTAGGAAAATCCGCCCGTCACTTAAAAACTGGAAGTAATCACTATTCGCGCGCAGACATACACGCATTTGGAAGTAGATCATATATTTAAAATGTATACTCTACAAATGCGTGCTTGTCTGCGCGTGAATAGTTATTGAAGCTTTTAGCAAACGGACTGATCTTCCTAATAGCCTACGACATATAAATTGCGCAAAAATTAGATATTTTACACAATGTTCGATCATTTTGCAAAATGCCTATGTTAATCAAATTACCCGTAACACTCTCAATAAATAATTTGTTTTTTGTTTTCAGATAGCGGATATTCAGACGCTCCATCGCCGGGATCATCATCCACTAGCTCCAGGATGATAGGCTCCCCGATGTCACAGACGAGCGATGGGAGCAGAAATAACATGTTTAACCTTTACCAGTTTGGTAAGTCTTCTGACATGTCGCAGGATAGAAGATTAAGACGAATCACGACCTTTTCAGACGAACCAACTGGACAAATTGGCTTCCAAAGGAACATGTTTTTCAATCAACGTAAGTCCGATTTTCTTCATTAATTTAAATTTATTTACATCTTATTTTATAACTACAGCAATGATGACAGGAGAGGGACCGAAGTTAGTTATCCTGGAGGAACCAGTGGAAAAGTTTCGTTTCCGTTACAAGTCAGAAATGCACGGAACACATGGATCTTTGATGGGTTCATCTAATGGAAAATCGAAGAAAACATTTCCAACAGTTGAGTTGAGGGGATATGAGGGAAGGGCTGTTATCCGGTGCAGTCTTTATCAAACCAGCGATACTTTGGTTCCATCACCGCATTCCCATAAATTGGTGGTTCGTCACAACGATACTGATGTTTGCGATCCACACGATCTTAGGGTATCCAAGGAGGAGGGATACAGAGCAGTGTGAGTATTAATTGATTATATTTAGATCGATAGATTTTTTTGATTAACTTTAAATCGGTTTTTATAGTTTTCAAGGGATGGGAATAATTCACACGGCAAAAAAGCATATTATTGAGGAGTTAGTTCTTAAGAAAATTCGGGAGAAGCAGTTTGAAGAGGGACGTCAGCTCACATCACTTGAAGAAAGCACTGTAAGTCTTTATAGTATGAAAATCTTGGCTGAAGTTGAAAAACTGTTTACGATAATCTTTATATATTAAACCGGGAAAATTGAGTAAACATTTCATTGTGACAAATGACTAGCTACATATATGCCAAATTGCTAAATAGCTATCATTCGCGGTAATGTGTGAAGCTAAAATTAACAATTAACATTTTTAGATCATTATTATGCAGTAAATAATGATTAAGCAATGGTTATTATATTGCTTATTAGTAATAAGTTATTACAACAGTTCCAAGCAATTCAGTTATAACAAGATGTCTAATATTTCATTTCTGTTTGTTATACAGAACCTAAATAAAGTATTTATTTCGTCTCTTTTGGTAGATTAAAGTACGATCGGAGAAAGAGGCCAAGGCAATGAACTTAAATCAAGTTCGTCTGGCATTTACTGCATATGCAATCAACCCGGACGAATCTTGGTCGTTCTTATGTGGACCAGTGTTCTCTAGGTGTATAAACAATATGAGTAAGTTTCTCATTATAATCAAAAGTAATATTCTGACGCTAACCCAAGTATTTTTTCAGAAAGTGCCTTAACAGGAGAGCTTAAAATCTCCCGCCTAAGTGCAGCCGTAAGCAGTGCTGCTGGTGGAGATGATTTGATACTCCTTGTAGAAAAAGTTGGAAAAAGTAAATTTGCATACGTTTTTACTGAGTATACTATTCTAAATTGTCTTCAATTTCTACAGAAAATATTAAAGTAAGGTTCTATGAGGTGGACGAGAATGGTGAGGAAGTTTGGGAAGCGTGGGGCGCATTTTCTGAGGCTGATGTTCATCATCAGTATGCGATTGCTTTACGAACTCCGCCTTATAAACATAAAGATATAGATAAACATGTAAGCTCGATTAATTTTTTTATTTTTTATTTTTTAATTCATCTGATTTGTATCTGTGATTTTTATTAGGTTAGTGTATTAATTCAGCTGGTTAGGCCAACAGATGGTGATGTTAGTGAACCAGTTCCTTTCCGATATAAGCCAAAAGAATTTACAACATCAAGGAAAAGGGCTCGTATAAATTCTTCGGGATTAAGCTCAGGAAATATCCCAGAAACTGTTATGTCTGTTATCAAAAACAGTCCACAAGCCAGCAACTCGCAGGGATTTCTAAATAAAAGTGATGTTATCGATGAATTTTTGGGCGATCTTGATCAAAAAGTTTTAGAAAATTCGGATGGTAAGAATTTTGTCTCTAAAAATATTTTTATTTATTTTAATATAATTACTTTCTGTAGAATTGTTTAAATTATTCGATAACTCTTATTTGGAAATGGACAGTGGAGGGAAACTGGAAAAAGATGGTGCATCCCCTAAGATGTCAATGAAATTTATGTCGAAAAGGCTAACAAAATTAAATCCACATCATAATTCCTCCGACTTATTTCAAATGCAAGCACAAATGGCTAGTTCACAAATGAGTGATCCAACGATGATGAAATCCGGCCAGTTCTATGGAGTTAAAGAATCAATGGATTCAGTCTATCAGTCGTATTTTAACAAAATTTGCTCTACTGTTAGAAGGTTTGGAAAGTCGGATTCTAGAAAAGCGAGTGCTGATATCTTGGATATTTTCCAGATAGCAAAGTCGAAAAACAATTGCAAGTAAGTAATAAGTAAAAAGAACAGGACATAATTTTTACTAATTTTGTTACTATTTGTAATGTTACCATTCAATATTTAAAAAATCCTTTACTAATTAAAGACTATCTTAAATTCAATTTAGTCTCCTCCATGACGTAATAAGAGAAGGCGACAACAACGTGATGGTAAAGCTTCTTCAATTGATCGATAGGTTGGAGATTTACGAGGTTCTTCAGCACCTCAATGAGAAAAGGCAGACCTGTTTACACATAGCTTGTGTATTCGATAGACCGGAGTACATTAGGCCTTTGATTAATTTAGGTAAGTTGTGGCACATGGCTATTTTTGTTATCGCAACTATAAAATTACTCCTTCTAGGAACAAACCCAAACATTCAGGACCACAATGGCAACACAGCTCTACACGTCGCTGTGGAAGAAGGAATGCTTATGTGCGCCTCAAAAATCATTGACAAAACCAACTATACGAAAAAAAGTCAACCACTTCAAATCGATTTAGCGAATGATGATGGATTTACTCCTCTTCACCTTGCTGTTAAGTGAGTTCCTTCTGGGTGTGAGGAATATTAAAATATCTTAATTTATTCATAATCGTTTTAGAAATAGAAATCTTGTATTAGTGAAGAAGCTGCTGGAAATTGGTGAAGCTTCTACAAAAATCAGTATATCCAAGAACGGCAATAATGTCTTACATTTAGCTGTTGAACAGGTTTGCTTACGGCTAATTTCGGCTTCAGTAGCTAGACTTAAATTTTGTTTGCTTTTTATAGAACGAGAAAAGCATTGTCCAGTACTTGCTTGAAAATACAAATGTGAATATAAATGAGCCGAATACATCCGGTTTTACGGCGCTTGGATTGGCCTATTCAATGGGAAGTAACGCTAAAGCAGTTGTTCAACTCCTCCTTGAGCATGGAGCTACTTCAGGCCCAAGTAGCAGTGGGAGCAGTGCTTCCCAGGATACTCCAATGGTACGATAATGTCCTTGTTATGAAAATAGTGTAAGCTCACAGTTTTTATTCAAAGTTTAATAATTTTATTTTCTGTAGGACATAGCAGTTACACCAAAGACATCAAATACGGATGAGAGTTCCGAGGAGGAGGAGGATGATAGGTCCTTGGAAATTGATGAATTTAGTATGGAAGACAACGATAAATCAAAATCTCTACTAGATGACGAATGCATCGATCAGCTTAAAGTGATATTCGATATTGACAACAAATGGCAGAAGCTAGCAAAAATTTTCAAATTTGATTCATTCATTGATTTGTGGAAGACGAAAGATAGCCCATCGCTGAAGATGTTGAACTATTTAAACGTAAGTATAACTTAAACATGTAACATTTTTAAATTTGTTAACATGGATTTTTATTTTCGTGTAGGTGTCTAAGATAAAAACACGAGAAATTGTCTCCGCTTTCGAACTTCTTAATGAACATGAAGCCGCAAGTAAAATTGATGAAATGTTGAACAGAAAAAAAAAGTGTTAAATTTAAATATATTTGTTTTAACTAAGTGCTAAGTTAATGTTACATATTTTATACGAATAAACTTATTTGTTGTAAGTTATTGTAAACCGTAGTAATTTTCTTGATTTTATGGCTGGGGATATAGTTAAATATTAAATTCTAAGAAGTTCAAGTTATAACATTTATAAGAACCTTCCAGCTAACCTTGTTTTGAACAGTTGTTCTTATTTCTCTTCACCTTCACCTAAAGTCAACCAGTATATGAATATTAAATTTATGCAATTGAGTGATGAATTTAAGAAAAATCACTGAATTGAACTATTTTGATATAAGTGACTTTAGCTTATTCTTCTTAATCTTTCGCATTCAGTTTAAAATATTTGTTTCTCTATAGTTCGTTTTTGAGTCAACCAAAAAATTAGTAGAAGCAATCGATCTACATAATGCAATTGCTGCTGTGCTGTAGTAAATGCCAAGGTGCGCTGGCCCTCGTTGTTCTTTTAGTTAATAAAAATAAAAAGAAAGGAAATACATACATATATTCTCTTGTGGAAGCTATCGATCTTTGGATATGTATCAGTTATAAAGTCAATGAAAATATAAATTTTTATTTAACGGAACAACACAGTTTAAACTAAACTCCAATCGAATTTTGCACCCATTCTTTGTAGTGCTACTATTGTATTAACAGCCTTTATCCATCTTTTGCGGATTACGTATCGTTTCAGTTTTGTCTTCGTTCCAGCGAGCTCAGTTGTCTGTGCGGATTTTTTCAGCCACGGATGCTGCAATGCTTGGGCCGCTGTAAGTCTTTTTCTTAAATCAATAAAAAAAGGAATAATTATAATAGGTTCATATGACTTCAAAGTAAATGCAAGCATTATAACTCTGGAAATCGGTAGGAAATTCTTCCTTATAGCTGAATTGCGTTTAGTTTTTCTAAGTAAATGAGACAATTCTTATCGATTTCCAGAACGCGTCTAATAGTTGATTTAGCCTTTTCTTTTTTTATGATTGAAGATCTGCGTGTTGATTGATCTCACAGCTGAGTTCATATTAAATTAATTAACAGGCATCTATTATAAAAATGGACCACAAACCTATGATCATGTTCACAATAAAAAAAATGCCCACCACAGACAAACTATTTGCCCCATTTGGGTTACAGATATGCGGTCTACGTACTTTCCATCCATAATCAATAGACTCTTGATAAAGTCTTTGGCTTCGTCAGAAATATTTTCAAAGGCTTCGTCATCAAAATCGTACTTCCCCAAAGTAACGTTTGTCATCGTCTCCAAATCAGTATTGCCCACAAAAGGGGAAAACCCTGAGAGTCTTAAAGAATTGTTGTGGTAATTATGGTAAATAATTTGTAAATCACCAAACAAGACAAAATATGCAATACTTACAAAAGATAACAAATAACCCCCAAACTCCACATATCTGTGTAAAATGCAATTTGGTCAAAGTTTACGACCTCTGGAGCTGTAAACTCAGGGGTGCCGAAGAGAACCTGATAAAAAGAATTTTTTTTTAAGTTAAATTTTTAGAGGTATTTGTAAATGATCCAAGTGAACTTGTTTAGCATACGAACTTTAAAAAACTTTTATTTGAAAAATTGGATAAGTGCCATCCTATTTTTAATTGACTATACAAAATTTATCCGGAAAATTGCAATTATATGGAACATTTTGCGACTACACATATACATATGTATGCATATGTATGTTTTGATATACAATAATTAAAATGAAGCTTCGTTTTTAAACTTGTATGCCTCACATGATGCAATTAGTGGAAACATCAAAAAGACGAAATCTACCTGTAATTTTTTGGATGGATCATACGTCCGAGCCATGCCAAAGTCAATAATTTTTATCCGTGTACCCGTCTTACTAAGGCACAATATATTCTCTGGCTGTGAAATATTCATTTAATTTTTTGAACACCTGAGAAAAGAATGAAAAGCGATTATACCTTTAGATCCAAGTGAATTACACATTGATTGTGGATGTAACCGACTCCATCGCATATTTGCCTCATAAACGAAGTACACGCCTTTTCAGTTAGAACGAACTCATCGTCTATAACTCGCTCAAAAAGTTCTCCGCCTAAAATTCTTAAAAAAACAAGAAATATACTCTTTTTAGTATTTCAATACCGCAATTTGAGGTTTTCTTTTATTTTTGTTTGATTTAGCACAAAAGATGTATTAGTACAATAATTTAAAAATTTTTAGGTCAACTTCAATATTTCGGGAGCTTTTAATTTCCGAAGTAGGTATATTTTTTCTAGGTTCGACAGAAGAGCAAAATCGATGCAGGGCCAAGATAATCTAAAAATTTCCTGTTCCATAGATTTACCCCTCTGTCTAGCATAAACAACGCGTACTTCGAAAAACTAAAAGCACCCGAAGACCTGGAGTGGTCCTAAAAAATTTTATAGTACTGTACTTACTTAGATGGTTAAATAGTTTTGAAAATTATAGACACTTTAAAAGCTTAAATTTCCTACAATAACACTCGAAGAATAATGAATCAGACACTGATAAAAAGCTCACGTATAGTAAGATTTATTAAAAAATTGCAACCTTTCATCTTTCAACATTTAAATACAGCAGCATAAAAACCAAAAAATTGGGCGCATTTTCTCACAAGTTTTTCTGAAATTAGAAAAATTTGTAAGAATGCCATGTATCCGTAACATGCTAAACTTCAGTTTCCTATAATAACTTTTAACAATTGTACAAAACATTAAAATTAAAATGAGTACCATTTTACAAAAAGTTTATATTTAAATTCGCTAAGTAGGGACTGGACAGAGGAGGGACATCAATTCAGGGCTATATTTAAATCTCCGAATTTCCTTATCCATTGATTTTTCCACTGTGTCTAACTTATAAAACAAAATATTATTCAGAAAACTACAAGTCTCGGAAGAATTGAAGTGGTCCTAAAAATATTCGCAGTACTGTATTTATGTATGTCTTCGGTGGGGGCATATAATCGTTATTGTGTTCGAAGAATTTTGAAGGGGCGATTTTTAATGAAATACCATTGTACTTACAGTTCTAATATTACGCAAATTGTTTTTCCATCGTCGAATGCATCGTATAGCTGAATTATACGCGGATGGTGCAGCCGTCGCATTATGTCGATCTCACGCTCCATATTTCGACGATCTTCTTTCCGAGCACATTTAACATACTTTGCGGCAAACTCAGTTCCACTAGATTTTTCCCGACATAAGTAAACAGTACCGAAAGTACCTCTAAAAGAAATGGAATTAAAGTTTTAGAAGTTTATCTTCAATTTTAAATTAAAACTCCGAAGATAAACATAATCGAAAAAAATTATCTATAAAATTCGAGTAAACGATTACTTACCATTAATTAAATTGGGTTGGATTGACTTTATTGAATACTAACTGAGTAATACGGTTTCACCCGGTGAATCAAAATAATATTTTTAAAATGTTGACTTCAGCCAGATTAGGAAGTTTAGAAGTGTGTATTACCAAAAGTTGTGGGTATGGTACAGAACCATTCAAAACTTCAAAATTTACTACCACCGTCCACATCAGAAGGGCTCACAATCTATTTTGTGCTTATATGCTTGTTATTTCGATCTGAACATTTCGTGACGCATGTAAATGTTCAATATTAAATTATAGGGTATCAAATCAACCTCTTTAATTTATGTTTTCATGATTATACTTTGAAAAATGTGGTCACCATATTAAGTTTACTATCTTAATTTTTAAATTTTGAATCAGCATCATGCATATTTTAATTTTATGTAGATAAAAATAGTCTCTATGTTGAATTGGAAAATGTAGTGCCTTCTGACAAAAAGTTAAATATATGGAGACACCCATTTTGACGTGATTGAGCAGCAAACATCCAAATAAACTCTAGAATTTATACGTAAAGGGATTCAAAATTGGTACGAGTATCGCTAATACGAAATTTAACTTAAGTTCGTGGATTCCAAAATTATGGTCGCTATATTGGGTCTGACATTTTGAGTCTTCAAATGGTAGCAGGCTCGAACTTAGTGTCACCAATTTTCCTTTACATTCATTTAAATGAAAATTCTTCCAATTTGCACAAAATTCGCTGTCATATTTAGTAGATTCGGAATCGAGATCTTCAAAAACCATAAATACAAATTTGAATGGCAATCCATTAAAACAAACAACCGTTTTGGATCTGCCATTTTTAATTTTCAAATTTTCATAGTAGATTTGAAATTAGCGCCCTTAATTCGTTTGATTCCGAAAATTGTAGATCTTCATATTGGTTTCGCCATCTTGAACTTCGAAATTTCGAATATTGATTCGCAATCAGGACCTCTAAAAACACCCAAATACACATATTCATGGCAATGTATTGAAATTTACAATTTGTGGGAGCCATCTCGGATTCGACATTTTGAAACCCGCGAATAAAAAGTAGCCTATACGTTAGGCCGCAATACGTAGTGCCGTTCATTCAAAAATTGAAAATGATAGATTAAGCGTTTAGGCATGATTGAGCAACAAACCAACAAAATTTAGATTTTATATATAGGTACATATGTATATACATATATAGAGATACATATATATGGGATTTGCTAATCTTTAAAGTTCCTCTGCACACAAAAAGTATTCTAAATATAAATACATATGTATATTTAATTAAAAACTCGATACATATGTACATACATATAAATATAATGTATATTCGAAAATGAATGTTCATGATTCGATGTTATCTTGTGTATTAATTATTTACCAACGAATAATTCAATATCGAAAAAGAAATCAACTAACCTTCCAAGTTCCTCCTTAAGCAGTTCATAATCAGATGTTGGCTCAACGTCATGCTTGATAGTAACGTCTCGAAAGAGAATGTCCTTATCAAGCTCTAAAAAACATAAATGTCGTCATTCGTCAACTAAACTGTTCTATTTTGCACAGAACAAATAAAATACTGAAAATATTTTTTTTTCTAATTTTATCGGTCTAACAACATTCGTTTAAAAGTATGTATCTAATTGACAAATAAAACTTACTATTGATAATTAGTTGTTAAATAAATAGAGGATATTTAAAGAGTGCAACAACAACAAGTCTGAATTATTTAAATTAATAACTACTCGTAAAAAACAATGGCCTTGACCAAAATTTTTTTCAAATATTTTTAATAGCACACAAAACTCCGCTTTGATTAGACTAAGAGGTAAACATGAATATTTAATCGAAAATTTCTCTATGAAAAGAGCATAAGTTTATTTCATCACTCTGGGAATTTCATGGGCATCCGACACGGCACACGCACCTTCATCGGGCACCTCATCGACCTCAACGTAAATCATTTTCCAGCTTACTTAACTACGTCTAAGTACTTTGGCAATTAATTGTGGCAAACTACTGCGATTAATTTCGAGTATAATTAAGTAAATTGAATTTCATCACTCCCCGCGCACACCGGGCAGGCAAACAATTTACGTCCCCACGTACAGTGCTAGACTGTTTTTCTCTCTATGATTTCTTCATGGATCGCGAAAGATTTTCGCATCACTAGCGAAGATCAGCGGCAGCCACCTTGCTCCACGAGGAAAGTATTTAGTGGCTATTTTTAAATTTATATGGGAAAACATGGTAAGCCATGTCTCCCAGATTCGTTCAATCTGTTTACTTTCATTTAGGTACGATTATGAAGCGCCCCACGAGACAAAGGGAGGTAAGTTTTCGTTTCCAGGTTTAGATCGAATCCGTTCATTATATGATATAGTATTTATTATGTATAGTCCATTGGGTGACCCTCAGAGGCCAAGTGATCGAATGCTTCAGAGAAATGTTCGCGTAGAGTCTTAAGGCAGGTTGCCAATCTGCATTGCAGCACATGCTCACATTAAAGCGAAGTGATTTCTGCTGTAGGACAGCGACGAGGCATTAATTATTAGCGAATCACCGCAATAGAGGGGGAGGCGAGGTTATCTGCATGACTAACGTACGCGATAGAAGTCTAGGTCGACCGAACGGGTACGACGGAAGTGCTCTTGGCCCTGCGCCAATACAACAATTTTTTTTGACTTTGAAGAAGCAAATAGCCAAAAGTCCCAAGACTTGCGTATCTGTCGTGTTAATTATTGTAATTAGCTTTGCTTTTGCAGCGCCAGTTTGGTGCAGTGCTAATGACTGCCGCTGTAAATAGATTGATATTTAAGATATTTAAAGAAGAACTAGCTGACTTCCAAGAAAATCGTGCGTGGCTTCTTGCAGGCCTTGTCCGCACTTCTCAATCCGCAACGGACTTCCCACATTCTTCGATTGAATATCTTATTCCCAAAGGAGTTCAGATCTCTCAGGACGCAGTCGAGTCGCTACTGACCTGATCTTTAGCTTAAACAAACTTAAACAACAATTTTACTGAGCACAGTTCATATTTAATATTTTATATGCACAATTTGTCTTCTATATTTGTGAATGAGACGTTAAATGCGGCACTAATAACTATATAGATAACAAAGATAATTTTATGAAGTCTTCTTCTTTCTGGTATTGTTTTGGTTTAATTGTCTATCTTTTGTAACAGAGGATAGTCACACAAGCACAAAATAACGGGAACATTTTTATAAAAAACACGGGTCGGATTTTGATGAAATTTGGCTTGTGTGTTCCTTTCGCCCCAAAACGGAAGGATTTGAAAGAATTTTCGAAAATATTTAACTTTTAATTTTTGACCTATCAAAATTAAAAGGTGAATATTTCCACCACAAAATCCCTTTCCATCAATTCCCAATTCCAATATTGAAGCACAAAACAGTTGTAGAAGGAAAATAACTTTGTTAATAGACATTTTGTAAAAGGAAAATAATTACTTAATAGACATTTGTGCAAGCCCAAATAAACTGTCGTAGTGGAGTGACGTGAGAAGGGATTTTTGAGTGAAAATATTTAAAGCGTACGTCAAAAATAAAAGTTAAATTGTTCCGAAAGTATTGGCCGCCGCGGCAAAATTCTTTCAGATTCTTCCGTTTTGGGGCGAACGGAACACGGTGGCCAAATTTCATCAAAATCCGACCCATGTGTCGGATGTAAAATAAAGCCAAATAACGTTGTAGAAAATCGTAGGAGTTTTAATATTTCGCAATTGGTCGGCCTGAATTCGTAAATTCTGACAATCGATGTGAAATCAGTGACCCCGAAAATTCTCAAGTACCAATTTGGTGGAAATCACATGCACTTTCAAATTTGACAGTGAAAACTCGGAGAAAACGTGTCTTCCAAGAAATTACCCGCTAGATTCATAAACTCATGAATGTTCCTACATTAGCTGATTTTTCTTTTTTTTCATAATTGGATTTGGAGCAGATTTACCAGAAAATTTCACATCAAAGAGAAATTTTAAACAATTGTTATTTCATGAAAATAAAATCGAATTGTTTTAGTTTATGTCCAAAAATTGTTTCGATTTAAGGTTGGAAGTTTGGATAAATAAAAATCATGACAATTAGATATGTTTTTGCAAATTTTATATATTTTAGAAGACAGCTTATATAATTAAATTTAATTAAATATTTCCTAACTAATCTGACCCAAATCCGATTATGAAAAAACCCATTTCTTCGAAATCGTCCGAGCCGTTTTCAGGAACGCAATTGCAGATATATGCATGTATATGTATATATTTTAACCTTTCAACCAGTCTTAGAGTTAAGACATTTAAAATATGTTTTGGAAAATTAATGTACGAATTGCAACTGTGTCAATTTTAACTAAACATTTCCTCTTTCAAATATCAAATAAAGCAGTTTAAAACGGATATTCAGACAGTGACAATTACTTCCAAAGCGGGAACCCAAAATGGTCGCTTGAATATCCACGTATCTCCATCTGGTGTAAATTACCGACAGTCAGAAAGCGACCCACTCAAAGATACCGCTGTAACAAAACTCCTTTCAGTTCCGAAATGATAGCGAATGTCAATTGATTGCACAGAAAAACATTGAGCGTCACAAAAGGGTTTAAGTTGCATAATTTGTTTATATTTGTTCGAAAATTACAAACATTTCATTCGATTAAGGATTAATAGTTAAATTGACACAATCGGAGCTCTCTAAGACGCCGCGGTGGCCGCAAATCGTCCCCTGCCGAACAACTTCTGTCAAGTTACTTGCTGTTTACGGAAATGTTTGAACAAAAAGGCGGAATAAGCGTGTTCAAACTTGTCCAGGCAATCAAATAACTCGATTTCGGCTAATGTTCAATTAAGTGGCTGCGTAGCGACCACAAACTGTTCGATGGATGGTGCAGGTGTTGTAAAAATTGTGGCAATAATTTTGGCGGCCAGAAGTGTTGCTACGAAGTAATTGTGAACTCCGGCGGGAGTGCGCCCATTTCTGAAGGCAGTGCGCGAAGGTGCCCGACCAGAGTGCAATATGTCTGGATATCGCAGTGTAAATTATTACGATCTGTGCCGGCTGTGTACGACCAGCAGCGGATCCAAAATTCATATCTTCTCGGCCGAGGGAAAAAAAAAGAATTTGTATCAGAAAATCTCAGAATGTTTGCCGATTGTGGTAGGCTGCCCCCTTCGCTGCGAAATGGTCTAGAAAATTTGTGTACAATCTCCAAACATTACAGGTCGATGAAAAGGACAAACTACCGAAAATACTATGCGGGAATTGTTTGCAGCAAGTGGAAAACATCATAGAGTTCCGGAACACATGCATCACCTCCCAGACGATGCTCGAGGGCTGCCTCAATTCAACATTGCAGAACGGGGGGAAAGTGTATATTAAGGACGCAACACCAAAATTCACAACAATATCAACAAATATTATTAAGGAGGCATCCCCACAGAATGCAGCTGCAATCACGTCTCACGGTTCCGACTTCTTGAGTACAATTATCCAAGCCGTTGGGATTCAGGTAATTCGGGCAACAGTGCGGGGAGAAGGAATGACCTAATTGTTTCATTTAACAGCAAAATGATGATATCACAAATAACACAGAGACGAGGACAAATATTATACCTCAGTATACCGTGACACTGGATGGAAAAGCGGTTAAAACCGGGCAAGTCGAATACAAGGTCGAAGATACCACCACGCTAAGTGCCCAACAAGCGGAAAAACAGGCTAAACATAAGTAAGTATGTTTTGTCTAAGCAGCCCTACGGCCATAGCCTGCAAGTTTGAATAGATCGTTTCGTTTCTTAGGTAGTGGGTTTTATTGCCACACGAAAACTCTGGATAAAAAAACTATAATAAATAAATAGTCTCTGAAAGCTGAATAGGATACAAAACATTCTAATAAGACAACAATTATAGCTACCGAAAAAGGTTCAGAGTTATATTTTTTTTAACAACAAAGCTCTAGTTAATAATTTTGGCTGACTGAAATTTTTTTTCCGATGGCCCCAGTGCAATGAGTTAAAATTTCCGTACAACTCCTAAAAAAAATAATATAAAAACAAAGAAATTGCACTCAGCTTAAATCTATGCTCTACGAAGTTCTCTTTGTAATAGACCTTGTGCGGTTGGCGCCAGGGGAAATCTTGTGTTGAGCTGAATAGCAAGAGCCACGGTGTGCAGATAGTTCTATATACTTTTAGCAACAGTCCAAGAGCTGAGGCTCTTTGTTCACTGAGAGGAGCTGAGCTATTCCAGTGGCTTCTGCCTGTACCTCGAACTCGGTCCCAGATCTATCATAAATAGTCGAAAAATTCCTGGAACAAGACGGCAGGACAGGACGTTACCTAAGGCGATAAGCAGTGAGCGCCCACTCAGTGAAGACGGAGCTAGTTATTTTATTTTTTGGTTGCCCCTAGGTGCACACATACTGACCACGTTCATAGAGTTCAAAGGGGGCCAAAAACTTGAACTTCTCAAAAGCAACTCGTAGCCAGAAAATATCCACAATAAAATGTGACACTCGTCAAATTTTTCCTTATTTTTTGTCGACCTTGGCACAGTTACCCAAACGTATAATTTATGTTACGTGCATCTCATTGTAATATTTACAAAATAGTTAAAACAAACTAAATTTGTTACTTAACTTCATTACAAAACACGCACATTCTTATTTAATTACTAATAGCTCAAATCCTCACAATATTGGAATTAAGTTCCCAAATTGCAAAACTTCTGCGTATTTCAATTCAGATCTTCTTTATATCGGAGCAAGTTGAGGGCATTAATAGCGAATAGTAGGTAGTAGTTGTTTGCTGCTTTATATAAAGTGATATTTTTCTCGATCGGGTTAGAGCTTTAGGGTGGCACAGAAAGTGTCACGTTTCATTATAGATAATCTTTTATCGTTCTAACAGATACATACGTTCACGATATGCTAAATGTTGAGTTCTATCTCTGAGATTGATTTATTAAGGAATATAGGGTGGAACAGATTGTGCAGAGTGTAACGTAAAGGTAGTTTTGGTCTTAAGAATGTTGCAGTGTGTAGTTCATTTCGATTAGGGTATTTAAGTTTCGATTTTTTTTCAATTTGTTTTCAATCAGGACAGAAAATAATGATTTTTATTAATATTCAGTAATATTTGGAATCAAAAATTTAATTTTTGCAGTTAAATAAAAATTATAAATTGTAAAATAACGATTATGATGTAATTTTTACTTTTCGATAGCTCGATAAAGATTACGAATTAATATTTATTCTTCTATCTCTCGAAATAACATTCATTTCATTATTTTCCTTCCTTTAAGGAGTGGAAAAATAAGGGTCGAAATCGACGTTAAAAACCGTAGGAATACTACGATAAAAGCCCAAGCATTTATACTACGCTTATACAAACTTGTTCATTTCTTTTCTGCTCTCATTCAGTGACACACACATATAAGAATGTTTTGCGACATCCCTTTCCTTATATGCGTAAAGAGTAACACTAGAGAAATAGTTTTGCTTAGAGAAGTTGCGAGATTTTCAGTAAATCTTTATACTGTTTTACAAATGCTGCATTGTATATTTAGTGCTTTTAATAGTTGAATATGGTGAAGTTTGCAGTTAGATGTACATAAATATATATATATTTTTTTTGTTTTTTAAGTATATAATTGAGTAGAAAGTATGATATGATTTAGTTTTTAAAGGGTATTTCCCCACTGAGCAGGGCCAATATCTTAAAATTTTTGGTCCTCGTAACGAGCACCTCCATAATGTATCTCCCTCAAACAGTTCACTGGCGGAATTTTTAAAAATGAAACCGAATATCAAAGTGACTCCAATCTCAAAAAAGAAAGAAAACTCACAACACCAGCAGGTTCCTCAAGTGCAGGCACCGATTACTATAACTTCTTCAGAGGCGCCAAAAATGAAGAAACCGAAGTACAACATAGTCATTACATCCCCGAATCAACAAAAGCAAACAGCACCCATAATCCAAACGACAACAGTAGCACCCGCCCAGCAGCAGCAGCAACATCAAAATGCGAAAACGGTTTCTTTGCAGGACGTAAAATTTTTATCATCCAATAAATGTTTCCTACCAATTACAATAAAGGATTGTAGCAATGATCAGCAAATCGTTGCTCACATAGACACGAAAAATTTGGTTCTGCCGACGACTTATTCCCTGCAAATGAAGGTAATGGCGATTCTTGGGGTTTTGCGATCGATATCTCATTAACCTTTTAGTTACAGCCCCAAATAGCCACTGTGGACGGGCAACCAATCGTACATTTAACACCCACATCTATTCCTGCAACGCTATCTCTTGCCCCATCTCAAACGATATCGACAACGCAAAATTATCAACAGGATCAGAATACCCAAAATCAAATACTTACCGCTGGTGGGATCGATGCATCTACGTCGACAAATGAACAAGAGATTATTTTTGCGACCACCACAAACGCACTGCAAAGTCATCATCAAACGGGCGGAATAACAATTCAGCAGGTACCGCAACAGATCACGACTGCAACTTCGACTTCAATGCCAAAGTTGCAAATCACCACAATACCCACGTCAGTGGCAACAACTCAACTGCAGACGCAGAAGAGCCAACAGAACACCAGTGCAATAACCGTGCAGAGAATTACTCCACAGAGTATGAAAATAAAAATGGAGAATTCTGCCGTAGCTAAGGTTTTGACCCAACAGCAAGTTAAGCCCCAAATTCAGCAACAACAACAGCAGCAAACTGTGCAACAGCAACAACAGATTAAGACTGTACCAACTTCGGCTGCTAACACGGTGGTAAAATGTGAAAATCTTCCACTCCTGGAGTGTTCCACTTGTGGAAGGGGCTTTAAGAAAAAAGAACACCTTGCACAGCACATGAAGCTGCACGCTGGATTGAGACCTTTCAAATGCACCGAACCCGGTTGTGATAAAGCCTTTAGCCGAAAGGAACACCTCATGAGGCATATCGTTTCCCACACGGGTAAGAAGATGTTCAGCTGTGATCTTTGCCAGAAGCTGTTCTCACGCAAGGACAATCTCAATAAGCACAAAAGGTATGCAGTTTATGTGTAGTATGAACTCTCTAACTAAAAATGTATATTTTTCTACGTTGCAGGACTCACACTGAGAGTGGGAATGCTCAATTTGTGTGCGAAATTTGCAATAAGAGTTTTGTCGTGAAAATGTACTATATTCAGCACAAGCTGATGCATGAGAAAAACGGGCAGATCACAGCTTCTAAAATTAAGGTAAGTGGCAGAAATAATTTAAGAATTTTATGGAGGAAGTCGAACAGTAAACAAGTAGTTTTGAAACAATTGATTTTTCATATAAAAAATAAAAATTCTAAATTTAAAATTATTTTTCTCTAGTTTTAAATGTTCAATTGTTATCACGATCTTACAATTTTGTTTGAAGCTCCAAACTATTTTCGTTCCTTCCAAAACTTTATATAAGAATCCATTTAATGAAAGAATGTACATTTTTGCCATTCCTGCCTTTTAACTCCTTTTATACCCTTAAAAGATTCCGGGTTGTGGAAGTGTCAGTGAAAAATTGAAACTTATTTTTTGGACCTCTAAGCAGAATCTAGACACTTGTGTTGCTTTCCTTTCAACAAGCCTTAGTTTCCTTATATTTTTCTTTGAAGAGTACTTTAAAGTGTGTGTGTGCGAGCTTTTTAAAAATGTTGAAGATATACTTTAAAGATAAGTATTTTTTGACTATTTCAACAGGCGGAAAAGAACGACGATGGTGCTGAAAACATAACGGTCAGCAATGATCAAATTACCACTCAAATAAATCAGCAAACCCAACAACAACAGCAGTCACAACAACAGCAGCAGCAGCAACAACAACAGCAACCGCAGTTGATGCAATTGCAAATATCATCGCCAGTTGTAACGTCCTCGGATGGTACGAGCACGATATCCATAAGTCAGGCCCCGGACCACCAGCAGCAAACGACCACGACAGTACTCAAGACGTTGGGGACGCACGACACAGCCGTGCTTAACTTACCACAAAGCCTAGCGAATCTTGTCTCGATTAATTCGGCGCAATTCATGACCACCGATGGGCTGATGGGGCACATCAAATTAGAAAATAAGTAAACCACATTAACCGTAGCTTTAAGTAGCCCACTATCACATACCTTGGAGTGAAGTTCAGACAAATTTTTCAAATCATTTCATTACTTTATCGTGTAATTTCTCTTAGTATTTAAGCGTTCGTTTTTAATCAGGTCACTGGGGCAAAACGCTGGCGAGACACAGACGGAACTTGTAAATTTGGTGTAAATAGAAAACCTTAATTCTTTTAAAGAACCTCCCACGCACCCAAACACATTCACACAGGGCGGACAAAAGCTTAGCTGAAAATATTTCGCGCATTTCTCATACCAAAGCTAGAGGACAGATATCCGGGGCAGTTTGTTGTCTTCTTAAGGAGCTGTGCTACCAGTGCGTCGTCTATGGCTGCACACTGAAGGCAGTTTAAATGAGCGAACACTTCGCGGTTTTATATTTAGTGTTTTTGTATTGTTAAAAAAGCTAATGTAACCTAAGCGTTTTTTGGTGTAAGGCGGTTGGGTTTAAATGTGTTTGGTGATTAAATGAATATCTCTCTGCAACTTTTAGACAAAACTTCTGTGCCATAAAAATTTTAATTAAAAGCTATTTTGTACCTAAAAATAAAAGGAATAGAAGAAAAAAAGTGCAGAGACGGAGCATATGCAGATCCATGAATTAATCTGCTTAAATTTTGAGCGAAAAATAAGTTTATTACTATTAAATTTGAAATAATTTAGCTGACGTCCGATTTTAAACGAATATTTTCATGCAGTTCACCTATTGCACTTCCTTAGAACTAACATGAAATGATTTTAATAGTTCAACCTATTTTGAGCAATTTTTCGTTTCTGTTTCACAATTTTTTTGATGATCGAAATTTTACAAATTCTTTATAATTTTGTGTTTGTTTACTGAACAAAGAAGTGTAATGCTGAAAATCCAATCGATTTGAATGAAAAGTAAAATGTATACAAATAAGTTTTTAGAATTTGCGTGGTTTTAGAACAAAATGTTTGTTCATCGACATACGCCAGTCAAATGCACGAATGTTTTTAAGTTTTTGTTTGCTCGGGACATTGCGGATGCATTGGGATCCCGGCTTAAATCATAAATTATTTTTTCTATATATCACAAGAGGTGAAATAATAATTGGAAAAACATTATACCTAAGGCAGGTCTTTCAAAATGAATTTAATTCTACATTTTTCACTTTATTTTCTGTAAATATATGAAATACCGTATAAGAAATGTGAAGTTTCAAAGCAATATGCAATGTGTTACAATTACGTCTGAAAACGTATAAACCCTTTGTTAGAAGAGATAGTGAATTCCAGTTGTAAACCATTTTTAAGTAGGAGCTATTGTTTGTTTAGTTCTATAGTTTTCTTAAATTTTCGTTCTTTTATCATGTTTATCATAACAACTCGTCTCAAATTCAAAAAACTGGAGGGTGAAAAGGACTAACTAAATATTAACTAGATAAGAAAAGCTAGTTATTTTTTAAAATGTTGTTTTGTTTTTGTACTTTGTATTTTATAGCTCACGATAATGAAAACCTTCAAATGAAGAAAAGTGTCTACCGAGAAATAGTGTTCTTTCTATCCACATTCTAAATATCAACTATTAAACCCAACCGTCTCTTTTAAACAATAAAAATTATTAATAAAAATACTTAAAGATTAGATTCAACACCACATCAAGTCGCTAACATAAACTATGTTTTTCTCAAAGAAAAGGAAAAAAGTGCGCTACGAAAGTATTAGCCGTTATAATTACAAGTAGATCAGTTTAGAGGCGGGTTCGTGAAATTTGCCAATTTTTTTTTCATTATCTCTCTTGTACTTGTAATTTATAGATATTCGATTTTTTTTTTTTTTATATACACTCTGTGACACATAATTGACTGCACCGCACCCTCTTCTTCTCAAGTCTCCAGACAAATAATTATTTTCAAGAAGTATGACCATAATTACCTATTAATGTCGGAAATTCTTAGTTGCTTTATGCAACAATTTTCCGTATTCGATGCGTTGTCTATCTTTTGCGAATTTTTACCTGAAAAGAAGTATAAAAATGTGCGACACATAATTGACCTCACTCTCTGTTTTTGTTGTTTTTGCAAGAAATTTCAAGAGTGTTTAGGGAAATGATAGTTGGTGAAAAGAAGAACCAAATTTAATACTTTTTACATTTATTTAATGATCATTACCACCATTTTTATTTATTACCTCAAATACTCTATTTGGTAATGAATCGTACAAATTGTGTATTATTTCTATTGGTACCTCATTCCACGCTGCGGTTATTGCTGTTTTTTAAAGATTCTACGCTATCAAATTGACGTCCAGACCCATAGATTTTCCTAGTGACCCATCCGCATAATGTTTCTGTACTGTTGAGGTCGAGAGATAATGATGGCCACTCAAGAACTCTTTTATTTCCTTCCGTAAACCATTGATTAACAACCCTCTTCCTTATACCGTGTATATAAAATGCGTATCCATCTGGTCCGTCTAATGTTAAACGCTTTTCATCCGTTAAAACAACACGCCTCCACTCATTTTTCCAATCCATGTGATTCCTAGCAAATTGAAGCCTATTTTCCTTATGTCTGCTCGTCAACAGAGGCTATTTTTTAAAACGACGACGTTGTAATAATGGTGTCGTCTTTAATAATTCTCCGCCTCTCTGGTTCCATTATTGCCTCTAGTTCGCCCTTTTTCTCTAATAGAATATCCTTCGTCTTTCAGCACTTTAATTTCCCCGATTTCTTCTTGAGTTAGTCTTTTACCACTACCCATTTTGTTGATTTCTTTGCTCTATTTCGAGTAACAATCACTTCTCAACAACTATTTTTTAAAAAAAGGATCCAACTTGCATGAAACACAATTTAAAATTGGTGAGGTCAATCATGTGTCGCACGATTTCATACACCTTTTCAGGTAAAAATTCGCCAAAAATACACAACGCATCGAATGCGGAAAATTGTTGCATAAAGTAATCAGAAATTTCCGACATTAATAGGTAATTATGGCCAAATTTCTTTGCAATAATTATTTGTCTGGAGACTTGAGAAAATGAGGGTGCAGTCGATCATGTGTCGCGGAGTGTACATCCTTCAATTTATTTCATACGAGAATACCTGTGTTTTTTGTTTGTTTTGTATTTATCTACAGATATGTTTGTTTGATAAAACTTTATTTATAGTAATGTCGACAAAAAAGAAAACAAGTTAGTAAAATCTAAAAAAAAATGAAAATGAAGTCATGATAATTTTGTGTATCTTAATAGCTAGCATTCTTAACATACTTTTAGAATGTATAAAAGAAGTCAGAAGCGATTTTATTTAAGAATAAATTTTAATGGAAAACATTTTACTAAAGATACTTTGTCATTTGATTTTTCTGTTCAGTCCTTAACATTCGAAACAATTTTATTCGAAATAAAAAAGAAACAAGATTTAATTAATTAAAAGTAAAGTCCGAAAGGTGATTAGCAGCAACTGAAAACAAAAGTTAAGACAAGCATCCTCAAGTAAGATAAGGTGCCCATTTTAATTCCTCCAATTAATTTTGTTTGAAGATTTCTGTGCTATTTGCAATATTTCGGTATAATCGAAATTAATAAAGTTTCATCTTGTTGGCTTTGATATTGTGTGAATTAATTATGTAATGTTTTCGACGCTGATTGAATTCAATTTAAAATTAACATAATCCTTAGATTTCAATTTTGTCGTCATATCAGTACCTTATAAGTGTTTCCTTTTGAAAAAAACTTTTTTTTGTGACAAGATCCCTTCGAAAAGAAATTATTGTTTTTTTAAATTTAAATGTTTATGACGCTGAAATAAATAGGAAACTTTGGTAAGTGTAGACAGAAAAAGAAGCAAACAGGCTATATTATGATAAAAAACACTGAAATTAAATAAATTTTTAATTTTTATATTGCATTTATTATTCATTATACATAAGATGTTAAGTTTACATACAACTTACGCAAAGACAATACATAAATACAATCGGTAAAACGCTCCAATAAATACTTAAATACATATTAAAATTAACAATATGGAATAATTGCAAGTAGAAGTCTATCGTGTATCGCCCGAAACGAAAATACTGTAAAGATTATCACTTGCAAGCCCGCAAGAAGAGGACGCGAAGTTCTATTCTGTGAGTCTCATTATTTGAAAAGATTTGGGCTTCAAATTTGCGCGTGATTCAGCTATCCGAAGTTATATAACCAAAAAGAATAGATTTTCGGAACTTGGATAACTTTTAAACTTCCCTGATATTATTATAAATTTTAAAAAAAGGTGTCAGAAAAAAAGCGGTGTTTCAATTAGCTTGATCTCGATTGTTCTAATTCGAAACGACCGTTGATATCTTAACTACGCGTTATAAGTTATATATGTTATAAAATGTCGTAGGGACGGAAACGAGGCTATCAGTTACCGCCCCAGAGCTCGTTCTTTTGCAAATAGGCAAATAAAAATTCGTAATATATAGGCTTAACGCTTAGAACTCACAACCACAAATATTAGCTCTACTTTATTTTACTCTTACTAACTAAAGCTGGTAGCGTGCGCTTAGTGCTTAAATGCGACTAAAATAACACATATAATAAAATAGTTCGTATCAGAAGGTCACTTCGGGTATATCTTTATATCTTTGGTTTTTCCTGCTTGTATTAAAAGAAAAGGCAATGCATTTTTATATAAGGAAGGGCAGTTTACGAGTACCGGAACGATAATTCAGTTATTTTATCAACGTCGCCCCAAGCCTGGATTGTCTGAATATTTTGAAAATCCAGACGATGATCGAATAGGCTTACTAAGTTCCTACTGTCTTCGTCATCGTCTTCTATGGAATATATGAGGATTTGTGAAATTTTGAATTTAAATGCCAATCCGAAATTTTCGCCTAAAAGTAAATATGGAATAATTATTGGCTCAATGGGGTCGCAGCTGGAACCACCTGGTCCATTTATCCATTCGTTTTGAAATTTATTTTCGCTATTCCACATGCAATCGCTTTTTGAATTTTCGACGATTTTATTCTCGTCGAATAATATTTTGAAGTGGTATGCAATATTCGATGGTTGTGATGAAACTTCCTGCGTGAAATTTATGGAGAACCTGTAAATAAAGGAAACAAGTAATTGTTTAGTTAATTTAAAAGCAATGGCTATTTAATAAATGGGTAAAATAGATTAGTTTTGTACAAATTCGGAAATCAAATCATCCCACGACCACCTTGCAGAAATTTGCCTAAGATTTTTTTATGCGAATTATTTTCGATTTGTGATGAAATATGGTATGTAAAACGCCTCTCATTTAATTCGTTCACTTAAAACTGCAGTCATTTATGCTCTAGAAAATATTCAAGTGTATGGAGGTTAAAAGTTTTTAATTTATTCGGCCGTCCCGGTCCCGAGTAGTCGATTTAATTTGCATTCATCAAATGAAATATGACGACAGATATTAATGGGCCTGGGACGATTAAATGAACAGTATTTTATGCAATTTCAGAAAAATTTCTACAATCAGTAAAGTATCCAAACCGCCAGGAAGCAAACAAATAGAGTAAAAATTATCATTAAAAAGCAATATGGCATTAAGAAGGAGCAGGGAAATTCATAACTGCAGAACATGGATCAGTGACCTATTACGCATGAAAAATACAAAAACGGGAAACAATCTAACAGGATTCATTACCAATATAATTCAAACTTACAATTATTGTCCCAGAAAGACTTAATCCTTTAAAAGAAGTTGGAATTCCTAATATTATGTAGATATACATTCGACCCTTCTCTGAATATAACTTCCTCTAACTTAATTGTCTGTTATTAATTTCGTATAGCGTCACTAATAAAGGT
Source organism: Tolmerus cingulatus (assembly GCA_959613345.1). Classification (NCBI taxonomy): domain Eukaryota; kingdom Metazoa; phylum Arthropoda; class Insecta; order Diptera; family Asilidae; genus Tolmerus; species Tolmerus cingulatus. The sequence continues at coordinate 20,326,970 of OY390709.1, read as the reverse complement.
GCATCACTCACACATATTAATAAACATAAACGTGACCTAAAGCTTCGAAAGCCAATAATTCAATTAAAACAAGATAAACTTCTAACCCTATGTACATTTTAAATGCTGAATTAATTGTACACATTTTCGTAATCTCCTGTCATTAATTATTACTTAATAATTATCGCACAAATAAAAATATCAAAATTCATTAAAGTTTATGCATGCCAAAAATCAAGATTAATTATTTTTATTAGGATGCTTTATGATTCCTTATTCTTATGAGTTTCAAAAAAGTCGATGCACCCGCAGATTAGCTTTTACTTATGAGTGGTACTAAATTAAATATATCAAAAACTACGACCGAATCACAGGAATGGATTTAAACTGAGTTAAAAAGTAAAGTACTAGTACCATACAATACCAGTAACTTGGATATTCAAAGCAATTGTATTAACGAAATAATACGTGATGTTATAAACGTAACTAACTTGATTGGATTAACTTAATAAAAGCATCTTCAGATCATGCGCAAATGCACTCAATCAAATAATCGCACTCGAGTGCTAATAACAAGATGCACAAACAATCGTGTTGTGGGGCGCGACTCTAGTAAGCCCCTATCACAACTTTAAATTAAATTCTACCCAGATTTCTGCCTTGACCTCCAAATAGTACGATGATACGGATCTCTGCCTGAGGTATAATCCCAAATCCGATTTAAGTTAGCAAAAAGCGGTCTTCCGCTGATGAGTCAAAGTTATTCAGAAAACCAATCATAGGCTTATCGAGTTCGTTTATTTGATGATTGATTGTACAAATGCTTCAAATTCTTGTACTTTGTGATTAATTATATCCGCATGTCCGCAAGAATTTGGTTTGAATCAACCTAGCGTCCCTAACATAAGATCACCGATTAAAATTTCTCACCGTGTAACTACACATTGCAATGAGTAATTACCAAGTACATCCGCAAGTTGGGTTGATTCCGGGACTCTGTAATTTTTTGATATTCAGAATGGTTGGAAACTCCCACCGGTAAGTTCCACGTCTGCATCCGTCTAATCTGGTTAAGAAACCGATGAGATTTTCACCCAGAGGGGCTACTTAAGATATTTAAGGAAATCGCTAATTGTAAACTTCAATAATACTCAGAGGATCAAGACCATGAAGCAGCGTAACAAGATGTTTAGCTGGCAATGTTACAAGAATTTCTAAATTCTAAATTTGTAACCCATGAGAGAGACAAGCGCTTGGTGTGGTGCCTCGCGACTTGTTTATTAGTTTGGCAATAATATATCGAGCTGGATACAGCATGGAGACGGCGTGTTACTGTGTAAACAATTGATAACAATTGCTAACAAAGTGTCGATGATTTCATAGCAATTGATATAAGACAAGCTTTTTGCCGAATTTCTGTACACACTTAGTCACACCCCGCGCATTCCGTTGAATTGTTCTCCAGGAATGGAGGTATGCTTAATTTTCCCAATGTGTGAATTTTATGATCGCTATTAATTTGTAACACTGTCGCCGAACGAGCTCCAAGGAGAATTGCTTGGACGTGGAGTTCTTGTAAATCACGTCTTAAACGCAAACCGGCAATTTTATTTAAAATGGCAAAATTTACACCGACATTGGTGGCGACGGCGGTTTAAACTGCTCTAACCAGTTTTTAGCTGCTGCTATTAATAGTGAACGATTTCATTCATTTCTGTCAGACTCCAGGTCTCCAGCAGTGTACCGACCTATTAAAAAACGATGACCTCTTACTGGCTTATGCGGAATTGAGACTGGATCAAAATTGTGCGAGAGATATTTACCATAATTAGAGCAGCATGTAGTAATTTTTTTATAATATTCTACTGCCAGCTGTTTGGGCTAAATTAAAAATGCCTCAAAGGGTCCCGTATTCAAAGCCGATAGAAACATTTTTTAATTAAAATTCCGGGTCTTTAGAAATTATTCGCTACATTTCGACTATGGAAAACAAAACATTGAAAAATGTAAAAATATAAATCTTTATCGGAATCCCTTTCAAATTAAGATTGCTATAAAAGCGTGAAATTACACTCAAACATTTTTAAGCTAAAATATATTAATGTGAAAATTTATAAGACCACAATATTTCGGGAACTTTTAATTTTCGAAGCATAGTTTCTCTAGGTTCGACAGAAAAGGAAAATCGAGGCAGGGCTAAAATAATTTTCGAAGTATCCTTTTCCATTGATTTTCTCCCCTTTGTCCCACATAAAAAAACATGCTTCGGAAAACTAAAAGTACCTGAAGGTACTGTATATTAAATATGTAATTTTACTTACCATATTTTATGTAATATATTTTTACGATTTTTCACTTAAAATTCCTTTAATTAGCGAAGTTATTGCATTTTTAAAAGGACAATCCACCCTTTACTTTACTTTGCGATTGTAAAAGTTTGAACTAGTTTTCTTTGATCTTAATTGTACTTTCAAACTGCATCAATCATAGAGCTAAAATAAATATTAAATGCAGCAACGTAGAGAGGGGTTCTATCTTAATGAGAACTGCAAGTTTTAAATACCTGGTGCACTAGTCAACAAGTTTGAAGAGAGTGTTAACAGTAAGTAAACTTGCATCCTTTGGAATTCTCTCTAAAGGGCCCAATTAATTTTTTAATCAAATATTGGAGTCAGCCGCATAGTCCCTGTCCTGTTAAATTGCCAGAACTGCTATCAAGGTCCTCATTGATTTCATGCTTTCGTGCTTCCATTTGACTCGGAGGCAGTTAGCGCCAAAACTCACCCAACTGAGAAGAGGCGTCTTAATTGCAACGCGGAGGCGTACAGCGAGCAGCCTACTAGGCCCTACGTTAACGAGGTGGCGATTTATCGATTAATTTCTTTTATGCTACGGAATTTTCTACTTCAAGCCCCTGAAGAGGAAATTTAATGGCCTGGTAGAAAGATTGAGAACCTGCGTAGGTTTCGAAGTAGTAGGTGTTATTACTAAGATTTAAATCAGATATGAGCCTCCGAGTTAGAGAGAACCCAAATCTGTTATTTTTTACACAAAATAAATGTTTATTGATAATTCATGATTTCTCTAAACAATTATTAATATGTGTCACGCTTCGGCACACAAATTAATTTTTGCCTGAATTTGGACAGCCGTTGGGTTAGGGGAGTAAATCAAGCAAGGGGTCAATTTAATTGCCGAGATACGAGCGCCTATCAGGCCCGCGATAACTGGGGCAAATCGATTCAATTTTTGGTATATGTACGGGGCACAGTTTCACGAAATAAAACCGATAAAGACGCAGCAAATTAACAAAATAAACCAGTTAAGACCGGTGGATACTCACTCTTTAGCATCATCTTTCACTTTCCCTTTGATAACGATTTCGTCGTCCTCCTTCAAAGGCTGGGGGAACAGCGCAAAAAATGGTCTTCCCATCATTTTATTATTACGCGGCAACTTCTCTTGTACGACACGATTTAAAAAACTGCACAGAAAAAATTAAATACTTCTTTTTATCCACTCAAAACGTCTTCTGCTGTTACAACTTCTTCCAAAACGTCATATCCGTTTCGAGCAGGGTTGGGTTAAAAATTGCACTTTTCTGTTGTGGCTGGCTGTAGATTCCAAATCGAAAAGCTGCGAAAACTCCGAGAAATACTTTGAAGCAGGAAGGAAAGTGAATCCGTCACGATACCGCTACCACGGCTACCAGAACCGTACTTACCAATTTATTAGCCGGCACCGCAATTTTGGTACTTGCGAAACAGCAGCCAGAAGTGTTAAAATCCGCCGAAATAATTACGCAAGCGATCACGACATAACGAAAACACAACTGAAGAACGTCACCGCACCGATGACTAGTGAACTGTGGCACTCAACGCAATCTGACCACTCTTCTCTCCTTCCATCGTAGGCAAACAGCAAGGCACCGCACCCCGCCGCCCGCCCCCCAGACAATTATAATTACCGAATATTTGTTTTGTTCATCAGACTGTTCATTTCTCCGCGTGGGATGCACAGATGAGAATGGATTTAGTGCTGCCATTACAAAATCATCTGTTGCTCTTAAACTTCTCAAAATATTAAATTTTGTATAAAACAAGTTTTTAATTGAACAAGTCAATTCTTTTGCATTTACTTTAAAAGGAATTTGAGAATATTCCTGACTTATGGCTTTGTAATCAAATGAAAATTAAAAAGATCATTTACTTTCCAAGAACAATGGCAGCTTAAATGTAAGGCTAACTCTTACAAATATCAAGAAGAAGAGACTGCTAGTATTTTTATTACTACTGTGCACAGTGGTGAGTGGGTTCGTGGGAAGTGGTGCGTGAAACAAGTAGAATCCGCGAATGATTATCTTACAATCAAAGATTATTAAAGATCGACATTGGACACTTTGGTCAGTGCTTGAAGCTTCTTAAAATTGTTCTAGTGGATTTTCACGTGCGGAATTCACGTCAAAATTCCGTTGCTTGGAACAACAATTCCTGGAACCAGCACGAATTCTCGGAAAAGACAGTTCAGCGTTTTCCTTCCTTTTTTTTTTAAGTACATACAATTTTTTTTTCTTTAATAAGATCGATCATAGATTGGACCAAGAATCCATCAGTTTTGCATTTGCCATTAATTGGTCAATTGTGTGAAAATTTTGCGCGGAGGCTGGTGCATTCAACGATTTAGCGAGGGGCAGACTGCACAGTGGTGCATTTGGCTAAGTGATTTTCTTGGAAAGCCAACAAAAACAACGAAAACAAGCCATAGACATACGGAGCGCGAACGAGCCGCAGCTACAAGATATAAAAGACGGGGAGTTTTTCACGCTAATTTCAATGTTTTTTTACGTATCTGGCGGACAGTGTTGTGTGCTAGAGGAAGATCAGTAGATTACACCGATATGGTTGTACAGTTTTGCCGGGTAAATAATATGCGTTCTGGCGAATAATTGACGCAAATTGACACAAAAATAAAATACCTTCTGAGAGTGGTGGCTCTGGTTCAAAAGAAAGTGCACGTACTAACTCTTCTGCTCCGGCAATGGATTACTTTTCCCGGTGCAGCTCGTAAGTATAGCATGATGCCTCTTATTCTTGGAATTGTAATTTAATAATAATCGCTTTCTGCTGGTAGCCAACTCTGGAATCCCTGTATGCACTTATAAATATGTAAACAATTCTGTGAAACTTGCTCAGGCGGATGTTATTATAAATCGTAATTCCTTCGAGCCCAGGGTATATTTTATTATGGTCTTATCAAAAACCCCAATATTTGTTTCCCTAGCTTATTAATTGTTTCATCATTCGACGAAGTACCTATCAAGAACATTTTCACTGCATTTACTTTCCTAGAAACGAAGGCTGCTCTGTCATGGTGAAAATTAACTTTTTAATATAATTTAAATTTAATTTAAAGGTAGAATTCACTACAGGGTCTTAAAGTTTATTGAACTCTTATTTTATATCAATTTTGTAAGCATTTTGTATTGCAAAGGGGAAAACATATTTTAAAAACCCTGAATTTTTAATGCACACTTATTAATTGAAATAACGATTTTTAGAATTATACAGTTGAATTTGAATTAACAAGCATAAGCGTTAGTGTTAATAAAGTTAAATATTATTTGATATTTTGTAATTGAATAGCTACTTGGCTAAATAAAGTGTTGTTATTATTATCCTATTTGTATCAAAAACGGATGATAATTGAGCATTCTACGGGAAAGATTCTGTAGAAATAATTTGTCAATTCTTTTTAAAAGATTTTACGTTTTCTGTTCCAATTTTCAAATAAATAAATGTTTTAACAGAATAAGTGTTATACATATATTTGTATGTATATATTTATTTTAATAACTTTAACTAATCTACATACATATAAGGTCCTAAAAGGTAGTAAAAAGTACGTAGATTTTATAATATACAGTATTGTGGAAATTTTTTTGACCATTCTTTGGGTACTTTTAGTTTTCCGAAACATGCATTTTCTATTGTTGGACAGAGGAGAGAAAATCAATGAAAAAGGATATTTTGTGAATTATTTTAGCCCTGCATGGATTTCCCTCTTCTCTAGAACCTAGAAAAAGTATGGTTCAGAAATTAAAACTCCAAATATTCAGATGGTCCTAAAAATTATCAAATGTATACTAATATCGTGGCATACATCTCTGGGACGTAAGATTATCTTTAATGTACTCTGGTACGTGATTATCATTCTAGGGTTAAGATATAACTTTTGCTATGTTATACTTATGTACATATTTTTGGAACATATTATTTATTGCTATCTGCAACAATAAACTTGAATTTTCCTGGATATTCAAGTTATATTTCAGTTTTTTATTTCTGAAATGCAATTTGCGATCAATTAGAACTTTACAATAAACATTTAATTGTCATGAAACGTTTGTTCTAGTTAGGTAGTATCTTTCTCCAAAATTTTTAGTATATTCAACGTTAGATATATGTGCAAAATGTTCGCTGAAATAATACAATTTTTCGCACAATCCTTGCGATAGACTGTGAGAAAATTTGAAAACAATTCGCGGTAGTTTGAAGCTTTTTATAGGTCAAATATTGCAACACAAAATGTTAATAAATTCTATCTCATCAAAAGTTATGAAACCTTGCACACATTTTAAACTTAGAAGATAGAGATAGATAGATCCCATAAACGTATTAAAAGCGTTTACTAACATTTTTGTAAATATAGTTAAATGAAAATTTGCAGTTTAACATTGTCAACCTGCATAACATACAATGCACACTAACGATATTAAACTGCAACTTTTCATTTCCCAAATAAACAGTGATTGGTACTACTATTTCTTCAGAATTTGTTAATTGATATATCTGTCTTCGGTAATTTCTTAAAAAGAAATTTAATTATTTATGAAACTTTGCATCATTGTTAGTTCTTAATTTCAAAGCTTTAAAATTTTTCAACAAATGTAATTTAAACTTTATATCACTGACCATGATGCTAGAGGTGAAATTATTTCTTCTTATATTTTCATAAAACATACGAAAGTACAGGCAAAAACCTGAAACAATTAGCAGAGACGGAAAAGGACGTTACAGGCATTTATAATATTAACAACAGGCATGCAACATCATCTACCAATCTAATATTGAGAACGGAGATTCATGGATGTAATACAACGACAGAAAAATCAGATTAAAATATAATCAAAAGTATACTGTAATTTATTCCTCAGTTAATTATATAATTGATACTTTTTCGCAGTATTTTAAAATGTTAAAAGATCTGTTAAATGAGCCTTTACACCAAGCATGATTTGACTGAGAAACGCAAAATTGAATTAACTTCTTATTTTAGTATGAAAGAACTACGAAAAATTGATCAATAGAAGTCGAATGCCTACGCAGCTTGGTATTAGTTGAATATTATTTTAGCAAACTATCTAGATACATAAAATATGAAACAACTGCAAAATTTTAGTTAGTATTAAGATATTAATTTAATGAATTCTAATATTTTAAACTTTTGTTCACAAAATAATAAATAATATTTAAATAGAATTCTGTGATTAAGGCACTAAAACTGCTCGTAGCAATTTTTGTACCAATTTTTAACGCTTTCGATCTATACTCTACCATTTACAATTTTTGTAATTTCGCTATATCACGCTTAAAACCTTCATATACTTATTTGTGGTATTCAGCCTTTTTGAATTCGGATGATGTCATTATTATCATTGCACCCTTCGGGGAATCGATTCTATGTATTTCATTTAAAAAGGGTGAAATCGATAACCTCTTCATTTTTCATTTTTGTATTAAAATGCAATAGCACTGCTTTTGTTGTAGCATTTTCATTGACTTTGCTTAAAATTGCTTTTTAATTTGTTTATTCAAATTAGCGAGAATTACTTCCACCTTGTACGTAAACGTTGACTGTAGGCTCTAATAAAACTTGATTAATAAATCGTTCACCAGAATAATCTCATCCAAATTTTATTGCATATTCTAAATATGAAAAACACTAAGCAAATACATACTTGTTTGCTATAATTATATAATGCGAATCGTACGGCAATAATAATTTTAAGAGTGGAATTTCAATGGTAGTAAAAGTCAGTTTTGAATAAAAAAGTTTACAAATACATTTTCACAAATTAAAAGTTCTGGCACTAAAAGAGTACCAGTAAATTCACACGTAACTTTTGGTTAGAGAGTTTTTATAAGCGTTAATAGCGTCTTTGTAACTTTAGACGTTATGCGAAATAATTAGCAGTCCGATCGATTTTCTTGGATTTTACTCCGCCATGTCCCTTGGAAATATTTTTTCTTGGGAATTCTTATTTACACTTCGAGTTCAAAGTAACTGCGGTTGGATATAATCGACGCATATTTCACAACGGAAAGCGACTCTTAGAGGGGCTCTATGAAGGCAACATCTCATCTACATTACAGCATAAAAGACGACTATAAGATGTTCATTCAGATAAATTTTGTTTGTAACTAGTTGTTTAACTGATATTGCGTACAAGTATATAAGACCATGTTTTGCGCAACTAAATACCTTGTAATATAGCCAACGAAGATTGTACTTCCGTTTCAAAATTCTTCGCATATTTCTACGAATTATTTAGCGAGATTATTAAATAAAAACTCCATTCATAAAACAGAACCTAATTGATTCTTGACCCGCGACCTGTTAGAAGTATTTATTAAGTACAATACCGCGAAATTAAAATTCTTTTTAAAATCACGATGTGAATCGGTAATTTCCTGGCATCAGTGCTTATCAGTAGTAAATAATTCAGAAATTATTGCTAAAAACATTAGTAGATTACTAAAAATCCCCGATTTGAATTATAGTACTTAAGCCTGAGACAGTGAATTTAATTAGTAGTAGACTAATAAAACGGTAAAGTGATAGTTCATCCCAAAAGAATCGTTCGGTTTATAACGGTTGTGCGGGGAAAAATAACAAAATAAAGTCATTGTAGAGCAGTTGTGTTATAAATGAAAATGAAAATCATTCCAAGAAAAAGGTGTGTGCCTTCAGGTTGTTTAACACTTCCATGATTGTGATGATTTGATTTTATTTCGACATACAAAATTTTAGTAGCTATTACATATTATGTCTAATAATTATTGTTGGTTATCGTGTCGGTTTTAATGCATTGAATATAATTGATCCTTTTTATTTTCAGCATAAATTTTCAAATGAGTTGTGCAATGTGGATATTACTATACTTAACACCATTTGCCACAGTTGCATACGGGGAAAGGGGTAAGTCACAGAGTATAATTAATTCTACATATTCTTCTAGTTTAAAGGACGCTATTAGCTTACTTATTTATTATTATATTGGCGTCGGCATTATTTTACGGCTATAAATGACATTACCGTCGTTAACTTTGACGGTGGAGTTTGCTTTGAGGTGACTATATTATGCGGTCACAAAAAATGCCGACGTTGATAATTATAGTTTGGACGGGGCGGCAAAAGCTCAGTTGGCAACCATTTTATTATTCATTTAAGAATAAAAGCTTTTACTAATCTGTTTGTTGTTTGAAACAGGGATATATCCTCCAGGCACAATAGAGAGGCATGTTGGAGACGAAATAAGCATTATGTGCTGGACTAATGAGAAAGGCAAAAATAGTTCAAATATTTCTTTCTACTATGAAACAAATAAAACAGAGGTTCCACGAGAAAGCATTACTGTAAGTATTCAAGGTTTTGTGCGATCAGTTTCAAAATACAAATTTATTATTTTTAATATTACAGATTTATAATGAAACGGCGATAATTTTTACAATTAAAAATGCACCGAAAATGGAAACACGATATGTGTGCATGGAGGATGGCAAAGACGGGGTTGATATAAGTAGGGTAATTGTCGGTGAGTTAAAGATATTCTTCTTCCTTTTGGTGGTATTGAATATTAATTTTATAACGATGAATTTTAACAGGGACAGCCCCAGAGCCTGTGACGGACTTTGACTGCAGATCGTATGATTACGACTATTTCGTGTGCAATTTTACAGGGCCAAAAAATTATGTGAAGACAACCTATAATTTAAGTTATACCATTTATCAGCAGGTGAGGTGAAGTAGCTTTTCTAACGATAGTTCTAACACATGTTTGTAGTTTCGTTATTTTATATTTTACTCTAAAACTAATTTGTATATTTTATGTAGCAATAGTGACTAACTTATGTTTTCTCGTATTATTTTCTTTTATTGGTTCTTATTTACGTTATTAATTGGTTTGCATGATCGCACGTTTCAACAACTAACACATTACATAATACAAACAAAATGACTAACAATAATAAGATGAAGATTGGAAAAAGATTAGTGAAAATCCCGGATTTTCAGGATTATAACTGCTCCCTTAAAGTAAAGAACGGCGTTTATTCCTGCAACATTAGCGACTCTTATTATAGGCAGGTTCATGAAAGATATCGGTTTCGTCTCACATCAAAGAATACTTATGGAAACTTAACAGAGGAGTTTACGATAAATCATTATGATAGTGGTGAGTACAATATTTGGCACTTCTAAATATTAAAATTCTTCAATTACTTTCTTATTTCTACAGTAATTCCCCATAAGCCCGAACTTACTAAAACAGGTGTTACACCAAATAGTGTAACGTTTGAGTGGCAAGTTTTGAAGTATTCTTTGTATGTGGAAAAAGGTAAGGATATTATACATACATTAAATAGTTTTTAGTTAAACAATAATTTCATCTCAATAGGTCTGCTGTACGAAGCATGGATGGTATCGGAGTATGATCCACGTCATTGGAAGAAAATAGTTATGAATGAGAGGAATATTGAAAAGGTGAACGCTACTGCTTTTAGTGTGGTATTCTCTAATCTTAAATATGCATATACGTGGTAAGTAATAAAGTGTTTTAAAATAATATATGTAGTATCAGTCTTTATCTATGATATATAAGTAGAAAAAATCCTCATTGGTCTGCTTATCAAAATTAAAACAGAACATTTGCGCAATATTCTACGTTGTATTGTTTTATTGAAAAATGAACTTTGCTTGAATTCTTCTCAGGTATGACTTGCGAGTGCGTGTTAAAGTGAAAACAGCTAAAAATGACGGAACTATGTGGAGTGATATGTACAATACAACTTTCCAAACCAGCGCTAAGAAGCCAGATGAACCACCAAGAACTGACAACGGCGGATTTCACATAGATTCGAGTGGCAATCTTTACTTATACTGGAAAGAAATTCCGCGATATAAATATAATGGTCCCGATTTTCATTACACGATTACAGAGATTAGACAAAATGGACAAATTGTAAACATAAATGCGACAGAAATAAGCCTTATATCAGCTAAATTTGATTCAAAACTAATTAATTTGAATGATTCGTACGAGTTTGTTATTAGAAGTAAAAACCGTGAAGGTCAGTCAGAATGGGGGAATATTATACGAGTATTGAAAGGACGTACAGAGAATAATAAACCTCAGCAGTTACGAAAAGTTTATCATAAAAAGAAATACAGCTTATCATGGGAAGCTCCTAAAAATAAAGATGGTTTAATTAATTATACAGTGTTCTGGTGTGAGTCAAAAATTGAATCATCCGATCAGTGCCAGGTATGATGGTCATTGAATAACAAAAAGACAAAAATGGAATAAAATGAACAATTTCAGAATTCGACTGATTTCAAGCACGTCAGCGAAAATGAAACAAACATAACACACCCCCAGGAGGGAAGTTCAACTATGAATTTTGCAGTTGCTGCAAACTATAGAGAATTTAGTTCGGGTATGGTTTGGGCTAAGTGTACTGCACTGAAAACTAGTGGTGAGTATTATTATCATTTTTTTAGAAAAGGAATATGTTATACTCTCATGTTGCATTTTGTTAAAGATTTTGGTAAAATGGAACTTATCCTAACGCCCATTGGTCCAAATTCAATAAATATTCAATGGAAAGTGGACCTCGAGTGTGTCTACACTTCCATCTTGGAGGGATACCATCTTACTTACTGCCCAATTCAGAAACCTTCTGCAAACCCCCAATGTGTAGAAGATGGTGCTAGAAGAAATATAACGATTCCAAAGAACGCAACTGAATTTACAGTTTCTGATCTAAAACCACGGACTACGTACAAGTTTGTCATGTTTATGTATTCTGCAGAAAAGCAAGGTCCACCAAGTGATTTTAAGCAGCAAACGACTCTCGAAGCAGGTAAAATTATTGCAGAAATTTTCTTATTTTATTTTAATCTAATGGACGATTTCTGCAGCACCGACTCCACCGAGAAGTTTAACATATACGAATTTAACAAATAGCTCTGTTGACCTAATGTGGACTATTCCTGAATCAATGAACGGTGATTTGAGGCATTATGAAATTACGTAAGTTCTGCCACTTATTGAATTAAAACCATTTTTTAATTACTTGAATTGTATATAGGTATAATGGCAAAAAGATACAACTGGAAGGAGATAATAGTACATATGTAAAGTACACTCTTAAAGACTTGAACAGCTACCAGGATTATATCGTTTCTGTTGTAGCAAGAACTAATGAGGATTCCAATTCGAGCAATATTATTCACTTCAAAACGTTAGTAGGAGGTAAGTTTTTCAATTAAATATGTAAGATATATTTCTTGAATTTCGGCAGTCTATATACAGAGGGTTTTGTTAAGGACCCATTCCAAGTTAGCCCTCGCCAATTTTTCAATTGCTATTTTCGGGGTGAAGGACTTATTTTAGGATTGAATCTCTAAGCAAGCGTTGAGGACCATATAGAATCGATTGGCATACCCTTGTTGAAACCATAGCAAAACATTCTGCATTCAATTTCCATTGAAATGTCTTAGTCAATTATAAAAATATAATATAGTTAATGTCTGCGGAATTTAGAGTATTATCGCAACAACATTTGTAAAATTAATATTATGATTTGGAGAAATTATAACATGAAAAATGAAATTATTGAAGAAAAGGAATGCTTAGTTTCATATGTTCATATATTCCCAATTGGTTGGGAGATGTCAATCGAGTAACAGTCTCCTGAGTGCTCGCCTTTTTGCCAGTTTTGTTTGCGGTCCCAATCTCACTAATATACAACTCGCCATTATTTACCGCTGCCACTATGCATTTTGTGCTATTGCTAGTGATTTGGGCTTATCAGATTATCGATTCTGAGGTCTTCTTCGTGATTTCTGCAATGGGTAAAAAGTCATCTCCAAAGTTGAGCTCTAAAGTAGCTGATAACAAAAATATCAACCTGTGAAGACGAGACCAGTGGTGAAACTTCAACACCATCAACCGGGAGCTTCAAACTCTTCGAAAATTCCGGCTAAGAGTCAACTCAACAGAGCCTCCAACACCTCTCTTAACTCGTCCCGATCGAATTCTGATGACTTGGACAGTATCGAAATGCGATCGCAGCTAATTCATTACCACCAATTATATGCAATACTAAGCGCATTGGCTATGTTAACTCATTTAAGAGCCTTGGGGTAGTTCTGAACAATAAAATGAGTTGCTGTGACCATGTCGATTCTATTCTGCGCAAAGTGTATGGTAGCTTATGCGAATTGTGGGTTAGGTCTAACATTCTCCCCACATCCCTTCGTAAGCGGCTGACCAAGGCTCTAATCATGCCGCACTATACCTATGGCAACGTAGTTTTCCCTTCTTTAGACTCAATTTGTAAAAGAAGACTTGCTGTAGCCTTCAACGATGTGGTGCGGTTCATATATAAATTGAGTAGGCATTGTCACATATCTGAGCACATCCCTCAATTTTTGAGTTTCGCTCTGCATACCTATTTGAAATATCGCAGGCTAAAATTCTTGCATAATGTAGCACACGTTCAACAGCCGCCGTATCTTTTTGAGAGACTGAAATTTCTGACTTCATTTCGACACCTCAATTTGCTAATACCTCATTTCGAATCTCGGTTTGGAGAGCGTTCTTTCTTTGTCCGGTGTGTGCGGGATTGGAATCTGCTGCCTGCGTACATCCAGAGAACAACATCCAACGGATCCTTTTTTAAATTGTTACTGTCTTCTGTTATATTCCAATCTAATGACTGCGTTTTTTAGCACGGGTAGCATAACATATATTACTTATTATTTAGTTTCTTTTCTTTTCTTCTCCTGAATTCTTTGTCACAATTTTTTGTTTGTTTTTTTTTTTAAATTATTAATTTCACTATATTACTATATTATTATATTTTTCTTCTTTCTTTCTTCTTCTTGTTTTCTTGTTTTCTTTCGCCTTACTTTAATCCTAATTTTAATTTCATTTTTTTTCTCTCCCTTAATTTTAATTTTGTTGTATATATTAATTTCACGATATTACCACTTGAATTTTGTACACTTAAGATGTTATTCTTTGTACTTAACAGAATAAACGATTATTATTATTATTATTATTATATGCTAGTCGCATTAACTTTTTTAAAAGCGAACCATTTTCAAGTATTCAATTTAATATTTTCTTCCGTATCTTTCATTATAGAACCTGGTGTGATAGGAAAAGTAATTCATACGACTGATACTTCTGAATTGACATTCACCTGGGAGCCTCCTGAAAGACCCGCAGGAAGGCTAGACTTCTACGAGGTGCTATCGACACGTCTAAAAGATAACAAGCCCGAAGTAAATGTGATTTCAAAAGTAAATGGTACAAAGTGCCGTGTTAGACTTCCTGCATGTTTAGATACTTCGCATTGGTTCCAATTCTCTGTTCGTGCCGTAAATGCCGCTGATAAGTCTCGAGGTAGTTATCATATAATTAAAAAGCGATATGTAGGTAATGTGGATGACTACACTGATTTAGAAGAGGAAACTGATATTATAATGAGCCGTGTTTCACCGATATCTAAGAGACATACTCATGCCGAAATTCGTTTAATTGGTATAGAGGGATCACATCTTAAGCATCAGGAAAATCACGTTAGGCATAATCGGCAAGAAAGGGATAATCCTTCAAATTCACACTTTTATCAGAGACCTCTCGAGGAGTATACTGATGATATTCTTGGCTTCAAATGCTTGGAAGACGATCCTCAGTTAGAAAAATTGGTAACACTCTACAGTGGAAAACGTGTATTTTTGCGAGGGGAACCCAAACAGATGCTATCTTATCTTTGCAACTATGAGGATGATTCGAAGCGGAAGATTCTATTAATATTTGGAGTTCTCGTTTCATTCGTCTGTTTGGTAGTGTTGTATTTATGTGGTCAGAAATACAAACGCATGAAAAACATCGATGTGGTACTACCGCCAGGACTTACAGATCTTGATCAGGAAATTCATAAAGGCATTGATAATATGATAACTAACCATGACATCATGCGAAGCGATGAGTCTATATTTAAGAATGAAAATCATCACCTGCTTGCTGGCAGTGGCAATGACTCTGGATATTTGCATGGAATCAACTGTTCGGATAAAAGTGATAGCTACGATTTGTCGGATCCAATGAAGGAGGATGAGCATAGTGCTCAGAGCGATTCTGTTGAACTTAGCGATATGAGCAACAGTTCAAATGGTTCTCCAGTTGAATCCCCAAATGTGCAGAGAAGTGATAAGAATATAGCGTCTACTGTTGTTAGCCCTATAATTATTAATGGATATGTGCAACCACAAAAGGTAATTAATGATATGATTTTATTTGTATTTTGTAGTTGTAAGACCTTATTTTATAAAGTTAAACTCATTAAAGTCGATATTCCAACAGCTCCCGGAGCAAGTTTTCAGCGGTTATACAACTTTAGACGCTTTTGGTAAGCCCATAACATCAGCAGCTAATACAATGAGCACAGATTCAAAATGCAAAGAGCCTGGAATCAACGAAAACATTTGCGGCTATGTGACGCATAAACAACTCTCAGATTTTGGGCACCGTCTACAGTAAAAGGTGCATTTCGACGTAAGTTCAGCTAGATAACTCAATTTTTACAATTAAAAATTTTTATAGAAAAACGAAAAACAAGAAAAAATATTTATGAAGACTATTAAATTATTTGTTTTTGACGATAAGAAACTTTAGCTAATAAGTGAGCTCCAGCGTATAGTAAAATGGTTTCATTGACATGTGATTGCCACGGCGCGCGGCAGAAGGAATTTTAAACGTTGAAAAGATAGAATAGAGATGGGAGCTACGGTTATTTGTATGTTATGTTTCAAGCGTTAAGATAAATTTTCTGGTTCTCGTGGACACGATACTCTAAATTTAAATGGAACAAATATAATTTTGTTCGATACACTGTAGAGTGATAAAGATTTTGATGTAAGACAAATCTCGTTTTTCGCACATAATTCAGCTCAAGGAGCTTACTGCTGAATTCAAAAGCTGTTCGATTTTTTAGTAACAACCATTTAAGAGCCGGTTTTCATTATTAGTTCCTATAAACCTTGTGGCTTTATCTTTTGTACTATCTATTCTATATTTTATCTCGGTCAGAAATTTTTTAAATTTAATTGTTCGTCTTTAATGCACACTATTTAATATAAATGTGGCTTCCAAGGTACTGATGATCATTTTAATAAAAATTAAATAAAGTAAATACTTGTGCTTCTCTGCATTGTTGACTGTGGCACACTAGGCCTATTAAACCTTTGAAATATAACGAATGCACGAACTGCATTTCTATGAGTATACTTTTAAGAAAATAAAATATATATACAGTCGTGGAGAAAGTAATAGGTACAAAAGCTAAACGTTAAACATTTTACCTGGCAATCCCTTCAATGAAAAAATTAATATAAATTGTACATTAAGTAAATTTATTATAGTATATATATATTATAACAATTAAAGTATATTGTTATTTAAATATTATTGTGAATTTATATATATGTTAGTTTATTTCATATATACCTATTATTTCTTCCACCACTGTATATGTAAGAAATTTTTTAATATCTTGCCCCTGGAAATTGTCTATGGATCCCCATTTTTGGGGTAAGGATGGCATGAGACCAATATCAATAAAACTCAGTATTTTGTACTCAGAATCTCTTTAACTAAGTATATTACTTTTACCATAGGTCATGCTATAAGGGATATTTCCCATTTGCTATCTACTGTAACTATTATGGTACGAACACTATATTATAAAATAAAATTAATATTAGACTTTGGGCAGCCTTTTTTTTAACACACTTATCACGCGCCCACAATGTTTACCATCACGTATCTTTTAAATACAATAACTTTCTTTTCCTACTTACATAAATCGCGATGGAGTTTGGTAAAGACTTAAGACTTTTAAATTGGCTCAAGCATTTAATGTGTGTTTAAGAAGATGTAAGACAGTTTATTTAGTAGTTATTTCATAAAATGCACACCACTAGATGTATAAGAATTCAATGGAATGCATAAACTTCTTTATGAATCGGCTTTAAAAATGTAAAACAGCTAAAAATTTACCTTACTTCGCCGATACTTAAATCTTCTATAAATGCCATGTAAATATCTTATTTAAAAAAAGAAATTTAAAAAACTTCAACGGCCATAGTACTGTGTTGTACATTTAAGAACTACCACTAATTGCTACTTAGGCTAATTATGTTTACAAGTGTCTTGCGAGAAGTGTAACTTTGGCGTGTAGTATCTACTATATAATATCATTCGGAAAGTGTTTTCGTTAGAACCTTTACCTAGGTTTAAATCCATGATGATGATAGACATTAGGATCGATTTTAACTAAGTTCTAAAATTGACATTTTAAAATGTTTGATATATTTTTTATTCTTTACGATGAATAAAGTTGTTTTAAAAGTCTGATACTGTTTTTTATTATTATTTACGCTTAATTTTCAATCCGTTGTAATAGAAATACAATTTCCAGCATAACTATTACTTCAGAAGGAAAAGCTATCGTTATTGGGACAAATTTTTAAAGTTATACTTTTTCGTTATTGGATACTCACATAAATTTAAAACTGATATCTATAAAGTTTTATGATTGGTGCCAAATTGACCAGAATTTTTTTTGTAAATAGATGGTTTTCAGAGTAATTAATTTAAAATAACTATAATATATATATATGTATATGTCGTACTTTGTACATGGAAAGTAAATTATTGATGTACATATACGATTTCCTATAGAAGCGGACGGTGCGGTTTTTGTTCCCACTCTTTTGCTCTGAGGCAGTGAATTGAAATTAACGTTCTATAATGTCAAAGATTGGTCGGCGGGCTAAATTGCGGCTACAGATGTTTTCTGATAAATTTGCTTATTGCAGAAAGTTTAATTGCTATAATTGCAATTTCAGTGCGAAAAAACGAGATTATTTATTAATTGATGAATTTGTTTTGCTCAGGACTTTCAGGGATTTTATGTAGGAAAAGCAATTTAAAACCGGCTGGCAGCTCGATCAAACCAAGGCAAATCCACAGCGTGTGGAGCAGATCGAAACCATAGCCAGCTTCTCGTGTGACTTGATTATTAACGACTGGCAAGAGACTTCTAACTCGCTCTAGGCTAATACATTTACGTTATAATATTAGAATGAATTCCAGAGCTGTTGATTTCATAACTGATATTCACTTTCACGAAATTAATCGAATTTTGGTTGTACAGAGCATCAAGAAGATAGCAATACGCAATATATTGAACATGAGTTGGTTCAAAGTACTATTGATCTCCATTGAGTTCTTCCAGTATCCTAAATCGACTTAAATTATCTCTAAATTTAAAATATATAAAAATCTTGATCTTATATTCAGATAATTCTATAAATAAAGACATGAATATGTGGCATAATATGAAATATGAGATTTAATCAATTCGTTTCATTTTATTCCTGATAGTCTCCCGCCATTCTAAGGAGTAGGGTCATTTTGGCCCTTTCTAAAAAACTTGCTACTCTTTCATTTATAATCTTTTGATCTCAATGCGACAATCAAATTTTCGTTATTTAAAATCATTGTGTGCCTCCTACATAACTTCTTTTTTGAATAGTGGTTTTGTGGGCTTACGCAGGTCAAAACTTTTTGCCCTTAGATTTGCTGGGCGCATTTACATTGCAAATATTTTCAGTGGAAGCTTTTGAGGTTGTCGCTCCGCTAAAATATTGGTTAGAATTTAGACATTCCATTTTATTTTGTTCTACATCGACCTTTCAAAAGAATGATAACCGATATGTACATACAAACGAAGAATATTTTCAAATTTTAGTCGTCTCAGTTTATCAATATTTTTACATAGGGAAATAAAATTAGTGCATACGTACATATGTACTCATAATGTATACGGAGTTCATTCTGCACAATTTCGTCTATGCAGTCCTACACTATTTGCTCTTTACTATATGTATTAACATAAAATTAACAACGAACTGCGCAATTTGGGTCATCGACACCATTTTCAGTTTTGAGAATTATTTTATGTAATTTTTGGGAAGTTTAATAATATTATTTCACGTATTCAAGAAAAGTTTTATAAAATATCGGAACATATGTAATATAGTCGTTTTGCAGGCTTTGATTTCAGCCACTGCAAGTTCGAACACTTTAGGAAGCTATACCCCAATTCATTTAAATTAACTTTTTTCATAACCGAATTTAATTCATACAATAAATACCGAATTAATAATATAGCGTATAGATTTAGAAACTTGCTATAGTGAGTTTTTATTTCCAAATTTTTTAATTAAAACACAATAAGTCGATTACATTTAATAATAAACTTTCTTATATCATTTTTATAATTAAAAATGTATCCATAACAAATTTTAGAAAATATTGGGTATTGGGTAAAAATTAAAAACTATTTATGGCATTAATAATGATTGTTATTTATATTGATTAAATTTAAAGCAAATATTTAAAACAAATAATTCAACAAATATTGAAATACAAGTACTTTTGTCAGCATTCAGCAATTCCGCAATAAAAAAATTTGCGGAATCGCCGTATCTAGACAATGTGATAAAAATAGATAGCCATATATGTATATAAATTCTTATATGTATGTATATCTTGTCTTGCCCCTCTGTAGGTTTGTCAAATTGCGCGGTGCCACAATATTGAGGATTAGGACCCAGTAAGAAATGCTATCGTTGCGGAAACGATTGAGTAATATCGATTTGTTGTGCTAATAGCTTACGTTAGCAATTACAGAATCGATTACTTTTATATGAGGATATCCTAGGGTGGTAAGTACTTATAAGAGCCTTACATTTTCAAAGGGTGCATTCAGAAAGTTTTGTCGTGTTAACATTTTCGAAGGACTAAAGTTTAGTCATTACCTCTTGGCGTCTAAGATATAACTTACTTTTCTTTGATATTTCATACATGAAAATCTGATTACCACATAAGCGCTTGTACTATTTTCTACTGGGGTGATTACGCAGCGAGGTATCGATGAACGTAAATGTATTAAAATATTAAATGTTCGTAGTGATACGTAAAACTAAACGTACGTATATTTTAACGTGTACGTGCAGTACTAATATGCTTTGCCCACAGAAATTGAATAACACACGTATGTAACAAGATACGTTTAAGGGTTGTTGAATGAACAAAATCAAGTATAAACATTTAAGCTACCGTATAGTGAACGTTATTAAGGTTTAAAAATTTTGATTTGGCTGAGAGGTTTCGAAACTAATTCCTGAATTGAGAAGAAATTTTCAGATGGATGTTGTTGCTTGCTTGGTGATTCAGGCATGAAACAAAGGTATGCAAAAGTACAATTCAAAAAGAATCAGTGCTTAACAGAAAGCCACTAAAAATTTAATATTTATGTTTATGTACTGAGAGTTAATTGTATGATTTTGGGAAAGTGTTCCAATTATTTGATTTTGAAGATTTTAAAAAAATCGGATATTATTACAAAATTAAAAGAGGAATATATTACTAGTTTTATTTCAACAAACTCATATATACATACATATGTAAATATTTATTGATCACAAACAGGAACACAAAAAATTTTCTCTTCGGTGAGCAATTTTTTCTTAGATCTCCAATACACGCATATGGTCTTCATGCTTTAATTTAGTTCTCTTTTTTGCTAGCTGAAATTCTAATGTTTGCTTTTTAAGCAGCAAGTCTTCTTCAAAATTGCTTCTTTTCTTTCACGTTCTTGAACAAGATATGAGAAAATATTTTCTATTTACCAATATAAAGATTCACAGTATTTTCATTACATTAAAAAAGACCTTTCGGAGGCAGCTAGAAAAAAGAGGTAAAAATAACTTTTATGTAAAGGAGTGTAATGCAGAATTCGCCACCCGCTTGATTGATTCACCTCATTCGCGAATATAGATTAGAATGCATATATTAACCAAATTTGATGAAAATCGATTAAGAAATATACGGTCTACAAGGATAAAAACCCCATAACAAATGTGGCAGTTATCGCGGAAAAAAAATTATTTTTAGAAACTATTCCTCACCCTTGTGACCGATTACCACCATTTTGATAGGTACTACTTGTTGTCAATGTGCACGTTATGTTTTATCAACAACGCTTAATAAACATGAATGATTTCGGTTCTAAACCAGTTTAATATAGCATATACCTAAAAAGTGTACGTACAAGTACAAGCAATACAACATTTTCTCTTTAAGATATTTTCTGCTTCTTGGTCAGCTTTACAATTCCTTCCTCCTTGATTAAATTGACGCTTCATAGGGAAGTATATCATCATTTTCCTCCGATCTTACGAATTCAATTATGTTATCTTATTTAAGTTCTTCATTAAGATCATTAAACTCGTACAAGAGATACTGATGATCTGTTAACTGCTTCAATGTACCTCACTTAAAATGTTAATAATCACTTGTTTCTTTGTTTCAGCTCATAGCTATTCCACAACTCTTCTTTTTCAACTTTCTTAAGTCGTTATTTACTCTATCTCTTCCAGCTCTTTTGTGCCCCAACTGAAACGTTTCTTATAAATTTCTCACTAAAGTTTTGCACGTTTCAGCACCGAGTTAAAAAGGATTCTTTGCTAAAATTGCTCTCAGAAACCACGAATCATTTCTGATCACGAAGTGTACTCTATTTTTAAACGATTTGATTTAGTTTCAAACTGTATATCTAAGAATCAAATCTTGTGATTGAAATTTTGCACAAACCTTTGGTTCCAATGACAATAAATTATCAATATTGTAATATATTTAACCCTCAAGGAAAAAACTATAGTATACAACGTGTTTGTGGTCAAATCACCAGAATAGACTTTTATTTGTTAGTAACACATTTAACACATTTTATAGCAACATTAAAAGTTGTTTGAAGATGAAGGCACTACATTGGTTGCACCGGTTAGAGTATTTCGTGCTATTGGGCAATTGAGGGTAAACGCAACAGGGCATTGTCGGGTTCTGTGGTTCGTTGCGCAATTTTAAACCTTAAACATCGGACAAAGGTTAAAATAGTGAATGCATCAAGATGACGGATTACAATTTTCTTCACAATTCCTTTGGCATGGGTACTGAATAATAGCGTTCGAGGAGCAAAATAAGGTAAGCTAATCAAAGTCATAACAGTCAACATATCACGATTTTCTTTATAACCTTTTGAACATACTTCCATTGATTGTTTTATGGGCTACCACCGCCCATAAATGCACAATGCTGTAATATATGAAGTTAGAAACAAAGAATAAACGATAAAATATATATACACACAGTCCCTAACCAATGAATTAGACGCACAAGCAAATTTTTCAAAAAAATAGTTAAACAATAAAAGTTTACATAAGTCACACCACATTTATTTAGTTTTAATTTTTTAATGATATTGGTATTTATTTTTTTTAACGATAATAACATAATTTACTACTAATTAATACAAGATCTTTTATTTTGAATAATTTTGTTGATCCTCCTTGGCGTGCTCGAAATACATATATGACTGTTTAGTAGCTCTTAGACCATCGTCATTATTCCAAATATCCGTCATATTTTCCTTCAGAACATTTATGTTGGGGTTTTGTCGGCTATATACTTTTAATTTTAAGTAAGCCTAGCAATTCTCTATTGGGTTTAAGTCCAGAGATTTGCCAGGCCAGGGAGGCACCTCCAGATTTGCTTTGTTGAAGAAGTTGGTTATTGTTTTTGCAGTATGACATCGCGCTCCATCCTGCATGAATATGAAATGGGATCTTAGGTATAGTTGTGAATTTTTATACGGTCGCAAAACGTCTGATAATACATTTTTATATTACTGTTGCCTCATTGTTCCTTCAACAAAATAAATAGATCCAGGGCCTGGATCGCTAATTCAGCACTAAATCAAGATTAAAGGAGGGTGTTTGATGGTTCTTATGGTACAGTCCTCATTCTAACGTTCCCCAGTCTTCCTCCTTACAAATTGAGTCATTTCTATCACCGCTTCCGCATTCGTCGCTAAAGATGACCTATGAATACAGAAATTGGAACAATTTTTTGTCATTTAGGAAATGTTGATCAAAAGTATCATTTAAAGAAAGAAAATGAAATATATAAACATACCTTTTTCCAATTATCAACTGTGAAGTGCTGATACATTGGTCAGCCTGGGCTTTTTTGCCGGACGCCTACATTTTAACCCAGCTTTCCATAATCTTCGACGCAATGTTGTCGTCGATATCTCAATTCCCATGTCCTTCAGGATGGTTGTTAGAGCACGAGCTGATGCTCTGCGATGTTGGACGGCTATAGAGATAGCTTTTCGATCCTCTCTAAATGAAATTATACTTGCTTTTTGGCAGGTTCATCGTTAACTTTCTCTACCAGAGTATCCTCTGGTTAGTTGGCTAGCCTTTCTATATACTGTAGACGCAGAAATTTTGCACAATTTTGCTATAGCTCGATTGGACAATTCTCCAGTTTTAATTAAATCCACATTTACATTCTTTCCTGGGGAATTTACATATGTCCTTTGCGCGACCCATTTTCTAAAGTTTTCACAATTAGAACAATATTAACTTTAAAACAGTTATCTTTAAACAATAACGCACTTTTTCACGTAATGATAATGTAAGATCTTTCCACACACTCTTTTAATAGAGTTCATTAATTCACTTGTTAAGAAACACTTGTATAAACAATAAAAGTAAGACTTAGCCCGTTACTTGCAAACTCAGAAATTAGCGCAAAAAATTATCATATTATGTAGTTAAATGCAACTTATATGTCAACCCTTTTAGGGTTTTTCAGTTATAAAAAAGTTCTTAGAATGCTAAAATTGGACAATTTAAAAAAACCAAATGTTCAGAAGGATTAATTTAAAAACTAAAAAGGCGCCTTTTTAAAATTCTCAATCATTTTGTCGGTGCGTCTAATTCATTGGTCAGGGACTGTATGTATGTACATATGTATATATATCAAGAAAAAAGAAAGATACACTAAATATCTTATATTCGTAATTAATTATCGGTAAATGGTATAAATTTAAACTTTAAAAAGTGATTCTATTAAGTCCGAAACTAAACAGTAAAACAAAATTGTTTGAATACAACGATTTTTTATTTGTGCACTAAACAATGTAAAATAACTTTGAATAATTTTGTACTATCTATCATACATATGATCGTGCCATAGTCTGGTACCTATATTATTCTACCTAAGTAATTGTTATAAAACAAATAATAAAAGGTTCTAGTAAATGTATTCATATAAACGCGATAATTATACTCAACTTGAATACAGAAGATGTGACTGCTATTCTCGTTTATCTGCATGTATAATCAATCACATAATTCTTGGTAACTACTTTACGTTTTGCGACTGTGCTTACTCATATTCGGCGCCACTTTAAAAATATTTAACTAACCACATAGGCTATGCCAGGTATAAACTGAAACAACGTAAACGTAAGCTTTTATGCGATTTTGGCAATAATACGCTTAGGTGTTTTGTGCAATCTTCCTAATTTAAAAGGTAAATTTTGAAATTTAATTCAAATATATGTGTTTATAAGACTGGACCTAAACCGTGTACTAGAAGATTTAGTGGAAATTCATTGCAATCCTACCTAGCAACCAAGAAATAGCACAACTTCAAACCTTTCTGCGCTCTTAACGCCCCTTAAAAGGTTGATGTCCCATTTTCCCCCGTGACGAGGAGAGATTAGCAACGGGGAATAAAAAAACAAAAAAAAGTAATTGTCACAATTTTGTTGACACTTTATCTGCGGAATTGAGAGTTTGGAGTTTTTAATTTTAATTTCAATTATCTGTGATTTATGAGAACAGTATTTGCAATTTAATTGTTATTTAAGTGTCAAGTTGTGGCATTGTACATTCCGATTCAATAAAAATGGGGGAGGAACTCCACCAACTGAGGTAAGCCATTGAAATTTAAGGAATGCGATGGGACATAATCCCTAACCAGAATTAAGGATTATCTACGAGGGTTAGTTAAGAATGAGGTTCCAACCAAAATGAACTAGAAATGTTGAGGTTATTTCTGTGGTTTTCTAAATTTAACATTTTATTAATGATTTACTGTATCTTTATCTTTTCTTGAGGCGCAGTTGATGAATGTAGTTTCAAAGCCCACGAAGAGAAACATTTTAAGCGAAAGGCTTTGGCGAGTCCAGCATTTTATTATTTGACCATTTATATGGACCTTATTTTAGAGGAAAATTATATTCCTTTTTGGCTAAAAACAAATTACCACTAATTTTTACTTTATATTCTAAAATTACCGATTAGGGTGATATTAAATTAGTTGGATGGTTGATGATTATTCCATGAACTATTTTGGAAAAATACAATTTAAGTATGTATGTAGCTCTCAAAAGTCCATTATGTAAAAAGGTATGGAACTATTTCATGAATTCCCAAATAATATTTGGCAAGAATCCAGTGCACCTCCTTTGAAATTCACATTTTCTTGGTATGTATGTATGTATATAAAAGAACAAATGACTCAACTGCCCCATTCCACTTAAGATTACTTAAGTATTGTGAAATTTATTTAATTTCCTTAATTGTAAAAGTTTATAAACAAACTAATAAATAGTTGAGGAAAAAAATATTAGCATGAGCGTTCCTCCAAATTCTAGGTAGAGAGATTCTGAAAGGACATTTTTCGTAGCTTACAATATACCATTCTTTTAAGATGATATGGATAAAAGTTCTACAACTTATTCATTTTAGAGAATAAAAATTTACATATTTATAAACTCATGCGATTGCACATTTTTTAACGAAATACATATATGTATTTTACATAGAAAAATTTATCATTTTCATAAATTACTTTCAAAATTATTCAATTCGACATATAATAAATTTGAGATACTCATTATATGTTACAATTTTTAAGTTTTATTGTAGCATCATTGATAACATATTTTTAGCTGCCTACGCTATTAACGCATGGAAAATTCATTTGAAATTCTTTTCAATTTATACTTTTCACTTTTGTTTACTTCAGTGCGCAAATATGTATGTACAAGAAGAATTATTTTAATAAATCCATTTAGACTTCTATGAACAGGAACTCACTAATCGCTGCATGAAATTTAATTTCTAATTTTATTTAGGTATTTGCTGCCTGCGTTTAGTTGGCTGCGCTAATAGTCTTATTAAATTATGATAATTAAGTATTAAATGCACCGTGCAATTTATTGAAAATAGGCTAGGACATGTTTCTAGACTTGCAAAGGAAAGTTACAGTCCCAAAGTCTCTTTTATGTTCAGTCGAGCATCTATTAATGTGTGTATTCTATATATTATATAAAATATTTTTGCTGTATCTCACGCTAAATGTATGGAAAATTACTGCCATAAAAACTTATAAAACCAAATTATATAAACAGATTAAAACTGTTTCTCTTTTATAACAAAAAAACATATCAAGCTTAGCTTAGCTAAGAAGTATTGTTAATTGTCAGGTGAATCTTTATTTTTCTGAAATGGATTAAATAAATTCGATGTTATCGGTGAACTAAAAAATTGTTAAACAGATTACATTTTCACAAATAACTAAAGTTGCGATCACGTATAATCGTCATGACTCTCTACATTAACTCAAAAGATAACAAGTTTTTTCAATGAACCCGAAAGAGATCCACAAACGGCCCTTACTTTCCTGCAGATATATTACGAAATTTCTGGCCTGGCAGCGCTCGGATGACTGTACATGTTCGATACGATGATGATAAGCGCGAAAGTCGACTAATCATGGAATTTTCTTTTTCCCTCGCCAAAACTCATTAAAAACACACAAAAGCATGTTACATGGAGCTTCGGGTCAGCGGGAGCTTCATAAATTTTATGCCCTCAGTTAGCAGTTGTCCTCCAGTTGAGCGTGGATTGGATCGCGCCAGCGAATGATCAGCATCGGGCGATATTTCGGTCGTAGTGCGAGTTCTGCTGAAGTCCTAACATTTTGCTCAAAAACACGATTCCAGATACAATTCATTAAGATAGGCGACATACGTGGTCCGATCGTTTCGTGCCGTGATCCCGCACTCTTTTCGAATCGTCTTTAGGTTAGTGTGGCAGGAAAAAGTGAAAATTTTCGCCCAGATTGGGGTTCTCTGTTTTGTGTTTCTATGTTAATGATAGTCACGAAGGTCAAATAATTCCCAGGAGAAGTGACGTAACAATTTTACCATCTTGTAGGTAAGTGGCTTGATTAATCTGTTATATATTTAGGTGGATAATTGCACAACCGGTCTCGATCGTACCGGCTTCCTTTAAACGGACTCTTTTGGAATTTAGCGAATACTTATTTTATAAACGCTGGTACATTTAGCACCTGCCCAAGTTGAAGTTAGCAGTGGTTTTAGGTTCATGATCGTACTCCATTTAGCGATCGGTGATTATTTACATAGATGACTGCAAGTGCTGATCATTGAGTTTTTGCTTTTTCGAAGGTTTTTTTTTCTGTTGCTTTAGAAGGGGAAGTAAGAGTCTGCACTTCACTGGTTTTTCGAAAAGACCTTTGAACTTATAAATAATTAATAATTGTGTTGAAACAAAAAGCTTTTTAAACAGAAAACCTAGACTGTATTGAATTTTTGATGTGTCTTGAAAATGCCTCATGCAAAAAAAAAATGTTTTTTGGCAATTCGTATTTAAAATTATAAAATCATTCAAGGATGTAGGCTGAGCATAATTGTGTGGATTCAATACCAGATATAATTGTTTAATATATTGTCACACAGGTGAATCCTAACAAAACTTAAAAGACATGTAATAGCTTTAATATGAAACTATAATTGTAGAATATCGTTTATATAAATATTAATACAATAGGAGAAAATATAAAATACAGCAACTCGTAAATATTCTTATAGAGTGTTTTCTGGTACAGCGTTAGTGGTCTAAAACAACGTCGGTAACTTTTATGAGAAAATTCCAATTAGAAAATGAAAATAATCTCTTACTGAATGAAAAACTTATTAGAAAATGAATTTTTCGCAAGATATTCTCCTCCAACATTCTTTGGGCTTGATGAACTAAAGTCTGCATAATTTAAATGCGCTTTTTGTCCTAGGGTCTGAACAGAGGTATGCTAAACGATTCTAAATGGTCCCTTGATCAACGTTTGTTCGGAGAGGAGGTAAACCTAGAAAATGCGAACAAATGTTGATCAGGAGACAAATGAAGAATTGATTGGCATACCTCTGTTCAGATACTAGTAAAACACAGTATATTAATATATTTATAAAAATCGTCACAGTCGTCTCAAATCGCTGTATCTTATCTTGAAAACAAAAGGCTCACAGATGTGAACGTTCGTTCATATTTGCCTGCTAGTCTCGTGACTTGTTTTATCGCTGTGCCGTAAAGGTAGCAGAAACTGAGTTTTGAAAAATAATTTGCATTGTTTTCTTTGAATCTCACATCAAGGTACATTATCTGAAAACTAACTGCTGTCAAGTTGTATTTGAAAATGCCGAGAATTTGCGATATTTACTCTTCTGTATTTTATTACGAGATTTCCGAAAAAAAGTTATTTGCATAATTAAATTGGTTTTATGTGTTAAATTTTATATTTAGAAATATGATTCAGTTAACGAGAATCATACCTTTTCTTTATTAATTAATGTGATTATCACTGTGAAAAGCTAACACAAGAAATGTTTTAACATATTTATTTTAATTTATTCTGTGAACATTCTGTCCTGATCAAAAAGATTTTCTCTTCCTTTTCTGAACTAATACTAATTTAAGAAATTTAGCTCAGCTATTTTCATCTCTCGTGCTCGCTTTTAAAATATAATCGTAAAATTGAATTCTAAATTAAAGATATTGCTACTTACGATAATTTAAAAATTTGTGAAAAACTACTCGAATATGATTTTATTCCTTCAACCTATTGCTAAAAAACAAAAATTGGTGCCTCAATTGTTATCTTAAATATAAAAAAAAATCTTAAAACCAATATTTCAAACTTAATATTCATTCGAACTAAACAATAGTTTGACGAATTTTTTATTGAGATACAAAACTAATCTACTTTTTTTCAGATATTAATCGTTCCTACTTAAATAAATTTGAAATAAAAATGGATCCAGCTAGAAGAAACGGCACAAACTTTTTAAATCCATTCGGCCTGCGGCCATGGATGCAGCACTCTGGAGCAGCCGCCGGTGCAGGTGGACAATCGCGAGGACTAAAAGGAATTGTCGCCGGTGGTATTACTGGCGGCATAGAAATTATGATAACATTCCCCACCGAATACGTAAAAACTCAGTTGCAATTGGATGAAAAGGGTAAGCAATCAATTAAAATTTAATACTATAAAAATTGTGCTCAAACGTGAATGTAAATGGAGTATGGCTCAATGAAACGAATCCAACCGTTCTGATTATTTTAGCTGAATTGGTTCTATATTTAATTTCATTTGTGTCACATTCAGCACATTCCATTGTACGTCGTTGTGATCAATCTGAATATTGGCTATCGCTGAGGGTTCATACATTGTTTACTAAAATTCGTTGCTTGGGGCAGTCTGCGATAAGTTTTATCGCAGGCTTCGAATTATTACTGATAATAGAAATGCAATGATCACGATAAGAGAGGCTTTTATTCTAAAACAAAAAAGTTTTCATTGCAGCCTAGCAACTGCTTATACTAATGAGAATTTTGTAAACTTTGATTAGCGCAGATATGGCCAACTTTCTGGCCGACAAGGTTTAGCTCTTTCCTGAAGTACAAAAAATATTAAATTATTAAGTATTGTCGATGACTCGATATTAAAAATGCTTTGTTTTTCATTAGTATGTAATTCAAAATAATTCTGTTTTGTAATAGATTCCATTATCATATCCCATTCTAAATTCCGTAGAATTTTGTTAATTTGATTTGGCTACTAAATATTTTATATTATTTACTTTTTACAAAGGAGGAGCAAAAAAATACGATGGCATTGTGGACTGTGTTAAGAAAACCGTAAAAACAAATGGTTTCTTTGGACTTTACCGTGGACTTAGTGTGCTCTTATATGGAAGTATACCAAAATCAGCAGCCAGGTAGGTTACAGTAGCATTTGAATTGAGTGTTATAATGCTTTAAAAAACTTCTGCGAGGTATCTATATTAGTTTTTCTTCCTCAATATGTAGTAAATGAGTTGCCAAAACTAGATTAATAAGATTCATACCTTACGCAGGTTTGGTGCATTTGAGATGCTGAAATCCAATCTTGTCAATGAAAATGGACAACTAAGCACATCGGGAAAATTATTAGCAGGTCTAGGAGCTGGTGTGTGCGAAGCTATTTTAGCTGTAACTCCAATGGAGACAATTAAAGTGAAATTTATCAACGACCAACGAAGTGCCAATCCGAAATTTAAGGGATTTTTCCACGGCGTTCGAACAATTATTAAACTTGAAGGTGCATGTCTGATAATTTCTAATATTTTTATTGTTATTTTTTTTAAAATTGTGTTTAACTCTCTACAGGATTAACGGGTATTTATAAAGGAGTAACTGCAACAGTACTAAAACAGGGATCCAATCAGGCAATAAGATTTTTTGTAATGGAGAGTCTGAAAGATTTGTACAAAGGTGACGATTATAACAAACCTGTTCCTAAAATTATGGTAGGAGCTTTTGGTGCTGTAGCTGGTGCCGCATCTGTTTTTGGAAACACGCCCCTCGATGTTGTTAAGACGAGAATGCAAGGACTGGAAGCATCAAAGTACAAAAACACAGTTGATTGTGCCATTAAAATTTGGAAAAACGAAGGACCCGCCGCATTTTACAAAGGAACCGTTCCTCGTCTCAGTCGAGTGTGTCTGGACGTAGCCATAACATTCATGATATATGACTCCTTTATGGATCTTTTTAACAAACTAGTAGAAGGAAAAAAATAATTTGACGACATACTATTGACATAACACTTATGTTTGACTCCATTTTAGCATTTTAATGCTAAGTAGCCTATCAGCTAAAATAAACTATTTTTCTTCGCCAGAAACAAATAATAGCAAACGAGCCGCTATTTTTCGATATTTTTTTAATGTTTGTACTCGAACTAGTCGTCATGATCAACAGCACGCTTAATTTTATATTTTAAGATTTTTTAATCAAAATGCTTAAGCGTTTAATTCAAATCTACATATTTAAGTTAAAATTGTTGAAATTTTTGTTTAACACCGTCAGCAATCATTCCAATTTTTAATTCCATTTCTGGTTTTGTACCTTTGATGTTTATTAATATATTTTAAATAAAGCATTTATTGTGTTTTTGTTATTATTATTACTTCCAAAATATAATTCACTTACATACATACATAAAATTTATAAAAGCCGTACAAATGTCCACAAATTTGAGAACTGTTTTTTTTCTTTTTAGCCTTGAACATGAGAATGACAGCCTTTTTTATGTTTACCGTATTTTAATAAAACCCACTATTAAAATTTTATGATAGATCCTGTAATTACCTAATTCATTATTATATTGAAATTTTTTTTGTTTTTATGTATTTATACTTTCACTCACCGGCGATTGTTAAGGTCTAAACGAAAAGTACAGTGTTTTGTTTTGTTAACTAATCTATATATGTATCTATATTGAATGCTACATACATATGTCAGACTACTCCTTTTCTTCAGTTTGTATCATGTCATGTATTGGATTTTTAAAGTTTGTGTGGAAATTTTGATATGCATATGTTTATATATGCATTATTTTTTTAATTTGTGCGCAGTGCTTATAACACAATGTGAACTTTTAAGTATAAAATTGAATTCTTGAGAAAACTTGCCGAAGTAGCTTCATATTCAAATAATAAAATTAAGGCAGACCCGTTCAAGATTAGTAATTTGTAAATTACCTGCGACCTATAAAAAATTGGATTCATTAGATATATAAAAACTTTTTAGAGTTCAGGAATCGTGCTCCAGTAGAACTATAAAAAACATCTTTTCTGAAGTAGTACATAGTTAACTAGATTTTCATTTTTTTTCCTTAAAAATTGGAGTGTTTTTTTTATTACATGCTTGGTAAGCTTTATCATCGGTTGCCCTAAGCATCAAGTATAAATTAAGAGTTTACAAACTCCCAGTGATATAAATATTTAATTATCACAATAATTACAAAATAGCAACGCACAATAAAGATCACATATGCGAGTGCTTATGAAAATCTATCTTCCCTATATCTTTCGCATGGATTGTTTCTAACTAGAAAATTAATATCTGTACTATATTTACTATGTTTGTCTCAATGCACAGACGAAGAGTTATTGTACCAAGATGTGCAATTTCAATAATCATGTCAATTGAGAAAAATAAAGTGCATATAGCATTTAATCTTTACGATAAGTTCAAGTGCTAGTGCACAATTGACTGAAAAGGCGTTTTTGACCTTCTTTTCTTAGCAGTATACCAAGCGAGATCTATTAAAATGTTCGCATAAAAACATGATATTTATAAGATATATTTTCCAAAACAATTATTTTTTTAAATTAATTTCTCTTATTTATTTCGTTCAGAACAAATAAGTGATTTGATTATGATCACTAAAGCGTAACTACATATTAAAAAGGTTTCGTTTCAAAAGGGCCTCTTTTCACCAACGATCGAAAATTACTGATATTTTTGAACAAAAACTACCCAAGATAAATGCAGAGTACTGTGAAAAGTTATGGGACCACTTCAATTTGTCGGTAACTTTTAATTTTTTGAAGCATACGTTTTCTAGATTCGACAGAGAAGAAAAATCAATTCAGGGCTAAATTTAAATCTCAATCCTTTTCTATTGATTTTCTCCCCTCTGACCAACTTAAAAAAAAAAACATGATTCAGAAAATTAAAGGTTCTTGAAGAATTGGGTTGATAGTAAAAATATTCATAATACAGTAGTCGAAAAATTGAACGATGTATACCTAGAGAAGTCTTATGAAATTCAATACCAAATTTTTAAATTTGTTTAAAATTGCGACTTTTTGCATTTCCATTTCACCAAAATTATTACAATTCATGCTAAAGAGTAACAGTTGCTTAAGATTTTTATTTTTGGGACACAAAATAAAAGGTACCTAGGAACTTATATTATTTCTATAAGGTGCAATTTGGTTTACCGATTTTTTATTTCTTTAATAAGATGAAACTTGTAAAAATACGATCAGGAAAGATTTCGGAAAGTGAATGATGTCAAAACACGTTTTCGAGGTCGTAGACTTCAAAAGTTGTACATATTATACATACAGGATGTTTTGCTAGGATCAAGGAATAACGGAATGTTAATTGATTCTATATTGCCTTGTTTCAAAGTGTTGGTTTAAGCCATTTAGAAGTAGTAAATAAAAGATAAATTTAATACCAGTTAACACACGCAAAAACATTCAGAAACAAAACCTTTAAAATGGTTCAAATCTCACATTGATTACCCCTCCCATTAAAAATAAAAATTTTTCTATTTTTAATTTATTAAGTAATTATTTAAATTCAATAATCCTTGTACGATCTTCAAAAATATGCCAATATGCCAAACAGTACTTTTTTAATGAAAAATATTAAACACATGTGGTGGCGATTCAGTGTAGCTAGAGTAATTCACAAAAAATTGGAAAGGTGAGGTTTAAAAAATTGTATACGTAGGTTTTGATTTTTGTAATTTTTTATTATAGTTATTGAAAAGTAAGGATCAGGCTTAAGGGTTTCTTTTATAAAAGTTCGTTTTAGTGATTTCAAAAGATTATCGTGTTTAAAAGATACATATATACAGGAAATTTCCTGTATAAATATAACGGCCAATTACAATAGCCAGCGCAAGAAAATAAGACCTCTTTTGATTACAATAAAAAAATAAAGTTAATATTTCTAAGAAATTAGACACTTTTGATCAACAGTAAACAGAGTTTGCGTCGATTAGTGGTGGAATTAATAAAAAGAAATACTTTGAACCACTATACGATTCAAATAGCCCATTTAAAACACACACTCCGCAATTTTTATAACATATGGATATCATAGGACGAAATCTTTCTCCAGCTGAGATTTTAATGAATGAATTTTAAAAAAGCATTCTGTGTATAAAATATAGTTTTATTGTAGCATCAACCAGTTCCATAGAGTAACAATTGAATAGCATAAGGCGCATGGGGTAAAAATAAATAATATAAACAGGCGCTGTTGCATCGTCAGTTGATACCTAGCCTACAGACACTATTTACAGACTGCACTCAGATATCCGTGGTTCCGAGAATCGATTACGGCCGCGACCCGGCATTTTTTCAACTTTATTTTTTACTTTTTTATTTTTATCGAATAACATGGAGCGGGAACGTTGAGTTTTTCGTCAAAATGATTTTGGTTAACTGCTCCCCAAGACTCCCGGTGAGCTCATGCCAAACGCACTTCCCAATCAGGCTAACTTCTTCAAGCGGAGGCCTGAAGACAACGAGCAGTGTAATGCAAATTCCATCAGTTGGCGAGGCATGGGCAGCACTCGACGGATTGTGCTCGATGGAAAGAACACCGTGGGGCCGATGTTGTGGCAATTCAGCGCCAAACAATTCAATCATGAATTTGCGGAGTGTTGAGTGGAGGCTACGTGCTGGATGAATTTCAACTGTGGGGAAGTGGTAAACATTCTTTTCGCTTAAGAGAACGTGAAGGCTATTGGTCGTACGTTTCCTGATTGCAACAATTACTCGCAAATAGTTCTTTTGATGAGTTTGTTTCGCTGGAAGAATTTGCTCGTGCCAGGGATTTGGTCCACGATTTTTATAGCTTTTTGCTATATCAATTAAGGACACAATATCGTGGGCCCTTAAGCTCAATTCGTTTATATCGCCGATCCATTTAGCCTGAAGGGATTCCTTATCTGCCCGGGCCGGTGTTTTGAGTTCTCCACCGATTATATTTCCTGTCAAAACGAACCGAAACCAAGATCCTCCAGCCGCTTCTAGAGCGAGTAAAGTGGTTATTTCAGCATTAAGGCCTGTTTCCTCGTAGACCTCGCGTACGGCCGATTCACAAATAGACTCGCCCGGTTCCATCCGTCCAGCTGGTAGGTACCATTTTCCAGCACAGGACTGCTTAGCTTCTTGCATCATTAAAACCTCGTTTCTATCATTCACAAAAACACAGGCAACAATATAGGTCACAGTGCGTCCAACGGTTGGAATAAAATCGGATGTAGCTGTCGGTTGAATTCCCTGCGCTTCAGTGGCGAGATTCTGCTCCTCGAGTGTAAAGTCGCACAAGTGTACAGTGATCTCCTCCAATGGGAGTCCGTTCATCAGCCTCGATAGATTCTCCTCCATCCTGTCTGGCATATTATAACACGATTTGAATCGATTAATTTTTAATTCTTGCGTCAAATTCACTGAATTGTTCGCAATCAGAGACCGTGCCCACTAAAGTTTGGACGAAAACAAGAAACACGTTACGTCAGCCTCCTCGAGCGAAAGCTGCTAACGCCTCGATTTACTGAAGTCAACTAGTTTTGTATTGATGACTGGAATTTATGGTGCATAAATTACCCACCTGAACTGGTAAGGCAACTGCTAACTGTTAGAAGTCGACGATGGATTCTTTCTGTCGGGTCGCCTCGCCTCTGTGTGGTGGCCGCGCGGAGCCGCTGGCACTCACTCCATCGGATCGCTCTTTGGCCAGCGCTGGAAACTACCGTTCATCACAAATCGGATGCATAGACATCACCTAGATTTTTTCTTTTAAGCAGAACACCTGTCCTAAACGCGCCTGAAAAGGGTCCAACTGACCTAGATTTTTTCGTCTTCGAAAAATTGCCACAATTTCAAATGTAAATCGGGAACTTCGATTAAACTGACGGATTTCAAAACGGAATTAATGAACTTTGTTTGCAAACACAGTCGACTTGATTCACGCCTTCAGCCGTTGGCGTCGCACCTGCCTTTCACCAAATTCCTCAGTTAGCTGCATGATGAACTGTTGGAACAAGCTTGCGGTAAAATCCAAGAGGGGAGAACGAACACACGAGACCTGCACCTACACACATCCATTGGCTTCCATTCCACTGACCGGTATTTTGGCATATTTATTTGTTACACCAACTCTATCCGCAATTTTCGTTAAAATTTGATAATAATTTTTGTCCAAAGACCTTAAGTCAAAAGTACAACAAAGTCCTAAGGTTTAGAATTTGAAGTCCAATGGAATGGGCCTCTCACTTTGTCATATTCGGTACCAGCTGACAAAACAATGCTTGATTTGACAGGAGTACAACAAGTGCTGCCAAGCCCTTGCTTTAAATGGCTTTATACAAAGAATTGTACTAGAATACAAGAAGATACGAACTATACCAACCCCAAAATTTAAACTTGAAAATTATCAAAATAAAGCTGACCTTCGCAAAACTCGTTCATATCCTTCTGTTTTATAGCAAACGGAAGGCAGCTGCAAATTTTCATGAAAATCGGAGCCAATCTATTCTTCACTTGTTCTAAATTTGTTCATAGTTGCTTAGTAGAAAATTATCCTGGCAAAATGTTTTCCACCAAATGCGAGACTTTGGGTCACTTGCATGAAGCTCCTTCGCACCGTTAATTAATATATAATGCTTCCCAGGCTAATTATTTTATAATGTTTCCCAGTCAAAAAGGGTTTATTATCATTTTGTGGTAGCTGTTACTATCTAATAAATATATTTATGAAAAAATTGATGAGTTGTGTGATTAGTAATATATAAATAGGTTCAATCTACAGAGTCAGGTCTAAACGGGAATTGATAGCCGAAAGGGTTTTAAGTTTAAGTAAGTTTTTTGAACAGGTGTTTTGACAGCATATTGAGAACCTTATATTAGGAAATCAGGTAAAACACCGGTACAGGTTTTTTTAACGTATTTTTCAACAAACAGACGTTATATCTTGGAAACACTTTTACTCAAGAGAGTCGGGTTATTTGTAATAGTAACTTCAGTATATGTGCTAGTATTGTAGATTTTTCTTTAATTGCAAAATTTTATTTTGTAAAAGGTTTCTATAGGAAATTCTCCAGTGCACAGACCACCCAACCACGAACCAACACGTTGTTAGGTTACATGTTGGATTGAGAACTTGACTTGAGATTCAACAGACAGTTCAATCCGCAGAGCACGGCGCTAAGAAAAATTAACTTATTTGATCCGGGACAAGAAAATAATAGACAACTGACTTGACACATAACTGGCAAGTAATTTCAAAATTCAAACGCTCAAGCCACGGTTACAGGGCTTTGGTTCAAGTCGATTCGATAAATTATTCGGATCGATTTGAGTTAAGCGGACTTGAAGCCGCTTTCAACTCTGCATGTAACTGTAGTAACTGTTCAGAAACCACGCGCAACGAGCTCCCATTCTATCGAGGTTCTGACTCCGGAACCAGGTTTCAATCGTTCTGAATTTTTCTTGGATTTAAAGAAGTGATTCTATGGTTTGTATGTTGTTCGTAAGCTAACAATTCGGCAAGCGAACTGCCAATTGGCATTTCTTGTAGGAGTTTTTTGTGTCGCTTGTTCGATTTTATATTTGTTTTAAAGAAATTCGCTGTGTTAAGGAAAGTTTTTGGTCAGGAATAATACCTGTGAAGTGAGAATATTATTATGGAAATGCATTGTCGGAAAGATCTCGTGTGTTTAAATGACTCAAAAATTCTGGTCAAAAATGTTACAATTTTTTGGAAAAAATATTTTGAAGTTTCGGCGCCATGGGAGTCAAAATTTGTTGCAGGATTTTGCTGAGTCAGCATCAAGCAACGCTCAGAAGAAGATTAAAAAAGGGTAATCTAAAAGTTAAGCTTTCTGCAGAAAACAAATTTAATTCTTCATAGAACTGTAAGAGAAAATTTGTTACGGCAATTCAGCCTGCTTCAGACATATCTTTAACATTATAGAACGTTACAATTTACGAGCTGGCACTGCCTAGATCAGAAAGGCGTGTGCGTGAGCTGTCGAGAGTGGACTGTTACAATTATAAAAGTCAAATTTATTTGTCTAATTTCTACATGAAACGTAAAAACAGGACAGTGAACCCAAAAAAGAAATCCAAATGTACGTAAATGCAGCAACGCGTAAGAGAAAAGTTTATTATACTCGCTGCTTCTGCCTAACGGGAGATCATTTCAAATCACTGTATCGATTTGAATACCATAATATGCAATGGGTAAGCAATAATTTCTTATCCGATTACTGGAGAAAATCCTGGTGGTGCAATTTCGAAAATTGATCGGATGAAAATATTCCTAAGATATGTAGGCGACCCCGGATTTCAAATTGGAGTTGGGGAGGACATTGGCGTTCATAGGACGACAGTTTTGAAAAATGTTTGGGAAGTATATAGCAGCATTTGTGAGAAGGCGAGATAATGGGTTGAATTTCATTGAACAAGTATTTGGACAATTAAAAAGATGATTTCCAATACTGAGTCCTAGGATGAGATTGTCTACCGAAAGGGTCCCTAAGCAACATTTCAAAACGAGCATCGGTTTCTGAGCACTCGGAACAACATAACACCATTTACAAACGCGCGGTAAAGCAAGACGAAACCAAATCGCTTAAATAAATCATGGTTTTAATATGGAATATTTAAATTTATAATTAATATTTAGAAGTTCTGAAAATCTTTTTTCGTTGGTTATGTTTGTTTTTTAACTACAGTAACTGTTAACTAAAATCTTAGGTTGGTTTTGTTATTTATACTTATTTTTGGAATAAATCTTCCTGTTTTTCTTTGAGTAAACTTATTTCTAGAACAAATTCTCCTTGTGTAGTTTTAAAAGTATTTTCTTTTTGAAATTGATTTCCATTTGCTGCACGTTGAGTCTAGTAACGTCACCCTCAAAAGTTCTTGAGTAGGCACTCAAAGTGAGTGATGAAATTACAACTTTATTCATACCAAAGTAGAGAGGGCTCTCAAATGTCCAAAAGTGTGAGTGGAGTGTTTTCGTTGAGCTGAACGAAAGTGGATTTTATTCACTCCAAATTGAGTGGTCTCTCAAAAATGTTGAGTGAACACTCGCACTTAGTTTTCATTCACACCACCTATTATGCGTCAATTTTGGTGTCGCGGAGTGTTCGCAAAAATTTTAGTTCGATTTTAGTGCATAAATAATTTTATTATATCGGGAGAAGCTCTGTATATTTTGCTATTTTATTATGTCTTATGTCGAATAAAGCTTGAGTTGGGTTGAGTTCGATTTTAGTGATGGTACGGGGTAGTAAAATGTTTCTTTAATAAATGGTGTTTCATGCAGCAACATTTCGCTTTTCAGGCTTTTATTGTCAACGATGTGGACGTAAGCAACGAACCCAAGGAGCTACTGTTCGAAAAACATGTCGAGTACATAGCAAATCATGGAAATGATCAAAACGACTACGAGTACTGTATGACGGAATTTCTCCGCATGTCTGGAATATATTGGGGCGTCACAGCGTTGGATTTAATGCAGGAACTGCCCAGACTGGATAAAAGTTACATTATTGATTTTGTCAAGAAGTGCCGATGTCCAGTGAGTGGAGGGATTTCAGCATGCGAATTTCATGATCCCCACATTCTTTACACACTGAGTGCTGTACAAATTCTGTGCATGTACGATTGCATGGATGAAATTGATTTGGATGCTGTAGCTAATTATGTTGCATCGCTGCAGCAACCGGACGGCAGTTTCTTTGGTGATAAATGGGGCGAAGTGGACACAAGATTCTCGTTCTGTGCCGTCGCTATTCTGACTCTAATTGTACTCTTTGATATCTTTAAATTGCAAATGACTAATTCGTGTTATCTTTCTAGAATCGGATGAATGTTATTGACGTTTCTAAAGCGGTGGACTTCGTCATGTCTTGCTGTAACGCCGATGGAGGCTTCGGTTCTAAACCAAACGCCGAATCGCATGCTGGACTAATTTATTGCTGCGTTGGATTCTTGTCTATTACAAATCAGCTGCATAGGCTCGATTGCGAAAAGCTGGCGTGGTGGCTGTGTGAAAGACAACTGCCCAGTGGTGGTCTCAACGGGCGACCTGAAAAGTTACCAGACGTGTGTTACTCATGGTGGGTTCTTGCTTCCTTGACCATGGTAGGACGTCTGCACTGGATCAGTTCCGATAAACTGAAAATATTTATACTATCATGCCAGGTAAGAATTTTTTTGTTTGCTGAAAAAAGGCCTATAGTCAAAAGTGGGTTGGTTTTATTAAGACTGACCCGAGCGTTTTATAGAATAACATTTTATAGTACGTTTTCTTTAAGGACTCTGAGACGGGCGGCTTTAGTGATCGGACAGGCAATCTGCCCGACATCTTCCACACACTCTTTGGACTAGGTGCTCTGTCTTTACTTGGATTTCCGGATTTAGAAACAATCAATCCAACGTTCTGTATGCCACAAAAAGTTCTCGACAGACTTCATGTAAAAACTCAGATCTTATGCGTTTAAAAATAGATCCACTAAACTAGCCAAACAACCAGTAACTTGTTATTTTCTTTAAATTTTGTGAATACATGGTAGTCCTGTAAAATCAATGCATATCCGTGAATGCTTTACATAGCTCTTAACTAAATGGGGTATATATTGTAAGCCGCTTCACGTGAAACAAATATTTCCATTTCACTTTCCCCAAAGGATAAAGAGCCCAGTTACAAAGAATGTTCAATTTAATTTGACGAAGCAGTTAAGCTCACCACTGTCACGTTTTAGAAAAATAAAACAGCAAATTCATTAGTCAAAAAGAGAATTTTTACACGTTTGTTCTCAATCCGAATTCCCATTGAAATCGCCTAATAATTTTTACATAATTCCTTACTTTCATTTTGCATCATACTTCTTCAGAATTACCTTAGAAAATGCTCTTAAAAAATTAATGTGAATGAACAATTCACCGCATACCCAAAATATTCACACCAGATGAATATCACAACTTTTCAAAAATTTGCACGTGAGTCGGATCCTAGAATACGCCTCAATGTCGTTACCAAAAATCGTTGCGAATTATAGTGGCGCAAGTCAAGCTTTAATGGTTCACAGTAAAACGAAACTTCGCGTGATAAATATTTTAGTGTTAACTCAGTTTTTGAAAATTTTTGAGTTGTGCCACTATGATTCTCAACGGCTAAATTTGCAAAAGATAAAAGGGTACACGATTTGTCGATTTCTGGGATGGGGTATAACGTCCAAATAATGTTTTACTTCCTAGAAGACACCACACATTCTCTAATTTGATAAAAACCATTTTGAGTAAAGTACCCACTTTTCGTTTATTGAAATTAATATAACCAAATTCAGGTAGTTTTATGCATAGTAGTTAAAATAAATATGTACGAAACTCGAAATCTTCAAAACCAAGTATACACTTAAACTAAATATGTATTATAGCTTCGAACTTAATCTGGAGTGCGCTACATAAATTTGAATATTTTACATTAAATTCTTGTAGGGCTCTGGAAAGGTAAAAAATCAAGAATTTGGATACCTTCAAGTATTTAGTACTTAAAACAAAATGTATGTTCAGGCAATCTACATGTGTGTAGAAGAAAAGTAGATAAATCACATACAATTAAAATATAACTATTTTTAACCATTTTTTGATCAGGTGTATACTGCAAGCAATTTAATATTTTCCATTCTCGTAACGCGACATCTGCCCGCCATACCTGTCCTGAGGACGCCCCATAAACATTCCTCCTCCTTGTCGAGATGACTCAATGTATGGTCCAGACCGTTCATTGTAAGTGCGATCGTAGCGATCTTGCGAAGATTCAACAGGCCTCCAGTGATCGTCGGAGGATTTTGTTTGCCAGCTAGGTACATTGCTATTCGATTGCATGTTGTTGTTTGTGAACGACTTAATTGCTGGCGGACCAGAATTGTGACTATGCCACTGTGAACTAGATCCGCCGCTTCCGCCCTGTCTCTCTGGATACGACGATACTTCGCTGTAGCGTTTTCCACTCGTATTTCTGAAAAGCAAATTTGTACAAATGTCTTAAACTTGGTGTAGAATTCTACCTTGGATCTCCCCTATCGTCACTTCTCCTGAAGGTGGATGACCTCGGATCAGTGCGTTCGGAGCGGTCGGGTTCCGGATACCTATTTGACTTATGACTGGAAGTATCTGCCCGGCTTCCATGGTAGCTGCTTGACGAGGAATGTCGAGGCACTTCAATGTCGCGCTTATGAGTGTTATGCGTATTGTGTGTGTTATGGGTGTTATGCGCATTATAATCATCTCGCTTCGCACCGCTGGTCGAATAGTCCTCACGTTTTTTCTCAGAAGACCTGTCATAACTAATTTAATCAAATGAAAAATTCTTGATATCGTAAATAAATGTACTTCTGTGGCGCCAATCTGGATATCGAAGAATCAAATCTTGGCGGTGGCGGAGGCTCAAACCTGCGCTCTGAGGCTGCCGGGCGTTTCCTTTCGGTTTCAGTGTATCGATCATCTGAAGCCCTTTTAATGGGTCGCTTGGGCTCCTCTATTCTTGAGCTCTGCATAATCCTATTTCGTTTATGGAGAAA
Organism: Tolmerus cingulatus; assembly: GCA_959613345.1. Taxonomy (NCBI): domain Eukaryota; kingdom Metazoa; phylum Arthropoda; class Insecta; order Diptera; family Asilidae; genus Tolmerus; species Tolmerus cingulatus. The sequence continues at coordinate 20,284,120 of OY390709.1, read as the reverse complement.
AGAAAATGTTTAATTTATTTTATTTAATGCTAACAAATTGGGAAATATGTGACTAGGGTATTTGTATGTCTCATCCGAATGCCATAGGAACCTGACTTGAGTGACTTTCCGACCCAATTATTCACGTAAGGCGCTCTGGAAGGAAAAGCACCCTCCGTGTGGAAAATGAGCGAAAATGGCGTAACATTATTTTTCTAGCCGGATTTTAAATCGTTTAAAGAAATATCATTGGAAATGAATTTTGGAAGATTCCAATGTGCGGACATCGAAAACAACGAACGAAAAATTTGTTTAAATCTAAAAGAAATCGTGAAATGAGAAAAATTAATTCTAGGAGGCATACTTCATCTGCTGGCGTTTCAATTCGAGCCGCTCCAGTTCGATTTTTTCTCTCTCCAGCTTCTGTCGTTCACGCTCCAATCGAAGTAGTTCCGCCTTCTCCCGCTCGAGACGCTCCCGCTCTAGTTGGAGCTTCTCCCGTTCCATCTCCAGCCTTTTTTCCTCTTCCTGTTGCCGTCTTCGGATGACGCGACGCCTTCTTTCTTCCTCCCGGAGCTCACGTTCCTTTTCTCGCAGTCGCTGACGTTCCCGTTCTTCTCGGATTTTCTGGTATGAGAGTACTTCGCGTACTCTGCGCCGTTCACGTGACTTTTCCCTTTCACGTTCCCTCTCGCGCTCGCGTTCCTTCTCACGTTCACGATCCTTCGACTTGGATTTAGTTTTTTTACGAGTCGATGAAATAGATCTTTTGATGCTGTCACGACGCAAAGATAAGCTCTTTCTTTTTTCAGCGACCGGTGCTACCGCCCCCGTTGATTCAGATTTTTTGGTGTCGCCGACCGCCTCGTTGGCTGGCTCCTCCTTTTCCTTCGGCTTTTCCTTTTCTTCGGGTTTCAAGTTATTTCGATTGTCACGGTCTCTGGATGGCGACTTTTTCTTTTCCTCCTTTTTAATAGTGAGTGACGCAATGCCGCCGGTGTTGCTCCCAATTTCGTTCTTGGTCCGTTCTACAGAGATGATTCTACCATGCAGTTCAGTACGGTGAAGATGTTCAATGCATCTGGAAGCGTCCGTCGAAGAGGCCATCGTAACGTATCCGTAGCATCGAGTACCAGGTGTCCTCGTGTTTGTAACAACTTTTGCTCCAATAACTTTTCCATATTTTGAAAAGATTGTCTTCAGATCACTGGCGCGAGTTATTGATGACAGTCCAGAGACCCATAGATTTCTGCTTGATGAAGATTTCGCTTTAGCAGCAGCTGCTGATTTCTCTGCAATGTCCACAGGGCCAAATAAAATTTGCTTTTAATTTTTGGACGGCAAGGCTTTTTATTTATTTATTTTATATAAGGAGGAAATTTTTTATTTAATTATCCTTTTTATTTAGCAAAAGGAAAACTTGATGAGGCTCATTGCTGCGAAATGATATTGCTATTTAGTTTGGTTAGCACCTTGATGCTTTTGGAATCTGAAACGCTTTCGCCGCGATGTACCTTTCTCTAACGAGCAGCGCAGGAAATGGGTTGACAGAGAGGAGGACGAAGAACAAAATATACCTTTGCAACGTTGTTTGCTGCATCACTCTGCACCAGTAAGTAAAAGGAGATTAGAAAATGTCTAGAACAACGTCAACTTTATGGAGAAGTTGCAGCCGTCAGGGCTCGCGAATAAGAATCGAACAATTAGAGAAAGCGAACGATTCACATCTTTGCTGGGATTTGAAGTTTTACGATCTTTCTGTATTTTAGAAGTCATCTAACAGCTAAGGTGCAAAAATACGGCAGAGTTGAGCTAAATTTAAAAAAATGGTAAACGCTGAAATCTTGTTGCTGTGTATGGCAGGAACAAATGAACTGCTATAATGTGCACACAGGATGCCCATCGGGTAGTCCAGTCACCGATTCTCGAGGGAAGCTAAAATTCCTTTTCCATTTTTACATCGTTACCAACCTACGCTGCGAATTTTGCATTACGACTTCATCATCCAGGTTGTTGGCAAAAGCTGGCATTAGAAAGACTGAAGATATCTCTTATCAGGGAAGATAGATGGCACCTTTATATCCTCTACTGGTAACGTTGTAGTTGTGATGCTTTGAGCATACATGTTGATTTTGCGTTAATCTCCGGTGTGTAGTTACCCTACTAGTCGAAGAAATCTGTAAGATGAACACCTTGCTGGTTACAATTTCTCTGCGACGATCACCTAAGCCAGGATTTTTCGATGAATCATTTAAGTGCATACGCAGCAAAGTGCAGATTGCGGTTTCAGATTCCAAAACCATCAGAAAGCGATTATAAAGAACAATAAATATGCGAAAAACCCGAAATTCAAGCAACTCAGTCATTTCTCGTAAAGACGATTTTTGTGTAATTTTTTGATTTTTTTTCTGTAAAATTACCTTTTTCATCCTTGATCAACGCTGATTTAGTTGTTGTCTTTTGATCGCTGCGGGAAGATTTGTTTGGAAAAATAAAATGCATGTTACTAAGATGTCCTCGTTCTTTGAAATTGTGTTGTATTTTTGACGAATTGCACTCTCACAATTATTTGTTATATGGCTTAGCAACAGAAATATGATAAAATTGTGGTGAAATTGCAACAAACCTATCCTCTTTCTTCTCCTCAGCTGTCTTCTCCTCCTTGATTTCCTTAGCATCATCTTCCTGGTTCTCCTTTTTAAGGACGTTGTCTTTCTTGGTGCTGATCTCTTCTTCCTCGTCCTCATCGGCTTCTTCGCGGTTATACTCTGGCTCCTTCTTAATATTATCTGCTGTTGGGTGAGTTGAAATTTTTAAGTTTTAGGGTGAAACAAAGGATTCGTGCTTCTGCAGTTGATAATGTGAGACTTCCTAAAGGGATGGGAACTAAAACTGTTTTCACCGCACAGCGCCAGCTCCGAAAAGTCTTTTATTTTATCTTCATTATTTCGAAGAAGGTGGCCGTAGATAGATCAGATCCATCGCGTACAGCTATTCAATTCGCAATTTTGTACGACACAAGTCTTCTTTGTTCACTTTAATTTTATATCTTCACTGGGATATTTTTATATGTTTTAAGAAGCTAAACTAAGGACACTTGTAAATTTAGATTGCTCTAAGATTTTTTATTCAAAATCAAAAGTCCCTGAGACTGCTTATAGCTAAATATGGGGAAAATGCTGAAATAAAATGTAAAACCTGCTATATACTCACTTTTCTTCTTGTCCTTTTCGTCTTGTGCCTGCAACGGCAGCCAAATCGTTATTGCTCCTTCGAATTAATCTAGATTTACATTAACACTTACCTGGTCATGCAGCAATTTCTGTTCGTCTTCTTCTATGGTCAAATTGATCGATTCTTCATTGTCATTCATACTAGTATCATTGTTCTGCGAATCGATATGCTCATCAAAGTCCTGAAATGGATCACATTACCTTCTTTTATTCATATACGTTTTGCAGGTTCAAATAATAATAATCTGGAAAATCTAATTTGTCTTGATTCCTAGATTTTTTTTATTAAAAAAAAAAAATGTTTGAAATATTTAGGACTGAAAATAATTGTTATATACAGTGCATTTCATAATTTGCATCCTTTTTTGACCCATCTTGTTATACATATTCATAACCTTTCAAATGGCATATTTTTGGTATTAAATGACAATCTATCTTAAGGTACTCTAAGGGTCTTCATCAATTTGCATAAGCCGTATTGCTTCTTAATTCGTATTTATATACAAGTTGGTTTGAACGCCCAGACGCAATTTTAAATGCAAAACAAAGGGAATCAGTTATATCCAGATTGATAAAGAAATACAAGCATTCTAGTGAAAATAACAATCCACATAGGTGGTGAAAAAACTATTTATCCGAATCATCTCTAATTTTAATGTTATTCGCTACACCAGCAAACAATTTTTATACTTTAATAACTTATTTTTTACATGAAAAAACGAATGCTTCAATGAATGAATCGTTCTTTCTAAGAGGACTTTTTAAATCTGGGTAAGACAAAATGATAAGACAGGGGCGACAGTTAATTGAAAATTATCTTTTAATAAATGTCTTCTGACTTATGAATTTATTGTTTATCAGTATTCTCTGTTGTGTTTAAAGAAGGATTATTTTCAAGTACAGACCTAGTTCCAAAATGGGTAGACGAAAATCATTTTCATTGGATGAAATCAAAATAATTTTAAAAAAATCCCTTGTGCGATCTTCAGCACTTAATTGAACAAAACGAGCGGTGACTGCTATACAAAATGCAGCTGAAGCAGGATTGCAAACTAATGTTGAAAAAATTAGGAGTGTACTGTAGAAATTAGAGCATATTCAAAGGTAAAGAACTCGACGCAAACCACATTTTCTTCCAAACCATAAGTCTACACGCTTGGTGTTTGCTGAAAAAATTGACCAATGAAAGTAGAGCTTTAGAAAAGTTCTGTTTTTCAATGAAAAACGGTCCTATCATGAAAATAATAATCACACTCGTCAGGCCTATCCTAGATTACATTGTTTTTTCAACCGATAAATTATAGTTCTCCACTTATTAGCAAAGTCCATATGATTTCTTGCAAAAACAGGACAAGTAATTTTATGATGAAATTTTAATGTTTGGTTTTTCGAAACTTTCTTTAAAATCAGGTTCGCATTACCGGGTAGAATTTGTCACACTACTCGTTTTGTGGCAGGTAAGTTTGATTTTACAAAGTTGTGTGATGAACCAAAATATCAATACTTAATTTTTGGAAATACATTCTATTCGCTAGCCCATCAGTTATTCAGAAGGAGAAGAGGGATGGTGGGCAGCGAGTGCACATGAAATCTTTCTTTCATAACATTTTGTTTTAATTCGTACCCTATGTTTAACAAAAATGAGCAAAAACTCAATACAATTGTGTTCAAAATTATAGGACCAATTCTCTTTTATCTCCCTTTAACTGTTTCAGTGCGAAGGAGCGCTAAAGTGCTCCTCTTCTTATATGCCGAAATTGCAGGAAGTGCTCCTCTGATTTTATGTTGGTTATTATAATTTTCTAACAATTTTCAAAGAAACTAATCGGTGATAAATAAATTAGACGAAGTCTATTTTTTGTGTTTTTCTCTTTTAAAAATAAAAAAATTAAACATTAGGTCTGTTCGTTTCAAAAGTTATTAAAAAAAAACTGGAACGCTCCGCCAATTGTCAAAAAAAGAACCCAAAACGCTCCGTGGCGCTTTGGATTTTGGTATCTCATTGAACGATCTCAGAGCAAAGTAGCGCGAAACAGGGAAAATGTAAAATTTAGGTTGCATTTGCAAAACTGCTTAAAAAATCTAAGGCTTTATTCCAATAAAAGTGTATTCAAAAGAATTCGTGAGGTTTAAATAATAATAATTATTATTATATAATTTATTCCAGCATCTTCCGGAAAAACCAATAAATTCTTCAATTCAATTAACTCTTTGCACTATAATTGTTTTTCTAGTTTGTTCTCGGCCAACTCTGATTTAATTTTTCTGGTTTTGATATCACATGTTAGGTATGAAGTAATTGCTTGCAGCTATTTAAAGTTTAATGTTTTATTAACAAAACGATTGTTTATAAAGAATGTATAGTATCAAAATACGAATATTCAGTTTATTGTTGTTTATATTTTTTAAAAGTATGGTACTTTTTAAAACAATGGCCTACATGTAAAAATGGTTTTCTGTCGCAAGTTTCACAAAAGCAGACTGTTGTTCGCCTTCCACCTTTTATTTTTCGATTTGAACATACTAGGCAATCATTATGTTTGCCTTGAGGATCTGCCATTAGTATATGTAATTTACCATCTAATCGATTTTCGTGGTCTGATGTTGATCGTCTTCCCCAGCGTTTCGCGCCTTGTCGAAAATTGAACATTTGATAAGGAATACTAATATTATTATACTGAGAATAATAATACAAGAAATTTATGTAAATACACATAATTTCAAAGCATTTTTTAAATAAAACTGCTTCCCACTAATTTGTTTTATATATGAAGTGTCGCGCCAGACAGAGAATTCTAGGGAAAAAGTTTTATCACGCCAGAGGTAACTTCAGAGTTTTAGGGAAAAATAGTTTTGTCACGCCAGAGGTGACTTTATAGTGCAAAGGGTTAAATGCGTCAGAAAAATCAAGAAATGCATCCATCCAATTTAAATTCAATACAAATTCTCAAATCAAGTAATTTTTCAATTCAATTTGAATTCTCTTTCAAATTCACTTAGTCGTCTTTACACTACTTCTTTTTCGCCCCAGCCTAAAACCCTGAGTTAATTGGAGTGCTTCGGGGCGATCTGGGGTTTTTGACAAGTGCTCAAAAAACAGCGAATTGAAAAGCCAAAGCGCTCTGGAGCTGCTGAGTTTTTTCAACGAATAGATATACACAACAGCGGTTAAATGAATTTTCTAGGAAAAAATTGAAGACCTGTCGAAAGCGTCCACCAAGACTTTATAACTATAAACATGTCGTACGCTGAACTAATTCTGGGGACAAGAAAATTTTCAACAAGACGTAGTGATACGTGCTATGTGCAATAAGAACGAGGCACAGATCTCGCCACACCCTACTGAAGCTAAGTAGCTTGACTGGCCCAGGAGTGTGCTTGTTGACTTGGTTGCTGTTTTGCACAAGGAGCTTGTGCGAGTTACCGTGAAACATAACAGATTTGAATTTTTCTAGAAATCCCCTGAGTTGCGTGCTTTGTTCTACTGAATGAATGAAATCGTCAAGGGAAAAGGGCAGATTCATCACATTTGAATTATTTAACGAAATTCAGAATGATTTTCATTCACTTAAAAAACACTATTAAAACAATAATTTGTGCGAATTTTTTAAAATTCCGGTTTGCTAAAGATTTATTTTTCAAACTTTATGCTATTTAGTTATTCCGTAAGTACTTACTGCGCATAACTATTTTGATATTTTTGATTTCCTTGGGACGTTTAAACATATTAGCTGCGTTTTTTTCATCCGGTTCGGGGTATGGTTGTGTCAAATGAAAAAAACCATGCAGGTTTTATATCCGGTTGAGTATTTTTGTTTTTTAAAGATTGGTGTGCCGGAATTTTTGACGTGTCAAATAAAATTGATAACGCTATTATAAAAAACTGCAACGTGTGTATTACAATTATTGCAAAATAAATCAGTTGGAGTATATAGGATTACAAAGTTTGAATTTTTTGAATAAGTTTCAGCAGCAAAAAAAAAGGACACGTTAAAATTTGTCTTTGTGGCTGCATAAAACATCTACAATCATCACAATTTTCTCTCTGCAAAGCTATGTGCATTACATAACCTACAAAATAACACTTTGAAAGATCAATATCAAAATTTCATTCATTGAGTTGAGCAGAGCACAAGATCTGCTGTATAGTTTTTATTGCACATAGGACGTAGTAATACATTCTTTTGAAATTTCCATGTCTACCGAATTTGTTCGGCGTTCGAAATCTTTACAAAATCTTTGGCAATACTTTCATTGCTTCGACGTGAGAGAAGGGGCAAATCAATTCAGGGCTATATTTCCATTTTAAAGTATCCTTTCCATTGATTTGTCCCCTTTGCTCAACTTAAAAAAGGTATCATCGGATATATTTAATATTAAGGTTTTCATGTGTTAGACATTAAAATTGCATATGCTACTCAGATTGCTTAATCCTACGAAGTAATTAAAGATTATATCTATGTACATTGCATTGGATTGTTTAATTTTTAAAGTTGTTTTAAGAAAAGTTTTTAAAAACTTTATTGTTTTATATTTAAGAAAAATACCTAAGAGCAAAAGAAATGAGCTGATGAATATTTTTTTAATTTTTCCGTTATTCAGCATAATGTTTCGAAGCCCATTTACAGAAAAATGAGCCAGAGACTTGAGACCGTCGCCTAAATTAATACTATTATCGTAAAATATATGGTGAATTACCTCGTTATCAACCGTGCCAACTTCGTCCACCACGACCCCGCTATTGTCATCGTTCTCAGACTTTTTGTCGGCGTCCGAGTCAAGTTTTGACTTCAACGGAGTTTTCTTTGCTGGCGGCATTCTTTTATCTAGTGCTCCAAATAAATATGTCTCCGGATCGTTACCCTCCTCAACAATAGCCTGCGAATTAAAATTGCTCTAGCTTAAAATTTTCAATCAATTAAAAATGGCTTCCCCACCTTCTGCAGTCTTTCAACCAGCACAGTTTTAATTCCACTCACTTCTAATCTGCGTTTTTCGAGTTCTTCTTTTAAGTCACATACACGCAAGTCGGATAATTTTCTTCCAATATTTTCTTCAGGCATTTTTTACCGCCCTAGTTTTGCGTTGATATCTCGAAAGCAACTCTAACACGGGATTACACACCCGAACGAAATATGGCTTCCTCAAATTGAGAATTTATTGTGTCGATATTGCAGATTTCCAGAGAATCAATTTTCGAACTGGTTCTAAGAATTGTGATCTTCTTCTTACCGGCGTTAATTTGAAATTTTAGATTATTTGATAGAATTTTGTTGAAAAGTGAATGTATATAGTACGCGTAATTGATGTACTTTTAAAATAATTTTCTTTTACTTGGAAAGTATTACGGATTAAAACGTAAAACACAAAAACTTAAACTGTCAGGACACTTGGTCGAAATGCTGATGTGGTAAGGCCTTTGTCTGAAAATGTCGTCTTAAAGTGCCATCTTGTCGGTAAACTAGAGCTCCTTCTTTCTTTTCAACCACGTTCAGAACAAGTACTCTGGAATAAACATGAGCATACCAATTTCAAAGAAACGCAAGGTAAATGACGGAAAAATAATTTCGACAAGTAGATAATAAATGTAGGAAGTGTTTCAATAACGGATTTTGTGGTTTAGTGCAATGTTTAGGGAAAAAAAGAGTAACTTCCAATTGAAACCTAACCTCGACACAAGTTGCTTGAGTATACGTTTTAAAAGCATGAATAATTTCTTTGCAGTTTGTTGCCGATGGCATGTTCAAGGCAGAACTTAACGAGTTCTTGACTCGTGAACTCGCTGAAGATGGGTACTCCGGCGTAGAGGTGCGTGTCACCCCGGCTCGGACAGAAATCATCATAATGGCCACCAAGACACAGCAGGTTTTGGGCGAAAAGGGCCGTCGTATTCGCGAGCTGACTGCCATGGTACAGAAGCGTTTCAACTTCGAGCCAGGCAAGATTGAGCTGTACGCCGAGAAGATCGCAAATCGCGGCCTCTGCGCCATCGCCCAGGCGGAATCCCTGCGGTACAAACTGACAGGAGGACTTGCTGTCCGAAGAGCGTGCTACGGCGTCTTAAGGTTTATCATGGAATCTGGGGCCAAGGGCTGTGAGGTTGTAGTGTCCGGAAAATTGCGTGGTCAGCGTGCTAAGTCTATGAAGTTTGTTGACGGACTCATGATTCATTCCGGTGATCCCTGCAACGATTACGTTGAAACTGCCACAAGGCATGTACTGCTTAGACAAGGTGTGCTGGGCATCAAGGTCAAGATCATGCTTGATTGGGACGTGAACAACAAGAGCGGCCCCAAGAAGCCACTTCCAGACAACGTTAGCGTAGCTAAACCTAAGGACGAGAAGATCTACGACACACCCGAAACAGAGTACAAGAACCCGCCTTCTAAGCCTGTTGAGGACATCGAGGTTAAGTAGATGTTTATATGAGGTGATTAAATAAAACCACTTTTTAAATATATTCAATGATTTTTATTTTCATCCACTTTACTACTATAGCTTAATGCTTGGTTGCTCAGTAGGACTGTCGTGTAGATCGTTTTGAACTAAGTCGAAACGATCTAAAATAGTTGAATCACCTATAAGATTCTTATACGAATCATTTACACGACGTTCAGCTATTTACGGTCGTTTCATCTTAGGTCGAAACGATTTACATGACAATCTCCCTGATCAATGTTTTCTCTTTGGGATTTCATTCGAGCCAATTTGACACCTCCGCAGGAAGTATATCAAAAATGGGTTGATTCGAAAGTTTTCTTATTTTTGAATTTATAATATAAAATAATACATGTTAAACGTTGCTGGTCGAACTTACCTCAAGAATGGATCTCTCAAAATATCATTCCCATGTCACTCTTAAGACTTGATTCAGGTATCTCTATTTTTTGAAAGTAGTATTTCCTAGTTGGCTTTTGAAGCTTGTAATATGCATATGTGTTGACTATGACAAAAGCTGAGAAAGATTTTAAAAATAAATTTCACAGTTCTAAATATATTTGGGATAAATGTATTGTGCTTAATATCAAATGAACGGTGCTGATAAGCACATTCTAAATATTACATATATTAAATATTTATGTGTATATATGTATTACTTGTGTTAATATATTTTAAATAATTGAAAAGACATAGTTCTTATGAATATTTGAGTAATAATCAAAATAAATGAACTATGATTAAGAATTACAACAATTTGTAAGTAAAATAACATTTACAAACTAAAACCCAACTACGAAAATGCTTACAAAAACAATAAAATATTATACATAGAAGAAGGTCAATCTGAATCGATTACACATATCTTTGATTAAAATTGTTGTAGTCGGAGGTCAAAAAAATCTCCGAACGCAAAGAAGGCCTCAGATGGAAGGTGTAAAGGCCTGTGCAAATTCTTTTCACTTATCTTCCATTTCTATTTTTGATAACACTTTGCCGGGATGTAAAGAGCCAACTTTGAACTTGTAAGTTGGAAACTTCATCCAAGGCTCTTTCTAGCTGACGCGCCTTGACGGATGAAAAGAGTTAAAAATGTTCAACATTTTGATCCGTCAATACTTTGAGATACATCGCTCATACGCGAAGCTCAGTGACCTATATATACTGGACTGCTAACACTCGTCTGAAAAATGGCACGAGTTTTAACTTATGCTTAAACCCTTTTGGTAAATTATGTCAATTAAAATGCACAAAAACCCGGCACAATTATGATTAAGCATAACTAAGTAACAAATAATTAAATAGTCACGAACCGTTTTCTGTTATATCTCGCTCAACTTTTAGTCTTTTCATAAAACATTCCCGAGCATTAAACCGCCGGGTATCTAAGGGGGACAGAGATGGATATAAAAATTATTGTTGCTACATTTTTCTAACCGTGATGCCAACGTAATATAAAAGTTCCGGCAAAATTTGCCGCAGCCCTCTGTCGGTCATCGTTAAACTATTGTAACAGCTGATTGTAACCGAAAATAAATTGACATATCTAGTGGCCGTTATTCTTGGGAATTGGCGCACTTTTTGTAAACATTGTTATTGCGAGCGCATGTGTAAATAGCAAATAAAGTTATTTGCACATTATTTGTATATGACAATTAAATCTGTTTTTTTTTCAAAACAAATGTATTAAATAATTCAATGAAAAAACAGTGTTGTGTGGAAGATTGCTTTTATAATGCAGGCGTAATGAAGGACAAATAAAATTGTTCAGGTACATTAATGTACTTAGTTCTTAAAATATTGAGATGAATATTTAGATATAAAAACAAAATTCTAAGGTTTCCTGCGGTCGTAAGGCATCGGGAAGAATGTTGTAGAGCACCTGATATAATTTTAAGTGACATAATTAGTAAATAAAATATATATATTTGTGAGATGCATTTCTCAGAAGATCGTATTAATAGGTCAAATGTTAAAGTGAAGGTTCGCAATAATTCTGTTCCAATGCATGTGGAGTATGTATGCTGCGTAGCAGATAAGTTGAAGGTAATTGTTGGAAAAATTATTTTTGGTAAAACGAATCTGATCACAGCTACGCCATCTTCATTCGAATATTGGAATGAAGTTTTATTAAGTTGTCCGCCTGGGGTATCTAAGAGGGGGAACGAGATAGTTAGATTTTGGCCAAAAGTTGAAACTACTTTCAAAGTGAGTTTTTGTACGGGACCAGCAGTCCAGTATACAGGGTGTTCAGAGGTGGGATGGAAATATTGCAGGAGGTGGAAAATCAGGCCGAGACAAGCAAAAAATCGTATGGGGGATCATCTCGCACCGTTCGCCGTACGCCATCCCTACGATTTTTTGGTTGTCTAGTCCTGACCTTTCGCCTCCTGCAATATTTCCGTCCCACCTCTGAACACCCTGTATATAAGTCATAGGCGAAGCTCCATAAGAAAGCATGGATTTCAATATTTTCATCCTTTGAGTTCTTTAAAGCTTGACGTATGGCGGATTGTATGGGCGCAGGTCTTAAACCGAGTATGGGTTTTTATATTGTATTGTAGTCGAAATTATCGCAGAAAATTACGCTTCTGTTGTAAGAATTTGTGTAAATGGGGTCTTACTTTTATCAATTCTCAGAAAAAATTACAATTCCGCTTTGTTGCATTTTCAAACGTTCTGTGGAAAAATACAATTGTAAATTGAGGAGAATTCTAGGAATTGGATGTTTAAGTTAAAGACAGTTGGTCATTTAAAAAATGCGTTTAATTTAAAGTAATCTCTACAAAATATTCCTTAATAAATAAATGCAATAAAAATAGCAAAATGATAAAAATAAAAACAGATAAAACAAATGGGGAGAAACACTCGTATAAAATTCGTCAAATAAAAAAAAAATATGTATAAAAACCACTCTGCACTTAAACTGACAACAATATAATGCTTCTTCAGAAATCTTTTATATATATTATTTTAAACTTTACGTTACGTAAAAAAACAGCCATTTCATATAATACAGGCAAGAATTACTCCAGGAGAATTTATTCGATTCCCGCATCTCGTCTCGAAACCGTACCTATACACACTCGCTAAGCATTGTAGAAGAAAAATAATTTAAAATAAAAACAACACTAAAAGTACGAGCTAAAGTATATTTATAATTTAAAAAAAACATCACTCCTTCTTGAGTATTGTAAAAGGCACGCAGCTTCACCGGCTCGGTTGTGCGCATTTCTAATTTTTTTTGTGTGGGAGTATTCAGAGGCTGCGCACGTGCCGCTTGGTAGGGGTTGATTGTGGCGCATCGCATCGCATACCCTCGCAGGAGGTTTTGAGTTTATTCACAAAATCAGTTTTCGCTACGAGTTATTGGCCTAGGTTCCCTTGCAACATGCATAAAACATAAATCGTAATGTACAAAAAATATTTTGAGATTTATTATTAGTTTTTCTTTAAAATGGCAGTAAACAGTAATAGTATTTTGTAAAAATAGCAACAAAGTACATCGCACTAGCAGCTAAATTAAGTCTACGGAAGTTCATGGTGATAATTGGGCCAATTGAAGGCTTTCGTTGAGTTTTTTATTGGTTATTTTCAATGAATTAAAAAAAAACAATATTGTTTCGTTGTCCTATTTCAGTTTGCTTTTTTTATTATGTTCACTTAAAGGTAACTGGGGCAGTGTTATGAGCCCTACTCTGACCGGGTTATCGTCAAAATCTGCTCTTCGGACCAACTTTTGAATAATTAAAAAAAAAAAATAAATAAAAAATTAGCGGCCACGGGTCTACCTATTTTTGGGGCAATTGGTGAAATCAGCACACAAACAGGAATAACATTGCTGACTGCCATCAAGCCCTTTGCTTCAAATTAGCCGCACAACTAGATTGCTAGGGCTCCTTAAAAAAATCTGAGTACAATACAGGGATACAGCTAAAATAAATAACTTTACAATAAACGGTCGACATCTTTCAGTCGCCGCTTAAAAAACAAAAAGATAATAAAATTATTCTTAAGATCTAAGCAATGAGAATGGAGTTTTACAACAACAACGTACAAGGGGTCACTAAAACGCTCTCTACAAAATGGCAAGAATTGGAATGTTGCGGGGATAGCCGGGTGGTCGCTCCAGCCGCCCGCACCCTCTTCGCCATCGACTTACCAGTCAAGGGTGCGTCTCACAAAAATATCTAATAATATATATAAAGTTTGTTTTAACAAAAGTATAAATCGTGGTTTACATAACGCCCCGTTAGATGGGGCTCTAAGTTTTACAATTTAGATTATCACGTAGGAGCTTCGTTGTTGAGTTTTTCTTACCCGCGAAGCCTCATTGGAGTATTTTCGTGGGTTTATTATTATTATTTTCTCTTCAGTTGGGTAATACTTGAGCCCACCATAGTTTTAAGATCACATTCCGTCAATAATTTCATCACCTTTAATATTCCATCGATTGGAAGGACCTTCTAGGAACAATTTTGTGCAGTTTTGCGCGCCAATCGCCGTGTAAAAGATGCGAATAAATAGTTAATTAAAAAGAGGCCTTTACTTTTAATAGTGGGGTTGGCCATGGAGTGTGGCTTGAGTTGTCTACCTGTTGGCGAGTAGCCCATTTGCAGGCGGTAAACTGGGGCCACTTGTGTTCGGACTGACCTGTCTCTGGGGGGCTGTTGACTGAGATTGAGGTCTACTGCTCGAGGACTGCTTTCCACTCTTTACTACGTTGCTGTTGCTCTTTTGGGCTAAATGGGTTTGGTAGTGTTTGGCCAGGTGGGCCTTCTGTCTGAAGCTCTTCCCGCAGAGGGAGCAGGCGAAGGGTTTCTCCCCGGTGTGGGTTCGGATGTGGACATTGACCGAGTATTTGTCCTTGAACCCTTTCGAGCATATCGAGCAGTAGTGGAGCGACCTCTCCTTCCGTTGCCCATTGCAGTGGGTGGGGCTTGTGTTGTTGTTCGGCAGATTGCTATTGTTGTTGTTATTGTTACTGCTGCTGAGGGAAGAGCGCTTGTACTTCTTGGCAGTTGTCTTTGTTATTGTCGAGGTTGGCATTGGATTGCTCGTTGTGACTTCTGGCTGCAGGGGCTGGGGAGGCGGTGGCGGTTGTGGCGGGGGTTGAACCTGGAGTGGCTGCTGCGATGGCTGGGGCATCGCGGTTGTCACCTCCATAATTACCTCCGGGTAATCGCTGCTGGTGCAGAACTGCTGCACCTCGCTCGCGATCCTCTTGATCTTCTCGAACTCGTCAGTGAAGGCAGTTTCTAGAGATAGGAACATGTCGTCGACTATGATGCCGGCTGTTGTACTGTGACTGGTATTGTTACTACTTGTGCAGCTACTACTACTTGTCGTCGCTGAGTTGGCCGCCGCCTGAATTGTTTGTGATTGTTGGTGCGAAGTAGGCGAATGAACTATGCTCTGGGTATCATCAAACATTGGTGTCGAAAGGGTCGAATCAGCGAACGATAGAGAGTCCTGAAAATACACAAAACATATGAGATGGGTTAAATTTTCTAATGTAATCTCATATATCGATTAAAATTTTCTTTATGAATTAAAATATATTTACATATAGTATCAGTCACAACTAAAGCAATAACCATAGAGTCAATTAATATAAGTTTATAACTTCACAGATTTATACTCTGGAGCAAATAATATTTCTTTTGCTAGATGTCCTTGATACACCTCTTGAGAAAAATACATTTCGTTTTTGAATTACTTCTATTACCAAAATAACAGACCATTTTTAATGAGAGACCTCCAACAATTCGAAGTTCAAAACTAAAGTAACAATTTACAAAGCTAAATCAGCTAAATATAGTTGAAGCATCAGCAATCTGCGCATCCTTTAGGCGTGGAAGTTACTCATATACGATTATTTATCGTTTCCTCTGCAATATTGTTCTAAGCTTCTATTATTGCATCAAATAATTCCTCTTTATTAGAACAGTTGGTTCTATCAATCAATTATTAGCTATTTACCATAAATTTGTAAAGGGATTTATATCAGGGGATTGGGCAGGCCTTTCTAAGACTTCAATTTTATTATCCTTTAACCCATATTTTGGAAATTTCGTAGTATTTTTGCGATCGCTGTTTTGTTGCAAACACCATTTAACTGGCATTTCCCCATTTGCAAATGGCAACAGCACCTTTTTGAATATGTTTGTATGAACTAAATGATCCATATTTCCATCCATGCGATGAATGGAGTCAATCCTATGACCTTAAAAATAGTTCCAAAGCAGTACATTGCCGTCGCCGTACTTAATGGTATGTTCACAATATATACTTTGGGCTTAGCCTAACAAAAAATATTCCATCAGAATTCTTAAAATTAAACTGACTCTCATCAGAGAATAATACATTTTGCCATTTTTTAATAGTCCAGTCGATATGGGATCTAGCAAATATTAATCTAGCGTTAAGGTTTTTTTCTGAAAAGGATGGTTTCCTCGGTTTGCGAGAAAACCATTCAAAATCGACAGGTCCCCTTTTGATTGTGCTTTTACTAATTCGCAATTGTAATGTTTTTTAAATTTAGTTAGTGGTGATCGTAGGATCCTTTTGTATATACCAGTTGATTAAATGATCATTTTTTCTGCAGTTTCACTCAGCCTTTTTCCAGCATGTATGGTTTGATCTGTCCCTTTAGATTCATACTTCCTTACTACTCTTGACACCACGGATTTATTAATTGAACATTTGATGCTAATTCACTTATTGATTTCTGCGGATGTTTCTGAAGCCCTGTTGGGCATATTTTTGCTCCAAAGTAAAAATTTGTGAAGTTAGAAACTTATATCAATTGACTGTGTGGTTGTTGCAATAGTTTTGACCGATACTGTATATAGTGTGTACTAGATAAAACCGATCTTACAAAAATGTCTCTGATATTGTGCTAAGTTTTGGCAGCATTTTATTGCTTTCTTTTCCATTTGTGACACTATGTATAAAGAGGGTTTATAAATTATTTTGGCTGAATTCCGAAGGTTTGGATAAAAACAAAATTTTACGTGTGCACGTTAATTCCTTACTTCAAATTTTTAAAACCCGCGCGTACTTTATACTGATAAAAATCTCTTAATATGGACATTGTGGCTTCAGAAATCCCCAATTTGGAATCAATATAAAATGTAGACTATATACTTTTGTACGTATACATATTAACTCCCAATTGGTTCCATAAAAGTTTGTTTTTATTTTTTCCGTACTAAGTTGGTATAAACATAAAAAAAGAATTGAATTGGCTTATTGATATTTAAATTTCGCTTGGAGTTTTCCAGAAATGAATTATTATATGTATTATATGTTTGAATCCCACCTGATCTGTCGGGAATAGAGCTCGCCGTAATTCCTCGTCCTTAACAGCGTTCGGCGTTGGTATGAGTGCAATCCCATTCTGGAGGTGGAGCCCCTTTGAGTAACCCTTGCCTTGTAAAGCACTCCGCAGTAAGGATTCCGCCGAGCTCTGGAAAATACGTAAAAACTACCAGTGAGCCCTTGCATCACCTGAACCTATTTTAGGGTTAATAACCTGCTCGGTGGAGTTGTTGTCCGCGATGTGCCAGTCGTTGTTGTTGTTCTGGAACTGAGCTAAATTTGTACTGTTTGTGGTAACAACTGTTGTCACGGGGATGACCCCAGGATTTTGTCCTTGCTGCTGCTGGGTAAGGTCGTCTTTTACGCTGTTTGTGGGGTTGTACCCGCCGCTGTCTTCGTAGACATACTCGGACTTAACGTATCCGGGGAAGTTACCCAGTAGACTGTCCAAGTCGAGGGTTGGCGCAATTGGGGCGTCAGGATCACGCTTTAGCCAGGGCTCATTCCCGTTTAATACTGTTAGTGTGTAAATTTGTCCATCGGTGTTCCCTATTCCGCCGACGACGGTCGTTTGCGGATTCACGACACCTGTTGGGTTCGACGGATTCGCAGCTGCGGAGGAATGGTGCGATTGTGACTGCTGTTGCTGTTGTTGTTGTTGCTGCTGTTGCTGCCAGCAGTAACGATCGAGGTCTTCAAATATTGTCGACTCAAGACGATTAGGATCCTTGTCAGAACTCCAAAACTGCAAATAAATTATGAATTGTTTTATCAATCAATTTGATACATATTTATATATATTTAAGGTGATTCGTGGTATCCACCATATATGAGTATAAATATGTATGTACATCTATACAGGGCGTTTTGATTTAACATAGAAAACGCTATACCAGTAAAATTCACCGAACTGCAGGGCTCAAGAAGAACGAAGGAAAGAAAGCAGGAAGAACTAGCGCAACTCCCTTTCTGAAGCAGCAATTAATTTGAACAGATTCAAAAGAATATGTGGAAGAAGGATCGTTACCAATACAACTATTCGTATGAAATACTATTAATGTGGTTTTGTTAAAGGCGTATTTTGCTATTTAGTGTATAATTTTATTGTAACTACGACCATATTTTTCAAAGCTTAGGCATACATACATAAGGCGGAGGCAACCTTGTACATACATATATTTGAAGTACATAGGTAAAACGACAGTATTCATTGTAAAAGGCCACAGACGGGCACCGAAACAGTAGCCTATGTCAGAGCAATCGTTTTCATTTCAATAATACGTGGTAATAATTTCATGATGATCGGTTGAATGCTTTAGGAGTCCATTCGTATAACACTTGCTAATCTCCGTAGCATATTTTCGATGCTTTCAGCGATAAGTCCACTACCATGCCAAACTTTTTTGATATTTTAAGAAAGGATATTTTTATTGGTATTTGATACCACTGTAATGGGGACCATACCTTTGGTAATTGCATTTACATAGATATTGGTTCGAAATGGTAATTTTTTATACAAAGAGAGTAACTTTGCGTATAAATGTTAACCACTCATTTACGAGAAATATCTATTTACTAAATTTCAAATCAAAGGTCAACGGGCACCATAGTATGTAAGTATGTCCCCAGTTTACGATATGAGTAGCATTATTGTAGGAAGTGGGAAAAAACATGTTTTATGTTTTCACGGTATGGGCTAGGTCAGAATTGTTGTGGAACCGTCTTGCTTAAACAACTGTTTCGCCAATAGCAGTACCTACACGTACGCGGCGATCACATTGATAGAATGCAAGGAGATTGTTCCAAATAATAAACAGTGAAGCATTTCTTAGAAAACTCCAATCATGTTTAGCGGTTCTATTATAGGTATGTACGCAGTTCTGGATCCTATTGTACGTCTAGAGAATAAGGGAAGAAAAAACAAATCATTTTTAATTTTCACGTTTATTCAAAAATTTCAATTGGAATACTTTGAAATCATATCGAAATAAAAAAAAAAACGCAATCGACTGCATAACACTTTTTCTTATATCAAATCGATTTGCCTTCAATGAATATCGATTCTTTCTCAGTCTTGTATATTTTATTCTTGTGGTTTTTAATGTGTATTTAAAATGAAAAGTGAAATATAACTTAATAATTTAAAACTAATTTTGTTTTCGTACGCAATTTTTCATTAACCAAGTCAAATTTCGTCCACTGGCCTTTCGAAATTTGTTATGTATTGTATATTAAAAACTCAATATTTAGTCAATTGATAATTGTGGGATTTTTATTTTGTGTGTAAATTATTATGTGGACATTTTATTATCATTTATGAAATTATGCGATAAGTGCCTAAATAGCGAGTTTAAAAATTCATTATACTACCTATTAGAGAGGATGTCTTTGGGAGTATCTCAACTAATTTGTTTACAGAAAATATCTATTCTTATAAGGATTCTGTGGGAACGTTACTCCAATTTCTTGGTGACCCTTCCTAAGGCAATTTCTTCTGAAACTACATAATTGATACGTTACCCTCCTTATCGTCTCAAAATCTCATCGATTGGCTTCTACACTTAATTTTGAGCATCAATCAAATCCGTTGACATTAATGGAAAGCGGCATTGGCCTTCCTTTTCCATTTTCGCTGAATTAATATTATCACGTCTATATATTTGCATGCAGCGAAGTGATCGTTTGATCGAACTTTCCGGCGCCCGAGGGAAAATGGCGCAGGCAGCAGCTGCATTTTGCCACGTCTAGTGACAAACTATGAAACATCAACAACGACAGGGAAGCTGATAATTGCCGATGGCAACTAGTTAATCGAACGCAATAAATCAATGCAATGCTCAGTAGTGCCAATGCAGAGCAGAGGGTCTCTTCTACCCGAAGGAGCTCCTATGACTAAATAAAACGGATGCCTCTTCGATAGCCGCCGATCGTTCAACAACGAAGCAAAATGATATTACCTTGCACGTGCTTCATTCGCCGCGTTATACCGCATAAAGATTTCCGTCGGAGATTAAATACCCCTAGGGGAAATCTTTCAAGATTCCTGGACTATTTAACGATTTCTTATAATATCTGATTCGGCACGCAATTCAGAAGGAATTAATCTAAGGGAAAAAAGGTGAGAGATTCCTTTTGGGGCATGGCGTGCCAACGGTTCAATTTTGATCAAATCGATTTCCAGAGATGGGCACTGGCGCACTGCACTTAGTAGTTATCTGTTTATTAATTTTGCTCCTTTTGATAGGCTCGTCAATCGTCAATTCCTTCTGGTCGAAGTGCGACAAGTATTTTCGGTTCACTTTGCGTTCGGACACCCACGCAACATGAGGCTGCAATAGATTCCAAAGTGATTCAAATGGACTCATAAAAATTGCATTTTCAACGGAGTCGTAAATATTTGCTGCAAGTAGTGCACCGCACGAGCCGCCACCGCAGAATTCTTCTGCAGGGGCGTGTCAGCGTGTGCTTGCGTGTGCCGCACTGTTCATGGCGGTAGATCAAAAGTTGAATCTTTTATCCTTCCTTAAAACAACGTCGGTAACGTCCGGGTGCAAGTCGTAGAGCAGAGTGTCCGCCTTCATGCTAACAATGGACTCACTTACTGAGGTAGTAATGGCTAATAAAATTTTTAATGAACAGTAGTCTTTAAATATTTACTATTGCTATTTTAGACGACACGGTTTCTAGAGCATTTAACATTAAAATTGA
Organism: Tolmerus cingulatus; assembly: GCA_959613345.1. Lineage (NCBI taxonomy): Eukaryota > Metazoa > Arthropoda > Insecta > Diptera > Asilidae > Tolmerus > Tolmerus cingulatus. The sequence continues at coordinate 20,263,439 of OY390709.1, read as the reverse complement.
AACGGAAAAGTGAAAGTAGAAAGGAAACTAAAGGAAGATAGCCTTAAGAAAGTACACTTCCTTGTAACTATTTTTTAACCCTTCGACTGCAGGTCTAAAAACTTTGATGTGCAATTTTGAATAACTCTGCAAAAAATGATATGCTAAACCTAAAATTACATATTCATTATACAGATCTGCGGGTTTAATATCTTTCGATTTTGAAAAACTTGAATAAAATTGTTCTTATTTACTTAAACCTTTTTTATTAGTTAGACGTTGTTCCAAAAATAATCTGACTACAGGAATTATTTAGAGTTTTTAAATAAGAATTGTATTGGATTAATTTAATAATTTGAAGTCAGTTTTGTGTGAGAGGAGAGTTCGTGAGGCGAGGTGTTGTGTCCCGAATAGAAGTGGACTCTCGCTCGCTTTTTATCATAATAGCGACTGGGATCAAAGCAAATCATCTGAACGACCGGTCATTTCAATGCGCCTCAAAGCGAGCCGTAAGTCGTCTATACAGGTACTAAGATATGGAAAGCTGCACACCTAAATTTATTTATAATATGGAACTCCATACCTTCATGATGGGCTATTCCGACGTAAAAAATGTAAAATCGTTTTCAATTCTTAAGCTCCTTAAAATTTATCTAAGATATACAACGCTTGAAGACAGATGAAATGATCTAGCAATCTTTAATTAGATGAAGATTTTATTGAGCAATTTAAGCCAAAACATATTATAAGGGCTTTTATAAAGAAAGTAGTAAATAGTGATTATTATCAGATGTTTTGTCTTTTTATTGTTACATACATTTATGTATGAGACTTGAAAAATAATTTCCTGTAAGTAAATTTCCGAAAATAAATATTGGTCAACTTTAAACTTTCGAAGTTTTGAATGTGTTTTCCGAAAAATTACTTTTTTTCGAATTAGTCCATTTAATAACTCAAATACTAATTAACCGAATTTAAATTTCGGCAGGCCTTTTTCCAATGGTATTTCAACACAAATATTGTGTTTAGTTTTATTATGAAAATATATACTTGAAAAATGAATAATGCCATAAAAAATTCCTAAAAACCGCACAATTTTGAGCTCTCCACACGAGATATAGAGGTATCTAGTCTAGTTTTTAAAATTTAAAAATTAAAACTTCAAAAGTAATGCTTAATGTATAAATAATCTTTGCAGAGTTTTTATAATTTTAAAAATACATATATTATAATTTGAAATCACTTCTACTTTAAACATATAAAGCTTTGCAATTTAAAAGCAATACTTCAACTTAATGTTAACATATTTATTATTTCATTCAATTCTTACACTTTAATGTAAAGAACCCTTGGTTGCATGGGGATGGCTGCTTGTAGTTTATGGGAGAGACTGTTCGAGTTTATTGAAATATTGGGCTCTAATGGCATGTAATTCAATATCATGATAACATTTTCTTCCACACCACAAAAATATTTAGTAAAAATTAATTGAAAATTCATGTCTACAATTCATGTTACATGACTTACGTTTTTCTAAATTTGATTTTTATGCAAACCACTATAATTGGTGAAGAAATAGTTTATTTAGTTAGTGCTATAATATGTTATTCATTCAAAAAGTAGTATAATGTGCTGTTTTTATAAAATGTTGTGTTCTTTTTAATACTTTCATGCGTAAACTCAGTCGCCCTTTAAATACACCCAGTTAGCGGCGGGTACAGGTCAACTATTCCAAAATAACATGCAATGGGGCTCCTTTCTCGTCCGATAGTACCCAATCAAATCAAAATTCCTCGAATAGTCGAGACTTCGTTTTATATAATCAGGACAATCACGGCTCGCACGCATGAAATACTTTTGGATCGTTAAAATCCAATAATTTTGCCGTTTGACTTAGAGCTCGTAAATCACTGCATTGCCCTGGATAAGACTTCGCCCCAGCCGGCAAACGTTGCACAACGTGACATGTCCCTCGCCAGAGAGCTGGATCGGTCTAATAAATATTAATAAGTGGATCTGATCTTAATGCGGTTCGGGCTAATTCAGACTGATCAGTTTCGCGGTGTCGACACTATCGCATGTCGACAGGGTCCCCGCACAATTGCCGCCGCTGCCCACTGGCGGCCGTTGCACCGCGCCTGCGATCGCGAGCGCTCTCCGATGCATGGTCAGCTTGAGAAGCGCAAATTTGACAAGTTGACAAGAAATCATGTCAATATTAGGCTACCATTAGACCGATTCCACAAAAACCTAGCCTATACTTTTACTGTGGATCAGGCGTGTTGAGTTTGGATCCAGGAACGGTTGCGCGATAAATTTACCCCTTTTGCGCCAACTTTGGAGACCTGTAAGACCCGCAAGAAATTGAAATATTCTCATTCAGCTGTCAATCCGTTTTGCCGTTTCCATCTCTCAAATATGCATCGATTCGAATATACTTGCGGAAATCGCGGATACCACCATCGGTGTGGTTGGCCCGATGCGGCGCGGCATGCGGCGGCTGCAGCGGCTGGGAAAAAATCAACAGCCAAAGGCGATTCGTTGTTTTGGCGTTTTTGCGCACGCCTCTGTGAAAGAAGCTGTGCGCTGTAGCCCATCGTTGAAATGAGCTCTTTGCGCGTGTCATGTTCGCGTCAAAACGTGTTTGCTCGCCCATAAATCGCGCGCGCAAGAGACCAAGACCCCGGCGAAGGGACTCGTCTCGTTGCGCGTTGTGCGATCATCGATCGGGAGAGGTTCATTTGCGCGACTGAATTAAACTGTTAATCGCAAATTGGGTGGAAAGGAAGATACCTGAAGCGATTATTACGCCAACACCGTGGGCCACTCACGCCGCGCCGGTGTATCCCAAGGGTCACACGTACGACCCTGAAAGATGCATCCCGACTTTCTTGGAAGATGTCATTCAAATCGAACACACACTGGTCAGTTGGATCGAGCGCGGATCGGATCGTGGGCACGATACCAATTCGCCAGGTAAATCAGTAATTGATCTCCGGATAATGGGCGATCATGGCGGGCTACGGTGCGCCCGGCTGTCCGTTAGATGGTGTCAATTATGTGGACTTGACCATGGTAATGATGATGAAGTACGAGAGCTCCGCCGACATCGAAACTCGTTTTACAAATGCCATTGTTTCGAGCGTTTGATGCCGGTGGGACATTGATTTACTAGTTTTCCTTAATACGCTGATTATCAGCCATATTTCACCGCTGATGGAATCAACTAAATCACCCTGCAATTTGTTAATGCCGCGCTCTTTTCCCTTGTACCGGTTCGTGGTAATCCCTCGCATATGCTGCCCGCCAGCGGTTATGCGTTGCTGCTGTAGAACAACTTTAATTTCCTGGTTTCGCCTACTACGAGTTGGATATCAAATCACTCTATAATTAAGATTAGTGAAGATGCGTAAGGGATAGTAACAAAATGAGATTAGATGAGATTTTTATAAAATCCATTATTCATAAAGGGGAATCAGAGATTTAGCTGTACTTATACTTCTTTTGCACCAAATTTTGATTTGCAAGCTAAAACGACACCGTTTTTAATTCAATATTTGAAATGTGCTTTTATGTATCTATTTTTAAAAACAAACGAATTGTATAAAAAGGATTGTCATAAATGTTAAAGCTATTAAAATAGTCAAATTCACTAATGCTTAATTAACAAATGTTAGAATGAACGTCGATTTATTAATTGGGATACTTGTAAATTTCGTAATTTGAGAAAACAGTTTGGAGTACTCAAGGTATGTATTTCTTGAAAATACATATACACATGCATATACAGATATGGGTATACACATGCATGAACAGTTGTTTGAGTCCAGATAATCATAACTTGGTCGGTTATATTTCTTAAACTGTCCGACTACAGTACGTCTTGTATTTAATGTCTTGCTATTCTAGATTTATTCAGTTTTTTTCCGAAACGGCGGCAGCGTTAAGGGTGATATCTCGGCCGCGGCAAATTTAATCGGAAATGGCCCCTTTAGAGTCAAATATCTCAAAAAATGGAATATAACTTTGCAAAACGGCTTAGAAAACCTCATAATGAATTTAAATTCCCTTTACAATGACATCCCATTCGGTGAATCAAGGGAAGATATTTTTTTATCCCTACTTTACATGTAGGGAAGATAGCTTTAACTTTTTTTCTAAAAATCTTAATACATCTTGTTATAGCGGATATAATTATTTGTACGTGTGACAAATTTCAGAGCTTCAAGTCTTAATGTCTAGGCTGTGAGTAAAATGACTGTGACATTCGGACGGATGAACGGATGGACATATGTATATACACATAAGGTACTATTTCGAGAAAATAAAATCATAGTTGCCTCGAATTATACCCACTTTGTGTCAAAACCCTAAACCAAGAATTTATCTGGTTCAAGATTTGAAGTTTGGATGGGCAAATATCATGACAATATAGGTGTACTTTTTGACAAATTTTAAAATCTTAATAAACATGACGGTTTATAAAATTTCAATACAATGCAAAATTTTCTGCAAAACCCAAAACCGGATCCGATGTGTAAAAACACAGCTATAAGGACTCCTTGTTTTGCTACGGAACCCTAAAACTTACAAAATTATATTAATGAATTACATATTTTGTGTTTTGTAATATATATGTACATACTTATATAAAACTTTTAATAATTTTTTAAAAGAATAATAGTACATTGATTATTGAAATACGTAAATAACTTTTCCAAAAGTAAAGTGAAACTTTCAATAATTGCTAAAGATTTCCGCACCCTGCTTATGTTTTTCGTATGGCTGTAAGATCCTTTTCGATAAGACATATATAGATATATATAATATGTATGAACATCTAAAATTGAATAGATTAAATGCAATAAATAATTTACCATAAAATTTATTCAGCTTTTAAATACTCTAAAATTTGCACCGAACAAAAACATATCCTACTACAAATTTTCACAGAAAACCCTTAAGTAAGAATCCGTGTATCTGTCAGCCACTTTCTTGTTCGCCAACAAATTTAATCTTTTATATGTAGAAATGTAGCGAAAACGTGCGTGAGGTTTAAATTTTATTTAGTTTTATTTGTTGCGCTTATAAGAAGCCGGTGCACGCCTATTGGCAGCTGAAATCCGAGATGGGCGAAGTTCGTGCTTGTTCTGAGCAAGCGAGGTTGATTTGAATTTATGACGATTTCCTACGACTATCGATTAGAAGGCGAAATAGCTACAATTTTAATGGGCGAGTTAATTGATTTATGGGGGACTAAAAAAATTGGATAAATTGCGTCAATGAGTGATTAAATAGGGTAAAGTGTAGGAACTTTTGGACTCTACTGCGTGTTATTAAAATAAAAAACTATTTAGATGCATATGTTCATTGGATCCAATATAGAATGACTGAATAGAATGGTTTACTTTTTAAGTAACTTTACAATGAATATTTTCTAATAAGACTTTAATTACTATTTGCCTTTAAGCAATTTTGATAGATATTTATTCAAAAATTGTTGATCATGGCTCTTAAATGTATATGTTTATATCATTGATAGGAAAATTACACTTACCTGGTCATATCCTTGTAGAGGTTGATCGCCTTGGCCGTTTGTCTCAGTCGAGCCAGGAGGCCGGTCACCAACACCTATACCGATCCCCATATCAGGCGCAGTGACAAAGTCGAAAAAATCGGTTTTCGATAGGTCCTCAGGCCGAAAGGTTTCACTTATGTCCATACTCGTGGATGACATCTCGTCGGAGCCGATCATGAAGCCAACTGGTTGTGGGTGGGTTGATGCAGTTGATCAATATGGCTAAATACCGACAACCACCAGATGCGTATGTTTGTGGCAAAAGTAGTGTAAGTAATTTTTAGTAGCGTCTTAAATGGGCAGTTTATGGAGATCATCTGTAAGAAATGAAAAATGGAATGTTATACAATTTTCTAATTTTCATGGTCGAATTATTTTGATGACCAACTTAAAATTAGATTCAAACCAAAATTTAAAAGTGTGTCTTCATTTTAGATTCCATTCTTAATCTTTAAAAGTTATCATGCGGGTTGATGAATTGTAACAACGACAATTATCATTTTATTTTAAAAACTAATAGTTAGTATGTCTAAATATACAGTACCTGATCATTGAATTATACTTAAACCTTAATTTTGTGATCAAGAAGCAATATAAAGTAAATACACTTAAAAGAGTAGAAAATTTTTATTGGGAACAATACATTATAGTTACATTCATAAATAAAAAGTAAATAAATCACAAGGCCATAAGAAAACGAACTATAAAAGGCTGGCGCCAGAAAAATTCGAAATCCCCGCAGATCAAGGAAGTTTTAGAAAAATACACTTTGAGTATAATTCAATGATCAGGTACTGTATATAATATAAAGCATTTATATTATTTAGTGCATTAAAAGTAAAGGCATAATTCTTTTTAATGAATTAAACGTAACATAACAGCACTTATAACGAAAATACTACAGATGAATAGTCACCTATGATAACTTTTAAGAATTGCATTTTGAAATATAACTTGTTAGTAATATATGTAAATATACCGCAAAAATTCTAACAAAAACTGAGTTTCTAGCGTAAATATTTTGTTTTTGCTTATATTTAGAATTCTTTTATATAATTAAAGGTATATTCAAGATCATCTTCATCCTAAAATCTTGTATTAAGGATAATCTATAGCAGCATCTACTTAACGTTGCATAACACCCGAGGGAGTGCTAAAGTCGTGCTTATATAGCAACCTCTCTGAGGGCAAATTATTTTATAATTTGATACGATTGCTCTTTATACAAACTCTCAATGCTCCTGTACGCTATAATGAATTTCTCCCAACATAAAACTCGTAAGTGGTTCACGTCTCACTCCAAAATTGGAGCGTATCCATCACGACTGACAAAAGTAGTCGGCATCCTTCTATCAAAGAACAGATGACTTCCTGTCAATTTTTCTTCGTCTAAACGGCACCGAAACGATCTATCGCGATCTCCTCAACGTGTCATGTCTCGTCCACAAAAGACAATCTGTGTACCAGTTTTTCTTTCCCTCCCCGTCTATCGTCGACTGATTATCGATCGTCTTCACAACATAACCCGTCCACATATTCCACTAGCATCAGTGTTACTCAATTTAGTGTGTCACCACGCGGCAACCACTTGTTCTGCCGTACAGACGTCATGGCTGGTTGGTGCGCGTGAGAAATTTTCACCAATAGACCAAGATCAGTTTCGCGCTATATTTTGTGAGACATTCGGCGCGTCTCGCGGATCACCATATCACAAACGTCTCTTTAAAAGTTTTGCTAAATGTCTTTATGTTTTTAGTTTGGGTGCTTCAATGAATTGCGTAAGAAAAAAAAATTAAGAGTAGGAATAGAGGATATAAACAATAAAGTTAAAACAAAACAAATCGCAAATGCGCCATCCACAGTGCTGGTATAAGCGAACCGAAGAGGCCGTGGGGACAAAAGGCCCAGCCATGTCGAATGTAAAGAGGCTTTAGGTAGAGCGAAAACGTGATCCCGGGCACTTTCAGGGCTGCTCTGTATACACTTCGACTCCATTGGCACAGAAAAGTCTTGCTCAAGCCACAAGTGGAAATGAGTGGCACGTTCGCCCGAGTCAATATGACAATCTCGCAATTTATTGTTGCCCAGTTGTCGTACTTTATACCCTTAGCCCTAGCCTCATAGATCATCTTGACCGAATTTTTCTTTCGATCTGGTAGGTGTGGTTCTAGTAACACCATTTAAATATGTTCTCATATTACATTCACTACACCCATAAAATATTTAGTATAAATATTCGCCAAAATTAACTGAAACGTCTAACTGGCCTCGACGAACGAACAATCGCTTCAATCGGCTTCAATTGAAAGCGACTTGTATAGTGTCATTTCTACTTCATGAAATTGAAGTAAATCCGAACCGACATCCGACAAGACGTTTTCAATTTAAGACGATATGGACGTCATGAGAACGCACCAGTTGTTGTGTTTGGTATAAAACTTTAAACCAAAAAATACCCGACGGGTTGGTTTTTTAACATCGATTTGCGTAAGCTCCTGTAGATACAGTTTTACTTAACAGAGAAACAATACAACCATCTACTATTTCCCGTTTTACAGGCTTTTGATCGATCATATGAGAAAATTATTAGCGTTTAGCTTTATTTTAAATTAGTACCTTCAGGTAGAAGGAGTTAATTAGACCGTTTAGTGTAAAACCATTAAAACGGGTTAAATTTTAAAAGTTGAAAGTTTCATGTTATTTTATTATTATTATATTAAAATATGTAGTATTGTTCGAGCATTAAGATGCTTTAACTTGAATATAATTTTAAATTGTAAAAAAATTTTAAGATATTTAGTCTTTTTTTACTTTATAACAACTGATATTTTCTTATACTGAACCACTTGGTTAACATTTTTAAAATTGCAAAGTAGTTTAACTGCCTTATACAAATCAACACAACAAATATTGATCAATTCTCTTTGTGCGGAAATACAATTATGAAATAGAATTTGAAATTCAATTTTATTATTTATGAGTTTAGTTAAGTCTGTCTTCTCAACACTTGTGTCAGACTTTCACAAGTTAAACCAGAACAAACAAGAAAAAACTGTCGCAATTGCTCCGAAAACATAGAAAACCTTTTGACTCCTGATAGCAATTGCACATTGGGGCCCCGAGCCATCTATGAGCTCCCTTTCGTTCCACGTAAAACCTATTGAACTGGAAACTTATCGGTTGACAGAAAACATGATTTACTATTTCAAATGGGAATAACCGTTGACAATGACACATTTGAGCCGTGTCGCGGCACAATCTCGCGCGCCAGATTGTCAACATTTTCTTATATCCATACAATGCCCCGGACGATGTCATTCTTCGCGCACATCTCCTTCTCGGTGTCCCGCCAAACGATGGCAGGGTACATTACGAAAAAATCTTAAGAATCCATCGTCCAAGAGGTTGACTGCATCATCCTCGAATCTTTGCCATATTTCGAATGCTCCGGTGCCGGCATTTTTTATGTTGCTCCTAATTAAAATGCAGTTACTGACCGCCGATCAATGCGCCAAGTTGCGATTGATCTACCTGGATTTATGGCCAGGTACACTAAATTACAGAAAGCGCGGCTTTTATATAAATGATTTTATAAATCGGAATTTCATCTCTTCTCCCTGCTACGTGAGCATCTGGATTTCTTGGATTATCCAAATTGATTTGACTAAAATTGGAGATGTACCATATACTTATATGTTAGATGGGTTGAAGTTACACACAAAACCATGCGGTCGTATAATTTCGATTAATATCAATTCCCCGGCACTTTTGAGCCGAAATAAAAAGAATTCTGGTACACTGCACACTGTACATGGGCATGAAATTGATTAAATTGCGCTCCTGGCCCTGCTTCTGTTGCAGCACTGATTATTAATTGTCTTTAACGCGGAATTCTGGCAAATTGGTGCGTTGTGTAGTTGCTCAGGTGTTGCAGTCATTTATGTTTATAGCCTGGTCAGAGATATTTATTAAACCATACTATTGCTATGATTTAGGGCCATATGAAAATTGGAAAATTAGCCAGTTAGATCGATTTAGATCTGTACAGCCCCAGATATAAATATGCATTTATCTTTAGATATTTATGTATTCTGATGCTTGAAATCGATTAAGGAGGCCTTAATTAAAATGTTGCCCAAATGAAACTATTATAAAATTATAGAATTTTATGTAGTAGTGTAAAAGACATTTGTAGACTTGTATCATTATATAAAACTTCCGATTTTATAAAATAATAAGCATAGTTTAACGAAAAGAAAGTGTAACCTCAACGCATAATTCTGTAATAAATTTCATCGACAGCTTTACGAAAGTAATTTAATACGCATGCTCATTTTAATACTTGCTATGTAAAATTAGAAAGAACGAATGGCAATAAATTTGTTTTTTGAGGAAGTTATATTGGAAGAATTGCAAAAACGGTTTTGTAATGAGCATAATGAAAACAAGCATATTATTAGCTACGCATTGGACTGCAATTAGATGTCTACTATTACCTTAACCTATGTACATATACATATATATGTATATATGTACATACTAAGTTGTGTAATAAATACAATGCAGATTATAGAAATTATTGAAAAACTGTACAATAATTTAGTAATTTTGTGTGTTTCAATTCAATACGTCCGTTAAAGATTAAAATAACAAGGACGAATTTATTAATTTGAGTAATATATAAAGTGACGAAACTCCATTTTCATAAAACACACAGTATTGGGTTTTACCTATTAATTTTTGGGAATGATTGCAAATCGGCGTTTATTGGCACCTATTTTTATTAAATTATTAAGCAACGAAATTGAAACAGCAACTAGCAATTTTAATAACTGGTTGTCTAGTTGATTGCAAATTGCGTTGGAGCTCTATTATCGGTAAGAGTGGGCCAAATAGCTAGTCATAAATAATTGTGAAAATTGACTGAGTTTGAAACGGGCAGGAAATTGTGTTCTTATTAGTGGCAAAATATTACAGGCTTGAGGGGATAACATAAATTTTTGAAATGGATAAAATAGAGTCCCTGGCAGCCGTTCACACGGCCATTCCGGTCCTTATTTAATATCGGCCAGTGCCACATGGCTTTAGCTTAGAGAAAAGCCATTCGTCACGCGTACGTAACACATCAGATGGCCGCAGATTGATAAAGCAATGCATTTTAAATTTATGGCTTCAAGGCCTCTTCCACGCGGAAAAGTCCCACGAAATTGAGCGGGGCGTGCGCGGGACAGAGCTCCTCCAGCCAGTGGAGTGCTCCACCTGGGGATCTACTTAACTTGGGCATTAAGACAGACGGCCTAGCGCTGAAGATAATCCGCTGGCCGAGAATCTAAGCAGGAAATCCACCGATGCACAGCATGCCGCCCGGCCCCGACGCATTCGATCCCTGGCCAGCTGGTCAGCAGCGGCGCTCAGTTGCAGTTGCATCGCGCCGACTCGCGGGATTTAGTAATCCGAGGCTTGTGGTCAACCAAGAGGTATGCGCACCTTATGAAATCAAAAGTGGTTTTAATTTGAAGAAAGCCCAATAGCGCGATGCAAATTACCCACTCGCACCAACTGCAACCAGCATCTTGCGAGTGGTCAATGTGGCAGCGCGTGCAGTCAATGAGTCTATACCCTCAGTTTTGGGCCAAGGTGCCGTTCGAGTGTATTTTTGATGCACCAAACCAATCATACCGATTTTGTAAATATATCCGGCCACTCTGCGGCACATGGATGATTGAAGACGTGACCTGATAGAATTGATTCGTTGCGGTCCATCCCTGCAGCATTCATACGCAGTGTCATGATTCGGCCGTTACAATGAAGAAGTAATTGTTTCCAGACTTCTCTCTCATTGTGGCCTCTTTTAATGCTTTGCGGGATATCGCCTTTCTTATGCTTCAACAAAATCAAATTTGGTTGAGGAAATTGAATCGTTGCCTATTCCTGGCCAAGAGTCCATAACCGGATAATGATTAAGACTGTGAAAAATCGATAAGTGCACATTGCTATTCGAATGCGTTTTTCTCCTAATGGACTTTCACCGGAATTTATTTGTTTTAGAAGCATTATTCGGCAAGTAAGAAATAAAAAGAGATATCCCAATTTAAATACTTTTACAAGTTATAATCTTTTTGAAGAAATCAATTTTAATCATATTCTCAAAGTATAATATCCTAAAAAATACTAACAACAAATTATGTAAAAAAGCAATACTCAAGTGCTGCCATTAAAGCAATTTGCAACCTCTATGCCTATTGAAGTTTAAAACTCTACTATATAAAAATCTTGTCTCACGTTTCTAGTGTGCACAATTCTACGAAACAGCTCCACTGATTTTTATGAAATGTTTTGTGTATATTTGGTTGGTATGAGAATAGGTTGCAAAGTGTTTTACAACCACCTACCCCCACCTTACATTTCTTAATCGCGATTTGAGTATTTCTGTATGAACAAATACCCCATATTTACATTTTCCAAAACTGATCCAGGCAGCCGCATAAGTTTCGTTTATTACAGTTTTCTTTTTCAAATTTGTCAAACGACATTTGTGGTTTGATTTATTTGAGTTACATTATGGGTTTGTTTTATGTGAGATATGTGTGTTTTGTGACTGTGAAGTTTTTGTACAATAGAAAAAGAACAAATACATTATCGGCATACCGGCGTCGTTTTTTTTATTGCAGTTTTTTCGCTTGGCCAAACCAACGACCTTATTTGTGTTGGCTAAAGACGGGCGGACAAAAAATATCGTACACTCATTTGCTCTTCGAAATTAATATTGAGTTTCCTTAATTTATCTAACTACTTAACGTTATTGAAATTCATTGAATTGGGAAAATGAATGGCTGGTGTTTTTTTATTTTTATCGGCGATCATCGTCTACAACGCTCCATTCCACTTTCTGTCATAGATCCCATCCCCACACATCGGAAATCGGACCCTTCTGCGTTAATAAAATAAATGGTATCCCGGGCAACGCCGGGACGTTCAAGCTAATATTTTAATAATGTATGCAATTTTATCAACTTTTCAATCAAAAACTCAAAGTTAATTAACACTAGAACTGCCAGCACTCACACGTGAAATTTCACTCATTTTTCGCGCCTTTAATGTAAAGTGCTTTCAAATTTGGATTAATAATCACAAATTAAAAACGATTTCCGAATATGTCGTAGATATAAATCTAAATAAATGTTGGCATAAATCTTAATCTATAACTTTAAAAATTGTAAATCGCTCAAAGAAGAAATTGAGCATCGGTCATTTTGACCGGTCTTGGTAGTTCTAGTGTTAATTGGTAATTGTTAATTTAGTAATTAGGTTTTTAAACTTTGCTTGATATAGTAAGTAGTACGAAACAGTAATTGGGAGAACCCGTCCCACAAAAGCATGTTTACGCAAGTGTCATTCAATTTGCCACTTTAGATAATGGTTGATACCAATTTGAAGGTATATAAGAAGTCAGTATTGTTTTTCTTGATCAGTTTGAATTTTTTTAAGCGAAATGATTGAAAAGTGTATGTCGTTGCTACTGTTTGTTTACAAAATCGCTGTTTGTGCAGGTGTATACAATGGCAATATTGTGTCAGAAATTGAAGAAACTGGTGATGAATTAAGGATCATAAAATCCTATTCCAAAGAATTTCCTTATATGATAGAAATTTTATATGAAAGCAATCATTTATGCGGGGCAGTACTAATAACGCAAAATGCCGTTCTTACTGCGGCACACTGTTTTCTAGGAAATGACAGTGATCTAGCAGAGCTGACAAAATATAAGCTGGTCGCTGGTAATCAACTAAGAGCAGACTTATCAGGTCCCATGGTTCAGTGGCGTAATGTAAAACAACTTATTAAGCATTACCAAAGTTCGTATGTTGTCTCAAGGGACTTAGCTCTTTTGCAAACAGATACAAATTTCGTTTTTACTGACTATATAAAGCCTATCAATTTACCAGTTGGATATAATAAAAACGACTTTAATGGATTGGTAGTTGTACAGATGGGTTGGGGTGAAATGGAAAACAAAAACGGCTCTGATCTTTTACTAAGTATGCAAGGTGTTGTTCGTTCTACAAGGGTATGTATCTTTGAATGGTATCAGGAAAATGTCTCTTTGGACCGTCGCCATCAGCATACTTTGTTATGCGTTAAAGGTTTTAAACGTGCTGTACAATGCTGGGGAGATTCTGGCGGACCAACAGTATTACACTACAAAAATGATCCGAGCAAAGACATCGTTATTGGTATCCTTACTGGCGTTTTTTATTTGCCAGATAAAACATGTGACGTAAAACGGCCAGATCATATTGAAAATGTTGGTTATTTTATAACTTGGATAAATGATACTATTGATAAATATTTTAAGAGCTAACATATTGTAATTTGTTTTAAAGTTATAATGCATGCAATAAATGTGTCCACCTAGAAAATTGTAGGAAAACAACACCTATGTCAAATATATGCCGTGTGAGGTAGTAATATTTTGTTTTAGAAGATTGTCATCCCTCATGGAGTGAAAAGGGGGAGGGAACAAAAATAGAGGTACTACTATATATGTAGTGGCATGAGACTCTTTAAGTATTATGCTTATGATTGATCGGCTTATCTGGTATGTATGATATCATTAACAAAAAAAAAATTTAAAAAGCAAGCTTAATATTAAATACACATTTCTTATACAATAGCATTGCAACAATTGAACTTAAAAATTTCCTAAAAGTGTTTATTAATTGTATTGTTGATATAAGTCAAAGAGGTGGCGATTGTTCCAATCAGGTTTGGCCTTTTAGGATATATAGGCGCCATATGGACCTGGCATCCGAGTGCGCTTTAAGGGTAGGTCTTAAAATTGTATTTTTTTTTGTCCTGACTTAAATATAAAGATACATATATAAATACTTTTAGGATAAAGTTTTTTTGGTGAACCAAAAATAGCTTTAGCAATACAATAAATAATTACTGTAGGTCCACCGGAATCTTGAAAGCATTTTACACTCCTTTTAAAACTTTGAGTACACAACATGCTATGTTCATGAACCTTGGCTTGCGAATGGTGTTCGTAGTATCAATTATCACTGTATTCTCTGGTAGGGCGGACATAACTATGTATACTTACATATTAGAAGATCAGAGACCACTCCACCTTCCGTAACAACCCAACTCAATTGTACAAAGAAATTTCCATTAAAGTGTTTTTTATCATAACCAACTGGTAGATTGATAGATATTATCTAGTCAGTTTGTTCAAAATATCTATTTGCTTGCATAAGAGCTACATCTCTCTACATTACATTATCATATAGGCGCTGTTGAATGTTTTTTTTCACATTACGCCATTGAACCATACAGATCTTTTATTATTTGATTCCCTCTAATGACTTTATAATTTGCATGTATGTACATTAGATTATTATGTATATTAGATTTATTATCTGGAAGACAGTGTGCAGCTGTACTGACGGCATTTAATTTAATTAGAATTGCACCACAACAATGATTATCATTTTCTAGAATTTCTATCATATACGGAAATTCTTATGAATACGATGTTCGGATTGGCAATCCATAATCAGGGCTTTCAATAAATCCACAATTTTACCATTAAATTAACTTGAAAAAATAGTGAATTGGTAGACGAGTAGTTATTACTACTTTTACTTTCCATTCCATCCATTATTCACATACTATTAGATTTAAACTTAATTGCGAAATATAAATTTGGTGTCTTTGATAATGGCGTTTGTAGATAATATTTGGTTGTATTAGAAAAAAATAGCTGGTAAAGGATTATTGTGGTTGTATCTTAGAAAAGAGTTGGGTTTGATCAGAAGAATTGCACAAATTTTGCTTGAATAAAAACTGAATCGAAATCCATAATATTGTAATTTTGTATGCGTTATTTTTAAAAATGTCTAAAAAGGCTGTGTTTAAAGAAAAACTGTCCAAAATGTTTATAATTTAAATTATAAACTAAATTGCATTAAGAGCCAAATGTCGGAAATCTTCGATAGTGCAAACATATTTTGATTTAATACATTTATAAAAGTAGCTCTAATTTATAATTCTATTGCCAATTTCTTGCCAACTACATTACGTGCATTTAAATTTGTTTTTTCAGGACTTTTAATTTAACAACTTATACGCTGGATTTTTAAGTTTAAATTTTTATAATGCTGAATATTTAAAAGTTGATTGTAACCCATCTTCGTGATGATGAAATACTTGATTACACAGTCTGTGTACGCTCTACGAGGGAATAAATAAGTACATAGCCATATGTATGTATTTGTATGTACGTATCTACAAAGGTAAGAGCCAAAAACATTACTTACGCATTTGCATGAACAGTTAGTAAAAAGAAATACGTTAAACAGTGGTTCAGGAGCCTTGTACAAAATACATATTTAGACTTGTCGTCGCACATGTGCGCGTGTTATTTACTAAACGTTTTGTTTTTCATTGAAAGTTTGTGTAATGTTGTCATGACACATGCTATCGTTAAAGTGAACAACACCTTTATAATGTAGGCGTTCAAAATTGTATAAATGTATAAAAGCGATAAAGTACCAAATGTTTTAAGTATTTTCCATCTAGGTTCAACAAACATGGTTTCGCGTTTTGTTCTGTTGTTGCTGTCTACTTATCAACTTTATTTTGCTTCAGGTGTCTACAATGGAAATTTTATTGGAAATGTCGAGGTATCTGATGGAGAAGTGAAGGTTTTCCAATCGTATTCAGAACGGTTCCCTTACATGGTGGAAATCGTTAAAAACGGTCATTGGTGCGGCGGATCTTTAATTAGGTATGATGTTGTGCTAACTGCAGCACATTGTTTTAATGAAAATAACACTGCTATTGACTTGACCGAATACAAATTGCTTGCTGGGAGTCAAAGAGCTGCGAGTTTTGAAGACCCAATGACCCAAACACGAGATCTAATATCGGTTGTTCAACATCACAAATATTCACATGTGGCTAACAGGGATATTGCTCTTGTAAGGGCGGATAGAAATTTTGATGAAACTGACTATGTTAAAACAGTTAATCTTCCGATTGACTGGAATAAGAACAGCTTCCTTAGAGAAACAGTTTTTCAAATTGGTTGGGGGGACAGAGCATCCGGGACACCATCTGATGTCCTTCTAGGAGCTCAAGGTTATGTGTTGCCTACAAGAGGCTGTGCTTCGATGCTTCAAAATATATCACATGAACATAGTGTGCTGTGCATCAAAGGGTATCTTAGAGGTGTAGCGTGCTTTGGTGACTCTGGAGGCCCTTTGGTCATTCAAAATACCGATGATCCAAAACAAGATATTGTTATCGGGCTTATCACCACTGGATTTACTGACCCGCTCCAAAATCAAACTTGCGATGATGAAAAGCCGTATGTTGTTGCAAATGTTGCAGTTTTTCTTGATTGGATTAATGACGTTATTATAAATCATCTTTGAAATTCAATTTTTTAAATTGAACAACAAATATTGTCGTACAAGAATTAAAAATAAAAAAATATATAATGCATGCTTTTTTATTAACTAGTTTTATTTGATTTCATACAGCTTCAAACAACATGTAATTTAGATACCAAAGCTCGGTTTTTATTTTTTATTTTAAGAAATTATTACTTCTTTATTTGCTCTTAGATCAGACCACCGACGCCTTTGGAGGCAGAAATATTCAAAAGCTATTATATACATATGCGTTATTAAATAAAATATTGTTGAGGCTCCCCAATCGACTTTTCGTTTATTGGCCTAAATATTTTTTTTCTACTCTTCTTATTTTTGAGGGTTTAAATTAAAATACATATGTTTACTCCTACCCAATTAGTTATGAAGTTTTAAATAATATGCGTTCAAATGACAACATTTGAATATTACTACTTCTTAGAACTCTCTATTTTATATGTTAGAAATATCATTTTAAAACTCTTATGTAGCGATTTCATAGTTATTCTTTTTAATTATATCGACTCTAAAATGTGTTTAATTAAAATTTACCTCTCAGTTTCGTGTGGGTTTGTGTGTGGTTGTTTGTTTTTATTTGTATTTTCTTTGAAATACAATATTTTAATTTAGAAAATATTTTGTTTTGAAAGTGTTTGATCTTTTTAGGATATATGTACATACATATACGGTAGACGAATTTGTATATCATACTACTACAATATGGCTTAAGGTTTTAAAATATGACTGCTTAAGCTGTGTTGTTGTATTAGTAACTAAACCAGATGCTTTTGGTATTTTGTTTTATCAGACTGTTTTCAATTGTCGCAAAACACAATTCCCCTTAGATAAACTGCTGGCACCTAGTCTTTGTCGCAGATACGTAAGCACATACATACTTGTGCATTTTAAGTGCGAGCAGTTAGCGTAAAATTAAGGTATATAAGAGATCAATTGAAATCTATTGAACTTATTGTGAAAGTATAAACTTAAAATGTCCGTGCAATGCTTAGCCCTATTGTTTTTCGTGTATCAATTTGGAGTTGGTTCCTGTATTCACAATGGTCTAACTGTAGGCGATGTGAACCAAATTGGAGACGATGAAATCTTTAGAGCATATTCAAAGGATTTTTTCTACATGGTACAGGTGCTTCAGGATGATGAGCACGTTTGTGGGGGAGTGCTCTTAAAACTTAATATCATAATTACAGCAGCGCAGTGCTTCTTGAATATGACAAATAAGCGAGACGTAGATCGCTACACATTAATCGCGGGAAATCAAATAAAGGAAGATCTTTACGGACCAACTGTTCAATGGCGGAATGTCAAGAAAGTAGTGAAGCACCATACTGTTGCTCAGCAGAAAAATGATATTGCATTAGTAAAATCAGAGAGTCCGTTTAAAGAAACGGGCTATGCGAAACCTATCGCTCTACCAATAGGGTACGAAAGTAATAGCTTTAATGGAGAAGAAGTTATACAGCTGGGATGGGGTACGACAGAACAAGGAGGTGATTCAAATGTCCTTCTCAAAATTAAAGGTTATGTGACGATTTGGAGGGAATGTCTTACTGATTCTTATGACGAGTGGAAACAACTTGAACGCAAAGTACTGTGTATTCAAGGTTTTGATAAGGGTGCTTTATGCTCCAATGATGAAGGTGGGCCTACGGTCATTCTCAACCCGGATGATCCTAGCGAGGATATCCTCGTTGGAATCAACCTCAGTGGTTTCTCGAGACCAGGAAAGAATTGTGATGATACTAAACCATCTTTAGTTGCAAATGTGGCTATGTATTTGGACTGGATCAATAAAACAATTGCTGATCGTTTCAACGATTGAAAATATTGCATTCATTTTCATTTTGCCTTTTATTTATTTTAAAAATAAAGATATTAATTAAGATCTGACTTGTTCTTGTTCTATTTTTATGTACACATAGTATAGAAGTATTAGTAAGAAAATACATATATAATTGTTGTCTAATTTCACTCTGCTTTGAAAATTAAGTAGAAAAAATTGAAGGCGGTGTTCAAGGCAGAGTATAGTAGTTAAATAGCTATTACGAATCTGCGGGGGTTGAAAAATACATATAACAGATGCTTTTGTTAGAGACATAAAAAAACAATAGGGATTTATGATCTGAAAGTCTGATATTTGACCACGTTTTCTTTTATAACATGTGCTATAGTATGTTGTGCATTTGATCAAATATCTTTGTACTGTAAAACCTAAACACGCAGTTATTGATAACCGACCTTCGTAAAATACCAATGATAACTTAAACTACTCCTTTTCGAAAAAAGTATAATTCAGTCAGCAATTGAAATTAATATTGCTCGAAGAAAATTATTTAAAATAGTTCTTTGAGTGATAGTATCTTATGAAAGAAACAATTTATTGGGCTCGATTAAAAGCATTTGTTCAATCATTTCTAGATGTTAGGTATAGTTATTTCTAAAGTAAAAGGTGTAAACTTTAAACTTAGTAAAATTGTTCAAGCACTTGTATAGGTATAACATAACTTTAAGTATATGTGGTAAAAGTTATTTTATTAACTAAAAGTAATGGAGCCCTTATACGATATTTGTTTGTACAAAATTTATGGGCTTAATTAAGTAAAAAGTAAAAAAAAATATTGATAAAATTTCTATTTGAAGCAGATTTTTCATTAAAACCATGGTACCTTTGACGTAAAATCTTATGTTTGAATATTGAAACCTTTAAGAGATAACATTAGTTTTGTATAAAAGTGAAAACAAAAATTATCAATTCAAAATTATTATGTACCCCTGAGAAGGATATGTAACACGTTACTATCTGTACTGGATTACAAAGGAGGCGGTCTTTGCTTTGGTGATTCCAGTCGACCTACAGTACTGCATGACAACTTTAATGCAAATAAAGATATTCTTGTTGGTAGTACTGTAAATAGTTTCTCATTTTTTAATGAAAATTTTGAACGTCAATGTAATTCAAGGAAAGCTTCACTTCTTGGAAATCTCGCTTTCGCTAAGAATCGGTTCAAAGAAACTATGAGCACAAAATTCAATATTTAAATATATGTATCGATATAAAAAATATGAAATATATGCGTTTACTTGGAATATGTATGTCTCAACATCATCGTGTCTATTTATTTTAAATTGTTTTTTGGTGACATTGGAAATGGCACTTATTAGAATTCAAATTGAAAAATCGATATGTATAAGACGATAGTAACATTTAAACGTTTCTATAAATTTTGATTAAGATAAGGTTCAATGGAAAATTCATAAATAATAATAAAGAAAAACATTAAATAAATGAAAATATTCTTTTATTGATATTAATTTCGGTAATTTAATTTTAGACTAAGCCTTAATTAGATTGAATTTGAATCTGTATTACTGGCAAGTATGCTTAAGTATGTTTTGATTATAACGATATTAATTTGAAGTAGAAATGTCCGCTTGTCGTAAACAATATTGCAGAATAATATTTAAGAAAATTTGAAAGAGACATTTTTTATAGTGAAGGGTATGCAAGCGATTTTACTTGCTAAAATTATAGTACATACTACTATAAACTGAAATATTGACGTTAGGAACAAGTTTCAACAAACCTATCTCTGAATTCCTGCTGACAAGAAATATTTCCTTTTCGATCCAAAAAACATTAAACATTAAAATCCCAGCAATCACTCCGCAACCACTCCTCGGCAACATGGAAGAAAATATGAGCAATTCCTCGGATCGCAAATTCAGTCGTCCTTTTGGCAGCAGTTTTCTCATATTACTCAGCTCGTTTGGTGCAAATGCGGTCTCAAGGTAGCTCGTTCTATAAATAAAGATAAATTACGGAGCAATTCCAAAAAGACGACGACAAGACGGCAAACGATAACGATGACGAGGACCGCAGCGGCACAGCGGCGGCATACCGCTTCCCCTGCGGACCCGGGGCGTCCCGCAGGGCTTAAATGCCTGATTTTGAACGTAATTTCACACAGATTAAAATTGTCTGACGGCCGTTGCATAATAGTAGACAAAAAACACTTTTAGTGGAGTACCTGCAGGGTGTCACGCCACGATCACCGGATCACGACTTCCATTTATATTTCCTCGGCTTTTGATTCCCTGCACCTCGAGTCGTCGTAGAGGCTGTCGCAGTTGGCGGCTTCTACGGCGAGCGAGGGCAGCAGAACAAAACGATAGATAGAAAAAAGGGTCCGGGCTGCAGAGAGTGGCCTGATCCCCGAGAACAAAGTACCCCCCAGCCACCAGTGATCGTGCACGCATCAAAATCTATTTCACCAATGTTGCTGGCCGCTTAATTTGCAAAGTAATTAAATTTCTCAACAATTTTCATCGCGGTGCCTATTTTGTTCGAGGGTCTCATACCAGCACCTCAGCGGCCGGCCGGCCAGGTGATAAGACTCGATTCGCGGCAATCTCCCCGCCAATCGGCACTCCCCGATCCCCGGCCCTCCGATCGGCTACGTCAGTAATTAGCCGCACAGCCTAACAGCTGTGGGAATTCATTTCCATATCGAACGGTGCATCCGCGATCATTCTCCTAAGTACGACGATCTTCAATCAGAGTCGATCGTCCATAATTCATGGGGAACCACTCGATGGCGAACGGCCGACTTTTTGTGGTCCCCTCCGCGAACCGGAGGATGGTCTTGGGGATCGTTTCGTTTTCTTGATCGAGATCAAGCGGGGTGATCGGTTCGATGCATGTTCTACGAGAACACGTCCAGAAAAGTAATTAATCGATGATTGGATGGCCTGGACCCGGTGCGGCTATTAATGGCCGTTGTGTCTATGATTGATGGAAGTGTTCGCTTTCCCTCGGGCAACATTTGCTTCTCTTGTTCATACTTTTTCTACTTTCTGTTTTATTTTGGGATAAGTCTAGGATTTGGGACTTTCTCATGGAATATGGGTCATGGCTGGGGTTTTTTGTTCGAAAAGAATGTCTTTTTGAAGAAGAAAAGAATTTCTTTTCAAATGCAAAAATTCAACAGTCATTAATTGTACTAACTTTGTCAGTAAATCGTTGACTTTAGCAGTAGTTTTTACTTTAGTATTTTTAATTTATTGTAACAGCCGTATTCATAAAAATTAATTGTAATTTATATAGCCTTTACAACGAAAGTGTTGAAAAATTTGTTCATAAACATCCAATATCGTTAAAACACTCTTACAACAGCATCGTAAATTGAAAGAATTCACAGAAGGCTCTCGCCTACTTTAATCAACCATTTAAAAAAAACAGGATTTTAACATATTATTTCAACTAAACAACGCTAAAACTTATTTTAATTCTGTGTTAGTCACAAAGGTTTTACAGCGAGTTTATGAATAGTGTATTTAAAACGCCCACTAGTTTTAAAGAGGATTGTATGTAATGAAAGCTAAATTCATGCGCTTGTTTGAATCTTCCGCTACTGACCACAGAGCTGGTTTTAGTGTATCTATGCACTACTGAGTTGCAATTTTATTTTAAAAATTATTAAATATTATTTTTGTTGTACCTTCAAATATATGTTCAAACAGATATTACTCCTTAAAAATCGAACAATTTAAAGGTTGAAGTGAACATACCTTTTAATTCGAGAAATATTGAGTTCAGTTAAAGTTTCATGTATTTTAAGAAATCTAGGCGTATACGATGATTCTAAAATAATCTCAAAAGGTCAGTGTCTTACTTTTATTATTATTATTACTTGTCTCCTTTAAATCGACAATCTAGATTTAAATTTAAATTCTGAAATTATTATTATATAACATATGTATTTATTTGAAATTGAGACTTTTGTTATTCTGAAGTGCTTAAAACACAAGTATTAATTTTATGTATGTACATACATATATAATTAGGTAAATTTAGAAAAGATTAATATTTTTCACAACATATGATAAATTTGTGAAAATTTTCATTCATACCAGTAGTTACTTTTTTTGCAGTTTGTAACCTTCATAATTTAGAAACTTTGCTGGTATTAGTGTTGTCAACAGTTTTTGAATAATATAGTTTGATTTTCTTTCCCAAGATTCGGTAACATTATATAATCAAATTGTTTTCTATTGTATGGTATGTGTCGGCTTGTGTTGGAAAATCGAGGAAACTCAAAATAGCTTAATTAACTTTTGAACAAAATTAGAAATATGTAAACCGAGTGACAGAGGTTATGTTTTTATATTGTTATAACATCGCATCGAATTTAAACCTAAAAGAGATATAGTTACCCTGTTGGAAACAAAATCTGGGTCATACTTCTAATAAACGGAACTAATTCCAGGAAGGTTATTAGATCGCCTAAGTATGATTGCGGCGAGTGTACAAATCAAGCGGGAAAAATTAACAATTTCCACAGAACTATGTGGACATAATTGCAATAACCATTCGCGGCAATCAGAGTAATCTGCAAATGACTAATACTCGTGCATACCGCGGCGCAGGGCCAATTATGACTTCGAAATCGGTGCGCAGGTCATTAGCGAATTTGTCGTCCTTCTGCGTGCCCAATAAATGAAATAAAAACTGCTGCTGGTCTAATTCTTTTCGGTTAATTTGAGTGTCCCCGCATAGTTGGATAATAAACTTAAAATATGGTGGCGCCTCCAATGACTTCAAATTAGGAAAAGCGGGTAATTCGAAAAATTACAAAGTTTATTTCGTGACGGTAGTTCCATAAAGCATTAAAAGCGACTCTTGGCGCAGAAATTCCTCGCCGATGGATTGCTCTGCAGCAGCCTTACCGTGTGGAAAAGGAAGTTATTGCAACCCCATTATAATCGCGTATTGATGTAAATTGCGCATTATTCCAAATAGCGGCCATCATTTGATTTCTAAGTCGTCACCTGGCCGGACTCTGGTATGTGGAGTGGCTGCATGTGCTCCTTGGAGTTGCCGTCATTAATACAAGAAGGTCCGCCGTTCTTCGTTCACAACGCGACCTAAGAGATTCCACTCGAAAATGAGTGATGTTTGCTTTTAGCTGGGATAATGTTTTAACAACGTCTAACGGTGGCTACGCTGCAAACCACGACCGCGGAGCCACTGCAGCAGCTCGAACATTGGTTGCCCCGCATCCCACTTCTGGCACCAAGTGCCGAACAGGAACAGCATTTGAGAAAACATTAAAAACACGGCAATTGCAATTTAAGGCTATAAGTGGACGACAAGGCGACTGCACTTCTTCTCGCTGAATGAAGGCCGGTTCCCAGGTCACTTCGGTGACCATTTTTGCAAAAAACTTCATATCTTCGCTTCTTCTGATTGCTGAGCCATTTATAATTTTTCCAATTGCAATTAAAGTGGCCTGGCTCTCGAGGAGAATTTTATCGCGCTTTTGCCTATTCATCACAACAACTACTGTGCGGCTGCAAAGATTGCGATTCCTGCGTATTCGCACCATAACACTTTTGGAGCCAATTGAAATGTTTTCAGGAAATTTTCACTTTAGATTAAGCAGCGTGCAGAGTAGGAAGAGGTGGCAGGGCTATCTTTGGGTTAATTGGCCCGTAAATAATTGACCGACAACGCATAATGAGCGCAAATGAAATTATTTATGGTCTTGGTGCGCAGATGTGCTTTGGGTGCTTTTATTAGTTTTTATAGTATATGCCGTGATTTGACTTCTGCAGTAAAGAATACGATTTGATTGCTTATCTGGTTGCATTTAGTGCCACACTGATTACAAGATTTGCAGTTTCTGGTTCTTAGTATGTAACGTTCGCTTATATCTTTCATTTATTATTTCCTATGTGAATTTGTTGGGTTCTCTTTTTGAATATAGGATTTTTATTATTTTATTTTAATACGATAGTTTGTTGCCATCTATGTATTGTGCATTCGTCGTACGAACAAGTTATTCACAACCTCATAACGCGTTGATTTTTTTAAAATTTAACTTAAAAATTGCAAAATAAAAGTATACCTTAAATAATAATGTTGCGTCTGCCCTTTTAATGTTGCAATAAGATTACCCTAAGAAACCTAATCTTCCAGGAGCCAAACGTACAGAATGTGGTATTATTTATAATATATAGTACTTGAAGTCATGCAAAACAAAAAAGAAATAACTTTTTTATATCATCTTATCGCTGTTCCCATTAATTGAGGTTTGCTCAAAACAGGCACTAGAATGATGAAAAAAGGAGTCAATAAGACTGATTTTATATAGAAATCATTAATATACTTTTTATGGAGTGACAGTTGATGGAAATACGACAACACTAAATTTTGATGAAAAGGTGTTATAAGTCCAAGTTTCAAGTAAGCAATAACAGATGCGATGGTGTTGTACGAATACCTTACTTTTCCAATATCAAGTTATCACTTATAAAGGTAGCAACAAACTAATGGTATAGAAATTGCTTATATTGTTTAATTTACTTAAAACTTTACATTTATCATGATTTGGCGAACGATGAACTTAAATTTATAAATTTTTCTGTCACCAGTTCCTTAGCCATAACTTTGATGTATATGTATTTACAGTAGAGTTAAAATTTACAGCTACGGAACCAGTATTTTAAACTTCTACCTATTTTTCCACCAAAAATGTACATTTTATAAAAAAAATCATTTGTAGCACCTTTTGGTGAAAAAGTTATTTAGTTCAACGAAATTGCACACCGTATAAATGCGTTATTTATAAAATACAAAGCAACAAAAAGTAACTCTTTCATTTTAAGTTAGTATACTCCAGCCTTTTACGTCACTTGTGCGTCACCGAAAACGTTAAGTAAAGAAAACTATGCAACGTGCAAAAGTATATACCTTCATTTTACAATGCGAGGGGGAAGTTTTTTACTAGATCAGAGAGAGCGAGGCTGCACTAGAAGGGAGCAAGAAAATAGGAACAAAGTGTTACTTTTGCTCTCAACTCAAATCAGTGGTGTAGTCTAAGAAATGTTTTTGGAGGAGCTGTAGGATTTTATGAATTTTTACATTAAGCGTATTTCTTTTATATTGTTTCATTTCAAATTCTTGTTAAAAGAAAATTTTTGATAATAGTTAAAGACCTTATTCAAAAATAAATTAGTTCAAATTTATATGGTATATGCCCCTTCTTCTCTCTACATGATAATTTCGGCCTGCACTGAAATCACAACTATTTAAGTGAACACACTAACACATCAGGAAAGTTGGGTCACCAAAGTCGGCTAATGACGTATCCAAAGGCAAAAACACAAACAAAAAAAATAAAGAAATAAAAACAAACATACAAGTAAATAAAACTATAAAACAGGTGCAAATTTCATTTTCAAATATTAGTGGAAAATTCAGATCATATTTCATCAGTTTTGTGAGAAATGGGTTCAATTAAGGTTCTATTTCTTCTGTTCGCTTATCAATTTTGTGTTTGCCTAAGTGTCTATAAAGGTGACTTCGTGGCAGAAATTGAGGAAAATAGTGATGAATATCCAGTTATAAAAGCGTATTCTAAAGAATTTCCATACATGATCGAGATTCTTCATTATGATCAACATACTTGCGGAGGGAGCTTGATAGCACTGAATTTTGTGATTACAGCAGCACATTGTTTTTCAGAAAATATAACTGATATAGAACTGACCCACTATAAACTCGTTGCCGGAAATGAATTGAGAGCAGATATATCTGGGCCAATGTCACAGTGGCGTAATGTGAAGGAGGTTTTTCAGCATCAACTCTATAAATACCCTAAAGGAGATTTAGCCCTTGCTCGGACAGATTCTGTGTTTTCTGAAACTGATTACGTAAAGCCTATAAACCTTCCAGAAGGCTTCGGGACTAACAGCTTTAATGGAATAACTGTTGTGGAAATAGGCTGGGGAGTTACAGAAAATGCTCTACTATCCGATGTTCTTCTCAAGACACAAAGCTACGTTACACATTCCAGACTATGCGTTAGCCAATGGTATCAAATGTGGCTTCCTCATCAACATATATTATTGTGTATTAAAGGATACCAAAAGGGGGGTTTCTGCTTTGGAGATTCTGGTGGACCTGTTGTGGTCCATGATAAGCAAGATCCTAGTGCAGATATTCTTGTAGGAGTTCATTCAACTGGCATTTCAGAAAATCAAACAATTTGTAAACTAGAGACGCCACATATTGTGGGCAATGTCGTCATGTTTCTTAAATGGATCAATAACATAATTAAATAATACAAGTTTTGAAAACTAAAAGATTGGTAATATTTATTGTATTTCGGAATATTTCTTCTGTGGATTGCATTTGAAGTCTATTAAAACTACAGATGTACCCCTAACAATACTATTATTATTAGTATAGTAGAGTAGTATTAGATAGGAGTGCATCTTATGATTTCTTATTTATTACAATTTTGTTATCTTGGAGTTACTGATAACTTTGCTATTATTCTGCTCACGATGATTTGATGAAGATTTGATCATTGTTTTATCTATCTATATCTGTCAGTTTGGGATTTAGTAGGCGTTAAGAGCTATAATAATTTTTCTTGAAGCATCGGACTTTAAATTATCATTCATAGAAAAAATATATAACAGAATAAAAGAAGGAATATAAAACTCGTTCATTTTTACATCAGTAAAGCGTTTTCTTAAAAATTGGTTAGGTGTAAAGTGAAAGTTATAGATGGTAAAAAAAATCAATTTATAACTAGCTCGCTTGATGCATTACAAATCTGCTAAATTACTACATAATTACAAAAAATATTTTTTGTTAATGCAACATCATTACAATTACATTGAATTTATTAGTTTTTAATCGATCATACCAAATTTTTTTATTGCACATTTCGTGAATTAGTAATATACGTGTCGATGGTTATTAAATATATTCTTATCTATTTATCAATCTATCCGCTTTATATGTTGTTTAACACCCTATAATCCCCGGATTAGTCAATCAGCTTAAGATAAATTGATTTATGGACGTGTCGAAATCAACGAACTCATCATACAGAAAAAAAAATGAAAAAGAAAATTAGTCATACTCGCCTCAATAAAAATTTTCTCAAAACATACCAGCGAATAGTTTTATATTTAAATCTCTTTGAGGTACTTTCGTCTTAAAGATCGAATTTCACGGCGATGTAGAAATTCAAGAAAAAAGACGAACTAAAGACCTCCTCATGATCGTGAGTCTCCAATAATTGGCACATAAATGTCAAATTGCTGACTCATATCGATCACGTTTTTTTTATTCATTTTATTATTATTCTTTTAATTCCCTGATCTATTGCGGATGTCGGCCAACATTTCTATGTCACGAATAAGTTGTACGAACAGACCCAGTAGACACCTTCTCATGTTGATGCACGTTTTATCTTATCCCTTGTTTGATTTTATTAGTTAACACTCTGCAGAGTCTCGCGGGATCGAGGAGCAACAGTGTGACATGATCGTAAATAATAGCAGCATCGAATGGTGTCGCTTGAAAAAATAAAATAATATATAATTTTGTGAAAATGCGAAAATATATTATATTAATCCGGTAGTCATGCGCGGTAATAGTTATTTTAAAAAGGTGTGCACTGGTACTCATAAATCTCAAAGATAAATGCATCGCACCGAAAACTCCCATTGTGGAGGTCTTAAATCTTCGAGCATGTTTTAGTCCTTGTTTTTTCGACCACCCGATGCAGTTCTCACTGTCCAAATCGCCATTAAGGTAAAATATACGGCGAAGTCGCACATTTAGCAATTTTCCCCATATTGCCGAGAAGGAAGAGTGCAAAGAAAGAATCAATCAGGCTCGCCATCTGGCTAATGCTCTTCAACGTGAAGATAGAATTTACGCTGCACGACGACGGCGAGATGCGATGCGACGGGCAGGTAGCGTCGGGAGATGCTGACGATGACCTGGACCAGCCAGATGCATCTGAGCTGCCGGTGCCTTCAGTGTGCGGTAATCGCCAGTTAGAGGTACCTTTCAACTACCCATAATGATCATCTTCACTTGATTTCTACCATTTACACAGACAATTAATCCGCCGTAATGCTGTTAATTTTAATTCCATTAAACGTTTCTCTTAATTAATTAAATTAATGGCGCTGTTCACATGGAATGTGTGCCACAACTGTAAGATGGTGGCGCGAATGCACATCCAGCCTCTTTGGGATCGTGATGGACCCAATGTTTGACTGATTCTGCTCAATTTCTTCGGCAGTCATTGAGTTATCTATTTTTTATACTATTTCTCGGTAAATGAATAATCTGAAAATTAAGAAAAAAAAAACATCGAAATACTTCTCGGCTGCATCGACTACTGTTGCAATTGCGCGCGCATCTCGATTTGAGTGGATCTCAAGAAATTTATCTCAACGATGCGCTTCTGAGATCCATTGACGAGCTACGGCGAGATTTCTCATGTCATGTATACCATTCGTTGTCTTTCTGGAGAACATTCAATCAAACACGTTTGCATGTTACGTGCTCTATGGACACGGAAATGACAATTGATTTACATCAAATGATCTTGGGAGTGATAAAACTTTCCCGTAAATATTCCCTTCTTCTTCGTCTTGAGAATGGTAGTAGACATGGTGGGCACTAATGACAAAACCTCTATGAGCGCTAATTTACAAGTCGGGAAATGCTGTTAATTGAAAAGTGAAGAACACATGGAAAACGAAGCTAAAGATAACGAAAGTGGAAATGGACAACGAAAATATTATGAGGATAATATGGAAACTTGCTTCAGGTGCTTCAGAAATTTTTCGTAACGACATTATTGAGAAGGTATGGTAATTGATGGGCTTTTTGTTCGGCCAAATGGGGAAATTTTGTTATGAACTGAGAAATGCAGTTTGGATGAGTACTTTAATTAACTCCATGAATGTAGATGTCATAAGTTTTGGAATGTAGTAAGGTGAGAGGATGTTTATGTTCGTCTGCTATGTGCAAAATGTATGTATGCAATTATACAGTGAAGTGCCATGATCATTTGGAGCAGTCGTTTTGCAATTTGAAATATCATTTTAGGCTTAATAATAAAAGTTATCTAGGCGCAGTATCGCAATAGTAGAAGTAACGAGACAAATACGTTAAACCCCTTCTGGGACGAATGTTTTTTTAAACGTGTAGAAAGTGGTATCTCATTATATTTTCTTACTTATTTCTTACTACTAGCTCTAATATATACATATACAAATAATGTAAATAAAGTGCTATAAGTAAACAAATTAAGAAAGGTCATTTTACAAATTATATTTTTAAAAAAAGGAATTATTAAAACTGATCAAATTTTATACATTGTATAATTTATTTATAAAAGATATATCTGAAAGGAAACTTCGCGGTAATGGGAGGCAGCTTTGAAATATTTTGAGAGCAGTTAATTTAAAGAAGAATAAAATTCTTTTTGTTTTTTTGTTGAAATATCATCCAGAGAATAGTTTCTTAGTTAGAATAATTTTAATTCTAATAAACTAATCGAAAATACAATTTGTCAATATGCCTGAAGGGATTAAGAGTTTTACAAAAACCAGATTGTATTAAACCACCTTTTAAGTTCCTAGTTTCAGAACAAAGATGAAATTAGGTTCTATGATTGAGGTGATTTTTTTCCTATTTCCGAACGATATTTAGTTCAACTTTGAAGATTCTATATATGTGGACGACGTTTTTCAGATACGTATGCTATAAAACATTTTCGTTTTTAGATTTCGATTCTATACAGAGGATACAGGGGCACGCATTAACGGGGGTAAGTATTAACAGGCCAATTGTTGCCAAACAACACACAGGCAATTGAAATATGTAAGTTTGCTGGTATCGGCGAATGATCATAGACACGTTGCAACCAGTAAATCACTGGACTAATGCCATGGACCAAAGTTGCATGTAAGGTGTAAATTTTGTTAGGTAAGTGAACAATTTTTGGTTGAAGGGTTTTGATTTTTGCCTTGATTATCTACATATATAAAAGAGACTGAATTTATTTTAAATGCAAGAATATCTTATCTTGTATCGTACTATGTTACAATTTTATCGCATTATCAATGCTATTTTATTTAAAATATTTATTAATTTGTGAAAAATCGACCTGTGGGCCAAGTGTTAACAACCCAGACGGTGTAAGTATTAACAAGTTAATATTTACCACGTTTGTATTTTATGCAACAAAAATAATGATTTTCATTTTCTTATAAGGAAGTTCGTGACGCGACTTAGCAGAGTGAGGACTTCCGACATAAAAATAACTCTGGGCAGTATTTTTTAGGAAATATTTATGAGTTGACAGCAGCAGAAATGTTGGATAACAATAGAAAATATTAACAAGTTCCAGCGGAGTTAAATATTTACTTTGTGACTTGTTAGAAACATGTTAAATATGATACTTTGTTTTAGTTTGTACTCAAATCTAAATAATATTATCATAATCATAACAAAGTACTTATACTAATAACTACCTCAAAAGTGGGACAAGTAACTTTTTTGTTAAATCAATATTTTCATAGAAAGTACAAAGGATACGTACGATTTTTTTTATCAAATATCATAGATAGTTGACGCTTCATTAGGTATAAAGATTATATATTTAACTAGTTCAATATCCCCTAAATTAATAAAAACGTAAAATTTGTTAATAAATACATGTTCCTATCTCCTCTATTAGGCTAAAAATTTTTATTTTGTACTAGTTAAATGATAATTAAAACTTGTGTTAAATTTTTATATTTTGTGGACACTTAAAAGAATTGTAAAGAAGCATTAGAAAGAATGAAGATGTGAATAATTTTTCCAGTGGTATTTATCTTTAATCTTGTACGAGTAGGACTTAGGCATAAATTGATGTTACATTTTAATATAACCCTTTGAACTATGAAGTCACCTCTGGCGTGACAAAACTATTTTGCCCTAGAACTCTCTCTTTGGCACGACATTTCATATATAAAACAAATTTGTGGGAAGCAGTTTCATTTAAAAAATGCTTTGAAATTATGTGTATGTACATAAATGTCTTGTATTATAGAATTCTCAGCATAATAATATTAGCATTCCTTATCAAATGTTCAATTTTCGAAAAGGCGCGAAACGACGGGGAAGACCCTCAACATCAGACCACGAAAATCGATTAGATGGTAAATTACATATACTAATGGCAGATCCTCAGGGCAAACATAATGATTGCCTAGTATGTTCAAATCGAAAAACTTGCGACAGGAAACTATTTTTACATGTAGGACATTATTTTAAAAGGTATACCATACTTTAAAATAATATAAATAACGATAAACTGAATATTCGTATTTTGATGTTATACATTCTTTATAAACAATCGTTTTGTTAATAAGCCATTAAACTTTAAATAACTGCAGGCAATTACTTCATAACTAACATGTGATATCAAAACCAGAAAAATTAAATCAGAGTTGGCTGAGAATAAAATAGAAAAGCAATTATAGTGCAAAGGCATAAATATAACATATTCTATTTCGTTAAGTGTTCTCCAAAATATTATAACAATTTTAATTAATTACTGTCAATTATTTATCGAGCCATAAGAACGGTATCAAAGCAGCTTCTTCGGCTTTTACTGGTGCATATCTCAGGGTTTCTCGCATCTTCCAGAAATGCGATCGCATAAAGTTTTCCGATTTGCAGCCGCCATAAAATTGCGGACTCATTTAGTTGAAATTAATTGCATTCCGAAGTCGGGGAACATGCCTCCCACCTCCGGCATTTCGATCTCTGTCAACTTTGAAGCGGCCCAAAAGGAAACCTGCCCTTGCGGGAGCGCATCAATGCCACTCTGCGGCGGTTTTTGCCGCGTCCCCGGCATGCGGGGCATTTTAATTCAATAAATATAATCGAAACATAAATTTCTCTGGCTTTAAAGAGGCTTGATCGTAAAAAGCGTTTCGCTTTTTGTCTCTGCCCTCTCGCTCCTTGGTTTATGTTTTGTCGGCTTGTTGTTTTTGTCCTGACGCAGCCGAAGCGTAAGCTGCCTTGCAAAAATGCGCAGCGTTGAGGGCCCGGCAAAGTTCGACCGCCGCGATGAGACCGCGCGGCAATTACAGCGGTTCAGTGGAATTTATCGGATGCCAAAACCTTGTAGTCATCCCATTTCACGGCACATTATCAAAAAGTCGACGAACAAATTATTTTGATTGCATTTTTGGGAACTGTTTGGTGGACGGTTGGTCCGGGGCGACATTTATGAAGTGGACCGGGGCGGCATCAAAGCCCAACCGCACGCACCAGACATCGTGTTGCGCGGTGATTTGTCCATGCGACATTGCGAAAAATCGGATGCAATTACTCAGGCCAGGTGCAGGGGGATCAGCCCTGCTAAAATACCTGTCCGAGTGCCGTCCACCGCCGATCAAATCTATCATCAGGCCGCATGGGCTTTCACTCTGTCAATCCGCCGACAATCAATTAACGACATCATTAAGTCGGCGAGGGTATCGGCGGCGGCCCGCGGCCGATGCGGTCCGACTCCGACGACCGGCCACCCGAACCAATCATCCGCCCACGCGGCCTGTTAACTCCGAGACACTGAATCTTGCGCCGACGGACGTGTTTCCGCGCATCCGTCTCCCAGCGATGCAATAATTATGAACACTTCGTTTCATATTTACAACCTACGTAACAATTTTCAGTTTCCTATACATATTAACTGAAATGACCTGACTGTCTTTACTCGATATACATACAACAAACAGTTCTGAATTTTTCAATATTTCTGCATTTTTTTAGGGACCGAAAAAGAACGTTATTTCTGAAATTTAAAACAAGTTAAGGCCTTACGTATGTACGTCCAGGATTTTCAAAAAAATGGATTTTTTTTGTTTTATCATATTGTTGTTCAATATAGTGTTAGGCTTATTTTTGGAAAAGCCGATTGTAAAAGTTCTCCATAGATCCAAAGTTGTGGTAGAAAATGTGACTGCCCAACGAGAGTTTGGTACACGCAGGTAGCTGTCCTTAAAAGTTTAAACGCATTTTTCTCGAAACTATATTACTTTTTCCGAAACGGTCGACATGATAACTCATACAGTTTTTAATATTTTTTGATGCGATTTTTTTAAAATACATATTTGAAATCGTTTTCTCTATAGTCCATCGAGCCGGATTTTTGATATTTCAATTTTAAAATTTAGGACAAAAAACGAATGTTTTTTTAAACTGCCATAAATTGCTAAATTTTTCGAAATTCAAAATTCCGGCTCGATATACTATAACTATAAGTTTATTTTACAAGCATTTTTTTACATTTTGCAATTCGATCAACATTTACTGCAGATATAATGTCCACCGTGAAGCAAGTTTTTTTCTTAGTTTTGTGAATCACGTGATTATTTATATAGTAATTGTTTATACATATTAATCTAAAATAAATTATTTCATTTGTAGTCTTATTTAGATTCAGTAATTCTTTGTATGAAAGGTTTAATTTTTTTTCGGCTAATTTGCACTTCTAAGTCTCTCGATAATTGCTGCGTTTCATTGGGCCTGGCAAACTATTTATTTGCAAATACTTGGAAGTGCCACGAACTACAACATGCTGTTGGCTGGAGGTAACATAGTTGAGTATAAATTTCATATTAGTTAAGCGATTTTTTTCCGTTAGGAGGTTTTTATATTTTCTAGTGGCCCATGGATGGATTAAAGTAACTTATGGTTATGTTTTATTAGAATGACATTTGCTTGTTTTCATTTTTGAACTCTTACAGCATAATAAATTGTGCAATCTGGGAAAACGAAAGTGAGGGCTAATTAAGAATCACAATAACAACAATATAAACTAAATATGGGTGAGTGTCTTAAAAGATTTCTTATCAAAGCTGAATGGACGTAACTTACATAGTTTTAGATTCAATATATCGGCGATAGCGACTTTGAAGAAAGTATTTTGTTCACTTTATCGTCTATTGACATTTTAATTTGATGTTAGGAACTATGTACCTCCAGTCAGAAAAGCTTCTTTCCATTGAACATGTACTCGCAAGTATTTGTGAATACTTTTCCAGGACCAATGGAACGCAGCAAATCTTTATGAAGTAATTTTTACTCTTCGGTCGGTTGATAATAAAAATAAAAGTTGGCTGATAATCATTATTATGCATTTCATATTTTTTTGATCATAAGTATTACAATCTTACCTATTTATTTGAATACAAATGATGTCGCATTTTTGATTAATTTAAAAAACCAATTGTTTGACGTTTTATAACGACATGGTAGTGTAATACTATTTGTAGAAAATGTTAAATATTTCCTGTGTGCTATGCATTTCTAGGAATTCTTTGTCTCAAATCCAAAATTGAAATTAAGTTTACTATACAAAAATAAAGTATGAACGTTTTCTATGTTTTTTAGAATAGTGGCGAATTGAAGAACTACATATTGTTATACTTTCAATCATAAAATTAAATTTAAAGACAAAATCTCTATCGGTGCAATAATTGTACTACTACTTAGAATCAGTATGTGTATTGTATCTCTGTTAGGTGTTCCTTGTTGTAGAATTTCTTGATTTCTTAAAAAGTTTAGGACGCGACAACACACATTCTTTTTATTTATTGAATATTTAAGATACCGTTTTTATTATCTATGAAATAACGAATAGTTGAATAAGTTTTCTAACAACTTTTAAGTTTATTTTAGCAAAATATAGTGAACGAAGAGGTTAAATTCGCAGGTAAATTATAGGTACACACATCTATACATATATTACATAAATTCTGCATTTATTTATTTGATATTTTAGCAATTAACTTCAAATTGCTAATGGTTTCTTATTTTTTTAATTTTAAATTGTATTGCGGGTTGTAAATATATGATGAAGTGTATTATTGCGGAAAATGGTCCAGCGGCAATGCTGGGTAATAACCTGTAAGTCATGACGCGTTGCGCTGAAAGATCGCACAATTTGACCAGCGTGCGGCGCATAATTCTCGCAGCATGCAAAATCGCATCGGAGCAGCGGCCCACATGCACACCTTGTCGCGCCGCCTTGTTGATAGGACCGATCTCGCGGTGATCTTGCGGTGATCTCGCGAGATGTTGGTCCATATATCGGGCCTCATCCGCTGCTGACAGGCCCCCACAAAGGAAGGCGGACGCGATTTTCCGATTTTGCCTACTTCGGTCCAGCGGCAGCGTCATTTATTACAAGCGGGCCGGAGCAGCCGCGGCGGGACCGGCGTATCTCTCCCCGGACCAGCCGATATTTACGTGACAAATTGAACGCGGAGATAAATGGCGGTGGCAGAATAAATCAATTAAAACGCAAACGCACGGCCAGAGTTCTCTGGGGCACGGTGTGCGCGACCCCGGCCAGTCGCTGCGTTGATCAGCGGCGCGGCGGCGGCGCGATCGGGACCCGCTGCCGTTGTGGGCAGTCCGCTTCTGGGAGTCGCGTCGCGGCCTGAAAGGCCCCTTCGGAGCCTTTCTGCGTCGGCATTTAAATTGCCGAGAGGCTGAAAGGCCGATTTCCCTCCTTCTGGCAGAATCTATCCAACATATTACACATAAATATATGCATATCCGCTGTCTGTCTATCAATCCCTGGATGCTTGAGGAATTCCAGCTGCCAAGAAGAAGGAGACCGCGAAAGTGAATGAGCGCGCACGAGCGCGCAAGGGGCGCTAGACGCGGTGAGATATTGCCACTCTCGGTGATTAATTAATTTATCTATCTCCGACACTTGCCAGGCCATTAGTCATGCCCGCCAGCCTCTTTGAGGTGCACCCTGTGCTTGAAGGAGCCTGTGCCACGGCTCTGAGACTCTTCGACGGAATTTCCATTTTGTCTAGCAGCCCAAAGTGGTATATGTACATGCGATCTGATGTCGGAAAATTTTTTTCGGTTTCTGCAGACTTTTTGATCAGTTGTTGCGTGTTGCTGCGATTGGACATGCTTTGATGCCCGATTGCATGAATTGGACACTTTTTGGCATCCAGTCTTCACGTTTCCTTAAGATAGAGTCTTAAAAGGCCACGGCGGACCATTCGTTACTATTCACGACTATTCGCCCTTGTGTATCTGCCGTATGCATGTACATACATATACACATGTTAATTACCCGAAATGATAGAGTAATAAATATTTTATTAAGTCGTGTATCTACTTCCGAACGGAAATAATTGGTATTTTTAAAAGTTCACAATACATATATATGTATATATGCATGTACATATGTATATTCACAATATATACATATGTACGTATATATAGACATATACACATTTACACGAAAGAATGGATAATTTAATTACACATGTTACGGTAGCTCCACCATTTTTATGGTCTGAGATTCAGTTACATTTTCAAAAAATTCAAATAAAGTATGCCTATTTTAATGTTCGTTTTAATATACATAACTTAACTTAATCCCATCTTCAAGATTTCTGCACCGTAAATAATTTTAATTTCTTTAAAAGTAGGCAAAGGGTATGTATCTATTCATATATGAGCTGTTTATTTTGAAAGTGATTGAACGTAGTTGAAAAAAAAACACAAATTCATGCTAATTTTAATAACCAGTGAGTACTGTAAACAATTAACGCATGAATTCGCTGTGTATATGAATTCAAACAATGTTTTTAAAATTATTTATGTTGGTGGGAAACAATTTCCAACTGTGTTTTATTTATTTGAAATTTTCTGTATCTAAAGCAACCAAAGTGTTCGACACTTGCTGGGCTTTCCAATTTTGCTTTTAAATTTTCTCGCTTTCACAATTATTAAATTAATTTTTTCTATACTTCATAACATGTTCATGTTCGTGGTACCGACGCTGGCAGCTCACATTTTAAACACCATCGCTAACGTGTAATTAAAGGACCTATCAGGGTTCCTATAAAAGGACGGTGCGTTGTGAATAGATGGGAATGTAGGAATTTTATAGTAGGTACTTCGTTTAATATATGAATATTACTTAAATCAAAGAACAAAATTTTCGTTTTTACGGAAGAACTTTTAAAGAGCAATAGCAAATTGCGTGCACATTGTACGGAACATTTTATAGTTTGTAGTTTAATAAGTAAAATTCAGAATGCTTTTATGTTTCAGCATGTATTTGTGATTTTCGACATGAATCTATAATATTACTGCTTCAATGTGTAGATTTGTACTACTAATTTATTAGTAAAAATCAAAATATTTTTGAAATAAAATGTATTACGTTTAGAAGAAAAATCGCGAATGATTTTTCTTTTCTACTAAAAGTATACTCCTTTCAGTTTCTCGCTAAACATCTCCTCCCTTATAACAGTAAGCTGCTTGTCGTCAAATACATTTACAATTATGCATTTTGGACCAACCACATCCTGAAAAGAATTACTGCCAATTGGCTTTACTGTCTTTCGACAAGCCATCGATGAGATGAACGTTCCCAAGCCATACTATAGCGTGAAATCTGATAAAAACCGGATAAATGCGGCAAATCCCTCCTTTGATTGACACATTTCATGTAAGTCCGTGGATATGGACAGAAAATTACCATAAGCACATTGTCCAGACAAAAAGACGATGTATGCCGGCATCGACCTTGTTTGGGTGCAGTCATTATTCTCAAAGTGCACTTAAAAGAGGCATTTGCACGTGTGAATCCCCAGACAGCATCGCTAATTTCCCCAGAGATCTGTTGGTCCTCTATGGCGAATCATGTCCAAGTCGTCATCTGCGAACTTCATTAGCCTCACAGCCGGGGCCGTGGGTACTTTAGAAGGCATTTCCCCCTGTGGATGTACCTCACCGACTCCGGTCGCGACTATTAGGTGCCCCTGTGCCCGGGGTTTAGCAACATAAAGTCTCTGGGCATAGTGTCGCCTCATATGCTCAATGGGCTTCATCTGTTTCGCGGCGACACTTCGTCAACCGAAAGGAAAGATAGTTAAAAAAAAATTATGTGTCTGTCGCAGTGTCCACTATGTCTATCAACTTTTCCAATGTCCGAACGCAGTCTCACACCAGGAAAAAACCTGCGGCCGCACGACGCCCAGTGACTAAAAAGGTTATTTCGCGGTGAATAATTTTCCCTTTAATGGTGTTTTAATGATCAAGACCGCGTGTGCAAGGCACATTCCAGAAAGAGTTGCGAAGTCGTCATATAGCCCTCGTCTTCCAGCCCCCGGAAGGTGAGACTGGCCGCTCGACGTCGCTTGAGACGAGAGGAGATAGTCATCAATGTTTAGACGAGTCGTCGTCATTTTAATCAGCGAGATGCTAATTAACCACATGATGGTAGGTCGTTGCGATCAATCTCAACGGCCGCTTCGATGGAAGTTCTTGCCGCTGCAAATATGGCTGCCAAGTTTTCGCATTGTATATATAACACAATTATATTATTGTAATGCAACCAAATTTTAACAAAAAATACAAAGCATATAAAATCACTGAAAAATGTGCATTTTGCGTCAATTAAATGAAGGATTGATTTATGCAAACTGAATGGAATGCGTGGTTGTTAGTAAGTTGAATAGTTGAAAACCGTATTTTCACTTTATATTAAAAAATAAATATGAATTCGAGAATTTCTTGTACTTAGTGAGCTGTTGTTTGATTTAAAAAATACTTCAAATTGGATTCTGAAAATTTTATTTTAGCACGAGATCTCACAATTTTGAGTCCTATACACGCTCTTTGCAGCGAAAATGCATTTTTTTATACAGATATATTTTTAGCTTTGGGAAAATTAAATAATGAATCGTAATTCTTTAATTAATATTTTATTGAAACTTCATACTTATATTTGTTGAATTTTTGGATTCATTAGTAAAAGATTTTACAGATTATGTGATTTCTCTTTTCAGTAAATATGTTGGTAAATTTGAAAATGAATAGAGATTGTATAGAAGGCACTAATACTATATGTACGTTTGTTTATAAGGAAAACTAATAAATTAAAAATGTTATCTAAAAACATTACCAACTACTCAGCCTTAGCCAGGTTAGCTAATTCATTTCTTTCATTTTAGTTGCAGCTGTGCCACACATTCAAATTAAGCGGCTCGTTAGGTTCCGGCATAAATCAAAGATCTTGGGTTTGCCACCAAAAGCAGACAAATTGCGAAAAGCCGGGGCAAGACGGTCTGTGATCATAACTCGCATAAATCCCATAAATCGCACCGCATTTCCCGGCACGTACCGACGCACAAATTGGCATTGCGGCGTACAAACTGTTCGCACAAAAACAGCAGAATAATAATAATAATGATAATAAAAATGGAAAAAAAAAGAAATATCAATTCCGCCAATCGCTGGTGATCCGCGCCAGGCAATTGCCGAGCGCGCCTATCGATCCGGGAGATCTCGCGGGCGAAATTTGCGATTTCCTTCACGCAGCGCCTTAAGATCTATCATTAGCCGGCCGGGAAAGAAGCGGAGCCGCCAATTTGGGCACAAATAAGACTTTTCCCGCGCTAATGTCCCGCGACCAATACCACCGGATTAACCAGTTCCGCTCGGCTTCTAGCTAATGGAGATTTCTAATAAAATCACAGACCCCACTTGGTTACTCCGGGCATGGGGAGACAATTTATTAGCGCCCCATAGCCAGAACGGGGCCCCGCACGGAACGAACGCCGAGCGCTATGATTAAAACATTTTCCTCACGATAAAAGCGCGCAGCTCTGCCGTTCCAGGGGATTTTTCGAGGGGCTCCGCCACCGGCCGGCGCTGGAACGGCGGCGGAGGCGGCCGATGGTGCCTTACCTGGGCCCCATGGAGCCCATAAATTTTTTACCTTACCAGGAGTAAATCGCCGCTCGGCGGTGGTGGGCGCGAGGCAATCTTCGCGGTGGGCCCAGTGCCAATTTGCGCTAAACGTGTCTGGTTAGTTGTGGGTGGACATTGTCCCAAAGGAGCTAGATAGCCGCTATCTGTCCGGCGGACTTCTGTGCCCGGGCCATCGTCGTCGCCGGATGGTAAATTGAGTTGCTCTATGGTGACTTTTCCAGAGGATTATTACTGTAATTGCGCGACAGTGGTCCACGGCCAGGATGCTGTTTGCTGAACGCTTTTATTGATGCCTCACCGGAATTTCGCCGCATGGCGGAAGAATTGTGGGTTTTTGTCCGTTCGCGGAACATGCAATTATCCAATCAATGGATGCATTGAGTGGCGCAAGAATTAAATTATCTCGACTAGCGCACAGTCTTTGAGGTCTCCTTTTACGAGGAAGATACATTTATCTTGCAATAG
This sequence comes from Tolmerus cingulatus, assembly GCA_959613345.1. Classification (NCBI taxonomy): domain Eukaryota; kingdom Metazoa; phylum Arthropoda; class Insecta; order Diptera; family Asilidae; genus Tolmerus; species Tolmerus cingulatus. Next base: position 20,222,323 of record OY390709.1, on the reverse strand, counting down.
ATTGTGGGACCTTTGAAAAATTATTAAATTTACGACATTTTGAGCACTAACAGCTATTAAAGCCTTATTACCATTTTACTTCAACATAATAACCACTTTACCATTTTGGTTAAACATATTGTTTATATTTTAGATAAATAGGATCTTTGCAAGCAAAAAATTAAAAATGAAAGTTCATTACTTTAATTTAATTTATTGTATTTAGTGGACCACATCGACTGTATTTCTAGTTTTATCTATGAGGCTCTTGATACTCTTACATACATATTTGTAGCTATGGCATAAATCGAGCTTTTATTTAATGACAAGCAACGAATAATTTGTTTAAGACTTGTATTTATCATAGAAAATATTAAAAATTTATAATTTTATATTATATTAGCGCGGTTACCCGGTTTCACCCGGTGAACAAATATTTTGGCCGCCGTATTGGTTCTGTCATGAATTCCAAACATTTTATAGTAAATTTGAAACTACCTCAAAATATCCATAGCACTAATTTTCATTTAAATTTGTTGAAGTTCGAAAATATTTGTACGTCGTATTGAATCCGCCGCCTTCTGAATTGCAAAGTTCGAACATATGTATATTCGTAATAAGGACATCAAAAAACACTTAAAAACCAACTCTCATGGCAATCCCTTGATATTTTCAAATTTTCGCCACCATCGGGTCTGCTACTTTGAAATTCGCGAATTATAAGTAGCTTATATGTTGGGACAGAATATGTAGTATTCTCACCCAAGAAAAGAACATGGTCGGATCCAACCTTTAGACGTGATCGGTTGCCCGGTTTCACCCAGTGTACAACAATTTTGGGCACTATTGGATCCGCAATCTTGAATGTCCAAATTTCGAACATAGATTCGCAATAATGACATTTAAAAATCCTCAAAATACCATTATTAATCTCAATCCCTTGATATTTTCAATTTTTGGCCGCCATCTTGGGTCCGCCATTTCAAATTCGTCGGAATATGTAGTACCCTCACCTAAATGAATACGATCGGATCCAGCGTTTAGGCATGATTGAGAAACTAACAAACACACAAAACTTCTATTTTATACATGATTACTGCAAAATTTCTGATAGGATTTTGAGTTTAATCCGTCAGAGGCACTCCAATAAACGATTCAATCTGTCTTGCAAATTTATAACATTTGTAATTTTGGTTTTCAAAACGTCCTATAGCATAAACTATGTACATATGTATGTATGTCTAAATTTTAGTAGCAGTTTGTTTCCTTAAGTCATAGTTGGGAAAAAGTTACAGAATACGAATATTGTTGTTCTGTTATACACTTATAAATTGTTAAAATGTTAGGTTAAGATTTATCTATTAATAATTAAACCAAGAATGTCTCCAAATGGATTATTATTTTAAATTTTTATAGCATACATAAACTTTTGCAACTTTTTCTATCGAAAAAAATGATGCATAATTCGTAAAGTGTTACAAGTTTCATTTTGAACATTTTACTGATTATTCCAGGAGTCTTGTACTTTGGATTAAAATTTGGGTAACAGTAAAACGCACATGTAAATTAATTAATTTGAAATAACAAAATTCGTATTCAGGGTTAGCGACTTCAAAATGGGTTTTACATACATTATGTATACGAGAAATCCGTTAAATCAAGAATGTGATTAATACTACTATTGATATTCCGCTATAAATATGCATTCCCAACAGGTGTACTCGAGCGAATTAAATAAACTTTTCCATAATCGTAAATGAGTTTTGCGTCCTTCTTAGCACGCAGTCCATGTTTCCTCCCGCGCAGTTCCCACACAAAAATCATAAACTTCTTCGAACACCGTCGTGCGTCGTCGTCGCTGCGAGTTCGCTCATCGCGAAATTCCAGAGCCTATGTCGCTCGGAGTGTCCACTTCCCGCGACCAAATATTTGCAATCAATCATTATCTGTTGACAATGCCGCCCGCATTTAACCCGCTGATTGATTTGAAATTCTGCGCAAACATGTGCCCATCGCGGGTGAAGGTAAAAGCGAAAATATTTGAGCGACAAACAAAGCGGCCCCGCGTTCGCCGGAGCTCCAGCGAGTGCCACGCAGCTCCGCGAAACCGCCGAGGAGCGCAAGACCAGTGGCAGACACCGCGGTGCGGAATTGAATTGAATGCGCCGACGAAACCTGTCATAATGAGCACTCGCTGGGCTGCAAACAACGGCGGACATTGTCGCCCCAAATGACCCCCTTTGCGGGGACTCCGCATAAATTTGAAATCATTGGGGCCCCCTCAGATAAGACCTCGGTGTCCTGATAGCGGCCTGTTCCGAGGTGAGGCGATGCCCACGGAACGAGACGCGCCGCGCGACCGACGCTTGAACTTGTCGCCAGCATCCGAGGCGAAATTGCAAATAAAGTGACGCTTATCGTCGCAGAGACCTATGCACTATCTCCCCAGAATGCCAGTAGCCCTGGTTTTGCATAAAATGCAAATGCCACCGGAGCCCCGGTTGGGGACGGCCAGCGGACGGGGAGCACCCGGGAGGCTGCAGTTCTGAGTTATGCTCGGCCACCGGGCTCGACAAGGCTGTCCCGGAGATTCGCATCTTTCTGGGGGGAGTCCCTCAGTGTGTCAGCGCGAGCAAATTGTGAAAATCGTCAAAAATTATTGACGACGGCCAAGAAGTGAGTTATGAACTGGATCCCTCGGGTCCCTGACCGATCAGATATAAAAAAACCAAATAAAAATTTACCTTGAAGGTGGAGGGTTCTCATCTCGTAGAACCCGAGATGGGTGCCGCCGCGCTGTCGACTATTGAGCGCTGGGACTCGTCGTCATTGTCGTCGCCGTCGTCGTCTCAGTCGTCATTTGCGCGCGACGTTTGTTCTAAGATGACCTCCCCAGTGAATGTCAATCCCATTTAGATCGTTCAGCCGCGATACTCGCGGATTGTTCTGCGAAGGGAAACACGTCTATAGGTCAAATGCAGCTCTGTTTACAATTTGTTTCAGCATCGGCATATTTTGAGGGAATTTATAATTACCGCGAGGCATTCGCCCGGGCACGGCTCGGCTGCTGTCGCCGGTGGCGCGCCACTGCGGCTGCGGTAATGTCACAAGAGTTCAAGGGGAGATATGGGCCCCGGCGCTCTGGGTATTTCTCGTGCGGCTTAGCGTGAACATGTCTAAACTTAGTAATTTATCAATTTTTCGTGGATTTTAAATCTATCCTTGCGGCGGAAAATTCGCTCCAGGTCACTGGTGCCCACTCCCTGAAGAGCCGAATGAATGTTCTTACCGGGGACTTTTGAACTTTTGAAGTTGCCCCACGCTTGAAAAACTTTTTATCATGGGCCATTTAAACTGAGTGTGCTTGTAATGAATCATTTATTTTCAAAATACTTCAAAATTGCATACATATTGTACAAAAATTCACTCTATTTTCAAAATTTTTCAGTTAAAACTAAACTAAAACCCCATTTAGCAACTGTTTTAAGAGTTAATTCAAAGTAATTTAGTTTTTATTCAAAAATCAGATCAAATTTTTAACATTTTGGAGTGTATTTCATTTTCCTAATAATATGAAAAATATACGTCTTTATATAAATATAAGCACATATATTTATGTATTATAACATGCATATCTTATAACTTGTAGTAAAACTTGGCACATCTGATAGTTTGCTGAACTCATATTGAATCTTGCACCTACATACATTAATAAAGTTTAAAAAATTCTCGGAACTAATTTGAGATTCGTTTCGCGTGAAAAAATATTTCCACTTAACTTTCGTTTCATGGATCTATTGCGAGATTCACGTGAACTGAATAAACATATTTCAATCGGTTTCGCAAAGTAAACGTTTCGATTTTTCAAGTGTGATTTATTTTTCACGTGCATCGGATCTCTGAATTGTTTTTTATGCGTACCTATATACTTGAAAGTAAGTATTTTTATAAAAATTGTATTCTCGCAACAGTAAAACGTAATGCTGTTCGAGATGAAGGAAAATTCTAGGTTGATAATAAATATCCTGTATGAACACGAATTCCGCTGTTTTAAAAAAAATTGGGTGATACATTTAAAGGGTAAATCTTACGCACTATTTCAGATTTTCCCATCGAAATGAGTATTTTTACAGATAACGTATATGTATATATAATATATGTGAGTATGTATCAAAATTTTCTTAATTAAGTAGTAAAACTTGTAAAACTTCAGACTGCTTCCGTATCGAATTACAGTTTATTTTGCTTGCATTTCATAAGGGGGATTAGTTTAAATTAATTATAAAAAAGTTGTATAGTTATTTGGACAGTGTTATATTATAATGGGAGAAGGTATAACTTTAAAATTGATAATAAAATAAAGCCACTGATTAAAATTAACTCAAAACTAATAATTTTGTCATGTAGCGAACTTTGATTGCTCTATTACAGAAAATAATTTACTAAAACTAAATTACATGAAAGTCTTGGTCTGTGAGCCAATTTTCTTCTTTCCGTTGAAATGAAATCTCTATTTAAGAAATTAATTCAAACCGTAAAACTTCAGTGCTTGAAGGCACGAGTGAGCCTTTATAAGACTTTCACTACTAAAACTGTTTCCCTGAGGCTGTTTGAAATCATTTATTCTTTTAAAATTCGCTAAATACTCGGTCGTTCCTTGTAGTTTTCATTAAAGTCCAAAAATGGTATTAACTAATAATCAACTCATCGCCTAAGCGCCCCAAACAAGCTATCAAAACCAATTTGCCTTAACAAAAATCAAACATTTGCCCACCTGTTATTACGTTTCAGGTAATTGCAGGTAAAACATGCCGCACATTTGTCCAATAACAATGGCATTTCGCTGCAAGAGGCAAATTGGTTGAAAATCACAAGAAACCGAAAACACACATAAAATACAAAATAAGAAAAAAATGGTTAAATAAAAATAAAAGGCCAAAATGTACCGTGCCAGCCAGCGCGACGGGAATACCTCTCTACGGCTTCTACGGCAAGTAGGCATCCACCGGAGGTAGAAAATATCACCACACTTAGGTAATGATGATGGCTGTGCCTATGCGCCGGTGCGCATCCATTTATCTCCTAAATACCACCTTCTGCCGATGCATTGCAGTTTCCTACAATCAAACCCAACCGATCATCATCTATCTGTCTATCGGGCACCGGTGCAGGTCTTTCAGTATTTTCTCTTTCGAGCAAAAACCGCAAAAATCTACTGCCTTGGATGCCAGTAATTGGGGAAAAGTATGCTATCTCTTCGATTTCGGGCATTTTTTTCATTATCATTTTCCTACTACGATCGCAGAAACTTTCTGGCGGATCACCGAAGGCTAAACAGATGCTGGCGAAGGAAACTGAAGATTACGAAGATCGCTCCAATTAGATAAGTTGGGAAAAAAGACTTCATTTAGTTTTATTCAAACGAAAAATCTAATGACAGAAAAGGCCTTCTTCAGAATTTCGCCCACATAATTCCTTCTAAGATTAACGAGCCGTGCGATCAAAATCCATCGGGACGAGAAACGTCTTCAGAGCCATTTTTAGTGGATAGCACCATACCAAAGTTTGTGCGGTGGTTAATTCCAGTGGCTGTGACTAATTCAGGGTCTCTTAATTTGCTCAGATTTCGCAGATCTCATTCACCTCCTTAATGACTGTTGGGTGATCACCAAGAGCATCAGGGTGATCGGTGCTTGCGATCACTTGAGCCCGCATATTTGGGCCTCTTAATGTCAACAACTCTCGATTTAGCCGGGGTTGAGGATACGCGAACAACAACCGCTCTGGCTACCTGTCGAAATTCGTGCAACTTTCCATTATGCAAAAATTTTATTCGATTTTTGTTACATTTACAATTCGATCGCAATGAGATACCGCGTAACGGTCTCAGGCTTCGATAAAAGACCTTTTAACTCTTCGTTTTTATATTTTTTATTTTAAACTTTTACTCGATGAGCTCGTGGCTTTTGGCCCAGATTTTTCGAGACTGCCGTATGTTGCTAATTACTTAGTTCTTTTTGAACAATTCGATTCCGGACTGAGGCGAAATTTGGGTCCTTTACACTTTATGGGGTGAGTGAAAGTTTGGAAGTTATGTTGGACGATCATAGCGCGCCGGCATTAATAAAACCGCAATAAATATTTATGTAGATCGAAAAAATGACCTAGATTCGAAACTTTATGTGTATATATGCATGCTTTTTATGGAACCGAGAATTTGCAAATCAGACACTTGGTTGGGATACTTGGTTTCTCTTTTTTCAAAATAATTTTAATATCTGGTTAAGAAATGAGAAAAGCAGAGGCAATTCTATAATATTTATAATATACGTAAGTATGGTAACTTTTAGGAAAATATCCCTTTAAATATTAACTATTAAATATTTTTAATACTGTAAAATTACCATTTGGATGTTTGCGAAATTAGTTGCCTTTTCTTAGGTTTTGTGTGTCATGTATTTAAATTGAAAAGAATTTGCAACAAAATCATAAATAAAATAAACGATGTAAGTCTAAAACTTCTTTTTAAATAACCAAGAAAATAACTTTTTTAAGCATTAATATAATAATATAATATTGGAATAAAAAGAAAGAGAAAGTCAATATTTATAAAGTTTATATGTAACTGATAGCAACAAATTTTTTATCTCCTTAAAGATTCAAAGTAGAATAAATTAAAATTGTTGACATTTGTTTAAAATTTCAAAATTATTGGCCTTCTCAAAATAATGTAAGTTCGATTATTTTTTGTTTATTTTCCGGTAGAGCAGAAAAAGTGTGTTTTGTAGATGTAAATGAATTTATTTAGAAAAGTATGGGATCATGAAATCCAAAAGAAATTAAATGATAGTATATATTATTAAGTATATCTCCTAAGGGTGATTAAAAACTGAGTGAAGAAGGAAAGTTTTAAGAACATTGAGTTTTCGTTTTATGAATTAATAAAATAAAGAATATTTTTAGGATTCGGTTTCATTTCATAGTTAGGATTTCGATTGACAATGTTTAAATCAAAAACTATTTATTTTTCTTTTCGGAGGTTCAAAGGTAGGCAGAAAATATGAGATACTTTACAACGTTAAAGAATGTGTTCTTCAAATAGCGAATTTGTAGTATTTGGCTTGACTGAAGAGTGATCAGCCTATTGAAAAATATAAACATGTTATCGAAATTAAAAACCTTTTGTACAGGCCATTCCTCCAATTAAATCAATCGAAATTGATACGAGGCTTTGACAAACGAATTATAAAAATGTAATGTATCATCCAAGCTTGTCGCTTAAGTCTTTTGTTTCTTACGAGATGATTTTAAAGCTGCTAGTAAAATTATGAATATATTGATTCTAAAAGATCTGAAGGTGGATATTTTGTGTACGATTGCTTAATGTATTATGCTATAGTCAGCTTAATTATATAACTGAAAGAATTAAATATTCGTTTCTATTATTATGAAGGAAAACAGTAAATAATTGTTACAAAACAGCTTTTATTATCCTGTTATTTAAAAAAATTTCTGATAGCTGTCTGGACTATTTAGGACAAATTTTCGACTCTCATTTTTCAAAAAAAAACAATTTTTCTTGCCTATTTCTCAAGAACGAGGCATACCTAAAAAATTATACCTGACGAAGTGTTTTGAATCCTAATACAGTAGCGAGTAAAATACTGTCATGACAACAGCGCTAAATAAACTCTACCAATTTTGTGTTCATACGATTAAAAGTTTAATTAAATTACCGATAATGAGAGATGCCAAAAAATTCGAGGTGTGACTGCCAAGGCCCGTGACGAAAACGATCCTAATAAGATGCTATGCTATTGCCTAACACTTTGCAGTATATCCATAGTTATATCTAATTAGATAAAAATCCTAAATAGCACCTAAGGTTCACAAATATGCTCCCTGCCGGCGGCATTTTCCCATCTTCCGAATAGGCAGAGTCGCCAAACATGCTCGCGTATCTCGAATTCCTGTCGTGATGTAGTCACTGTTTAAAATTCACTCAGCGCCCGATGATGACATCTATTTCTCAGATATTTCCCAAAAAATCTCATCAAAGCAATCAATTGCTCATGCCGGATTGCTCCTGTGCGGTGGGATTTCTTCGCTGGCTGTCGCGGCCGCGGCCCTCTCGATTGGTCCCCGCTCGTAGAGCAGTCGATCGATCGATCGATGATCGGGTTTTCTCCTATGGGAAATTTAACGCGTATAAACCGGCGTATATTGCGCAATTCAAGCGCAAAAAGCGCGCACCGAGTGCATTAAACTAATGAAAAACAAGTCGTCGACGAGTAGGACAAGCCAAACTGTTTCAGGTTGATTGCGATCACGATTATGATGATCACACTCGAAGTAACGTTCCGAATGGCGAATACGAAAAATTTGAAACGATGCTCTAGTCGCCTGAGATGTGCTCAGAAAGCTTCTGGATCTTGTGTGAGGCAACAAAGCAGCCTCCGATGTATCCGCGTCGTAGAAGCAGAAACATTACCAGCACCGTGAGCATCTTGAACGTGTTACAGTCCGCTCGATCGATGCTCGGGCCCCGAGGATCATGAGAGGCGCATTGCGTAAGGGTCTTAAACTGAATTTTATACAGATGTGATCGCAAATAATCACCCAGTGGTAATCGCAAAGCGACAGAATGGGGTCATAAATGTGGTCGCCGCCGCAGTTAGTTTTTTATGTGGACACATAAAGCGACAAAATAATTGCAAGTGGTCTTGGAAGGCCTAGAGGCGGCAACGGGGGGCGCCCCCAAAGCATCTTCCCGGGCTCAGATTGGTTGCCGTGTCGCAACCGTGTGCTATGGAAAGATACTCAGGCTCGCATTGATCATGCCCCATGCATTGTTGTTGGGTCGACTCGTAAAATACCGCATCACCGTCTTTTAAGACGCTCCAGTAGTCAGAGGTTCGGAGGTGATGAAATTCGTCTGATGCTAAGATTTTAACCGGCAGTGTCGAAATCCATCGCATATATTGATGCCAATGGCGGCAAGGATATAATTAGAGCCTTCGAGGGTCTGCACTTTAAGATAATTTCCTTTTCTGACGAATTAGAACAGCTTTGACGCGTCTACCCTGCAATTAGCGCTCCAGCTCGTAAACCTTTTAATAGTATTTTACTCTATCTGGCGAAAGAATAGGCCTATACTTTGTGTTTTAGGTTATAACTCTGTTAAGAAACATATGCCAATTTTAAATGTTCGTTTTTGTAACAGCACAAACAATAGGTAACTGCAATATAGTTTTATCTGTAGCTTAAAAGTCCGACAACTGAAGCTTTGTAGATCACGTTTTTTAGAGAAATAGGGTAACAACATTGTACATTAGACTATTTCTATCAAATACGAAATTGCTTGAAATTTAAGTGCTTTAAATTTGTTCCGTAAAATATTAATCATTTTATAGATTTCCTTATTTTGTAGCATTTCCTATAGTTAAAGGTTTCATTTATTATGAGCTTAGAAATTCTATAACGTTTCAGTAATTTTTAAAGGAGTTTCATTCAAAAATGAAGTCCGGAAAGACGACGAAAAATATCCTCAAAATTAATTTTTGGCTTTATCATATGCCAAATAGAAATCAAAAATAAGCCTAAAAAACAGTCGGGTGAAAAAAATAAATTTAAAAACACCGAATAATAGCCTGAAATCGTATGTTAAACCGAATTTAGGCCTAGTAAACACTCAAAATTTTACATGAGCTGAGAAAAGCGGAAAGGAGGCCGGGTGAAAATATAGATCGGAAAGGTAGTGAAAAAACCGTCTGAAATTCTATTTTACGGCGTTTTTCGGCCCCTTTTAGTTTGATTTTTGGCGGATTTTTGACCTATTTATAGATAGTAAATTTTGCAGTAAATTAAATTTTGAAAGTAGGTACTCACGTATATCATGATATTAAAATTTGTGAAAATTGTATCAAATTGCTATAATATATGGTTTTACTCATCCAAACTTCTAAAAACTATGTATATAGATACATTTTTGGATTAAATTTTTAAGTTTTTAAGTATGTAAGTCCAGGCAACAATTTTTGATATGGGTAACTTTTCAAACCTTGAACTGGTACTGATTTGAAAAAAAGAACAGCTGATATTGTATCTTAGAGTTTCATATTGAAATTTAAAGGGAATAATTTTGGTGACTAGAAAAAATCCAAAAAGTTTCATCAGCATACGTTAAACGAAAATTGATAAAGCTAAACTGCAGAATAGTACTTGAGCGGTGAATTTGCTTTCTTTGAGTTTTTAATATGTTTCGCAATTAATAAGCAGAAGCGAATTTGTGCTTTTGGATTTACTTGATGTATGTTATCTTCTGTCCCTCATTGGCTGCGATCGACAAGATCAACAAAATCATGGGCGATGCCAGAAATTTTAATTAATTGCATCGTCGTTGCCATAAATTTTGGGATCTTAAGAGTCAGCCACACGGGGCTAATTATCCCGCGAACAAGAGACCCTTTGTCAGCCAATGACTTCCGAGTGGTGGCGATCGCGAGAGAGGTACGATCGCTGATTGTCTGCTTTATGTCCGCGGTCCCGTTCATTACCTGGTCCACGATACCGCGAGATCTGGCTGATGCTCTTGTCGTGTCCCAGGTAAGCCTCTGATTTAATTGACTACCTGGCCGAGTCGGAGCCGCCCAATCATATTAAAGGACTCCGAAATTTCACTCTGTCTGCGGAGTGATTTCTTGATGGGGCTCATTTCTTTTGGGGCCAGCCCAATGTTCACAGTCGCCGAAGTGGCCTCCGCGCCTCTTGAGCCTGCCTCGAGGACGGATCGCAGGGGACGTATGTATGTATGCCGCCGCATGCGATGCTCGTTTTCGGTGGGTATGGCCCCCCGGTTTTCAGTCTGCGGATCTCGTTATCGAATTTTATTTTACGAACCGATCCACGGCCATTTTATTTGCGGCCATGAATCACTCCCGGGAGACAAAAGGGTCGAAACTCTTCGACGGAAATTGAAATCCAGAAGCTGTTCATTTACTTTCTGCCAATTATAATACCATGAAAATTCACTTCTGGGGCCAATTTATTCACGGCGATTTTTATTTGATCCCTCCTTTTGTCCACCAAGTGAGGGGTATCTGAGGGGGCTTTTGTTAACCTTTTCGTTTCGCCCATTGCGCACTTTTGTGCCGTTATTTTGTATTTTGTAAGAAGATCGATACGATTGGAATTATGTTCGCGAAAAATTGGGTTATTTGGTGAATTGATGAGATTCCCATGAGGACGCGACGGTGAGAAGGTCAGAGGGCTTCTTTTGTAAGGGGCTTTGTGCGCTGTTTTCCTTTTGAAATCCGAAGACAGTAGCTTTTTGAGTATCGTCACATAAAAGTTATTTTAAGCGCAATTTGTAAACATATATTCAGAAAATGCAATTAACACTAGAACTACCATGACCGGTACTCAATTTCTTCCTTGAGTGATTTACAATTTTTAATGTTATAGGTTAAGATTTATGCCAACATTTATTTAGATACATGGTATAACTACGACATATTTAGGAATCGTTTTTAATTTATGATTATTAATCCAAATTTGAAGGTACATTATATTAAAAGCGCAGAAAATGAGTGAAATTGCACGGTTGAGTGCTGGCAGTTCTAGTGTTAAAGTTTGTGTTATTGTAACAAACATAAAAACAAAAAATAATCTGTATCTAGTATAAAAATATGTATGTATACCTATATACATACAAGAATGTGAGCCAGATTTCATTCCAGATTAATTAAGTAAATCTAACAAAGCTTTAGCGCTTACGTTATTATTATTTCAATTTCATTGATACTCTTAAGCCGTTTTGTTTTATTTTTACAACTTTTCAGAATATCAGCTGAAAGTTAATATTTGAAGACAACAAAATGTTCGAAGATCCGTCATTTTTCTTATACGTATTTCTTTGTACGTAGCTTGTATTAAGCGAACAAATAAAGTAAATTGAATATTGTCAGTATTTTTGTAAACAAGCTTCAGACAATTCTAATAAAATATTTGTAAAATTTATATCAGACTAGTTTCTTTTCGCGAAATGATAACAAATTTTAACGAAAATAATGAATCAAATTTTTGAATTTTTTATTCAATTTTTTTTTTTTGTTAAAACTCGCGACTCTGTAAGAGTAAACAAAAAAATATGTATTTAATAAGCTAAGGATGTGACCACTTTTGCCATTTTATTCACAATCATAAACTTATTATTGAATTTAAAAGTATTGAACTAAGAAAATATGTATATTATTGTAATATCTACTCTTTGAATTAGTAGAAATAACGAATAGAGGCTAAAACTTTAACACTTGGCCTCCATAAAAATAGAATCATAGACAAAACAAATAAACTCACTAGGGGTCCAGAAGACAGTAGGGAAACGGTTCTGCTGCCATCCTGTTGTTCCTAAGTGACACCACTACAGAGATTTAAGGGTCACGATGTCTGATATATTTTCAGTTAGCCTCTGTATATTGATTTGAGCAAAGATTTGTTTTTCTACGTAGGTTCAAAATATTTCGTGTGAGTTTTCCGTTTGAAAAATAAGTAATAATTTGATTGTTATAAGTGAAATATCGTGATAAAGTAGTACACTATATGAGGAATATGTATCCAATTGCTTACTTCAAAATATTGTAAATAGTAAATTTTATGACTATTTGTGCAAAAAGTCAATGTTTTCAAAAAAATTTTTGTTTAATATTCTTCGTATATGTTAAAGTTAAAATTTTCAAATAGAAAACAAAGTATTGAATAAAAGGGATCTTTTAAATGTATGTTCAGTTATAGTTTTGCTACAAAATGTAACAATATTTGTGAATGACATATTTTTAAAAAACCGAATTTGCAATAACGATGTGCATCGATTGCGTTATAATAATGTAAGCATACTCGTATGTCACTTGAAAGGTTAGGCGTTTCAAAAATAAAGGATATTAAATATCTGCAAAATGTAGCCGAGACAGCATAATTGGTAACTGTAGCAAATCTCTGGTGACTACCTGAGGACTGGCAGCGAGTTCTCACATACGTGATTAGATGAAACTTGGAACTTGGGGAGTTTCACGGTGCAGCACACGTTTTTCATCATTTCCAAAGCAAGGTTGCGTGCATCTACATCGAGTCACGGAATTCCTCCTCGGTTGCGATATGATCCACGACTCGACTCCGGCCGGAATTTCGCCGGCATTATTGCCATATATCAATGGCTTTATAAATGGATCACGTACCACCGGAGGCCACGAGGGGAAATATTAATTAGGAAGACTTAAGAGCGTACGCTTCCGCGACGCGGCCCGTCCAAACTGGACCACTGTGCGGCGAGGTGCGCGCCGCGACGCTGTGCCGGAGAGCAGCCGCGAAGAAGTATCGGTCGGGATTGCGGTCTTAATTGATTCAGCCTCTCGAGGTCGGGGACGACCTCGACCTCGTCCGCTATTTATTTTAAGCTGGAAAATCCGCAGCATCCATCTGGCTCGAAGGCCAGCGAGGGCTCCCCCGAGCGCACTTGCGAAATAAAGAAGAAGGTGTACCTTGCGCCTACAAAAGCCAATTTTCACTTCCTCCATTTTGCGCAATCTCCAGGCCGCAATCTTTTTCAGCCAAGACTCGGAAAAGTGTTAATGATATTTCCCCATTGCTTCTTTCATCTGGAATTCGTGCCTTCGATGGTAGGACGAAACAAGTTGAAGTCTCTCTAGTAAATCGCAGTTAGGTGCACGTTTCTTCTAACAATCATGTTGCTGCGCTAGGTTAGTCTGATTTATGCCAGAGGAAACTGATTTGGTGCGTGCTCATGTTGCACGTTAGATGATATTTTTGCGGTGTTCCCGCCCCCGCACCAAGAAAACCCCTCGCATAGCTCGCGATGCACTGAGAAAAGTTTTTTAACGTTTTCGATGCGACGCGGTGGCGTAGCTTTGTTTATTTACCTTCCTCAGGACGCCCGAGTATCTCTCGGAACGATATGGGAATTGCAGCAATTGAGGCTCTTCTGGGAATTGTTTCCGAATGCATTTTGTTTTGGGAAGGTGCTCTGCCACAACATGATCTTTGAAGACCGATCTGTGGGTCAAGTGAAGATCAAATTGTGGAAAGTTCCACTTAATGTTAGACTGATGAGAAGTAAATAGACACTGTTAAGATTTATTAAAAATTCACTCGACAAGGAAAGCTATATGTGGAGTGAGTATCCCAAAATGCAAAAAAATTTTATTGCAAAACTGTATGTTATCCAAAAGTTTGAAAAGTAGTCCATATCTTATTAAATAGTAACACTGTATATAGGTACGTGCTAAAAAAGGGTTTTTGGTATCTTCCGGTCAAAACGGTTTTAAACATCTTTCTATTTTAACTTTAAATATTAATGATATTTATGAACAAATGTAGCATACATATCTTGAAAATGGATACATGGAAATCACTCTTCTATAATCATTTATGCTGCATTTAGTTTGCTAAATATCGCAACATTTTTTAGATATTTTCATAAAAAACAACATCAACAAAAAAATACTGCTAACTTTTTACTTTATGTGTGCAAATAATTTAAGCAGATTTTGAAATTACAAGCTTCAGAAAATCACAAAATCCTCTATGTTCTCTACGATAATTTTGATATTGAGTTCTATGAAACATTTTTCGCGCAGAAAATATATTTTTGTGTGATTAACAATGTTGACAGTTTTTCGAAATTAGAGAATGTCGTTTTCAGCTTTATTATTAAACATTAACAATATGAAGTCTTCAAATAAAATTATCGAAAACTTTGACGATTATAAGGTTTTAACCGAAGTAGTCTAATTTTACGGAAAGTGACAAGGTAAGGAAAACTATTTCATTAATTTGAGTAAAATTACTCAACGACTGGTACTACAATTAAAATAATTTTTCGGAAATGTTTTTATCACGTAACAACCATTAACGAAAGGTCGTGAAAAACTGATTAACACTGCAAATTTGCTCATCATTTTCCGAAAGCCGTAAAGCATTTCTTATTCGGCTTCCGAACGTCTTAGACGATCGCAACGAAACATAAAGTTAACGTTCAGGAGTTGCCAGCGAGGCTAATTATTTGACTAAACGACGTTTTTGTCTTGGAGGCGCTGGAACGACCAAACCGTGAGGAGACGTACAATAATTTTGTACGAAGCAATTAGCTGCCCATGTTCGGTTCACTAATGAGTACAAAACTTTCTGCCTGAACATCGGGCACACTAGCGGCTGCGGTGAGTAATGTCTGTCAGGGCTTAAGAAGACATATCCGCGGGGATAGGGATTTAGCATTAATCCGCGGAGTTGGTCGGGAGCCGCGCTCAATTGATTAAAAATTCAAATGTCCATCGAGCGGATTGGCTGGCCGTCAATCGCTTTACTCGCGGTACTATGCTAACAGGCTGTCGTGGTGGATAGTAAAAACTCATAAATATCTGAGAACATGCTCCGCGAGTCGGCAAGCCACCTGATTGAAAAATAATGTCGTGATTATCTTCTGCAATTAAAATTCCTCGCCCTGTTACTCGCCCATAATTTAAATGACTTCCTCGTCGGTGCATGCCTGAAATGCTTCTTCCTACGGAGTCCAGAGGGATAGGAGTTTCGCTCTCCCGGTTCCCGATCCCAGGTGACTTCACGACTTTGTAGTGTATAATTGTGCCGCGGCCGCGGTGCGCATCTCTATTTTTATTTTATTTTTATTTGTATGGCCTGGAGCACATCTATCACCCCGTATGCACCATACCTAAGGTCCAGGCCATATTTTACCCATGACGCGATAGCATGCCTACTAAAAAATAAAAAGTAAATAAATAAATAAAAACCCTTACAGCTCCCATGGAGCGCGAAAAATTTTGTGGGTTTTACTTATTCGCGAGGCGACCGCGCCGCCGCGCATTGGTCCAGCGTTCGGTCGAGATGCCGCAAGGCAGCCCTCACGTACCTTTAAATTTGACACGAGATAAATTTGCAACCTTTTGACCTACATATCCACGGATCTGGTTATGGTGCATGTATTGCGATGCGATGCATCGCAGATTCATCTATCCGTCCCCCGGTGAATAGCATGCATGAGGCTCTGCCGGTGGACTCCGGGAATCGAGTTGATCGTGATTCGAACTCATTCACCGTGCAACAGTTGATTTAATTCACATGCGCATGCGCAAAACGTTTTTCCTTCTATATTTTTGTTTCTACTGATAGGATAGACAATTTTTACTTGTTTGATTTTTAAACATTTGTGATTCTGTTTTTCCACTATATATAGATATATTTATATATATATTTTTTATGTCGTTTTGTATTGTCCCGCTGAAATATTCATGCAGGCCCTGCTGAATTATGCTGAGAGGCAGCAAGTTGAACCGATGAAAATGGGGGTCTATAACTAATCGGTCTGCTCGGATTTCCTTTCAGTGAATTTTACAAAACCATAAAGTATTGGGGCCTCCATGTGACACACGATTAAAATAATCATGCAATGCAGACGGACTTTTGAATGCAACCAAATGGATGGCTGCAGATAACCGCCATCGCAGCGGTGAGTTACAAATCGATCTAGTACGACTAGGAGATAAATGGATGTTTGGCATGGCAGGATAGTTTAGTGCCCCGCCCCGGGGCTATGTTCGCAGATCAGTACCCACAAATCGACTTTGGTTTAGGAATTTTCGCTGCGCATTTTGCGATCAGAGCTACAATTTACTTAACATGGTACTATAAACCCGCGGTATCTGGCTACTGCGGAGGGTCTCCCTGGATATGGTGACAAATTCGGTGTACGGTGAGTGGTCATTTAAAGTTTTATTTACTGCTATCGCTCACACCCAAAATGGTGAATTTATTTGGCACTTTTCTTAATTCATCTATGGATACAGTTTACCGCAACTATCAATGCTTTAAGGTATTTTATTGTAGTGACAAAATGTCTCGGAATGTATCATACGTACAACTGAACCGAGTTCTAGGCACTGACCTACAGAAAATGTATTTTTTTGAAAATTTTTCTGGCTGTTAAGATATTCTGTTATTTTGAATAAAAACATGACATAAAAGTTAAAGGTCTCTTCATAGATTTTGTTGAAACTTTGTACCATTTATTTAAGGTTAAAATTCTAGAAAGTAATACAATCCGCCGAAATTTGTTTTTCTTACAATTTATTGGTGAAAATTATGGGAAAAGTTTAAATTAAAAATGTTTTTCATCAAAATTCTTTAAAAAATTCTACTCGAGTGACGAAAATAAGAAAAATTTGAACTTTATTTTGATTTATCACTGTATAAAATAAATGCGTGCTCATCACCGTCAGTAAGTCGAAAAAGATATTTACGTTTAATTCGTTAATTTTAAAACTGTGAAAAAATTTCTTATAATGAAAAGGTAAAAATGTCCTTGATGTAAGGTCCCAAGGAAACTTTGTTTGAATATGCAAACAAATCGTTGGGACTAAATGTCGATTTACATAAATTTCAAAGTCAATTATTTATGTCGGGAAGTATCTATTATATAAGTTACTCCAAACGAAAGCTCCTAAAAATGTTATCAAAATCCATAAGGAAACTTAATAACTTGCAAAATAATTTGTCGTTAGACATATTTTACGTGGTTTACATAGAACATGAATGCTACTTAAAATTAGGATTGTTTCATACTATCTACATAAGTGTATAAATAAAGAGTGATTCAGATATTGTAAAAACGCAAATATGTACTTACCTAGTGGTGTTGACATTAAGTCCGCACAGGACATAAGCAGGTGTTACGACCTGCAATTTAAAGGAAACAAATATTATTTAATATACGTTAACTCGTTTTCTTACAAAAGAGAATTTCGCAATACGGGCCAATTAAGCTCCATAAAATTGCCATTGGGCAGTGGACTGAATAGCAAGTTCGGGTAGCCTAAGGCAATTTACTTTACTCTTCATCAATCTACATATCAAAGCTCGTGAAAAAATTAACATACAAACGTTTAAGCCCGTCGGGTAAAAATGCTTGACGGATCAAGGAATTACACTTTTCCAATGCTATCGTTGTTTTTATTTAACTGTCTACAGAGTCGGCAGTAAGAAAAATTCCCCCAACGAGTGTAAAAGAAAATAAAAAAAAATTAAGAGAAGAAACAGCCTATCCACAACGAAGAAAAATCCGCCAGAGCATATCCATAACTCTCATAAATCCATAACTTTGAGATTTTCCCCGCGAGGAATGTTTTAATTGCCCTAACGTCTTAAGACGTCGGCGACGTAGACGCGGTACGCTTAGCGCAGACAACTTGTCTTCTGTCAATTGCCTTAGCGTGCGGTGGAGTAATTTTCAAGTAGCGCGCTGGCGTCTTGCGGCCGATTTAAAAAAATATTGCTGAAAAGTAGAGAAATGGAAAAATGGAGGGAAAAAAGCGAATTCTTTTCAACATTTTCCGCAGCCGATGGCGGCGACGGCGACCGCACGGGCACTTTGTCTGCCGCGGCAGATGTAACTTTTGTATTGTATCCACTCGGCGCAGGTATTCCATTCAGGTGAGCCGTAATTACGATTGTCGCGGCGCTTCTTTTCCCTCGCGCTGTTTCATATTTTTCATAATTTTTGTCTAGCAATGTGTTAATTATGGAAGATAGCCCCTAATTGCATACCCATGAGAGGTGCATCGCTGGGTGGTGGTTATTATCGAGTTTAGCCCTGCTTGAAGGGCACTTAGGGACAGGCGTTAAGGTCCCCATAAAATTATCACCTAAGGACGTTTATGAAAGGGAATATGTGAGAAGAAACACCAAGGGCGGTTAAGATACACTGATATTTCCTTTTGTTCTTTTACGTGAAAAATTCGGAATCTTGACAAGGCTGAGAATAAATAAATAATGTGCTTTTTATCTTATTTTTCTGAGAAGATTATCATAATTAAACATTAGCAAAACAGCAACCAGCGATCCGTACAGTGGGCTGCGTTTTATTAAGTAAAATTCGTCCGAAACAACTAATGAGCCAAATATGAGATTCGAGCCTACTGCCACCAGAGGGTGAAAGAACAGTGTCCTTGCGATTTCAAACTTCCGCGCGCCAATAATCGTATTTTGTGCATATAAAGTACAAAATAGCCACTATTGGTGCATTTACCTTAAGCTTATGTTGGAAAGGATGTATCCGCAATTTTCCAGAATATTCTAACAAGAGACGTGCGTCTCCGTCTCCCAAAATTTATTTCGCATGTCAG
This sequence comes from Tolmerus cingulatus, assembly GCA_959613345.1. Lineage (NCBI taxonomy): Eukaryota > Metazoa > Arthropoda > Insecta > Diptera > Asilidae > Tolmerus > Tolmerus cingulatus. Next base: position 20,203,136 of record OY390709.1, on the reverse strand, counting down.
TCACTTAGTGATCTGAGATGAGAGACGTTTGAAAATATGCACTATTAATTTTTATTAACTAAGCAATATGTAGTACCTAGTTAGAAAAATACTTTATTTCTCCAGGATATTTTTTTACGGGCAATGTGAAATTTTCTAAGTCCACCAAATTCAAAAGATTGAAGTATTTCTACATATAAGGGACAAGAGTATTATTCTGAAAAATTCAGCATGCAGCGGAGACACCAGGGTACGTTTAGAGATGCTCTGGATCATTATGACGATCCCTCGAGCACTATAGGATACTCGAGGAATATTTGAAATATTTGTCTCATATTTTTATTTAACAATATTTAATAAACATTATATTTACGATTTTTATTTATTTGCCTTGCAAAAAAGTCTTTTCTGACCTTCATTCACTATCTAATCTCTGAAACAATATACGTAAAATCTTAGGTAATGTTCGACTCTTAAAAGTAAGTCCTTAAAAAGAAATGTAAAAATTTTTAAAATCCACTAAGTATTACCGATTCTAATACGTAGAATTACATTAATTTTTAAAACTTGTTTAAACATCACTAAAAACCAATACAAAAACAGACAATAAAAATTTTATTTGCTTTATATATTAAACGTAAACCTTAAAAAAATGCTTGAAATTAGGGCTTTTGGATTAGAATACGCACAAACTCTAAGCCTTCAATTGAGCCATATTACAAATTTGGTATTGTTTTCACCTATTTTTAAAAAATAGGCCCAAATACGATAATGCGGACTTTTTAGAGCCATTTGTATCATCATACCGTCTCTATTGAGAAATATTAATGTTTGCAAACACTACAACATATTATATTTATTTTCTTTTGTTACCAAATACTAATCCATTTGCACAGGTTTTGTTTTAAGAACTTGAACAAATGTAAATGATTTGTTCCTTTTGCAGATTTAGGTACTTTACAGGAGAAATTGTAAAAAACAATTTTATATATAAAATAAACTTTTTAAAACGAAGGACTTAAGCGACGAACTTCTAATTTAAATAACTGTGTGCAGTAGTGAAATTTATTTTAGGTAAACTAAACTTATTATTATATTACACAATAAAGTGAATTGTTATAGGCTGCACCTAGATTTCGAACCACGTAATGAATAACGCTATAAAATGACGTGTGAGCTTGTAACAATTTAATTAATTTAATTCAATTTTCCAACAGTAAATCATAATTGATAGCTGCAATTTTGTGGTCTTTAGAACGAAGTTGCGTAAATTTCCCAGGGCTGTGCACCGGTCCCTAATTGGATTTTTAATTTTTTCTCATTTATCATCTGGAAATTGTGCCGCCTGAAAAGAAGTGCAAGTGTTCTTGTGAGCATCTCTCATTTATGTCGGGGGCTAATCACCAGGGTGTCTAAACGTCTTCTTCAGGTCTTGTGGTGATGGAGTCAGCGCCAAGAACAATGTTACAACACGAAATCGAACACGCAACTCACGTAATTCAACTCAATTACATAAGAAATTAATTAAAGTCGCAAAATCTGCGAGGGGGGAAGATAGCAGCACTCAAGAGTGCGGCGTTTGTGCGTATCGCAAGATCATGTTACCAGCCATAAATTAAGCGGATAGTTTTCCTTTTTCTCTTTTGCCCCTCTTTTATATATATTTTGCGAGATTCTTTTATGCTGGAAATCGAACCGAACAAACGCGATCGCACCGCTTAAAGTAATAAAAGAAGTCGGCCGAGAAGTGGTGTACTAGCAGGGGGCGCCACTGTCGGTCGATCGAAGTATGTTTCACAAGTGGCGGTTTAATGTTTTCACCGCTAGTTCTGAAAAAGCGGTGTGTTTTGGGTAGTTGTACTGATTAGAAATTATCAATCATCCCGATCGGTATGGTCGAAAACCGGCCGTCATACATCTCTAGCTGTCGTTGCCACCTCTTGAGCCGTGCTTATGCCTCTTCTGCGGCCGCGGTGAGTTATTCCATGCATAATTTTTAGCTGGGGTCCTAATTATTAAAAATGCACACGAAGCAAAAAGACCCGGATAACAGAGGTAATTAGGTGGTAATTTTCCCGTGACTGCGGCCATTTATCAGTGGGAACGAGAAAATGACAAAACCGGGCTTTATTCCCCGTGGATTAGCCGCGATCGGGGCTGGCAGTGGGAACAGAACACCTGAAAAAAGACATTAGTGTTGCGCTGCGATGCAGTGACAAACCGTGGCTCTATGTTCGCTAAAATTAGCGGCTGCAGTGCGCATATTAAGTGCAGCAACGAGCCGGACACTTGAGCGATACCAATCCGCGGTGCGGCGGAGCGGCGGGAGTTTTCCAAGCAGCGCGCCAGAAAAACCTGGCTCTCAGTATGCAAATTGATTAGAATGATCAGCGATTACCAGAGGTGAAATTGTGTTTACAACTCTGTCGAAGAAATAGAGATGCGCACGCAGCTTCTCAGGCGGTGCGGCGCTTTTTTCGCGCACTTGTTCCACCGTCGGCGTATCCTTTTTGCTTTATCTGCGATTTGTATCCGACAAAAGTCGGAAGATGCTGGCGGTCGGCGCGATACGCGTCGCCGGCGACACTCTCTCAGCGGATTTGCGGTCTGGCGTGGAGTGAAACGCGAGTCAATTGGGTTTTAATTGCGATGCGATTTTATGTCTGTAACCTGCCATGCCACAGGCTCGTTATAATGCGATGAGTTGTAATCGCACCTGTTCAATTCGGTTTAGATATTTGCGCGCAAAAGCCGTTGCGAAAGATACCTCACTTTCCGCACCGGTCCGGTGGCTCCCGTCGGGGCGCGATGCTGCAAAATTCAATTGCTGCAACAGCCGCGTTTATTGATGTTTTCCCAGGCATTCGGAGGTATGAGAAATAATAAAAACAATTCGCGATATCGACCAAATGGGGAATTATTGGGATATTGTTGTTTTTTCATTTCCTCTTTTATTTTTAGTTGAAAGAGGTGTTAACGGAGCAGAGATTGCACCCAAACCAGTTCTCAATCAAATCGCATTGCTGATGGATACTCGATTGAAATTATGGCATTTGATGTGATTACGGGTAATTTTAATGATTTCCGAACACAAGCCAATTACTGGGTTTCGAATTATCTTCGGGTGGAACGCCAATGAAAAGCTTCAGAATTTTTCTGGAGAACTGTATGATTTTGGCTCTCCCTTATAATTTTGGAGAAATTTTTAAATTACATATATGTAGATGTAGCAAATCACTTTTGTAGGATAAGTTTTTGTAGATAGAATATTCATAAATTAAAATATTTAATTTTTTCCCATTTTCAGGACAAAATAATAAATGTAAATTTTTTTGCAGAGACATACACAAAGCGCTAGAGAGATATTTAGTATATACATATTTCTATAGATTGGCATTCAGGCTTTCATTTAAGCCACGGTACAAACTTCTGTAATATACATATTTTCCTCGAAAACGGAGGAGCTGATTAAATTAAATTTGTTGACATGTGTTATTACCATAAAACATACAAAAATGTCATTTTTGAGATATTTCTCGAATTAGCCACGCATAATGTGGAGAATTTTTAATTTTTGACAAAAGTATCTACATTTTATAAACCCCATCATATTCTGAATCTTGATAAGGCAAAACACGAAGGGTAAATTATAAGCTTTACAAGACATTTTTGGGCAGAATTGTTTATTATATACATAAAGTTATACATGGTAAAAGATACGAGGTTTAAAAGTTCGACAAATAGTTATTTAATTATAATATTTTAGTAAGACAGAACAGACAGGAAATTGTGTGACATAAAGGGAATTGTATTTAAATCGTTTAATTTATTGAAAAACGAGAAAACGAATTTCTTTAACCCAGTTCTGAACACATTCAGGTTACCTTAGCAAACAATGGAGATTCGCCTAATTAAATTAACAAGATCACATTGTCGGGCAAAAAAAAAAACGATTGGAGTTCCTTTCTCTCGTCCAATCAATCAGAGACACAATACTCTGCCAGGAGCAGGTTTTGAATCCGAAAATCTTGTGAGTTAATAACAGTCCCATTTCAGCATCGACTGTTATCACGTCTGGCGATCTTATCAGGCGGCCAGCATCAGTTATCAGCGAGTGGCCGTTAAGAAAAACCGAAGAATTCATAACAACACTTCAATCAGCCATTGGAATGCCGTGTAAGGTTGCCTTTTTTCCGCTTCCCAAAAACGTAACGTGTGTGCGCAGTTTTTCTGCGACAGTGCGACTTTTCTATAATTTAAGGCACGGCACGTATCACACGATGCTGGCCCAGAACGTCTGTCTGTCTCGCCGGGCAGCGTCGCACCACACCGCACCTTGGCTGCCTTTGGATAGCCGGGTCCGGGGCTGGTCGGCTGGTCCGCGGTCTTCCACCGCACCACCGCAGCCGCGCTGCGATGGCATGGCGGAGATCTCCTCAGTGATCTTGCGTACATTTTCGATCAGATTTGGAGCTCGTTAAAGTGATCTTTATTTGGCGTTTTTCACGGAATATAATGACGTCCAATCGAATAAACATTGAATAAAGTTTACTTAAGTATCCATCCAGATCGGGAAGGTAGGCCAGCACGATCCGAAGTACCTCCGGAGGCAGAGGACCAGAGCCGTGACGGCAACAAAAAGCGTTCAGCCCGATCGCTATATAAAATTAACATTGGCAACGCCGCCGCCGAGCGCACTGAAAATGCGCTGAAAAATTTTAACGAGATGAAAAATAGTTTTTGTCCGACTGAAAGTTTTGGGCCGTGCGCCAAAAAGGATGCCATGGGTACCTTTAATGAGTTCTTGGGTGTCTTACTACCCGAAAATGCCGAAAATGTTTTTCGGTACGAGACGATTCGTCGAACCCGGATGCTGGCGGTTATGATGATTTTGAAAGCCACTAAACCTGGTCTGGTGCATATTTTCGCGTCCAAAATGCCAATTTATGAAGTATTTTTGACGAAACTGCCGCATTAGGGAAATTCATCTGTGGGACTGGGCTTGTGACCTAATTTGGAACCGTAGATTTCACATTTTGTGAGGCAGACACGACTCAAAAATCTTCCCATGCAATTTATCTCATCACCTCGCAGCGTGAGATGACGGAGGGCAGACCATCAATCTCCGAAATCACAAAGCTCGCGCCCATTCAAATTAATTCCCATTTGCGTCGGATAGTCTGCGCGAACCTATCACGACCTTGACTAATGAATTGCTCCCGCGAATTCGGTTCGCGGCTAACGAGGATGGCGTAAAAAGTTTTAATTTATCTTATATCACTTATTTGTTCGCTTTTTATTTAATGATAGCTTTGAGAATAAATAAAATGTTTCCTTGTAAAAAGTAGCTGCATAAGAAAATTATACATATATCTTGAATGGTTTGGAGCCCTTATAGATATGCTAATTTTATAAGCAAGAAAGGTTTATTTGCCTGGTAATGGTCCTATAGATAGGAAATAGTCCTTTCAGGTCTGGTACTTGTATTTAAATATAAAATTATTAAGTGCATGATTCGGGTCAGTCCTAAGTAAATTCAAAATTTTCGTTTGATATTTTAAAAAAAATTTTATGAAGATTATACATACATATATGTATATTTAATTAAGGTGCTGATATTTTTTAATGTTCGTTTATTAATTGTTTAATTCATATAATTTTTATACCTTAGCAAACAAAGAAGAAAAGGAAAATTTACGTGGTTTCATTTAGTCAGCATCACGATGATCTAATTTGGTTTAGCAATTATTGGTAATTGATATGTACATATAGTACATATGTACATAGTGTAAAGTGCTTTGAATCTTATTTTAAAATTAAAATAATTATGGATTTTGTAATCAAATATTTTAATATCTCTAATCTCAAATAACTTACATATAACATGATATATGACATTCCGTCATAAATGGAGTTGAACCTCGCCGACGATAATTGGAATAAATTTATTTATCTTTCATTGGCATATTTTAAAAATCGTTTGTGAATATTTTTATTTTATATTTATTTATATTTATAGACTCGCGAAAATAACCATTTGTTAGTAATATACTACAAGCTGCGATGAAAACCTGTCATTCTTCAAGACTTTCCAATTAAGCATTTTGGAAAGTTACATAAGCCACCAAGAAATTTTTTTAAATATTTTTGACCTTTAATGAATGCTTTTACAACATTTCATCAAAATACGTGAGGAGATTTCAAATCCAATCTGTTCCAAAATAAGTCTCGCTGGTGACAGTAGTTTTTGCACCACAGGTTTTAAGAGTCCAATGATGAATTCTACAAAAATCAAATACTTGAATTTACTAGCTTAATATAATTTAATTCAAAAATTTTTTAGGACAGATATTTTTGTGTAAGGAAAGTAGATTTGGTGTAGATGAAAATGTTTGTGTTTTTATATTAGATATTATTTTAAATTAAAAAAATAAATATTGTATGTAGGACAGAGGAAAAACGACAAAGTAAACAATTTCAATTTAGTTAAATATACAAAGTGGATTAACCACAGATATATAGCTTCATGTGGGAGTTGGTATAGACAGTCCTTAGAGACTATACCAATCCTGATCTAGTCACGAAATCTAATTAATATCTTCGGCGAATTAATTTTAATTTAGACCCCGCTCTGCCTGGAGGTCGATATAATGCCGGACAGTATAAGCATAATTCGCGCATATCAATTACACACCGGGAACGCGCTTTATCAGACTTGCCGCGCAGAACAAATAACTAAAACGCGAAGTTACAGAGTCCGCGAGAGCTTAAGAAGCAATCATCCGTTTATGACATTTTGGGGTCTGAGGACCGCCCACGGGTCCGGTAATTAAATGCGAACACGCGCCCCGCGCAAAAAACCTCCATTTATAGGAGAATATCTGAGACACCTTGGGGCTCGTGCGAGCGGCACGGCGCGACGGTGCAGCGCGACGCGACGCGAAAATGCCCGCGATGCAATGCAGTACCTGCTCTGCGCATTATCACCCACTTTAGTCCAGTAGACAGACGAACGAACGGACAGACAGATACATGTACCTCGAAAATTCCCGCAAAAAAAGGTATTTTCAATCGAATTGAACTGCTCGCATTAGACAGTGTCACTTGGCCGCGACTCGCCAATAACTCAGCGGACAGTCGAACACTTCTAACGAACTTGAAAATTGAAGCTGCGTGCGCAACGCTTTTATTAATGAACTGATCTACTTTAATACCGCCACGCCATTCAATTGCCGCTCTCGGTCGCTGGGGGGCTGGCTCGGCGGTTTTCTTAGTTTTATTTCGGCTTTTCGGTTTTCCATCGTCATCACCATCTTGGCCGTTCCCACCAAAGCGACAAAAAAAACGACGACGGACGACGGGATCTTTACTTATCTGACGGATTCGTGTTGAACTCTTGGCATTTATTAATGAAACGCTTTTATGAATTGCTCGAGAATCTGCAGGGAAGGTCGCTCACACACAGAGCAGTCTATCGCGGATGGAACATGTCCAATTTTACGAGAATAGATCTAGCTTGAGGTCTTGTGGGTCTTAAGGTGCTCCAAAGGCCTAATGAGGACCGTCTGGGCATTATATTTTACAATTTTACACGGTTTTGTATTACTACAGGTCGGAGATCATGTCTTTGCAGCTTGTAAAATCTCTAGTGCCCTCGGCACCCCATTATGCAAGCCTTTTACTTTCAGTGGGTGAATAAAGTACATACCTACCTACAGGCACTTTTAGGTTATTTGCTTAGAACGTACTAAAAATTCAAATTTTCATTTATTTCTTACAATGTTTCTAAACTAGCTAAACCTGTTGAAAGTAAGTACTGTATGTTATGCATGGTTTTTAATACTCGAACTACCGGCCCACAAGCATAAAATTTTGAAAATTTTCTAAGCCTTTAACTTAATACACATTCAAATTTAAATTAGTAATTGTAAATACATATGTAAGAAAAAGGTTTTTGAATATTTCGAAATTCTCAATCTTATTAAACTGTTGGCATAAATCTGAAGAGAATGTAAAAGGAACATGTAGTTATCTCTGGAATTGACAAGGCCAGTCAAATTGACTGTTACTCAATTACTTCGTTAATTTAATTATATACATATTTATTTTTAAATTCACTTTAAATTTATTCCAAAAGGAAAAAAAATTTGAGAACTGCGAAATATTCATAAACCTTTTCCCATTTATAATTAAATTCCAAGAAAATGCATTAAATTAAAAGTGCAGAAAATTATTGATATTGCTAGTTATGACGTTACATGAAGATATTTGGTATTTTTAGTGGTAAGCTGAAGTTTAGACTAAGTTGAAATGCGATACTAAAACATTGCTTACAAATACAAGATGAAACTTTTTAACCCCGAAGAGAAGATAACACTTAGAAAATCAACAATATTTATTAATATTTTAACAAGCAATCATCCTTAATCGATTTTGGAAAAGAGCGTTTAATGAAGTTCGGTTGAAGTCGAAAACAAAATTCTAATTTATAACAATGGATAATTTCTAGAACACCATTTGTATTAATAAAATTGTATTCAAGCTAACTGGTAACACTGTTTTTTTTTGTATAAATGTTCATTAATGCGATAAAAAAACATATTAAAATTAATAAATGTGTTAATAGTGAAATTATTATGTATTAAGGAAATTAAATGTTTTGGTATCGTTATTGGCAATATAGAAGGTAGGTATATTCAAGATTAATTACCATGTGAATAGAATTTGTTCAAAAACCGTTAAAAAAGCGAACAATTAGTAATTTAACCCTCTAGGATTATGGAATAACTACGAGTATTAAATAAACCACAATTCTTCCTTACTTGTGCCTATCTTTAAATTATTGTGAGGGAATTCTCTTTTATGATTTAAGAAAGCTAGGTTATTATCGTTTGCCATTGGAAAGAGGATCTATAAGAGGCTGGAATTATAAAATACCTTATGGGAGTAGGTTAATACTTATTAAAATGTGCGACTTGCTTATAAATAATGCGTTTTAATTGTAAAACGTTTACGTAGTATTTGTTTTAAGATTTTATCACTATCATCTTGCCTTATCTTACTTCTCTAAGTCTGTTAAATTTAATTGTAAGGATTGCTGATATGGCTATGAATTACAATTGAAGCATTCTCAAATTTATTAAACTGATACTTATCATCTGTGAGACGCAGGCAGAGAACTCGTTTTTGTAATAAAAAATAATTTCATAAAAAGGCTGATCTTAGAGTGGATACACTGGCACTCAATATTAAGTTGCATATTGTGAAGGTAAAAATTATTCAATTAAAAACACATTCAAAGGCGAAAAAATCTCTCCTGTCGAGCACCTCAACCACTCGAAATTTATGCCTCTGTCTCCGGTGATCACGACCATCGAAGACGCCCGGAACTACCTCCCGCTTGTGTCAATAAACCACACGCTGGCTGATCTCCCAATTAAAAGGGTCCAGCGATCGGCGGCTGGCCTCCCCGGCACATCATTAAAAGGAAGGTAACCGTTCCCCGACAGGTTGTGGTTTCGGCACCACGGCCGCACTGATCTTCGAAAAACAGGTAGCTGCGATCGGAGGACCAGCGCTAAAAGTAAAGATGGAGCTAATTAAATTTCCGCAGCCAAAGGGGGGCCTCCAAAATATTTTATCGACCCTATAGTTGGCCGCGCGGCAGTCGCTCCTGAGACCAGGCCCTGTCGCAGTTCCGCGATTATGTGAAAAATGGCCGGCCAGCCGGGGCCAAAAGGGAATTAAATCGCGGAGAAATGCATTTTTGTCGGGTATTGACAAACATTTTGATTTTAATGAGAAACCGGACGGCTGGTCCACCCAAAAATGGTCGAATGTCGCGCGATTGTTATGTATGGCATCGTTTTCCGCGATGCGTTTTTATTCGCCGTCGGAATTTAATCTGCGGAATTGTTTCCCTGACAAGCAATCATCCTTAATGGGCCCGCTTCGGATGACAGAGGCTGTGGGAGCCTGCGGGCCGATCCGGCTACCCGTTGACAGGGCAAAAATTTATGGGCCGGCAGGGCCCCCACTGGTCAGTGAGTGCTTTTAATGAGGCGCGATGCACTCAATTTTATTCCGGAGTTCTTTCGCTTTCGCGACCATTGAGCGTCATTTTCGTGCTAATCCCCGCGAGATTTAGTAGAGCAAAAATGATGGAAAAGTTTAAAAGTTTAAAAGTTTCCCGCGCGAACTGGAGCAAGCCGCTCCCGAACAAATTGCCTCACTCTGGGGTCCAAGCACACACCATCGATTTTTTGATCCGATTGGGGTCGTTCGCTTCTAATGCACATCAATCACATCAAGACGGCGCGGCGGCCCGCAAAAAACAAAAATCTTTATTTCAGCAAAAGTTAAGAAAAAGCATTCTCCGTTCAGATACACGGCTCCTTTTTTTATGCAGATCGCCGCAATTTTAATTGTGTGGCCCACTTTTGGCTACTTTTTGCTTCGTCGCACATCGCCGAACCGCGCCGCGTACTGTCCTTTCGTCGTGGATATGAATATTGCGCGGGCACTTTTATGCAAAAAACCGTCAAAATTATTGATCTAAATAGAGGCGATCGAGAGATTGTTGACTCTGACGATACATCACGATCGACCGACGGATGAACCGATGGTGGGCAGCCTCGCGATGGTCCACTCGGCCGATGGATCGACGTCGAGCCGTGACCAAGTGCCGCGGAATCAGATTATCTGGTCTCCGGGGCTCATTAGGCGGCCGACACTTTTGGGGGTTCTGGCTGGAAAAAACTCAACTCTTGCTGAGACAAACATATCTAATCAGATTGACCTCGATACTTTCTCATTTTCCTCGAATTCTTGCGATCATCGAATTCACGTCCGGCAGGGGATATTTAAGATTGCTTGGGGTTTACCATAAATTAAGTCTTATATAGCTACATACACAGGTATAAAGATATAAAATATATTAAATTGAAAGAAAACAAATTTTAAACTTATATTTACTACAAAAGTGATCCTCGAAAATTGGTGTACATATGATATGTTCCCTGTTTTGAACTGATCTTTTGATTATATTAAAGGATCGTTTGTAAGTAATACTCCAATTTATTATTTAAACAGTATTATATATACATATATATATATATAAATATAATATACTGCTATCGTATATCGTCATTTGGTATGAGCCAACAATCTCGACGCTTTAAGACAAACGCGCCACAAATAATGTCGGTATAAATAATCAATACTTTTTGGAGTTACCAACGTTGCAATTACAGAAACATTTTAACACTGATACCGATTAAATTAATAATTAAATCAATTTGTTTCAATGGGGCATTACAATAATACTAGATATTAAGTTAGCAGTCTTGCATATACTGTAGTTTTAATATTGTGAAATTTTAGAGAAACTAATAATGACTAAGTCTACTCCTAAAAATATTAAGTTCTATGTACATAAATAATGTTATAAATAAAATATATACAAAAAATGTCAGATTAGAGTGTAAATCTGCTAACGCAATAAATTATGATTTTACAGCGAGTGGAAAAAAACATTTGGTTTACTTTTCTTAATGAAAATAGATAGTTTTCTGGAATAATAAGAAATTATAATTAAAATTTAATATTACATCACATTTTAACTAAATTGATAATTATTTTTAAAATTAATAAGCTTTCCACTATTACTTTATTTCATTCAGTTTTGTAATAAGAATCTCTAGTTAAGTTGCTAAAGGCTCTCATCTTTTTGTATAAAAGAAATACTTACAAGTTCTGAAACCTTTAGATTAAATAATTCAGTTAGAAGGTAATTAGTCATAATACTAACCGTAATCTTCAGCTAAGGTTCTTTTTAAATATTGCAGAAGAATTCAGTTTGTTTAAATGTTATAAAAAAGTAATTGATATGCGACTAAATATTGGATACACATACTCCTTGCACATTTTAAAAAACTAAATCAATATGTTTAATAGTATATTAGGAATGCAGAAGCTATTCGTAATAAAAATAGAATTTAAATTCACTTCACCTCGGTCGCGAACTGTCAAAAGCGCGAAATTCATAGCCAATCTAGCAGGCACTAGGGTTCGAAAAGATTTCAAAGTGCTCTTCTTATAAGAGAAAATGAAAATATTGTTCAGTTATGCGCCAATTTTATGAACCAGCCCCCTTTCCTACATATCAAATTTGCGTGCACAAACAGCGATTTATTGCGCGGAAAAGCACGCGGCAATTTGTACTTATTCCGCATGAGTGATATAATATACTATTACATACCTATTTATACGGAAGTTAAGTGGAACATGAAAAGTTCTTTAGGTCTTCGACAAAAACCTGACAAATGCAAATACCGTGGCCTGGATGCCCCGTTCAGAACCCGGGGAACAAGATCACCTGAAAAATTAGGTTTTCTCCGGAAGGAGCAGCTCATTGGAAAGCTAACAAATAACAATGACTAATCGTTTGATCTTTCTGCGGTGCAGAGGTTCTCCGCGGCTAGGCGCAGGCTCAGGCAACTATTGAGCCGGACAGGTATCATCCGGGGCGCGATCTGCAGCGTCGGCAGCGCCGGGTGTACCTGTGCACCAGGCGTAAGCTGTTAATTTTACAAATGGACTTTCCAAAGAGCCATTCTGCCGGAGTGCGCCCCTGCTGGGTCCAAATGAAATTACAGAAAACACAGAGAATGCATCAGTCGCGCTCCATTAGAGCCCCCATTCACCCGCGCAGTCGCGAAACGATGAATAAAATAAGAAAAATACTATATATTGGTATATAGGTGTATAAAACGCGCACGATAATTTCGCGCACAGTTGCATTCGCTGCGAATTCCGAAAAGTCCTCGCAGCGTGGAAGAATGTCATTTGTTAAAGTGGTGGTGGTGGAGGGGGCGGTTGAGGTGGGTTCTTGTATAAAATAAAATTGAAAAAGCGCGGATACGGCCCCCTCGCAAAGGCCACAAAGTCTCCAGTGATCGGAGCCTCCTCGGGCGAAGCGCTTTTAAACTGCAATTCACACGGTGGTGCAGTTACGCGGGTCCCGGGGGTCCCGCGGGAGGCCCCCCTTCTTTTGGCCGTTGTCCCAGGCCAACTCGCGGGAGTTTAATTGATAACCTGTTGACTTGGGGCTGTTTATCACTGCCGCACGCCATCGGATTGGCGCAAAAAGACACCTTCTCACAAGAATACCTCGCGATCGCTACCTGATTCAGCGGGAAGGTCCGTATGAAGGTGCGCGGTGAAGGTGGGGCGGGAGTGGCCTGGCTCTGAGTCACCTGTCCAAATCTGAAAAACGAAATTTGCATTAAATGCCCCGCGACTACTCTGGGGACAGCCCTCCCTCCCCCGCTAAAATCGACCAGCTTCTGTCAGCCTCGAGATATCTCTGGTGCTCAGGTAGGCCTGCGCGGTGGCAGGTAGGCTTGATCGCTCGGTTACTGGCGCGTCTGAAGGGATCATAGTCGGACCACCGGTGATGCCATTGTCGGCGGTGTCACCATTGTTGTTAACGATTGTTAATTGGCACGCATTTGTCAGGATTATCCCGCGATTAGTGTGTGGCGCACGTGCTAAAAGCCGCCTACCCTCCCTCACCTGGGAGGGGTTATAAAATTGTAATCTGCTTGCGCAACCGCATCAGAAATTATTGAATTATGAAAGGCGAGTTGTGTCGCCGCCCAGAGCGGGATACCTAAAGCCTCTCCGGGGGCCCTGTTTTTCTTAGACGAGGTGTGTCTTGATCAGGTTGACAGCAAATGGCAAAATATTTGCTTCTCAGTGTCTTAATCGCTTAGCACTGCACCCACATCGGGGCTCGGGTAGGCCGAGACCCGTGGTGTTGTACCTGACACGTGCTTCAGGTGGTTTATCGGACGGCTTGGCCGAAGTTGTTAAAGGTGCTGCTGCTGCGGTCCACCGTGTATCGGACCTGCAGCACCGCTCTTTGAAGGCATGGTCACGTTTTTTTATCAAATTCTGCTCTGTTTTAGAGTTTCTGGTCAAATGTGAACGGCCACTGTGCGCACGGCACCTCCGCGTGCTTCGCAGTCTTTGATGGCTAGTATTTTTTGTCGAAAATTATTTAAAAGGTGGCAAACATAGCCACAACTAGAACGAGCCACTTTTCAGCACACACCCATTTACCAAAGCGGATTAGCATTCATCGAAAAGAAGAGTAATTTAGCCAAGTCTTTGGGTTCAAACTTCCTCCTTTCCCGTTGAAAACTTTATATTAAAAATATTTAGATATTAATTAACACAGATCGTAGTCAGAAGAGCATGAGATAGCAGAAAATATAGATTTAAGTACTTATTGCATTGTTTTAATGTTTAGTATTATATAGAGAGTAGAAGTTGTGTTAAAAACCATGATTAAAACATATTATATTAATTTAAAATTATGGTGCAGAATGATCTGATTAAACAATTTTTATTTATCTGATTTTGCCTGCACAGGCTCAAAGTAACAAAATTACTTAAAATATATAATAATCAATATTTACAAAAAAGAAGTCGCATAATTATCCATAATCACTAAGGAAAGGAAATTTAAAATATGGAAATAGCTAATGAGAACCTACAAAACTACTCCACCCTACTACCTATATATGCATGTATGTTTATAAGCCTCAGTAAAAAATTTAGAATAATGAAAATCTAAACAAATATTATTATACTTATCCATTTTTGACGATTCAATATATAAAAGAATAAGCTTTTGCTTTTCGGTTAGTTGCTGATTGCATTCTATTTTATTATTTTATTTGTTCGTATTTGTTTATTTTTACATTATATTTTATAATTTTATTTATAATTTATGTAATTTGTATACAATTCATTCATCTATAAAATTAATATTTTAGCATGACCATAGTTTCATCAGTTTAATTTTACAATATTCGGGAGAAAACTAAGTATTTATTCAAAAACCCTTTGCTTATTACATGATCTCAAGAATTTTTAAATACTTTTGGCGATGCATGGATTACATATATTACTTTTGTGTTAAAAAATTTATTATTTGTGATATCAAACCGAACTACTATTAGAATATTCCATTTTCGTTTAAAAATTTTCTCAGGTAATTAAAATGAATTTGCTAAAAAATTGGGAAGTGTGTTAAGGAATTGCAATTCAAAAGGTGCTTTTGTTTGTAAGCACTTTTCAATTCGGTTCGAAAAAATTCAAGAAAAGGACCGAATTATGCATTATATCCGCTTAATTTTATAATTGCATAGTTTGGATAAGTGATCCAAGTGGTACTCGTGAAAAAAGGGGGATAAACTAATTTCTTCAGGATTACTTAAAATTTATATAATTCCGATGGCTTCAATTTCTGCGAGCATATAAATTTGACATTTTTAACTGAAGAAATGAAGTTACCACCGTTTATCATGAATGTTACTGGGATTACTTATACTTCACCCAAGCTATCCAATTATTATATCTCAAACATTCTTTTCAAATTTAAAAGCAGCTTCCACCCTCTGCCCAATTAATCATTTGGGTGCTCTTTCAAGCTCACCTGCGTCGGGTGAGCGCCGACCGCAAACTCCTTGCGGTCTGTCCGCGACCTCTGACCCGCGTGATTGACGCCCGTTAAGTCTCAATCTCCACCTGCTTATCCTCTGGCTCTCGCAGGGCGATTACGCCACTTAGTCAAACAATTAATAAGCGTCGGGCGGCCCCGCCGGTGTTCACCTACATTTCTCAGGTATTATTTTTTTACTGGTGAGATGCATATCGCCTAGCAGCACCTGTCAGCGGGAAGAAATTTTTTGGGGAATCGCCGGGAGGTGTTCCAGCATCTTCCACTTCTGGCCGGGGAGCTTATCGCGAAAAATAATTACACCACTCGCGCTCGTCCCGTTCTTTTTCTTAATTGGACTTGATTTCGCCCTGAGCTAGCCAGAAAGTTCCCACGATGAGTCGGCTGGACCGCGAGCTGCTGCCTGCTCATTCACGCTAGTTAGTCATAAATCATATGTCTCGGTTTCATGAGTGTGCTAAATTTTTGTGGAAACTTGGAGGATCGTGGAATGTAGGCGCTAGGCTAGAAACTTGCTCAATTCCGACACGAAAAAAAACGCACGGATGCTTTATGGCTAGGTTCAACCAGGTCACAATTTGCATGACGGGGGGAAGATCGCCTCACGTGAACGTTTTTATTGCGTAAAATTAGGACGTGGAGTTTTGGAGGGATATCAATTTATGTCTTCATATTTCTCACGAATATAAAATTCGATCTTGTACTGGATAGATTTTTGTTGTTTTTTATTGCGTTTACTTATACACAAACATTCAAATACTGCGAAAATTATAGGAGAAGTGAAAAAGGATATTAATGAGACAAAACAAAAAACAATTTAACCCTATCGATTGCGGTTACTAATGAAAGTTATAATAAACAATTATATTTTGTAAAGAAATATTTGGCTGCATTTCTTTAAGTACAAAATGAAAAATAGCGAAAAGTACTTGTTCATTTCACAAAAATTATAGATCACCTGTAGGTAATAAATGTTCACTCACTGCGTAAGCCCCAACTCGTACTAGATTACCCCTTTTAGAAATTATACACTGTTTAGTTCTTAAACACAATGAAGGACAATAGCTACATTTATGGTTTTTAAACAATGACATATTTTTTATTTTATTCCTAAGTAATGTCGAGTTTTCGTGGCTTTTAGATTTCTTAACGAAAGCAAGTTTAATAGGCTGGGATCTGATGGGAAACAAAATGTATGACGTCCTGAGTGCTCGTATATAATTAACCCTATAAAGCATGACGGTAGCAATATGAAACTTTGAAGTTGTATGTCGTGGCTTGGGGTAGGTCCTATAAAACAAATTGAGGGAAATATTTATCGATTTATGTATTAAGGTATTTTAAAAAACACAATGGAGTCATATCGAACTTGGAATTTTATGCATGATAACGCCCCCAAACATATGATCTGTGAAAACTTTGTTGTCCGAGCAAAAGTTGAAGGTTTTGAACTAACTCAGCAAGTCCGGATATAAATCCTATTGATCACCTTTGGTATGATTTGAATAAAGAATTTAGGAAAAATAAATCTTCAAATTTGTTGTTACTTTATGAATATATCAAGCGTAAAGGACTATTATATAATAAAAATTAAAATGCGACGGATTGCTGTAAAGGATTCCAACAAGAGGCGTTACTGTCATAAAAACTAAAAGATATCCAATAAAA
Organism: Tolmerus cingulatus; assembly: GCA_959613345.1. Taxonomy (NCBI): domain Eukaryota; kingdom Metazoa; phylum Arthropoda; class Insecta; order Diptera; family Asilidae; genus Tolmerus; species Tolmerus cingulatus. Next base: position 20,185,960 of record OY390709.1, on the reverse strand, counting down.
TATTGAAGAATATTTAATTAAAACAGGTTTCTGGACAAAATTATTGTTATTTATTAATATACTAATTAGTTACGAGTGATTATTATATGTCACTGTATATATGTAGTATATATTATAAAAAATTACCTTTACATTTTTCAAAATTTAAAAATTAATAAAAATTCTTAAAAAGGTAGAGTCTTCGTGATCTGTTGCGATGGCTGTATTCAAGATACGCAAGTACTTCTTCAGTGTCTCTATATTACTTAAATTAAATATTTTATATGTAATTCGTTAAGACATTCGAGCAGAGCCCCTCCTTTATTTCGGAATGCTGTCAGAAGCAATAACGGCAGCATAACTTCTTTCTAAAAATTCCAAAGAATTCCTGAGCTCATCAGCCGGCTCAAAAATGCGCTTTGCGCACCCGGGCCACATGAAGGTGATCAATCAAGCAATCAGAAGAACCTCCTCGTAATTTACAGGTGAAACTGTTTTGCTGCTTATCCCTCCGCCAGAAACTCGTCATGTTGCATGATAACCGAACATTCGTAATCCGCTCTGTTGCGCCATTCGTGGTTTATGGCAATAATTTCCCGGGAACCACCACCTGCCTTTCTCGCCGAGGTGATAGCTCGCCGCGACGGCGAAGATTCGGTGAGAACGAGGCTGTTCTTGAGTCAGCTCCTCATTTTTTCCGGGGGCCTTAAATCGCCTCAATTTTTTACAGGCACCAAGGCATCCATCAAAAAAGATTTAGAATATCCAGAGGATCGTTTGGCGGCTTATCATCATGGTCACAGACGGCTAAAGGTGTGCATCATCCCAGAGCCAGAAAAGTAATATCCGCGAATATTCGCGAATTGGCGGGACAGTGTCAATTTGTTAAGGTGATGGTGATTCCTAATGATCACCTCAGGATCGATTAAATCGATGAGCCTCGCAGGTGGGGCTTGACCGCTCATCGTAATCACCAAGATTAGTTTTTTGCAATTTTTTTGTTTTCTTAGTGTTTTTGTTTAGCCACCAGGGCCAGGAACCTGTGGCCTGTCCTGCATCGATTCAACGGATTAACACATCTACTGGTGCAGTCGGTTTTTTGATCCTCATATGAGGCAACGCAATCTTACGCAACAAATCGCGTAAAGTGCGGATTTTACGCAAGCAGCAGCTAATGCAAATCCGTGATTATTCTAAATACCGTCGTTAATAAAAACGGATAAAATAATGCTTATTAATGCGCAACTAATCTGAATCGATATTGTACCTGCAGCGATCGCGGGGCTGCCGTGCGAAACCTGTCGATCCCAAAAGGAAGTGCGTCCGCCGCGAGTTCGTTCGCGAATCGACTTCGACTTGATTTGGCGGCTCGCGATGTCGTTGGGATACGGGCAAAAGTTGCAGCAGCGGTGCAGATCGCCCGGGGAGAACAAGCGCAAGAAATGATCGCGACAAAACGCTCTGCTGTCCAATAATTTTCCATTGATCGCGCCTTGTGCGAGCTCCCCCTGCCCTCCCCACCCGCTCAGGTATGCGCGAGGAGAAAATTTTCCCTATGCGCGATGATTTTACATGAACATGAAGTGCGCAATCGACTTAACATAAGCAGACCTGACATTTTTGCAGCCAACACTGTCAGTTGTGGGATGGCTATGTAAATAAATGTTAATGACGACCTATTGCGGAAAATGCGGCCGATCGGGTCCAGGACGGCGGACGATCGGCGAATAGTTTTAGTGGTGCAGCCCGCGACTGAATTAATTAGGGGCGCGCACCAGGAGGGAAATCTCTCCGCGTATTAGGGCCTGGACGTCGATATGCGCGCCGAACTGGGCTCTGATGAGCTTATTCAGTTTTGGTCCCGGAGGTGATGCTGAGGTGACCTCGATGTCATCGCCGCTGGAACGCGACAGGTACGCATTCACGTTAGGGGCGTGTGAATTTCGCGACCGCGCTTTTTTTAAGTACTGCGTGATGGATGGCTTCCTTGGAACGTACTTATTTATGTTGGATGACAGTGACAGGCTTTATGACTTCCGGAGTGCTTCCGACGACAAAAGATTACTTTTCTCTTATTTCTTATTCTTTTTTTGCTTTTATAATTTTATTAAGTTTTTATTTAATTTCTAAAATGCATTTTGTATGGATGGAATAAGTTCATCAAGGAAAATAGCAAAGGTTACTTACAATCCAAATATATAGGTAAATAAAATAGTTTCATTAATATTTAAAGAAAGAGGATGAGTTTAGCACAAGTTGGCGTATTGAAAATTAAAACTCACCTAAACGGCTGGTCGTGCATTAACGCCCTTTTAGACTTAGTTTTAGATCCAAGCTATTTATACGTTAGGTACTAAACTAACCATACAAATTAATTATCCATTTATTCATAGACTCAAAAAAAATTTAGTAATATTTTTAGGGAAAGCATCATAAGAAATATATTTGAGAAGTTTTCGTAAGATTTAAGTAAATTATTAAAGATTTAGCAAACTAAATCATTTTCGTAATATACACAGAAAGCTTAAATTATCGCAAATTTAGTGCATTTAAATTTGTAGTATTCTATGAACCAAAAGAATTGTAAAAGAGATTGAATAAACCAATTATTTTTTATACTTTGGGACTTTTCACTTCAACGAATCTCGACATTTCCAGAGCTTACGATAAGTATTACTTCGAGAAGAACAAAATCCCAACTCAACGGTTACAATACATTAATTTTAATTTGGTAGACTAAATTAGCGAATATACATTTTAAAAGCGGTTACGTTAAAAAATTAGCGTCTTCACTAGTCAAGTTGAGCGAAATCGACTTTCGTAATAGGGCCCTATTGCATTTAGAAATAAGGAAGACTGTTATTAAACAAATTTGAAATAGAGCAGATTATTTATATCGTTGTAAGGAATATTTCTGTTTCCACTAGAACAAATCAATCGTGCAGTGTACTCAATGCACTGGAGAAAAACTGCAAGACCAAATAGTATTTGTAAAATGCCATCAAAAAACACCTTAGATATGGATATAAATTATGTAAGGTTTTCGAATATGTGAAATAACCAGAACTAAGCATTCCTCTACTGTGTGCAACGCCAGTTTATATGCTAGTAAATATTACCAAATACAAGTTTATGATTAATGACTTTATGTAAGTCCCATATCACTTGTGTAAAATCATTAACTTTATTTTTTTATGGGAGAACAGAAAGGTATAACTCATATAACAATTCCATTCATGTTATAAGTGTGTCCAAACATCCTCGTAGGGTTTTTATGTCAATTACTACTAGTACTGCTCAGATCGATTTTTATTTAAAATTTAGTATGAAATTGCTGCCTGTTACGTGTATATATTTTAATTCATGGCAATAAAATTCTTTAATCAAATATTTAAAATACGAGGGGATTTTAAAATTTGCAAAAAGTAAATTTAATCTAGGCCTTCTTCAACGGCTTGATTTAGTTTTGGAAATCTTTTTGGTCTAACCACAACAGACTGGTTAAATATACTATGTAGGTTATCATAGATTTTAAGCTTTAATATATATATGTAATATTCTTGTAAATACATTAGCTCTTTTGATAGGGCCAATTATCACTAATTTTTTGTTTGGTTTAACATAAGCTTACATATACATAAGTTAAAAATCCAAACTTTCGCAACCCAATGTATTCGAGGTTGTCTTTGGTAATTTCGAACTCCAGATTCTGAGTACTCTTACATACGGATAGTATTCAAACTCGGATATTTGTAAAAGGGTATGCTTGATCTGAATCGGCAATTTCATAACAAAATTAATTCGACATTATGTTCTAAAAAATGGCGATAGTGAAAATAATGTAATTTTGGATGATCTACCCAAACATGTTATACCATACAATAAATATTTCTAAAAAAATATAGTGTTAGTAGAAAAATAAAGAAATTGAAAGTGCAAGAAAAAAACTAAAAATAAGTAAGTTTTATATAAAAATGTTATTGTGACCATAAAAATATTTAGGTTAATATTGTGTACTCGAATATATAGCTTCTTTAAATCTCAAAATTGAGAGTTTTGTAATTTCCACCAGCTGGATAGTGGGTTCGATTAAGCATCCTGCACCGGCGCAATGCCGCCAAAGTCGATGACTTCCGAGAACGCATGTATTAACCTAATTTATGTTGCTCTTCACGACAGCGCATATGATTACTACCTGGTCGGAGTGCTGCTGATCGCAACGCACACCTCAAGTCGGAAACGTTGATATAAAAGCGCGTCGCCCCCCGGGACCACGTCTCGAGGAGCTGCTCTGAAGCCGAAGCAGAGACAGTAGGAGGATCGCATTCATCTCGGGCTCCGCTCCTTCCCCTGTCCTCCTGATGGGGCGCACATTGTTCCTTAATGATCATGTAAATATCATGCTTAAGATCAGAGGCGCACTATCGACAAAACTCGCGATCGGCATTCGCGTTCCGGCTTTGTTGGCCGCGCGCATACCCGCGGCCGGGGTTTTTATTACGTGTAGGACGGACCTCACCACGGGGTAAAGGCTTGCATATTTGATTTATCGATCGATTATATCTCGTTTCGGAGGTAAAACGCGAAAGAGGTGCAACTGCCCGGTGGTGGTGGTGGTGGTGGTGCGCTCGATCGGTGCTGTACCGAAAATAAGACGACGACGCACCTGATGGGCACCTCACGCCGCCCTCTCCAGCGGGTCATTTTTGGCAGATTGTAAAAAATTTATCAAACCTTAGAACGAGGCAAGGTCCGCCACAACGGCTGGCTTCCTCGGGGGCTCGGCCTGATGGGTTATTTACGAGGATTTGTTTAACTCTGCTAATGACCAGTTATAACTTAATGAGACGCTGCAGGTGGACCGCGATAGAGGAATCGCCCGGCCCGAATTTCTCATTGGTATTCAGCGAATGAATTATTGTCGGGGAAATTATCGCGTACCCGCGGTTTTTACCTGTACCGCCCAGGGAGACGCGGAAGAGTGGCTACTTTATAGGAAATTGACTCACAGTGAATGGATGATTCAGGTGATAGCAGAACAAGGTCTAATCGAACGCGATGTCCAGATCAGGAGCTGCGAGTTAAATGTAGAATTGTTGTCAATTGCATTTAAATATAAATTAATTGTAATAAAAATTTTGCAATTAAACTGCCTAAGCATTCGGTTTTCTGACCACTAAAAAAATTGGTTGGTCCTTCAGTACCATACTCATTTTATTTGAATAGTAAAAGGAGTTTGATTTTATCGTACTTACACTTAATAAAACGGGCATGATATTATCGTTGTACTCCTCGACTATGAGCTAAAATTTCTAGCCATTCAGAATTTAACTTCTACTTAATTTCCGCTCGTATAAATTTCTTTTATCCATATGACCCGTATTTCTTTATCTTGATATTACATATGTGTATAAAATCGAAAGTTTGTTTGTTTGTTGCTCAATCACGCCTAAACGCTGAATTTTATAATTTTTATATTTTGTGTAAAAGTACTAGATATTCCGCTCCAACATATAGGCTACTTTTTATTCGCGGGTTTCAAAATGGCCGACCCTGGCGGCTAAAAATAGAAAATATTAAGGGATTTTCATGACAAATAGTATTTGAGGGTTTTTAGATGTCCTCATTGAGAATCTACGTCTAATTTTGGGAAATTGAAGATGTTGGATCCAATATGGCGTACAAGAACTTTCGAACTTCAACTAATTTAAATGATAATTAATACTATGCATACGGCGACCAAAATTTTTGGACATCGGGAAAAACCGGGTTGTGAATTTTCATGCATATTTAAAATATGATCTGTAAATATTTTGCACAAAAATACATTTTGTAGTTGATCACATTTCTAAATTCTTCAAAGTTTTATTGAATGATTTAGTAAATTTAATTTATAGTAGATGTTTAGATCTCCAGCGCACGTGTTTGCTATTCTGAAATCGACTACTTTTATGAGTCAGGAGAGCTAGAAAATAGAAGTTCAAGGATCATAATTTCTCTTAGTGTACATTTTCTTAAATGTAAATGTTTTTGTGTAATTTTTTTTTTATAGTATACATACATACATATGTACATATATGCATTCCTTAATAAATTGCGCTGTCATTATAGACTGCGGGTTGAATGACTAGGTCCTGGAAATTTGTTTAACGTAAAATTTGTCTATGTTGTTGAGCTTTAGTTCAGTTTTTCATTGTATATATAGCGCAAATATTCAATTTTCATATTTGACCCTATAGGATCAAGGTCAGTTTTAAAACTATACAACTTCTTTCAAAGAGGAGGTCAATTGCATGTTATGTATGTATATGTGTATCGTTTTATACAGTGGAGGAAATAGTTATAAAGCCACTTGATTTCATTTGTAAAACTCATTTTTAGTGCACATTCCGAGGGTGGTTGGTTGGTTTTTGGTAGCCTACACTTACTGAAGCATGTTTGTTCTTATATTGATATACCCTTACACACATTATTACAAGTTGAAAAATACATCGAGAAAAAACATTTGTGAACCGAATTTTGAAGGAAATAGCTATAAAGCCAGTGCCAATTTTTGCACTATTAGTACGTGATGATACTACTTTATATTTGTTATATCTAATTATAAGTATTTTAGTTACAGAAAAAGTCAATGCAAATGAAGGTCTTAACGCTATTTCCTGCTGTATTTCGGATTTAGTTCCACATTCAGGTGCATTTGGCTTGCATCTTTTGCACCTCAGCGAGAGGCAGCGATTGTGATAAAATCGCAGAATTCTATCGCTGCGCGGGAGATAAGCGACAGAACCCCAGCGGCCCTCGGGCGCGAAGCATTCAACAGGAAACCTCTTCGATTGTGGCACGCTCCACATATGTCCCCGGGCAGAAAATTGCAGATTCAGCAATCGGAGCCGCACTGAGGCATCCGAGAGCACATCCAGTTTCTTCGAGTAAAATAATGAAAATGAGTGGGTCTGGAAATGGGTAAAATAGAAGAAATCGAACGGTGAAAATGTCGGCAAGAAACGCGAAGAAATTTCCGTTCTGGACTGGGGCAATAAATTCAGTTTGTCATGTGCACACGATTCAAGTTTTTCATCAATTCTAAACACATGTCGCCGGATGATACCGAGGCGATGCCCCAGCACTCCCTAGGAGGTGCTGCCCGAATGCTTTTGAATTGTTGGGCTCTCTCTGTCCGCGCTCATTAGCATTTATCAGCGGATGCCACGCACTTTTTCTGCGCGAGATCGGACCGCGGAAAGGTGGACGCGTGATAGATAGATATGCGGTCGAACAGGTGTGGGCTGCACTGTCCGCGAAAGATCCGCGGATCCGCGGATCTTTCGCGGTGAAGAGACCTTTCTTCGGGGATTGGGGTGGTTTTTTGTTCCCGCCACGCAGCAATCGAACCCGCTTCAATTTTGCCCCTGGAACGTGCGTAGAAGTTACTTTGTTGCAAGTTGTTACTATGTTTTTTTTTTTGTTTGCTTCAGCAAAAGCAAGTCTACTTCGGAGGCTGTGTGATCGTTTTCGTTTTGACGGGTATTTAACGACAATTATTGAGTGGGAACTGGTTGACTACTTCTACGATTGGATATACACGTTTTGCTCAAGAAGTATTTAGTAAGGGGGTATGTAACTGTCCATAACATTGATTTGCAAACACGACACTTACTTCACTATAATCGAAAAAAAATAAAATAAAATTATGGGCATTCAAGATTCAAGTAGAGAATTAGAAATAGTATTTGCAAACCTAAATTTGTCAATGAAATTTAGAAAAAATCAAAAATTGGCTGGGTGACTTTATCTATTTCGTTACTTGCTAATTTAATGGAAACAAGCATGTCCTTTTCAGGGTTCCGTATCGAAAAAAGGAACTCTAACGCCCGCTTTCACTGTGCGAATTTAAGTTTTCATTCAGTTAAGCACGAGGCTAAACTTAAGTGGCATCTTAACTATTTTTCGGTTTTGCAGTCCTTTCTTAATTTTGCTCATTTATTAAGAACACCGTATTTGATTCCACAATCGTCGGAAATATTTTTATGGCAAATATGTAGCTGTCAAGAAAAGCAAGTTTTAATTAAAAAGTTCAGTAATAGATTCTTTAAAATTATAAAGAAAGTAGAATGTGTCCTAATTTTATACCAGCGGTAATCAAGAAACACTTGTTGAATTTTTCATAGGGTACATATATCAGAATTTATTCCTTAAGTGAGACTCAAGTGACTGCTTTAGGCAACTTAAAGTATAGTGACCACTTCAGTCGTAATTTACACTTAAAGTCCTACTATGAAACTGAAAAATGATTAAATGGGAGCTTAAGTGACGATCAGAACTTGAGCTCGCACTGTGAAATCCAGCATTATAGTCTAGCCAGGTCTAGCCGTCCGTCCTTATGCACAGTTAGTTTATCCAGGTACTATATTAAGACTATAATGGTGAAATTTGGTACACGTATAGATCAATATACTATAACTAGTATTACAATTTTGGAAAAAACAATTGAGGCTATCTGTTTACTTATGATACTGCACTCTTAAACAGTTTGGCAGAATTATATCCTATTTTGGAACTATTCGGCTTTAAAGTAGCCATTTTCGAAAGCAATTTCACTAAAAATTCGAAATAATCGAGAATATTAACGCATAGAGTGAAATTATTTTTTAAAATAAGTGATTTACAAAAGTCAAATACTTAATTTGTGGGATAAAGCTGACTAAGGTATGTTTATTTGGGCACAAACAACTATCGGGAAAACTTGCATAAAAGTTCTTGCCGAAAAAAACCTTTATATGTACATTATAATATCGGAGACAAACAGGCATGGTTGTTGTATGTGCCTAATTAAGTTAATAGTGATACTTTTGGAAAAATAAAATAAAATAATATATCACATTAACTTCGCCTTTTAGCTATCGCTATATTTTATGGGTTTAATTTTGATACTGAACCCTCTTTGAATTGATTTTATTATTTGTAGTAGCATCTACATAACCCTGGACTAAATCTTGCCTGACATGCTTTTGATCACTTTTTCTTGCAATAACTCATTCACCAAAATTCACTAAAAATGAGCTTTTTGTCTTTTATATAATTCGATGCGAATACTCCGATAGAAAGGTTCTATTGCTTCGTAAACCGAAAATGCAGTCTATAATACTCGTATAAGACGAAAATAAATGAACATATTAAAAATATTTCAAACTGTGCCCATATAAATAGCAACAAATTTGAAATAAAACATGAAAAAAAAAAATTCTTAATCAATCACTATAACAAGCGCGGAAATGGGTAGGTAATTAGTAATTTTATGCGTAGCATTTTTGTTTATTGAATTTAAAAATATGGGGTTGCAATAACAGGACCTTATATGTGTTTGTTCAACTCTTATTAGTGAAGGATTTCGTTCGTCCATTTAAAATGAATGTTTATTATTAAAAATCTAAAGCGCTTTTATTTAAGCGAAAGACAAATTACGTGACTTTTCGAGACTACATAATTAATTATTTCTCTGAAGTCCATTTGACAAAAAACAATGAGAAATATTATCTTAATAATTCTTTTAAAGTTCAGCGATTTTGTCACAAAATTGTTTAGATAAAAGTAATTATTTAAATTTTTAAGCAACGTTGTTAATGCGTATTTCGTTAAGATATAAAGTAGTTATTAAGCATATTTTTCGTTAATTTTTCTATAAATACTCATATTTACACTCCCCCATTGTACCTTCAGAGCTTTCTTAAAAAGTCGTTCTTAATTAAATGTGAAATTTGATATACGATAGGATTGGAGTATATAAATATTTAATATATTTTACTATTTTCGTTATCAAATCAGGTTAACTACTTCTTATTTCTGGAGTATTACTTTTTCGTGTGCATTCCTAAATTTTGTAAATGTATGTGTGTGCCAAAATTTGAAATATGTGCAGTAGTTGAGTAGGATAATGTGTAATGTAAAGTTAATTAATTTGTTTATCTATTAAAATTCAACAAGACAACGACTCATTTTATTTTTACACTCACCTGAATATATCAGCGGAGGTGTCGCAATGCCGAATCCTGGAAAGGTAAAAAGAAAAATATTCATTAAAAGGAAAAAAAGCGGTCCATAAAATTGGTCCTGGCTATTATTCTGCATATCTGCAGTTTCGCTACAGACGAAATTATTTAGATAACAAGCAAAACGAATCCATCAAAAGTATCAAGTTGCGTTGCATAAAAGGGGGCCCCAGAGACCTCTTTGCGGAGCACAACGCGACGACGGTTGGGATTGCGAGGAGTCCCCAAAAGCGGCAGCGGTGGCGGGCGGCGGCACATCAGCGATCTGTTAGGTTAGGAAGAGTGCAGGGTGGGGCGGGAGGGAGGAAGGCATTTACCCCCGAAGAAAAATGCTTGCAGGTCTGGTAAAGATTGCTGGTGCATGCGGATCGAGTTGTCTTTCCTCAGAGTTGGTGGTCGTCAAATTTCACGTTTTATGTCGGCAACTCCTGAGGTTTCAGCTTAATTCCGTAAAAATTCATAAAAAGATCGTCGTCTTAGCGATCGACAGTCGTCATCTCTGAAGACTTGTTAAAACCCCTCACAGCCTCCCTCTTCTAGATCAGTATGTAAGCAATAGGAGCGTTAGATCGTTACAGTGGCTTTGGATCTTTTCGTTTTCATTCCCCCCCGCAGGTTTCCAGGTGAGGTGGATTTCCGCACTATGCGATCACTGACTGACTGGCAATCTTAAGACGGGTAGTGGCTTCTTTCAGCCCAGTGGCTGGTGGTGTAAGACGCTCGACTTACCAGCATCGCGTAGCGCAAGCGGAGAAATTTATACCTCTAGCGTCAGCGCGGTTCTGCTCTAATTGTGGCGCGGCATTTTGCATCACTTAAGACGTTTTTTTTTTTCTTCCTGGCCCCACTTCGGGGTTGGGTCTTTAAGATGGGATGCAATTTGCCCGGTGTCGAATGGATTTGCACCGCGCCGTCAAAGTTTAAGGTAACGGCGATACGATCATAAATCACCCAATGGCACTTTTGGCGGTGCACAGGTGATATCAAGCAACCGACACCTGGCCTCTCTCTCTGCTTTTCACTGTCTGCACAGGTGATCAATTAGCGGGCAAGCTATATAACGAGTGTGAATTTACGCGATTTTTACAGCCATCGTCGTAACTGCCCCGTTCGATTAATTATGGGAACAGTGCCCCTAGGTGTGATAATAAAAAAAAAATAGATAAGTAAATCCTTCCAAATGCCTTAAAAAGTCTGAGACACTCCACCAGATTTTCTTAGTCTTTTTGAGCGGTGGAGCCTGGAGACAAAACGCTATTTAGTTGCTAAATGGCAATTGGCAACAATTTTTGTTCGTCGACGGATCGAGCCGACTCAAAAAATCGCGGATGTTAACACTCCGCGGCGGTACGGCTACGACGGCAGCCGGAGGGAGCTAGTGTGGCTGAGGTAAAACATTGATGTGATTATCGCGCGGCTGTTATTTAATTACGCTGCTGGACTTTTTTTGTTTTTGCACAGCGATTTTGATCCTCAGGTGACTTAAAACGGGAAAGCCACTTAATGACGACGTGAGCCTCTTTCGTGTTTAATTGGGAATTAAAACGGATTCTCAAGATCGCATGCCGACTTAACCTGCAGCCTATTGCATTTTGCGACGGTTGCGAAAACCGCGCTGCAAGTCGAATCATACTGATCGCGCTAAAAACGATAAAAACGAAACAAAACGAAAAAAAACCCACGAAATTGAGCTGTGTCTTGAATTCACAAAAATTACAATTTCACGAAAAAAACCTACACCAAAAATGTAAACAGAATCCCACATGAGGACATTGACACGATGTCGTTGAGACTGTTTGATATTTTTTTTTAGTTCATTTAATTTTTCACGATCGATTGCAAGAAAAAAACAGAAAAACGTCTCAGCGGATGATCGTCGCGATCGTAAGAAATATGAGTGTAAAAAGTACACAGAAAAATCACTGTCGACGACATGTCTCGTCAAATTATGATTTACTCTCAGCGACTGATGAGGAATTTTTCTGAATGATCCTCGCTTGTTTGACATGATCGGCTGAGATACGCTTTTGTGAATTTTTCAACATTTTGAGACTGAAGTGGATCATGTCACGGAGCTCAGAGGTTGATGGCGAACGTGATGGAATGTGATCTAGTGGTGATGTGCACCGATCGCTAATAATGGCGGGGAAATTTTATGATCGATGGCCAATCGATAACACTTGATTGCTTAAAATGATTGGAAGGTTTTCAGTGGAAGCCGTTACATTAAGTAGCCAAGTGGTCTATCAACTGGTTAACAATGTTGCGGCTGGAAGAAAACTGATCGCAAATTTTATTTTAGGCTAAGATACATGTTTAAGTCGGTGGTTGTTTACCTACTCCAACAATTTTAGAAAATGAAGCTTTATTTTGGTATCCAAATTTGTTTATTGTTTAAATACTCTAGGAATTATTTATAATTGGTATGCTGCAAATTTATCAGTTTAGAAATTTATTATATAATATTTGTAAGGATTTTTTTAATGTGTACACCAAAACTACTTAAATTGAATTTATAATATGATAATTTAAAATTTCAGAATTTGTTATACTCCGTTTCTATTTTACTGTGTTCAGATCCACGAAATTTAAGAAATATGTATTGTATTAATTAAATTAAGTGTGAATTTGCCCCTTCATTAGAGATTATTGGTAATGTAATTAGTATTCGGAAAAAGCTAGTTATTTTATTCCTAATTTCTAAAATTATTTGAATTGTTTTAAAAATTGCCTTTTCTTGGAAAAGAAGTGTAAGGGGACTGAAGAAAACAACGCACCCAAAATGCTACAAGGAAGTGATTACAGAGAACTTGTAAAGTTAGGGGATAAAAATCTTTTCAACTTTTGAGAACACTGAACTGATTTTCGTTTCATTAAAAAGTATCCAAAAGTAACAAATAAAAAAAAATTAAATATAAAATAGTGGTTGCGATAAGTTTCAGAAAAATTGATTAAATTTTGATTATAAGTATTTTTGGTGGGAAGTGGTATGTTATTATTTTGATACATTTTTGACAACTGATACATATTTTTGCAGCAAAAGTTTTGGGAATTACTTCATCCCAGGGTAATATTGTTCTTAGAATTTGCTGCTATTTGTTTCCATATTTAGTTATAAGCTTTATGGAAGTCGGAAAGGTGGAGATTGGGTATGTTGTAACAGTTCAAATTTTGCTATAAGTATATTTAATATGTAATGGTAACAATTAATTCATCGTCTGGAAACTCAAATAGTTGATGATAATTTACTATATGGCCCTGGAGTAGATGATTCATATACAGATATGAATATATTTTGCTATCACTCTTTTAACCTGAAATTTTAAGCGCATTTGTCAGGAAAACTAATTTGTCTTGAAAAACGTTTGGCAATTTTCCAATTATCTCAAGAATCACTGAGCAGATTTCGATCAAATTTGGTACAAATATCATCTTTATTTATCTTCAGTGATTGGAAGATATTATTGTGAAAATAAAATAAATAATTTCCTAATCAAGTTGATTTTGGTGGAACAAATAAAATTCTGGAAGATTTAGTAGTCCCTCTCATTTGTAATGTATTAAATTGTATCTTACGTACCCACCAATTTTCTAGGATTTTTAAATATTTACTTTTGAATCACTTGACTCGAAAGTTGATATATATATATTATATTTGTAAAAAAATCTAATTAATGTTCATATTTCAGTCGTTTGTAAAAAAATCTAATTAATGTTCATATTTCAGTCGTTAACTGGGATTCTAATTGATAGTAAAAATTGGGCAATTATCAGATTTTCAAAATTTTTGGCTACATTATCACAGTAAAATACTACCATATTTTCAATTTTTATCAATCCATTTCCTTATTATGAAACGAAATTCTTTTGTATGAAAATTGTTGCGGCATCACCCCCCGTCTGTGAGGTCAGCCATTAGCATGAAACGGACTTATTAATAGTGCCTGTATCGAATTTCATCCCAAGAATCCATCCAATTAGCACACCTGAACCCGCGACAAGTTAAAAGCCAAGGAGGGAGAACAATGGCAAGTTATAGCATGGCAGAGTGCGAAATTCCGTCATAAATTAAGCATAACCTCAACCTCCAAGAGATCATCGAGGTCGGTGGCATCAATTAGCGCCTTAAATTCGCAGATTTTTCTGTAAAATTAAGAAGCGCGGAAAAAAAAGAACGAAATTCAAATTGGACGATGATAAGTGTTTCCTGCTGACGTCGTCATCATTTTTTAACAACTCAACGAGGACGCCAGCAGGTTAATTAGAGCCCGGATGAGAGGTATCCACCTGACATCGTGTGCCAAATTTCATCCTCAGACTGTGAGACCCTGCGAGACTGTGCCTTAAGGTACAAAATAGCACCTGAGTGCGTTCCACTTCTTCTTCTTGCTGCATTTTATTTTATGTATAGTGGTCACTGGTCAGCTCCTGTTGTCGAGCTATTTGCACAATATCGCAAAATTACACGGTCGAGTTGATTGTTTTAATTGCCGCTGTTGTCTGCGCTAATGATAAGCCCCAGCGCCCGGCTATCGATGACGATCACCTTTGAGGTGGTTCCGCATAGTTAATTGCTGGCTGCCTGATAATGGATTTATATATTGGGCTGGAATTAATTAGATGATTGCAGCAACGGCGGCCGCCAGTGCCTGGAAATTGCTGCGCCCCAGTCCCGGCCAGGTAGACAACAGGTACTAGGCTCGGAAAACAATTTTCCCTGGCCATAGTCGCTTACTTGCTGGCCGCACTGACCGGTCGTCGGCAAGTGGCGGCTTTTCTGCTCGCGGAAAGTAAAAAGATTTCGAGAGCGCACGAGCGAAATTATAATTTCAATTTTTGCACAAAACAGGTAAAATCTTGCACCGGTCAGCTGTCGGCTAGAATTCTGTCCGGACGCAAATCGCTTAATCGATGGTGCAGAGCGGCGGAGGTGGCGGTGGTGTTGGCGGTGGGATATTAATCGACTGACCGTTACAAATCGACGCATGTCCGCATTTTTGCATAAACGTTGCAAAAACAACCTGCCGGGGTGGTGCAAAAATTTCATATTTCTTGCGATTCCAAAGAAAATTGTCTCACAGCAGCAGCCATCGGTTTTCTGGTTTTTTATGTAATGCACATAAATGGGAGCAAATAAGAGGGCAGCTGCTGGTTGGTGCCGCTGGGAATTATAATTTGCAAGGTCAAGTGGCTGCTTTAATGTCATCTCACGTAACAGTCAAGCGGATCGAGCGGATCGAGCGATTTTATCAGAGCCAATTTAAAACTTCTCTGCTGCTGTGCAGCTGAAAATTGCAAGGGAAATGGGTTTTGTGCCCCGGAGGATTTATTGCTCTGTTATTCCGCTCAAGAATTTCCCTCCGGGCGTTATTAGTCCGCAATTAGGTCTCTTGTCACGGGAATTTTATAGCTTTTCTCTGAGGTGATCTGCTCTGCTCGGTTGCTCTAATAATCCCACGACCTTGTTCTACAAGCCAATCCGGAGTGGGATCAGTGCAATTTAACACCATTTTGAAAGGATTTATTCCAGAATAGTAACAAAATTCGCATTTTATACGAACTGAGTAAACAATTCGTAGTTTTCTACAACTTATAACATACCATTCAGAGCAGGATTAACGTATTTAACGTAGGGATTTTGCATACAAATTGTATTTATAAGCCCTTTCAATTTATTGTCTACGTTATTCCATTGATACAATACTTACATATTTTTTGAATATTTTTTGTTATTAGCTTATCCCAGTACCTATCTACAAATGCAACACAGACAGCCAAAAATTAGAAGTCGTTGATTAAAGTTTTTCTTTCGCATTTTATGATATTTTAAAAAACTCTAACTTAGGCTAGTTATAATCATTTTTAATATCATAGCTTTTTAAGAAACCTCTGTAAGTACTGAGGCCTTAAACACAGTTCTTTGAATTCAGAATCTAAACTTTATTTTATGAAATCTTACTGTAAGGTATTGTCTAATATTATACATATATAAATAATGATCACAATAAAGTATAAATTAAACTTAAATTTTAAAACACTATATAAAACACATTTATAGGAGATTTGAAAATGGTTGTGAAAATTTCATTAAAAAAGACTAAGTGAGGTTATGTATAATACATACATACATATATACCTTTAGATTAAGCCTTGTAATATCTACCTTATTTAAGTATGAAAATGCTATGAGAGTTATGAAGTTTTACGAAAATAATCTAAGATTATGAACAGTATTTTTTGGGTATGTTATATTACAAACATAAATTATAATTGTTTACCCCTGATTTTATAAAATACGTATTAGGCCATCCCGAAAGCCCTTTCTATGGAATTTATGAAGATATTTGTATGTAAACTATCCTTCATTTGTATGAACGAAAGATAACAATAAAATTATCTCAATTTCATATTGGATTGATTAATTAATTAACGGTCATTACTGGAAAGACACCAGAGAAAACGATCTTAATGGTCTAAATACTGCTTGAAGTATACTTGTACTCTTCCCACGAAGATAGATTAATTCTTAATGTTAACACTTCCATGCAGTCGTATGATTGATCAAATTGTGCCGTTCATCCGTTTCACCCCTATCACAGCGCGAAATCTGCCAAAATAGTGCAAAAGTTATCAGTCATGCGCGAATCCGGCAAAGAGGCTGCAACCAGCAAAAATTATTTAATTCCTCGCTCCCCTCGTCTTAAGTTGCCGCTTGCCGCGCCTTCGCACCTCCATCTCAAGAAGCCTTCCGCGGCGGCGGCGGCGGTAGCCTGCTGCTTTTTTCGCGGCAAGTTTTAATTGCCTCACTTTTGCAGAGGAGGCAAAAAGTGAAAAATGGAGGAATTTATCAGGTGGACGTAATAGCGAAAATAATGAGGTCGACGGGGTTAATAATCCGCGCTCATGATAGCGCTCGTAATTATAATGGAAATGTCCGATTTATCAGATTTATTGGAATTTACCCGGCATGGGAGAGATGCCGGCCCGGGGTCGGGCTGGACAAAATATTTAATTTAGAGGGGCAGTGAGAAAAATAGGGCGGAAATTAGAAACGGCTCGGGTTGCCTTTTCAATTTAACGCCTGTTACCGGTAAGTTTTTGAGGGGTCGCGGTGCGGTGTCGGACCAGTCCTCCGCTCTCACCTGTCTTCGCGCGAACAAGCCCACCGCCCATGAGCAAGGGGCCTATTGAAAATTGCGCTCGTCTAGATCATTTGCAGGCCAGCTCGATTCGCGGGAAGCATTAGAATATCGATCAAGTCGCGGTCGCGCGGCTCGATCAGAACAATCAGAAAATGCGTTAAAGTGAAGTGCTGCATAAATTTCTGTCACGAAATGCGTGCGCGGATCGCCGTGCTCGATCTCATGCTGCATCAAAGGAGGCGGTTGCATCGAGCCATTTTCCACCGCGCCGCCGCCGTCACAACGGAGAGGGGGTGCTGCGCCGCCAGACCTTTGGGTGTCAAAATAATTGAATTGCGGCAATTATCGCGCAACCGTGTTCGCTGCACCGCCGTGTTATTATTTGTCATCAGTTGTGATTGCTGCGCACCTTGCCGTCTGCGTGGATGAGTTATGAAATTTGCTTAAACGTTCGGCGGTATGGCGGCGGCGCTCGATCGGTACAAAAAACGCCCGCTGTGAGGCGGTGCTCTCTGTTCTTTTCAGCTCGAGTTCGGCCCTTCCCCCTCCCTGGGCACAAGCACCATGTCCAAGACTTAGTCGCTTTTTATTAAAACAAATTTAGTTTACTTGATAAATATAAGCATATGGCGTAATACCAAATTATATAGAACTGTGCAGGATAGACAATTTCCAATAAGCTTGTACGACCTTGAAATATTCACTCTTTAAAACTATAATTGTAAAAACAATGCCCAAATTGCACATATGTAAGTCTAAATGTGAACTAAATTCACCTTATTATAATTTTTTGCGAAAAATGCAATTTAAAATTTTGCATAAAAAAATCGTGTTTTTTAATTAAAACGATCAGTATATGTATCTACCCAACCAATGCATTGTAGGCAAAGATTTTTATCAAACTGAATTTGGCCTTGATTCTACAATTATTTTATTCATAATTTCTTGCATGCAAACTTTTGTTTCAATAAACCTTTTCTTTGTCCAAAAGATATGAGGCTCCTGAAAGTAAAACTTCATTTTTCGTATACTTGGTAATATTCTTTTATCGAGACTCGTTTTATCGAAGTAAGACAACTTTATTCTTTTTCTTCAATTAACAATAATAAATAACAGTGAAGGTATTCATTTCAGAGAGTTTTTGTAGATTTCGATATAAATATGAGCCTAAATTTTAGAAACGAGCATTAAAGTATAACACAAGTATTGTAATATATATAATATGCATCTATACTTAATAAATTTTAGAAAATATCAGTATTAGAAAGGATCCGTATGTTTTTTTTGTTTCCTGTGTGTTCGCGCATAACTATTGAACGGGTGATACGATTTTGATGATTATTTTTTATTCTGGATAGTCTAAGATTCGCCGGGGGTAATAGTATGATATGTTTGACAAAAATGATAGGCCAAGGGGCGCAACAACAGAGAGGTAAATCGAAATGAATGATAAACGTTATGGAATTTATAAACTAAATTACTATGTGCGTGATTTGAGGTGCTCGATTGCGTAGATTTAAAATGGTGGTTTATTGTTAGAAAATGTCGATGCAATTATATGAGAAAAATATGGCACTAAAAAGAATGAAATTAAAAAATTAAAAAAAAAAACAAAAAAAAAAACCGATTCCAAAAACTTCCAATCCCTAAGAAGTAAGAAGTAATTATATTAAAAATCCCTTGCTACTATTTCAAGATCAAATACAAAACTTTCCTAGATTTTTTAAGTTGGTCTGAAAACTTGACTGATATTAATCCAATATTAGGTAATCAAGACAATCTGATTGCCTTAATTATTTAGTTTATATCTACATAATTAATTAATGTACATAAGTCAGATTTTCACACCAACTTCAAAAATCTAGGACTGTCTTGTATTTAATGTTGGAAATAAATAGTAGCAGAGGACTTCTAATATAATTACTTTATACTTTTTAGGGCTTGGAATTTTTTGGAATAGATTTTCTTTTTTTTATATTTTTTTTTAAACCGTACTATGCTATCGTCTTAAATATGTATGTATGTACTTTGTTTTGCTTAATTTGCACCATATATGATGCAGGATTTGAGACTATTAACTTTTTAATATAGCAGAAGAACTGTTACATTTTAAATTCAGAAATGATTAGGTATTGTAATAAGTAAATTACATGAATTTTAATTTGGGAGGTCTGCTGAAAGAAGTACGGGTGGTAGCTGAAGAGTGCTCCTCTCCGATTTTGTTCTCTGTTCGATCAGACCGTTTCACCTGCCCAGAAGGTCACGGCGATAGACCCGGTTTCGTGTTGTTGAGGCGCGGGGCCGATTGCGGTACCATTTACGCGCTCCCGGCGACTATTCGCGGAATCGAAGCACGGCCACCTATTGATGAGCGGTCGATAGCATCAATTAACCTATGCCCAGTGCCGGTGCAATTAAATCGCCGCCGATTGGTTTGATTGAGCGCGGCTACCACTGTCATCTGCGCAACAACCCGAGCCGGCTCATGTCCACGTCGCTGTCGTTGTCGTTCACGGACCGCGCGGCGCGACAGATTCCCGCGGCCGGAATTTCTGCTCAGCGGCGGCGTTTTGGACCTTTTTCTTGAGTCTTTCAGCCTCATCGAAATTGTTGTGGCCAGTTTCTAGGGGAGCAACCATTCAGGAGTTCAGTTTATGACTCGGAAAGATTTTTCTTCCGATCCTCCGATCCTCCGATCGCGGAGGTATGATCTGGACCAGACTCAATTTTCCCCGAACAACGGCGGCGATTTGATTCAAACACATTTATTTTGCCTTGATAGAACGTCTCCCAGGTGCTCCCTTGTCCGGACTGGAGACCGCGGAGAGCACCTTGTTTGGGCTACCTCGACGACTGCGACGATGACGCGACGGCGCACCGCGGCGGGACAGCGCCAGTGAACGACTTCTTCTACGAGTTGAGGCTAGGCCCAGCATCTCGCGCTGATAGTCATTAAGTCGTCGAGAACTGGCATGGCAATAAGACATTTTTGACATTGCTGTTTAAGTAATTAATTAGGCGGCTGCTCCGCGGCAGAAGGAGCCAGCGAAGCGGAATCGAGGGAAATTAACACATTAGAGGCTACACTTGCCTTAAATGTTTAATTTCAGCTGTTGGGAGTTGTCGCATTACACCGCCGCGCTGCCGCGATGTTTGCCGCGGTCTGGATCAGGCACGGCGCGGCCTAATGAGAACCTGCGGGGATTGATTCTCAGGAAGCACCTTGCTGTCGCGACTGATTTTGTTCCACTGATTTCTGTTGGCGGAAATTGTCGCTGAGGATTGGATAAGCGGATTCGAGATCGCTTTTTCAAATATTAAGCCTAACGTTCTGAATACCAATGGTTTTATTTTAACTACAAACTATATAAGATTAAGATATTAAACAAATTAGGTTGATAATTCATATAAAAATGTAGAAATCGGTCGAGACCTTGTCAGGACATTGCTTGTGTAGGGTTCGTTAGCTAACAAATTTGGAGTCGAATAGTCAAAAAACGGAGCATAATTTTGGAAAGCGTTTTTAAAAACCTCATAATGATATTTAAAACTCCCTTTTTAACTATACCCAACTCGGACGGATGGACGGACGGATATTAACAAACTATAGTATACAGAGTTTCTTGTTTTGCTGTGGAACCCTAAGAGCGTTCAATTAAACATTTGATTAATATTGTTTAATGTTAATGTTTTATGATACTTCAATTAAAATAGCGTGTGATATTGTATACATACATATTTAGAAGACACTATTATTTATTCTGGGGTATATTTATTAAAATCGGCACTACTATTATTAAGAAAATTTATTGTAAGGGCTTATACGCAGTTAGACATTTCAACAAATTGAGTTTTCTTATGCATTGTCGGATTATACATATATTTGAATATATGTAGGAATGCACTGAAAATTTCAAATGGACTGCGTTTTTCTGAAAACAATGTTTTCAAACTCAATGACCACGATTTCTCAAAAAGGGCTGATCCGATCGGTATGAAACTTTCACCCAATTTTTTCAGATATACATCCTCTTCAGGTATTGATCGAAGCAATAAGATTTTTGACAATTATTTCTATGTTTTGAAGTAAGTTAAAGAAAAAATGTTGGTTAAAAATCGGATTTTTTTCTTTTTCGAGCTGCTATTTTATCAAAAATGAAAATTTCGACTATTCCTTTGATGAATACCTAGATTTATCAATCCATTGGTAGAACCTTTTTGCTTGTTTTTTAAATTAATTAATCCAAATCGGAGATTTCGCGCTCACAGCCAGATACCTTCTTTTTTGGACAACCTTCAGGAGATCATTTACAGGAGCAGTGTAACTCAATATTTTTAAAAACGGAAAGTGCCGATATAAAATTAAAAGCTACCACTATATGTATTAATATTTCCTGTATTTTTCAAATAAAATCCCTTTTCAGAAAAAACTCGTACATACTACGATATTTTTTGGCCTTGCAACTGCGTATAACTACTTAAACTACATATTTCTAGTTTTGTGTTTGTAACAAATTTAGATTTTTATTTCAAATAGTTTTTCAGAAATATTCGTCTTACTGACAGACAGATTGATCATAATTAATATTATAACTTGGATTGTTACCTATAAATATGAGTTTTAATTTTAAATTTTATAGATTTACTTTGAAAGTAAGTATTCAGACAGTTGTTTTTGAAATTTTGTGAATTTTTGCGGCCGCCATTCAGCTCGGAAGAAATAAGCAAAGTTGTAAAGATGCAAAGCAGCGCCCAAGGCTACCTTTCCTTAATTTTCCCGCGATGACATCCTCCGGTGCTTTTAGCCGATATCGCCAGAATTACATTAAATCAATCGTGGCCAATGCCACCGATGTCGTTTTTCCGTACGACAAACTGCCGCGTTAAAGTCGCGCTAAAGTCGCGGCGAAGTCGACGGCACGGGGCGATGCGATGCTGTACCCATACGGATGGAGGCTGAGAAATCTTCAGATAAAAATTTACCGTTTGTTTTGCTCTTAATTGGGTCCCCGACTGTTTCGTCACCCCGGCCAGGGTCCATTGATTTTTTCGCTTTATCAAGCAACACATTGCCCGAGAAATTCGCCTCGGGCTGGCTGGTCGAATTTTTTTAATCAGCAAAATCACCCAAAAACCGCGCATGGGTCCATTTTATCCCAGAATCCACAGAAGCAGCCAAGTGCTCGTGTGGAACTTAATCTCGGCTCTTAATTACAGCGGCTATCGCTGAATCATCGTCCTGTGCGCGTTTTGCAGAGATTTTGCTCTCAGTCGGGATGCTGCGATAAGCCAGAAGGGGAGACGCCGAGGGGAGCGTGCAATAATTATCTGGATCGAGGCGCACTACTTGCAATTTTTAGAGCCACGAAATCGGCTGATGACCAGCATTTTCTTGGAAGCGAGCATCTCTGCGCGAATTTCTTATCCGCGAAATTTTCGGGGACAACTTGTTCGGTTCGACGATGCTCTGTAACGATTTTTCGCCGTTAATTAACGTGGAGCCAGGCCATGTTCTCATCTTGGAGCCCGCAGACTTCCGGGAACTTGGGGTAACTTGAGCTGCACCCGCAAGCTTCGGCGATGCATGAGTTGCCCCGCCGCGTCGCTCGTACAGGTGGACACCGCCGCGCGCGGGAGCGAATCGATAAATCGGCGGGGGCTGGGCGATATCTTAAATTCAGTGTTAACGAAATGTTATCTGACGGTGGAACAACACCAATAAAATCCGATATTTCGCATGAAAAGGCCTCGACAATGCCCGCCCCGGAAAATGTATCACGCTATAAATTTTTCACGTAATAGTTTCGAGTGTTGCGGACTTTACGCACGTCTATGTTCTCCGGGGGGAGGGGGGCACGGCCGCGGTCCAGCGTCAGCTACGACGACCGCACCGGCTCCCATGCCCACAGAATGCAATTGATGAAATCAAATTCGGCTCATAAATTAATTTGATTGGACTAATTAATTTTGTCCCCGTGATTGAACGTCACCTGGGAGGGTCGCCGGCGCGCACAGATCTTGGCGCGGTAAGTTTATCGGACCAGGACACCTCCTCCGCCCCCGCCGATTTCGAATCTGGTGTGCTCCGTTGGGGCTCCGCTGAGGCTCCGCTAGGGAACTTTGTGAGCTTGGTCAAATCGGTCCGGTCACCTGAATTGAGTCGGGTGCATGTCCACCGCGAGTGCGGTCTTTTTAAGAATTTACTGCGTCGTCGCAGCGCGCTAGGACACGCCGGCTGTGTGGCAGCATGTCGGCGCGGTCCATTCAGGCGTGCTGGGGTGAGCAGCGCGGATTATTCATTATTTTCTGCGTTTAAAGGAATTTTTAATTGGCCATTTAAACTGATTTATGGCAGAGAGCACAAGGTGAACATTTCGCTTTGCCAGTTCCTAATCTTATGCCACAGGTTTGGCTGGCGGCCTGTGGGGCTTTTCTGGTTGGCATTTTGCGACTTTTTCGCGTGGGCGACACACACAGAAATCCGCAAACCGCGCCACCACCTCCGCCACCGAAAGATATCCAGGCGAAATTGTCGATTGCAATTACTTTTACGAGAAAATATCTTTAACCCTCGTCGGGCGGCCCGCCTTCCCCGTCGCCGGTCCAACATTTGTACTTACTCCGCTCCGCTGAATTATTTCGAATTCGACGAAATAAGAAAACTTGGTGAAGTCGAGACGACGCACCATGTGGGGAAGTGGTCCAGTTCACCTGGGAGCAATTAACTTCAAATTCTGTCGTTGATTCTATCTGATCTTGTGCCTGGCACTGATTCTTTTTTCGATACACGCACTATTTTCGTGGAACAAAGCGGGCATTCCAATAAACTTTAAAAAGAGTATTTTGCGATTGGATCTACATTGCAATTTGGAATTAAAGGCAAGGTGTAACTGAAGAAATTTAATTAAATTAATTTAAATTGAATTATAATGACCGTCGCCTATGTTTTCCTTGAAAACTTTCATGAAACGACTCTAAGACATAGTTTTAAATTGTATATGGAGAACTAAGCCAACAATTTAAAATTACAAGCTTTCATTTTACAGTCACATAGTTTTAATAAAAAGAATTGAATTGCTTTATCGTTTTTTTTAATCTTGTTGTTTGTGGCAAACTTATAATTATATTTTTGGTACAGATTATAAATTCTCAAACAAAAATACAAAGTGAAAACTAATATTATAATAAAATAAATTGTTAAAACAGCACATCATACATATCGTTGAATGTCTAAATATTCAATAAAATGTCGCTCTTCAATAATAAAATATTTCATAAAGTTCCAAATTTTATTCCAGTAGTAAAAAATATACTTTAGTTATTAATTGCTTTTTAACAATTGTATAATGTTTTTTATACACTTATTTATACTAAAATATTTAAACTGAACGACATGATAATTACAAAACAAAAATGTTTATTCTATACCAAGTTATCTGTTGGATTGTTAACGCTCTTTTACAAATAATGCCTTCCGGTGTCCATTGGAATTTCTTAGTGGTATATGCAAAATCAATGTAAGAAAAACAAACCTTTACTTTAATAGTTTTTATAGTTATTGATGGAAGCTCTTTACGTTTTGTTCAAATTGAACAAAAGCAGTCAATAGCATGTCGGACCATACTTTGTAAGGGTTCCGCATCACGATTAAAACACGAATAATATAATGTTAAATAAAAAAATAATGTAAATATAAAGCATATACATATTTGTGCATATATATGCAGACAACCATATACATGTACAACACAATCGCGCGGGCGCTTTTCCGCGAACAGTTGTTTGAGCCCAAATAAGCATATCTCGTAAACTGTTCGACTATAATTAGTCGTGTAATTTTTAAAAGTAATTGAAGTATTTGTGCTAGTTTTCCAGAATTTTTCCGATATCTCCGAAATTGTATTCTTGGCCGATATAAATCCAAATTGAAAATGGACAATTTTTAGTCGAATATTTCAGAAAGGGACGTAATTTTACATACGCATACATATGTATAAAGTAATTTTGTTATCTATGGTAAAAGTGTGCCAAATTTCAAAATGACGAATTATTTATTTTTGGAAGTATAATATTTTGTAAACCTGTTTGTAATGCACCTATAGGATTTTGAAAAACTTGAACTATGTTTTTGTCATAAAATATTGGCTGGTTATGATGGTTTATAGTTCTACGTTTAAAATTCCAGCAGTTTTTGGTCCGACCATAGAGTACTGAAATAAAGTGTCACTGAGAACAAATTGGAAAGCTGCTATTTTTAAGAGCTCTCAAAAACATTGCTTTGTTATATAATAAAGACCTTTTCACCAATCTTCGATATGTTGTGTAGCTATGCTAAAAAATAATTATAAAATGTTCTCTATTTTGCCTCTTTTAGAGAGACCGAATCCTTCTTGGTGGTGAGAATAAATATAATAATCATTTGTTGTGTACTCCGATTTTTATTTTGTTAGGTCATTCTATACAGTCTCTATTTTAGTAACAAAGATTTTCTAAGCGCCTTTTATTTAGTCGCTAGAAGCGTCAGGATAAGCTTGTTGAAATGTTTAAATGATTTTTTTAAAACTGTGATTTGAAAGCTTTGTATACAAACAGTCTATAGATATTCGAGTTGTACCATCATATGATCTATTTGTGAATAAGACTGTTGATTGGAATTACCTTTAAAGGATTTTAAAATCCGTCAACTTCGCGAAAATCCCGCGATTGCGTCTGATACCCTGCGATTAAGAAATTTCACACCTTTTGCACTACGCGCAGAGCTCTGCTCAAACAAGCCCATTGGGGCTGACGATTTATCGCTGGAAGAGGTGTAAAACTGCAGGCCTGCGCTGGTTGCTGGAGTTGTTAGGTGGTCTCTTGCGCGCAGGTAATTCACGGTTACTACAATTTGGGTTAAGTGGCTTCAGGCAACTGAATTATGGGCAATTGTTGGAGATTTATACGAAACTAGGGAGAATTTATTATTAACGTCACTTTCTAAATTAAACTATATTTCGCCTTAAAATCTCCCTTATCTTACAAGCCCCTTCTTCTTCCCTCTTGTCTTAGATTTCATTTCGTTTTATAAATTTTTTTATTAAAGCATTTCCACCTTTCTGCAGAGCACTTGGAACTGCTGCTGGATGCTGCAGCAGGGCTCGGCTCGTGTGCTGGTTTCTGTCAGGTTCAATAAATGCCAGCACTCATTGCCGAGAAATTACAGAGTATTTTTCGATTAGGGGGCCTTCGAGTTAATTTTGATCGATGAGGTGCTGCGATGAGATTCGCCCACTTTTTTGCTGTTATACTCCTCCTTTTTTTCTCAGTTTTTCTGCACCAGTTCGATGCGAAATTTTCTTGAGTCGGATATGAAATTTTACAAATTGGCAAAGGGTATCGGCATTGCTCTTGAAAGGTGCAATAAAATTTAATCGATTTCAGAGAGAGCAGCTTATTTGAACTCGAGCCGGCAAGTAAATGAGGTGGAGTCGGATTTGATGTATTAGTTTTAAGTCTGGGCTCACTTAATTTTTATCTATAATTACAATTAGCTTAAGGGAATACACCTGTGTGGCCGAAATATTATGGAACACCGATTTTTGCTTTTATATTCACGCAATCAATTTATCAGTAGAAAGTCAGAATATCAATACATTGATATACATACTAGCAACTTATTATAAAAAGTTCAAAAATCGAAAGTATCTACGAAAATCCTACCTTGTTTAGAAACCTACTTCTTAAAGTATGTAATAAAGTTAAATATATCAAATTGTATAAAATATAATTTATTTGTAACAAATTTTCTGTTTTTTCAGTTATTATTGTGCCTTCTTATTATATATTACATTACCTAAGATTATGTTTTATAATGCATCCTGTACCGGTTTTGGCATATCAAATCATCTTCGTAAATTAAATAGTAAAGTTTTATTAGTTTTTGAAGTTTTTATGAGACAATTGAGATATGTACTTACATTACATATATATAAAAGAGGCTTTAATTTACTAGTTTCTTTTTTTCTTGTCATCGTGTGAGGTTTTAACTATTATGCAACACTATCCGTTTTTACGATAATTTTAAATCTTTTGTAACAAAAGCTGCATTTTCTCATAATTTACGAACAGCAGAAATTTTAAATGAATTAGTAAAATTCATATTTAAGACCATTAAATAGATCCAAGAAATTTCGTTTTGCTGTATTAAAACAGCATTATATGGATGGCTTGGTTTAATGCGGCTCATAAATTTTAATTCATGACGCCGTTCTGAGCGTTCCAAACACGAGCATTATTTAATTATAGTCGCCTGTAAAACTAGAGTGAGAAGAATATGAATCGCCACACTGTTCGCATCCAGTTAAGAGTGAAATTGCACTGACTCATCGTCCCATTGAGCGAAACAGAAGCGGCACATATAATTACACCCGAGGGAAAATGCCACCATAATTTTTTTCGCGCCAGCTAAACTCCAATAAAAGTTATCATTCGAGGGCATTGTCAGGGTTTTACAAGAAGCGAATTCAGCTACCAAAGTACGCTGCCGTGCCGCGGAACGTGCATCTTAAAGATTCACGAAAGAAGGCAATGGGGCGACAACGCGACGCGGCAGACGTTTGGACGAAAAATCAAAAGACAAAATTGAAAGCGAGCAACTTAATTTGCTGTGCTTCTTTTATCCGCGATATCTACACGTCATTATACTTAGAGGAGTCGGAATGAGCCGGGGCCCCGTAAATCATAAAGGGAAATGTATGCACTCTGGAAATCTTGTCTTTTCACCATTGTCTCTGGCCAAACGAGGAAATTCCACCGAACACAGAGTGCATTTTGTGCAGATCAGATCCATTAATGTTTGGCGCGGACGCGCGGGGCTCCAATCGGAGTACGGCCAATTGAGACGAGCGGCGCGGCGCGGCAGCCGGCGCTCGTCGAACAGCAGCAATGGACCATCCGTTGCGCCGCGCGCAGCCGCTCCGGCAGCCCGGCCATGAATAATACACCTCTGATTGTTTTTTCCAGCGTGATCGTCCGCTGTAAATTCCCTATCAGGGCAGAGTAATTACTCAGTGAACCATAACAATTATTCCGCATCCAAGTACCTGATGCACAGGTAGTGCATCTGAGTCAACCGCGGCCACAGAGATGCTTTTGATTTGATTCACGACGACCACGAGCGGTGCGGTGCACACAGCACAAGTGCTCGATACATTCCGCCACCGCGGCCGCAGAACGCGGCCGTGATCAGGGGCCAGGTCGATCGCTATGGATCGCCTTGCCACGGATTGAGGAGGAAAATTGTGTTTTTCGCGACGACAACAGCGCCGGTGAAAGGCTCTCAAGTGTTCTTAACATCCCTGCAAGCGATATCGAGCGTTCGAAAATAGAACTACTACTTTCCAGCGATCTGTAGACGATCGCTGCCTTTTTCCGCGACTTTTTCGTAACTTTCCCTAATGAGGAAGCCCAGCAATGAAATATCTTATTTTCCTACAGCACCATTCGATGGCTTGCAGCGAAAACTTTTGAATTAATTAAAATCAACACGATTTACCCGGTTGCGTCCTGACCTTAATCTTCAATTTAAATTTAATTTCGATTTAATCACTGAGCCGGCCAGCATACCCATATCTAACCCCAGCTTCCAGCCCCATATAATCGATCTCATCTCGCTCAATTACATTAATCACATTCCATCAATCATCTCGTTCTACCGATTCGATCACAAACAATGGCCAAACGAACGATAATTATCGATCGTTCCATAATCGATCACGTCGGTGATATTGTGAACCCTAAGCCGATCGATCAAATAAAGATCACCTTCACGAACAGATCCGCGTTATCCGCAAGTTCCTGAACCAAACGTAGAAGACAACGATGATGATGACGACGTTGTTGTCGTAGAGTTCGACAACGGACCGCGGCGGCGACAACAGCGGCAAGAGAGGAGAAATAATGCTTTTGGTTCCGTGATGGGTCATAAGTCCGATCTGCGGCCGCTCGATTACCGCTGTCAGCCGCGCAATCCGCTCTATAACCTTTCGTGAAAATGGAAGCTCGCTTATGAGGGTGGTCACGTAAAGTGGTTCGCCCGTTAGTGGACGATTGGATGTCAGCCAGTATCCTGGTCCAATATCGTTAGCAGTAGTTATCCATCGGCGAGCCCCTATGTTGCTATTTACCTTCACTCCAACCTCAAGTTAGCTCTACTAAATATTAATGTGCGAAAACACAAAAATAATGCACGGCGGCGAGCTGCCCCCAATGTCGGAGCTATTGGACCCGGCTGAGCCGAAAAAACTCCTAGAACTACTATCTAGACTGAATGTGGTTGCTCTCCTCTGATGCTCATCAGGAAAAAACATATATAAATAAATTTTATATATATATATACATATATATTATCACTAAATTAACTTATAAAATCTAAAATGTAAGCGCCATATGGGCTACGTTCCCGAGAGCGCATTTTAGGGTAGGGCGGAATTGATTTTGGCCTCTGCCTTTATTAAAATAAAATAAATAAATAAATAAATAAATATTAATGATATTCATATTTATCAAAATCCTCTCAATTTTAAAAAAGTAATCAGGAGAGTATTTCAGAAATGTGTAGTTCAATCATCAAAAGTCACTTAAAAAATCTGATCAAGTTTCTTCATACACGTATAAAATAAGGTATTAACAAATTGGGGCTCGCAGAAATGCTGCATTTAATGATTAATGATTTTAAGTATTTTAAAAAGTTTCTAACCTTTTTTTAACAACAACCAACAATAAAATTGAAGGACTACGTTGATAATCGGGGAAACCACTTTAGTTTAAATGCTTCTCTAAAAGGTTATAATTCGATATCATTTTGTACCGCGGATATGTAAGTACAATTCTACCTATTTAGTTTCTACTAAACTAGTTACTATGCAGTTTAACATTAAAACGAAGGAAATCAAAAAATAGTGGGATGCTTCAAAACTTTCTGTAATATAAATTTTAATTTCACAGGAATGATCACCTTAACATTTTGCAATGCCAAAGTTAAAATAATTGAATATCCATTTGTTGTTGATAAGTAAATGTTAAAGATGGAATTCTCAAATTACAAAAATTCACTCTCAGGGTCTGGTGCAAATCAAATTCTTCGTCTTGGTCTTCGTTTCTTGTGACTGTTTATGACCTTAAGAAAGAAGCATGAGTTAGTATTACAATTAAGATGAAGATAAAGCTAACTTTTTCGTATTCGTTTGCCTCGATGTTTGATATTTTAATAATTCAATCAAAGTAAACCAAAAATGTACAATTGGACAGTATTATAGGACTACTCCAACTGTTTTCCTCATTTCATCTCAAGTAATCAACACTACTCGTTTACCTAGGTAAGCTAACAGTGCAGAAATAAATTCTAATAGAGCTTAGTTGGGTGTGTCGTCAAGAACTCTTACAACAGGACAAAATCAAAGACGAAAACTTGGATTTTGACAGGCTCTTAGAACTAATGAAATTAGACTCTATTACTTATGATCGATGATTTCATGAAGATACCCCAGCAAAGCAAGGTTAACTATTTAATAATTACTAAAATAATAATTTTATGTAATTTTGTTCTATATTATAAAATAAAACTATGCATAAAATATATATACATATATCAAAATAAAAATTGTGAGGAACTTTGAAAAAACAGTTACATTTATTAAAAAATTGTATATTAATACCTGTATTCATAAAAATTTAAAAGTAACTTACAAAGCTTTTGCAATGAAATTGCTCAAAATGTTATTCATGAACTTCAAATATCGTTAACACATTCTTACAACAGTTTTATAAATTGAATGAATTTACAGAAGGCTCACATCTACTTTAATCAACCAATTCCAAAAACCCAGGATTTTGACGTATTATTGCAAAGGGTTTACAGCGAGTTTATGAGTACTGCATTTAAAATGCCTACTAGTCTTCAAAAGTGTTGTAAGTAATGAACGCTTAAAATATATTTTAAGATATTTGTATGAATACGGCTGTAAGTTTAGCTGTGTTTTTTTTCACAACGGATACGGTTCTGGGTTTTGCAGGACATTTTGGTTTGAATTGAAATGGTATAAATCGTCACATATATTAAGATTTTAAAATTTGTGAAAAATGCATCTAAGTATATTGTCATGATATTTACCTATCCAAATTTCAAATCTTGAACCAGATAAATTCTTGGGTTAAGGTTTTGACAGAAAGTGGGTATAATTTCAGGCAACTATGATCTTATTTTCTCGAAATAGAAAATCTTTATATGCGTGACGGTTTATAAAATTTCATTTCGATGCAAAACTTCCTGCAAAACCCAGAACTACATCCGATGTGGAACAAACGCACTTTTTGTAAATATAGAGAGGATTTTTCGAGAAAAATGCGTTTAAGGTATTAGATACACAGTTAGAACTACTAACTGAATACTCCTTGATAGTTTTAAAAATTGAAACCTTTGGGTCTCATACCGATTGTTCCTCCGATAATACAGTGGTTCTTGATACTGTGGGTAGAACTTCCATATGAAAAGACATCCAAAAGTATGTGCAACAGCATAATTACAACTGTCTTACGCGATTCCGTACATCTGATAAGCATTTGACACTGTTCGATTAGTCCTACAAAAACCCGACAATCCCAAAACTCCAGTCTGTTCCGACTGATAAAGATCTTCGCGATCAGCACGATGTTCGCGCGTTCGTCAGGAGTCGGTCGAACAAATCAATCGCCACAAAAGCAGCCTCCGCCATTATTCGGCGAGGCCATTTGTCTTCGTGTGTACGCAACGAAACGCAACGCAGCATAACATAACCGCCGGCGTTATATCGCGCCGGCCAAATTTGATTGAGATGTCAATTTGCTGGTCTACCCAATTTCGACAAAAGGCGCATCGGGCTGACGCGCCGCCGCCGTCCCTGGCCGTTCCTTCGCGGCTCCTTCGCGGCCGGATGTCTCAACCTGCTGCACAGCAATTTCTCTTCAGTGCAGCGCGCTGCTGTTATCACATTTTTCGACGTTGATGTTGTTTTTACCTGCAATCTGCCAGGTCGGGCATAATTTATAATGTGCCCGCGAATGGCGTCATAAATTATTTCTTCTGTGCGCGCAGGTGGACAAGTGTGCTCTCTTCTTTCTGAGTGGCACGTTATCAAAGGGACCTTCGATTTTGGACCCTTACGTTCGCTGCACGCGAGCGATAACTTCTTTAAGGTATGCTCATTTTTGGGTTCGGGCAAAATTTCAGTGAAATCCGAGCACCCTTTCCTCATTGGGGCCCGGAGGAGGTGGTTGCAGTTCCACCGCATCACCATCAGGGCTCCAAAAATTTCATGGGTACATTTATCTCAATCTCGCGCACCGAAAAAATATCCGCATATCGCAAGAAGGAGGGAAATATTCTTTATGGAGATTTACGATGTGTTTTTAATTCGTGAATTTGCCCCGAGATTGATGGCCTCTCCGTTATGCGATAAGTGCACCGTGGGTCAAAAGAGACGCCGCCGTAATTGCACTGGACCCGCAGTATGCTCGTTGTTCTGCGAATTTCGCGCAAAAGAGCCTTGAAATTCTGTTTTATTTACCATTTCTGTTCTTTTTTTTTTGGTTTTTGTTTTTTATTCTTTTATTTCAATTGATTCGGAGATATCGTTGAAATAGCCGAGATCGTGGAATCTGGTTGCCAAGATCTCGCCTAATTTAATTTCGTGGGATCACGGAGATGAGGTACCGCCAGTTTCGGTATCAGCCAGACTGCCAGGCAGATCTTTTTTCCACCGCTTCGGCACCTTATGTAACCCTAAAAACCTTGTGCCTGAGCCACGGAATGAGGTTAAGCACCTGCAGTGCGCTGATCCGGCTTTTATGCAGAATGAATCAAACAGTTCAATCCAAGGCAGCGCCATGTTATACCCGCCTTGTTATCGACCACAAAAATCAGAAATGGCGCTGTTACAGGAAGGGCTCCTCTTGCGCTCCGATCGCGAGTTGCAATTTAATTAACTGAAAATGTGCAAATTGAAAATTTTTTTTTGTCCCCTCTCTCGATTTTTCGACGTTTTGCGAATTGAATCGTTTTAATTAGTTGCTATCAGCCGCTCCATCCGCACGCCTATTATCAATCAAGTGATCGCAGAACATCGATCGGACCGTGCCGCGACCTGCTGCTTGCTACTGCTGCAGACCGCGCGCGCTCTAAGACCCAATAAACAGCTCAATTACCCCGCGAGCATTCGTCTAGGCAATTTCAGGTTCGTCGCCTAAGTCTTTTGTTTTGAGCTGAGGTGTCCCATTGGCCGGGCTCTTGAATGGACGAGTAGGCGCCTTGTCGAGCTTAAGTTTGACCTATAAATTATGTTGGGCTGCCATTGCTGCTGTATGATAAACATAATTTAACCATGGGAGGGGGAAAATGCACTAGAGGACGGGCGGAGGGGATGCCAGTGGGGAATTCCGTTTTTTGTTCGACATTGCTTTTTGTCGGCATTTTCTTCAATGAATAATTAAGCAAATCTACGGTTGTCGGTTTTTCTGAAAACTTGCGGATACACCTGGCCACACCGGCATCAGTCCTCATTTTTCAACATTTTTAGTACTTTTTTGTTTTGTCCACAACATTAAGATTCTGACGAGATCTTGGCGAATAATTAAATTCATAAAACCTCTCGACTATGACAGCAATTCTGAGTTAAATCGCTCCACTCGCTGCTGGGTCCGGTGATTGTTTTTATTATTATTATTTTTTTCTTTTTGTATACTTTTCCATTTTTTTACCCACCACGATTAAGTCATTTTCGCTAGTCTTCGCTGCAGTTAGCTAACTTAAGAAAAACTTAACATTTTTCGAGTTCACGTGATGTGAGGGATATGCAGAAGCGGTGGAGTTGCATCGGAAATTGTTCGGATAACTCAGCGAGTTGTTTGGTTAGTTTTTTTTTTAACTTTTATTTTATTGCACCATCCATATACACGCTTTGGGGAGTATTGCTCTTTCGGAAAATTATTTTCTTGCTACAATTTTCGCAATCTCCATTCCTATGAGGGGTTTTTACTTTGTTAATTGCCGCCATAATTGCGATATCTATATCCTTCTGGGGCCCTGATTTCCCCAATTAACTTTCGTTTTCAATTAAAAAATTACTTTCCAAACAGTTAAATTCCCATTTCGGCTTTAATGAATTATTTGCTGTAAAAAGATGCAGTTTTCCGGATCGGGAAGTATATGATATTTGGTGAAAATTAACTATTTAATAATTCAATGTAAGCATATGATTTACTTGTTATTTTAATGTTTAATATTGGCAGACGATGATAACATCTAAATTATTCGGGAATTTATATTTTTCGACCATGTTTTAGGTAATTTTAATTAAAATTGTACTTTTAAAGATTTCTTAGCTTCAGATATTTTTGTACTGTACAATGACATATGTATATGTTTTGTATTTGACATTTAGTTGTTGGCGAAAGAAATAAATAAAAATATTAAAATTTATAGTAAGTTTATTATACAAACGTTTTATCCAATCAACTTGAGCCAAACCGGATTTAAACGTTATAACGAATAGCAATAATCACAAAAAAGTTTAAGACGGCTTTAAGAAGCATTTAAAATTATATAATAGTAGAACTTATTTTGGTACACATAAATAAATATTGCACTTGGTCCCTTAGGACTAAACAAAAGAGCATTATTACATTACTGAGTTCTTTTTATTCTTTGACTTTATGAATATTTGAAGTAAAACGTATCACTGAAATTAAATTTAAAAGAATTTTTGATTCCATTTTGAGAGTGACGGATCAAAATATTGTTTTTGCTAAATAACAATTATAATTTAAAATTTTCATTTCTAATCTTTATTAGCGGTTAGCTTACATCTTTTTTCTTTATTTATTTTTCCAAATGGTGCGTTACTTTTGTTCTGTTTTTTATTGCGCTACAATATGGCACTAAAAATAAATTTTGGGGAAGGAAATGGAGTATGGTCCTTGGCCATAACCCTTTAATAGATAATAGATAATACTTTGCTCGTGAGAAACCACAATTAATAATTTTTATCTTTTATATTTCCTTAGAACAGCGTCATTCTTACTACATATTCTTGTAATTCAAAAATGTTTTTCCCCCAAAAACAATCGTTACACAAAATTTAACTTAGACAGGTAAAATCAAAATTTGAATTTAACCTAGCTTCAATCCAGCTTAAAATTTCAAGCGGCAATTTTATGCTACTGGATTCAATTGTCATTGGTTCAAATCAAAGTGAAACTTATTTAAAAGCCGGAATTGTGTTTCATTCTTTAGTTAAAATTCTATGAATTTTGTAAACACAAAGTTCTGATTATCAATGACAAATGGTTATTCATAAATAAAATAGTTTTTGGTGAATGTATAAATATGTATGCTCCAGCTCTTATCTTCAAAGTCGACAAATTTGCTAGTTGTTACATAAGGGAAAGAAACGAGGAAAAATTACGAATCTCGTGGTATCATTGTCTTTTTTCTTACTTAGCTTCTATTGGGCGATAGTAGATTTAAATAGATTCAAAAGAAAAAAAAATACCAGGAATTGGTTATATTATTTGAACGAGATTTTGTATATCTATTTCTCTTTAATTGGGACTTATAGCTTATGTTTCCTGTAGGCATCAAAGGATCGTTCTGTAAATCTTTTTATTCTCGTAAAAACCATAAAGATTTCACCAAAAAATACCCACCTGGGATATATTTAATTTCGAAAAACACAAAAAACAGATCCATTACTTTCAGCCTTTCACTAACCCCCAGCGATTTCCATCCTTTACAAATTGCATAAAATCTCATCGGTAAAATTAATCTTCGGAGAGCTGTAAAAATCTCGACCCGGTCGCTAAGTATCCCTCTTAAGATCTCAATAAAAATTCCATTTGCAGAGGAAATAATTCAGCGCTCAACGAGCACTCATATATCACTTGCTGGTTATGGAGGGGGCAAGAAGTTACCTTAACCAGCAGCAGTTCCATCTGCAAAAATCCTCAGAAAAAAATAATAAGAAAAATGTGAAAATAATAATAAACGAACTGTGGGCATGTTCGCAGGATGGTTCGGCTTCGGTGCGAACTGTTGCAGCAATACTTGTCGATATTTTCAGTATTTTTTGCCCACATCGCGATTTGATTGCAGCAGAGCGACGTTGCAGCTGAAAATTAATAACTCCATGGACCCATAACAATAAATTTCGTTGGCAAGTCGCGGATTCTCGGAATGGTGGCGGCCAGTGGTGGCGCAGCGGCGAGAAGCCACTGGACGCGGTGCAGATCGTCACCTACTTTTACATCGCGGTGCTCCAGTCATTAAGTCGGGACATAAATTTTAATCCGAAAAGTAATTTGAAGTAAAACTGATGGCTCCCAAGTGCGCTGCGACGCGAACAGATTTCGCACAGTACCCGCGTATCGATAAAATCTTCAATTTCTCATTTCCCAATCGATTTCCACTTACGCTGTTTGATTAAGCGCTTTCAATTAGCCGATTGCGCGACGATGGGGCTCAGCCCGCAGCCAGGAACAATGCGGGAAAAATCGCCGGTGAGTGCCCCTTTCTTCAGAGTCCATCTCGCCGCGCGGGATGAAGATGAGACGCGGAACGCGACTTTCTTCGCCACAACATCGAACACCTTGTGCACCTGCATTGCGCCAAAAAGAAAAGTCGTCTGCGCTGGCGCACAAGTGAACAACTAACCGCCAGTGGGCCGAGAGGCGTACAACAACTTTATTAAGTCCCCCTGTCGCGGCGGCGTGGTGACGCCCATGCGAAAGGTGTTAGGACCAATGCTTTTTTAAGGAGGTGCAGTTACGCCCGAGCAGGTTTTTTTTCCGCGGCTCTCTCTCACAAAATGCCGCGGCTCGATACCATCGAATTGGCGGCGACGTCGCTTGGCGACGGTATGGTCCTTTTCGGGGGAATTCCCCGCGCACCGAGAGTGAGAGGCCCCGCGAAAAATGGTGATTTATTTGCGGGCTGATAAAAAAGCAGCCAGGTGAAGTATTAAACTGAGCCGTTGCCGTGATGGATGAGCTGAAGACTGCTTGGGAGGATCACACGGTATAATTTTTTTTCTTTTTTTTTTATAATTCATTTGCCGCCTTTTTTGGTGATGCGATACCTCAAAAAGTAACAACTCAATTTCTCTTTTTCTGGTATTTTTTCTTTTAATTTTAAAGGCGTTTCCCAAAGAGGATTTGAGGAAGTGCAACAATCTTTCAAGGAAAAAGTAAAATTCTCGTTAGTCCCAGTTACACCTCTTTCTCAAAAAACAGAACTGGGCAAAACGAAAGTATAAACATGTTTGGAAAATAATTGTTTGTCTTAGTATTACACGAAATCTTTACCATAGTCAAATATTTTTTAGTTTAGGAATACGTTACTACAATATTAATTTTAAAAAAATTCAGTGAAAAGATAGTTCAAATTCCGGTCCAAAAGCATGTATGTCAAAAAGAAAAAGGTTACTGGAGAAGTGGAATGACAAAAATAACACCAATAAAAAGCGGCTCTAAACTATATATTCGAATTCGAAAACGGTCTTAGTAAGGATGATTTATAGGAGCTACGAAAACCTGTCACAAAATCCTTTAAAAACCATATTAGGCATTGTTATTTATTCGAAATAAGTGCACTTTAAGAATATTGGGCATGTTCTTATATTTCATCCTGTGAATTTCTTATTATTCATCTTATAAACAGAGTTGTAGTCTCATTAAATAGCATGTACTCTGGGTTTTTGACTTATTGCCTAATCTTTGCTCTACCGTTTCCTTTGTCAAAAATTCTAAAAACTGGACTTTCTGTTTTAAGATTCTAAAAATACTACCTTTATATGCAATATATTTTGTTAAAAAAATGTTCCTCAATATATGAATCTTAAAAGATGTCATAATAGGCGAAAGATTAAATACCTTATGATATTGAATAATGATATTGCTGTTGATATCAGTCTCTCTGTTTCTGAGTGAATTTCTAAAATTTCATTCAGCGACGTGGCATAGACTATTTGCTAACTGATAATCAATAATATCTTTAATTATAAATCGATTTTGACTTTGAGAATTAAGTATGTGTTGTCAATATACTAGATATACATACATATTCAACCGAATTTACGCTTTTGAGATAATGACTAAGAAAATAACTTGTTTTAGTTATTACAATTGTGGCACTTTTATACAAAGGTATTTATATTTGGCTTTAACTAACTTGCTTTAAAACTTACCCTTATATTTATTTTTGCATGTATGATTAGACTCCGCATCAGCTTACTATAATTTTTTATTTTGAATTAATACACGTTACTGTTTGGGAATATGAATGTATGGAAAGTTGCGCTTTTTTCAAAGGCATTTTTAATTACTCCAAAGATATGGATCAAAAGTGTCCAACACTTTACCAGCTAGTGGAAGTGAGAAATTGTAAATAAATGGTTTTTCCTTTTTTTCGGTAAATGTCTGTTTTGCTCCGAGGCCATAAAAGAGCACTTTTGCATTTAACAACTTTTTGGTAATTAAACGCTGAGCTTGCGAACCTCCTCAGTCCCCATGTCGGAGAAGTCTTTAATTTTGTGCACAATGAGCGTGTGCCGTAAACAACCCCACGAAAAATCGTAAAAATGTCGCGCTGACCTCAGACAATGTGTAAACAGTCAGGGCAATTTTCGCATGAAGGAAGCGCGGTGCGCATTGTAAATAAAATTTAAAAGAGGGAAAAAACAAACGATTTCACCTTTGTTAATTTTAAATCAAGTTAAAATTTACTGCTGTGCAATTTTACGGGGTCTCTTTGTGGTCTTGTCTTGCTTATTTGTTTTTTTCTTTTAATACTTGCAAGGTGAGTGGTGCGATCTTAAAGTTGGCGCTGGCTCTTACTCTAGTTAAGTAAATGTCTCATCATTTGAGAAAATCGCAGAATAAGCATAATTATAGCAAAATATGAGCAAAATATGGCAAAAATAAATGAAAGTTGGGCTATCTAACTATTCGGTTTTTCTTGAAAAACAAATAAAGCGAAAGTCGGGTGATCACATAAGTTTTTATTTACTTCTAAATTATGCGCAAAGTTGGATCCAAATTCATTCAAAATGCGGAAGATATCACATTAACAACATCATTTTTATTCAATTCTAAAAGTAGTAGCAGTTCACTTCTTTGACCGATCACCATTTTATAGCGTTTCTTAGAACTAGGTATTGTCAATGTGTATATTAAGTTTGGTCAATAACGCGTTAAGAAATTCGAAAGATCTCGAGTCCAAACCATTTGACTGATTCCTGCCATTGACGAACTTAGCTGAGATGTTGTCGTAATAAACGCATAGGCGAAGATTGCGCAAAATCGATTAAGAAATATGGCTTCTATGGTGCCTATAAATTTCGCTAAATTCCATATATACATTTGTAGTGCATATATATATTCTTGAACACTATATGACTTCTAAAACGAGTTTTGGCATGATTCATTTTTCGAAATATTATCTTAAGTTACGCTACAATATTTCATATGGAATCTACCTAAAAATGCCTTTCGAATGAAGAAATGCGCTTAATTTCTACTAATTAATTATACATGAAGTGTACAATTTTAAAATTTGTTGTTAAAGTTTCATTTGTAGGAACTGAAACGTTATTCTTTGCTTTACAATTTAGCATACGTATTTTTTAAGTACCATATATTAAAGGGACCGACATTTTAGGATAAAATTCATAAAATTCAATTGTAGGAAGAAGTAACGATATCAAAAACAAATATGCCGGTAACTCTAGTACACATATGTTACATATCGCATACCCCTTGATCACCTATGCAAATTAGCGGCAGACGGCGGGGTAATAACTTATCGCTAATGAGGATCCATCACCAGACGGCTAATAAAATGAAGAACTCAGCACCCAACCCAAATCGGCTTTTCGTTGAATTAATAACCTCCGGGAAATAATCCAGAAATATCCCCCCAGGAGGAGTTCGAATGACTACAAATCACGGTGCTCTCTCTATTGCGAAGAAATCAATTGGCCTATTTCGGGGCAGGTAAATGGTGCAATAAATCGACGTCATGTGCGTCTTAAGAAATCGATGCACCTGTCCGTACCCGGAGGGGTGCCTTGCGTTACCTGATAAAAGAACTCACGCGCATACAAAAGACGCGCTGCACGCCGGTAGCCGCGAGATGCGACTGATTAAGATCGCGCTATCTATCAGAATCGCATTAAAATGATGGAGCGTGTCCCCAATCGAAGCCGCACAGTGATGAACACACTCCAGACTGCATCGGCAGCGCGCTGCAGCAGTTTATCAACTTAAGTGACGCAATTAATACCTTGTACAGGAAATGTCCAGCGCAGAGGTAAGACTTGTCCTCCGCCCCCCCACCGGAGTCCCTCTTCCAAGACATCGATCTCCGGCAGGCGGTAATTCGACTTGCATAGCAATTACAGTGACATTTAATTGGCTGCATATTGCCAAGATGATGCTTTTCTAATTAAGGAGAGATTTAAGTGATCGTCTTCCCAGCAGCAAGTCGAACGAGACCGCGGTTTGTGGCCCAAGCCGCGATCACCCACACACCGACAAACACTCGATCACTTACCTTTTCTGCAGACCTCTCCTGTGAGCAGATGACCACGGCCAGATCATTGGACAGGCCGAATAATAAGACGCCTGAAAGGAAATAAGAAAATATGAAAAATTAAAACGGAGCAACCCAAGGAAAAGACAAGAAATTAATTTCTCCGCTCTATGTCCAGCGAGCAGCGCCGCGAAGACGTGTGTTTTGTTTTGGCACAACTCGCGCATTTACCTCTACTCAGCCGCCCCCTGCGCAAGTGTTTTTAATAGGGCGAGAGAAGAAAAATTTGAAACGCGCCAAAGGAAGTCTTCTTGCGGGAGTGCGTGGGCGGTTGTGTTTAGAATGGCCAACAGTCGGTCACCCTGTAACATTTCAAAATCGGACCTGAGTTATGGCCCCGCAAATCGGGGGGATCTCTCTTTTGTTTATGCTCGCGGATTGAGGGGCCGTTTGACTAATGGCAGGGGTTGTGAGGTCCCAATTAAGATGTTTTGCAAGACACAAAATATGCTCAAGATGATGCTGGCCTCAGGGGCGGAATGATTTCATGTTTCTTAACTTTATGGCGGTATGCTAATTTTAGGGGGAATTAGCCTCAAGACGGTTTTTTTGAGAAATATTTGTATAGGTTTTCTTAATTTGGCACGAAATTTTTTGATATTTTGTCGCCGGAAGGAAACAATTAATCTTCTCAAAACAAAAGCTTTAGTGTCTTTTGCTTTGAACGAAAAACGTGGTTTATGGATTCCGACAAAACCGTGTCAATATATTTTGTTTTAATGAAAGAAAATTGAAGAATTAAAATATGAATTAACATATATTTTTACTTTTGCAAAATGAAATTTTAAGGCATATTTAACAAATAGGTAATAATTAATAATTTTTACGCAATACATTGACCTATAAATCATAAATTGTAAGAAATATCTGAGGTTATGATATTTTCTGTAATAAGCGCAGTTTCTGTTTCATAAAAATATTATTATGAATATATGTATGTATATTATTTGCCAATATGAGTCTTATTACAAACGACGCTTATTAAAATTGATATTAACAGAATTTGACTTACAGAATTTAAATTTGTTGGCAAGGTACTTTACTACAATTTAGAAAAATCGCGGGAAAAATTCTCCTCTGTATATAAATTTGAAGCCATAACCATTTTAAGGGGCGTAGATCGTTAGAAATTTCAGAAAGATATTTGATTATATGGACTTTAATTGATAAATAAGTATATTTAGAAAGATGAAATACGGTAAGTTTCATTTATTTTTAAAACTTAAAAGAAAATTAAATAAACAAAATTCAATATCTAAAACTTAGGTACATTTGCGTTGAACTATGCAATTATGAAATCCACGGATTTTCCGCTATTGAATAGTTTTCGAAGAATAAACTAACTTATTTATTTTTGCGGGAACAATATCTACAATTGCTATATCATGGAATTCGGAGATGGAGAAATGCCATTATAAATTAGGAATCATTTTAAGAATTATATTTTGGTTACGGCCAAGTTTTCAGTTCTCACAGACAAATTTATCAAATAGGTTTTAGCTTAGAAAAGCTATTACGTAGATCAATAAATTTATTCGCTTTTTAACTGCCGCATAAGAATAGGATTATAGAACTATGATTTCGTATTTGAAGGTCTTTTTAAAGTCTCAAAAAGGATTCCATTTTCTTCAAGAATATGCATTATTACTTTTAATTTTTACCGTTTTGGAATATTTAATTATGAAAATTAAATTACATAGGTAAATCTTAAAGCTACAATTCCTTCTTCTGATTTACAGAAATATTATTAGCCAATATTAGTATATTTTAATTGCAAAATGCACTGTAAAAGGCAATGGGTTCAAAGTTTAGATTTATAAGGCCCTGGAGAATGTACATATAAGTATATAAAAGCCAATGAATAGGAATTCTTAAACTTAAAAAATTAAAACTATTCATGCACATTGTTGAAGTAAAAGTGTTCGGAAACACGTTTTGGAATTCTTAGAAGGTGTTTAAAACAAAATATCATGAAAAAAACTGTAAAATTAAAAACTTTGGAAAATGTTCAACTATATGCTATTCGAAACAGCGACCTCAAAAATATTTAGAAAAATATGGTATTATCGATCCTTGCTTATTTAATTTCTCATTAAATTGAAATTGAAATCAAAGTGAAAATTCAACAGATGCTGGTGTTAAAGGTTTAAATTGATGTTGTAGCTAGATTTAAAATGCAGATAGCTTCTTCGAAAAATATATTGCTTGTGTTTTATTTAATTAATTTTTATCTTTTCAAAATAGTTGTTAAGGATTTTAAAGATCTGTACAAGTTTATTATTCGTAGATATAGACTAGCGTCTTCGCGAGTTTCTATCAACGTTGCTTAACCTATTTTGAGGATGTAATAAAATAATATTTGGTGCTGATTGTCTTAAGACAAAGACGATATTTTCTGATTTCGAAGTAAATCTGTGAAATCGAACAGGTGATAAACGAGCATTTTAGGTCGCTAGATAATAGTAGTAATTCTTCTTTTCAGAAATTGCACTATTATAAGCTGAATCATTTCCAATAAATCTGAGCTCTCACCGGGCCGAAAAACTAAAATATTCCTGGCGCAACGCGTCGTGCATTTGAATTGCGCGGATCGTAGCAAAGTGATCTTCGTTATCGCCGTAATTGATAACAGCGACAAAGTTGCACCGGCTGGAGCCCCGAATTGGGGCGAGGGAGCGACTGGGGCTACTGGGGCGACTGCACCAGTAGAGCGCGCCTCTTGCCAGCGGAGCCCCATTCGAGCACAATTGTAATTGGAGGCATTCAGATGTCACCTCCGAGATCCATATTAGCTGCGAAATGGGAGATTTATTGAGGCGGCACATTCGCCCAGCGGAGCCCCCGAGCCGCCCTCGTCGTGGTCCAGGGGAGTGGCTGCTGCGGCAATTCAGGCAGCCGCACACCGAATAATATCGGAAATGATATCATTAGGATAATTGCGCCGGGGGTCGTTAGGCAAAACACCGGGAAGAATGGCGGCACCTGTGCCCGCTTTGCCTACGAAAACAATGTGCGAGATTTGCTTTCTTTTCGCCATTCAATTCATCCGAATATGGCGCGCGGCTGGGGGATTTTCGGGAGGTCTTTAACGGTCCGAGGATGCTCCATAAATTGGAGAAGGTGGCCTAAGTGGCGGCGGCGACTCCATCTTAATTGGCCTGGAAATCTTCCAGAAGAGTGAGAGGTGATTCTCGGAATGCGGACCTGATCAATTCCGAGCAGGACGCAAATCCTGACCAAAATCGCTAAATCTCTCCGACTACGAAAGCTGAATATCTTAAAGACGCTATCTCTTAAGCGGTTATCTAGTGCAATAAAAACTAAGCCACCGCGGCCGCTGTCGCCGGAGCCCCCGTGGCGCGCTGAGGAGGCATAGAGCGCGCTCCCCGAATTTTAAAGCTTCCTGGTCTGGGGTCAGCCATCGCCGCGGTTTGTGGTGGATTGTGACTAAAATCGCTAATCGCCCACTGATCGCTCTAAAATCCCTCTAAAACCTGGCATGGGAGTTTTGCAGTTCTTCTTCTGCGTCGTGCGGCCTGCATGCGTCCGGCACGGCCCATTGAGGTGCATTGACATCGTCTTTTAACCCCAAAAGGTAGAAAAATCATGTTTTGATTAGAATATCGAGCGAATACGGCCCCGGGGAAAACGCGAAAAAAATTAACATTTCATTTGGAATCGTCTGGGCAATCGTTGGCCGGCTATAAAATGGAACGATTTTGTGAAATTTTAGCATAAAACATGGCCGATAAATTGCTCCGGACTGTGACTTGAATTCGGAAATCGGACGAATGACTCAAAATGCACCGCGAAACAGCTCTGTCCGGCTTCTAAGATGTGTAGGACAGTTTTTCGCTAGATTTTGTCCCACAGCCAACTAAATTGCGTTAATGGCCTCGCTTAATTGCCTCGCGGCCATTGAGCATCGCGCTCGGCCCATCCTTGAAAGAGCTGCTCCTCAAACGAGCCAACGGCTTCGTTGTTTTTTTTATAAAAAGGCAGTAAAATTACGAAAAAATAATCAAAATAACTGGAAATTCGACATTCATTGTGGGCGTCATAAAACGGTGATATATAGAGGCCCGGTAAT
Organism: Tolmerus cingulatus; assembly: GCA_959613345.1. Taxonomy (NCBI): domain Eukaryota; kingdom Metazoa; phylum Arthropoda; class Insecta; order Diptera; family Asilidae; genus Tolmerus; species Tolmerus cingulatus. The sequence continues at coordinate 20,141,047 of OY390709.1, read as the reverse complement.
TAAGTCGGCTGTCGTAAAACGGGCCACAATCAAGAATAACAGTAAAAAAACGGCCTTAAGTAGTAACCTGGCCATAAAGACGTACCTACTTCTTCTCCTGCTATGATCTTTCTGCTCAGTTTCCTTGATAATAATTTTCTCCTGGCATAAAATTCCACGTCTGAATTGCGTTTTTCGTACAGACTTTGCAATCTGTTGCGTTGTTGAGGAAAAGTGCTAAATTTCTGACTTCCTCGATCTTTTGATTGCTAGGTGACTTCTTGTGGGGTGCTATAACATTAATAACACTTTTCAGCTAAAGGAATCTTGAGAATTAAATGAGAAATCAGATTCTATGCAACTCGTTAATCTTAACACCAATTGAAAAGTTTTTTAAAATTAAATTTTGAAACAAAATTGCAGTGCCTGCTTTTAAATATTTCGCTTTCCTTTAGCTGAGCTGTTTAAACTTCAATGAATTTAAAACAAGTAAAAATAGCTATTGTAATGCAATCTTTCGGATGAGAATGCCGAGAAAATAAAACTAAAATATTAAATTTTCCATACGAAAAATGGATTATTCTTTTTGTTAAGTTCAACATATTTATAAATTACTCTTACTTTTATCATTTTTGTAACAAATCAGTATCTTTCGTAGACATCGAGTGATTGTTTCTTACAAACAATGTTGCAAAGAACCATTATAAGATCAAAAATTCAAAATAAGAAATAAACTAACAGATGCAGTTTGAAATGTCCTCACAAATTTTAGTATTAACGATCTCTGATGCAGGCCCTAAAGAGGGGTTATTTTAAAATGTTGGTATGCAAAAATCGCGTGTTAAAGTACCTAATTTTCTAACTAACTAAAAACCTAAAAAACACTTCAGGATTGTCATTGAATTGTAGAAAATTATTTACTATATTATACTATATATGTACATATATGCAAAGTGTGTTTATTACATACAAGCAAATTTCCTTAAAATGATTTTCTTCATATCTTCCGATTTTGTAAAGACGAGTGCAGTCTGCGTAAACGTATATTTTGTTTTATTGGCTTTACTGTATAACTAATGTTATTTTTTGAACTGATCTTACAGTAATCCGAAAACCAATATGAATACCTTTAAAAAATAGGTAAAAGTATGATATGTGTTGATCGCGAGATTCGATGAAGCGCCGAGTGCAGCCTCACACTCGGAATGACAAAGGCTTGGTACGCTTTTAGACTGAATCTGAACTTTATTAATAATTACTGCTATTTATATACAAACATTTGTGCTTAGTTTGACCAAAGTTGATTGAGTTTGCACCTTATGCACGGGCTGCTGACATATCAGCTGTGGCTGCATTTTGGAGCGGTGGATGACCGCAGGTGAACTAATTTATTGTTGGAGGTGCAAGTTCAATCAACTTTGGTTTTACAAGGGAAGTTATTGGGGTTCTGACAATATGAGAAAGCATTATTTGAAATAACATAAGCTGAGGGTTCATTTCTATATGCAAGATTCGCTATTTGTATAGTCATTTTAGTTTTTTGCATTGTTTTAAAGTATACATTTTCAGAAATATGTACAAAAATAAGACAAGATTCTGAAATGTTGCTTACAGTGTGTTACATTGGATTTACTTAGTCCCAGTCCCTTAGTTTTCATAAAAAGGAAAAAGTAACGAAAACTTTAACCGCTGATATTTTGTGAAAAAAACAACGGCTACGTATAATACATCAATAGCAACCTTTTATATATGAATGTAAATAACGTAAATATTGATTAATTTATTTATTTTTTTATTTTCGGTTACTCCAAAAATTGTATTAGGACCATGAAAACAATTTTGCAAATTTTAAATATATGTTTTAATAAATTTCAAAGTTAAACTAGTATTCGTCTGCTCAATCTATAATTAGTTATAGCTGAGAAAAACTTTCCAAAAATTGACAATTTTTCTTTTTGTCACGATGTGTATCCCCCTTAAATCACAGATTCTTTTGTATTTTAATTTTCCAAATAAATTTTTGTATGCAGTTCCTAAGCTACTGTTTAGATCGCCACCCTTAAATACGGCCCTGGACAGAACATCATTTTAGATTTGAGTGCGTTGAGAACAATATAGAAAACAACAACTCTGTATTTCGACCAAATTAGGTACTATCAAATTTAAAAATTAAAACTATACCATACGATTAAATTATTGAAAAACAAATTTCTATGCCCGTAATTTTCAAGTACCAAGTCTCTTATTATTCAACTATTCGGATTTACTTTCGTTACTTCTGTGACAAAATACGTGCAAAGTTTGGTAATATGAAACGAAAAATATTATAGCGTGTTTGATATATTTATTTATTAGACAGGTACCATTAAGAATAATCTTGCAAGATTACATTTGTTTTAGCAAGATCGCTTAAAAGAGTGTCTCGTAATTTTTTTTGTTCATTTTAAGTTTTTTGTTGATTTGGTTTCAGTAGCTATTTCTTAGTTCGACATGCAAATGAGTCTGAGAGGTTTGTTCGGATGGCTTAATTATTCTATTTTCGGCATAAAAAGACAATCCAATGGCTGAATGGTTGCCATTTTATTGGTTTATTGCCTGAAAACCATCATAGCATTTTTCTAATGGACCGTAAAATTGGGACCAATCGCAGATCCCACTCAGTTTTTGTAAAAAAAAGGACAGTTTGAGTGGCTTTGATGTTTTCATGAGTCAATTTGGAACAGACTCTGACACCATCTGAACAAGAGTCTTAATAGGGCCCCGAAAGGCACTCCATGTGCCATTGTTCCAGCCCAAGTTCGACTGAATAGCGAAGTGCGAAAGAGGAGAATCTCCCGGCCGAACGTTTTGGAGAAAATCTCAAAATAATAAAAAGAAAAGATTCGAAGATGGAAGTTCCCTCCGGGCCAAAAACAAAAACATGTCGATGGCAATCTCTTGTGGGATTTTCATTTTTTATTTTTTTCTTAGATCTCTTCCTTATGGGCGACCAGCCACAAGCCGCCCCCAGAAGAAGGCCTGGAGCCTATTTGTGGGCCCATTGTTGCCGGATAATTAGCATTTCATGAGTGCAACTGAAATTCAACGGCAGCGAACAGGAAACAATTCGAAAAGCACAGGTAGCTCGGCGGCTGGAGAATTAGCGACGAGCAACATCTTTTTCAGTTTGAGACCCAGGCCAGACCCCCCTTTCTTGCAAATCCCGATCTTGTTCGGGCCCTAAAAATATTTTCTTGGGATATTCCGTCTTTGGAGGCTTTTGTTTCGAGTCGCCAAAATTGTGGCTCGCCGAAGACGTAAAGACCAGGCCGCAACGACGGCGGCGGTTGCGGTGACCCAATTTTAACGCGAGAATGATCTTTTAATTAGCCTCCGGTCATGAGGAAGGTGCTGCTGGAGCGATTTTGCTGGCTCCCAAGAGGATGATAAATCGTTGTGGGTGATGGGCCTTTGGACACACGCGCTCTTATTAAAAAGCAATTTGGAAGACTTGATCGTGGGGCCGCCGTGGCCACTGTACCCGGAGGCTCCACATCATTTCCGGCCGATTTTCGCTAAACACTTCTTAGACCCTCAAAAGAGGAAAAAACGAAGAAATTTCTATACAGCCGCCGCGGTACGTACATAGTCTTTTTTTACTTCACCTTTAATCAGAGGTAATTACAAATGATCGGGCGATGTAAGGGCGGTCGACTTGGACCCAACATAAGATGTCAAAATAAACATGTGCACCGAAAAATTAATGATGTTTGACTAGCCCAGCCGCGAATCGAATATCAATCACTCACGATTGCGGCGGAGCGCGGTAGAGGGGACGAATGTGTGGCTCGCCGGATTAGATTTAATGACCCTGGTGCAATTTGTTATTGCTAAATTAATGATTTTCTGATTATGGGTCGATCCGCGTGAACGGGCCTTTGGTCTATCTTTTTTTTAACCTCCTTGTAATATCGGATCGCTAATCTGAGCCCACGAATGCACGGACCTGCCGCGATTTATAGGCTCAATACTTTTGTTAATTAGAGCTTTATGTCGAGCAAGATTTATTGTTTTAATTGAGGCATTAGTTCAATGTATGTACTTTAGAAATTGCCCTGGAAAATAAAGAACTTATTTGTTAATGAAATGGAAGGAAGGCATTTATCATGGATAGTTATACTGAGCACGTACGCAAAATTTAAGATAGATAAATCAGTAGACCGAATCGTACCTTACAAATAGAAAAGCATAAGACAAAAGGAAGATGATAGACAAACGAAATGGATAGGCAGGTGGACAGATGACAGACAACGGACAAACGACAAATAGAAGACAAATACACGGCAGGCAAATGACTCAAACAACAGATAAACTTTGAAGATGATAGGCATAGCATTTTATAAATGATGGGACAGCTATGAAAAGAGGCGGAAGGTTAAAAGATTTCCTCTTTGGGGTCGAGCAACACTATACTAAAGGAAATGAATGTTTCTGTGTTTATTTGAGTGAACAGTCTAATAAAAATAATTTTATTCAACTACAATATAAATTTAATTATATAATTATTCAAGGTGTTCCACTAAACTAAAATAATACTTCACCTAATTTGTTTAACCTTATTCGTTTATTGTAACCTCCTTCGAGTGGCTGTGACCATTTGGTTGATATTCTAGAAGAAGATCTTGATAAGGAGCATAACGTTTTTGTCTTTAGCTTATTTAAACTTTCGGAATAATGCCTCAAACATTTTCTAAGGGGCTAATATTAAAAGGATTACTACATTACTGAATCTTACTATGCTATAACTTTATAGACCTGCAAGCAAATACTGATAAAAACGCAAACCTAGTTTTCGTTATTCTATTTGCTATAAAGACAAAGCCACAGTATTGAGAATTAAGAATTTTTGTTTTTGAGGAGCAGTAGAGTATATAATTTTAAAAGCGAAAAGAAGATTTCAAGTTCTTTTATTATATAAAATGAAAGATTTAAATTTTCTAAATAAAATTCATAGATCGTGGGTTGTTATTGATTTTTTGAACCAATCGAGAATATAAATGTATACTTTCCATATTGAGCTATACTATCGCTGAACAATTACACAAATTAGATACTCTAATTATGTAATGGATGTGACGACTATCAACCTTTTCGCAATTGACCTTTAACTTGTCTCAAGTTTTTCAGGCTGTTGTTCGATCAAAGTTCAAATTTTAAGTCGTCCTTGTGACAAATAAGAACCTTACTTACAAGACTACATAACACTTTAGTCATCCCTAAATAGTTTGGCTAGTGGGGATTTCTACAAGATTTCGGCCGGTTTTCTGGCGGGGCAGAAATGTAACTCCAAGCTATGATAATATAATTTTTTGGACATAGTCCGCAAGTCAAACTATTTGTGAGTTTCAAATGTTTTCGAACTAATTACATAGTGTTTTTTGATGAAAAGTACTTTTACATTGGTTTTGTTATTCACTCTATCTTGAAAGAATTTATAATCAAGACACATTTACGCGACAAATTAAAAGATAGGAATAAATCTTAACGCTTTGGTTTCATTTTACCCGAAAATGATAAGTAAAGTTAAATAATAAGCATAGATAGATGATATAAATGTTTTAGTCCCCTTACGTAATGAAATCGTTTAAATTTTCTATGTTTTAAAATAAAATAAAAGACATGGGTAACGTCTCACATGGCTTTTACTTAAAATCTTAAATTGCAAAACCTTTAGGTAAGAGGAGATCAAGTTTTACTCCTTCTTATCTGTGTTACGATTTTTGTCTTCTCAAACTGGTCAAGCTTCGGCGAATTTCGAGCGTATCACTTTTAGAAATTTTTCACCTGATGAACCCGATACAGTTAATGTTTACAAATCGGCGCGTTATTAAATTTAACCAATTTGAGAAGACAAATCGGAAACCTCAAGATAAAACTAAGATAAGGTCATTTAAAACATCTTGCCTGATCACCGGCACACATTCGTCCCCAAGTGCCGAGATCATCAGTCTGAGAAAATAAAAATAAAAGCAGAATTATTTTGACCGTAAATTATTCGCCAGGGCGATTATCGAATCGCGAGGAGTCATCAACCCATTAAGTATGCAGCCGCTCATGGAAAATCGGCTCGAATTAATTCCGCCGAATAAGCTTTCCGCTAATGCGGCCCGAAATATTTATAAGAAAATTATAATTAATTTGACACGGGCCGCGGACCGTGCATCGATTCATTACCGAGGCGTTTTGGTCCCTCACATATGTCCTTAAAGAGGATTTCCCCACCGCAAAAAGGGTTCGCCTGTCGTCTTCAATAAAATTTTACTGTGGTGACATCGTTCCGGTGCAATTCCTCCTCCATGCCAACGCCGCCGCCGCATGTGCACTTTAAATCCTTTTTACCTCTGTCTTGAGCGATTAAATCAAATTATAATCGGATTGAGCCCACTGATGTTTTGAAAGCGCACTTATTAGGAAATGCGCAAAAAATCAAATAAAGCGACAGCTTCCACAGCGGAAAACTTTATTCGTCCATTTTTGAAATTACGTTGACTTTTTATAAATAAGTTTTTACTTTGATTTTTTTTCGCGGTCGCAAACACGATCGCTAATTCAAGTTTTCACCCAACCGAATTATCTTGTTTGCCTGCAATTAATCATTTCGTCTTGTGCAGTCGCGAGACATTGCTGCAGGTAATCTGGTGACACATAGCCTAAGATTCAGATCGCATCTGGAACAGTTGTCTACAATAGTAGCAACAAAAAACAAAAATCAAAAAACAAAAAAAATGAAAGATACGAAATAATACAGCAATTTGCGGATTAGCGAATTATGCAAGCGTTTGACATTTGTAATCAGCTCCCAATGCCAATGAGGGTTACTTTTTTTAAAAAGATTTGCAGATTAGGTGACATGCGCATGCGCAGAGGGATTTTTTTCATGGTTTTAGATATATCTATTAATAGAGGAAGTAGTGCACTTTTTGATTTGGGTGTAAGCTTCAATCATGGAAATGAAATATCTATTTTTATTCTTTGCATATCTACAAGGTTTCTACGGAATGAATTAAAACATGTCTACTTTATTATGTACTCTATAATTATGACACTGTAAATTTGTTTCAACTAACAGGTAGCAAAATGTAACTAGAGCTTCCCAAAATATTTGTGTTTCATTTTTCCTTATTTTATGTTAACTTCTTTAGTTTGTTGTGAAAAGAAGCATTAATTCAAATTGTGCTTTAAAGTTATCGGAAAATCAACAATATTTGCTATATATTATAAGAGATTTTTCATGTTTTTACAATATTTACTGTTATAGGTACATATGTATACCTACAAGAGTTACTTATTATTAAATTAGAATATCACAAAAGAAATTCATGTTTCATACGATTTAAATTGTAAAATATGTTGTCAAATGAAATTAAATTTGCTTTAAGCCTTAAAGCAATTTGATGATTAAGTAATGTGAAATAGATGAGAGAGAAATACTGTTGCAGCACTTCATTTTTTAGTTAAATACGTACATACATATATAAATCATTTGTTCATAAAAAGCAATAACAAAGTAAATATCATTTTGATGTGTTTTTTTAAAATATATACGATTGCACAATCTATGAGTAGGTAACATGGGTGAGTTTCCTCTCACTGTCTTTAAATATGTTAAGAGTGAGAAAAATATTATAGAATATAGATTTGAGGAAAAACCGCGTTCCAGTTGGTTTTCTAATGCAAATAACGACTCTCTGCGAATAATGCAGAAATTGTCGTCCGTAATGAGAATGACCAACGCTTTGACCATGACCACAATCAATTATCGATCATATGGCGTCCTTGGAAGAAATGACAAGAAATCAGCAACGGCAGCAGCAGCGGCGGTAGTGGCGGTAGCGGCGGTAGTAGCGCAGCGCGGCGACAACAGAATGCGATGGTGGCTGTGTGCAGCCAAGAACTGGCCTCTAAAAATAATTATCGCGTGCCTTATGAAGTTCATAAGCAAAAAGGCATGCGCACTCTGTCTTAATGAGAAGCAATTCAAATGTCGTAGCCCGGCTACTTATTAATACAATTTCCTTCTGCCATTAGACATTCAAATTGAAACGGCTCAACGGCACGGCAACGGCACGGCAGCGGCAATGCGGTGCGGTGCGGCGGTTCGGCGATGGTGCGGTAGCGGTTCTGCGGCGAATTACACGGTATTGCTCGCTAGCTTTAGCAACCTCTATCGGCTCAATCTGCTTAATGAGACTCATTCAGTACTCTTTCGATTTGTGTAATTTCTGGGGAAAAAAAAACGAACAGGAAGAAAAAGTGCATTTGCTGCGGACTTATCATTTTTCTTGAATTTATGCTGATTTCACACATGAAATCCGAAAAAAAAATACAAATTTCTGCGAACCGTGTGCTAGAGTCGCCAACGCCGCCGCCGATATCGCAACATCGAAAAATGCTAGACTAGCCCAGCGTAACAAATAGTGCGCAGAGTCATAGCACGTGATTGCTGCTGCTGGTTTTGCAGCCGCCGCTGCCACCGCCGCCGCTGCCACCGCCGCCGCTGTGCCGTTGGCTGGTAAGTCGAACACGTACAATACCGCGCGTTGCGAAATTGACAATTATTTTCAAAAGTCGATAATCAGCAGCGAATACAATTTTCCTTAATTACCAAAAACACTTAAGGCGCCAATCAGCGCACCGACACTTAGCGCGGCTGCTCGCCGTCGTAGCAACCACCGGCAGCCGCAGCAGCTTCTAACACCAGGAGAGAAGCACTGGTGCCAGAAGTGAGGTTTGTGCTACAATTTTAGATCCGGTACACGAAGACCATCGCACCATCAAGGTACTCCGGTGGTACCGTGGCGGCGAGGTGACCCTCCCGCCCGGCCGCGGCAAGCCGCACCGACAGAGAACCCATTCCAGAGTGCTCTGGGAACGCGGCTGCTGTGGCGGCGGCGGCGGCGGCTCTGGGGAATAATTTTATGTAACGCTGGCCGCACGCACACCACACAGCGAATAAATAAAATTTTTTGAAAAAAATAAAACAAAAAAAAATGGACAAACAGATACAAAAAGTCTCCGGACTCAGAGCGCAGTCTAACGAATGCATAATAAAACGCAGCAAAGCGACCAAAAAGAGGCCCAAAAGTCTCCGTAAGGTCTGCAGCATAAAAGCTATGAGCCGATTGCGCCGATAGGCAAATCCGCGCAAGAGCAGGAGGAACTTACCTGCGCGCGCCGCCGCCCGCACTCTGCGGACCGGGGCTCGGCGCGATAGAAAAGAGCGGCAGCAGCACCGTCGCAACAACAAAAATGTTAAAGTCGTGACTTGCTTGAGCTATTGTACAAGAATATGTTATTAATGTTGGGCAAATAAAGCGATAAACCTAGCAAAAAAAAATAAAACAAAAAATGAAAATATACCGCGGGGCCACATCGAACTCGATCACCACTCGGCGGCGGAGGAGCACGAGGCACGAAAATCGAGCTCTCTACGCAGCGGCGTCCGAACGTGCGCAATCCACCAATCCACATATCGGTCCAAATTTTACACGCACACCTTACACGCATTTCTCACTACCTGAGCTAGCCTAGATTTTGGTGTGGCGCAGTCTTTTCACCTAATCAAATTTGAAGAAAATAGAAACAGTGCTAGGCGGCCAAAACCGAAAAAATAAATAAATAAAATAGCTCCGAACAGGTCCCCGCGAGACAGCTGGCACAATGAAGAGTGGTGATTTATCCGCGATAAGCAGATGTAATTCCCTCGGTTTATTAGAGTGCTCGATCTTGCTGGTCCCCGGCCGCTTATCAGCGTCCATCAATCTGAGTAGGCTATGTTTGGTGAAATTAACATGAACGAGTGACATAAGACCTCCCGTGGAAGATGGATTATCGCACCAGCGCATGCCATTCGCTGGAAAAATCAACGTAGGATTTCTCTCTACGGGTTTTCAGCTGGCGAAGGCTACCTCTAGGGAAATAAGGGAAACTAATCAAACTCAATTTCTATGCTTCCAAATGAGTTGTCTGCCTTATTGTTACCCAAATTCTTCTAAATAGCTTAAATTAGCACAAATCATACAAAATAAAATGTTCAGTAGTTTACGGCATGCTCATGGAGATAAAATGTTTTATATCCCGAATATTCATTCATTATTATTACAATCAAGCAAATGGGAAAACTAATTATGTTCATCGACCCTAGGAATTTAAGAAACTAAAGGATGAATCATATTATATATTAAACAAAACGAATTTTTAATTAACTAGTACCTGGGTGCTCACAGGTTCATCCAAATCCTCTAAAAACAATGAACTTCGCGCAACTGACTTAAGTCATGTCCCGATGACAGAAGTCAAAGTAAACAAGGACCAATTTCGGGCAAGATCGGTGGCATTACCAGATTTGCCATTGAGTGCGCGAAAGCCGTTAAAATTTGGAGAAATGGCCATTTTGTCTCCAATTAGTTATCAGGGGAGTTTTTAGGGTATAAAAGAGCTCGCGATTTGACCAAAATTGCTTATTCTTTCACAAACGTTTATACAGAGTTACTACATGCCGCACAGGTCAGCGTAACTTTAAATGCAATGTTTAAAAGAGCAAAGCCAGAATTTTAAGGGATAAGGGTTTAGAACAAGAAAACAATTTTCCTTAAACATAGAATTCATACTTGGAGCTGTCCAAGATTTTTTAGAATACGCAAGCGTTGTACAATTAAAATAGAATATAACCATAGATTTAGCTTTGGAGTAGTTTTTGTTTTGTTTCGGGTCTTAAAAGGAAATCCGCGAATATAACTAAGTTGCTTAGTGAATAAATTGAATGAAACCGTACGGCAATATCTATTCTTTTTAAACCGCTACACATTCCACCACCTACCAGCTGAACAAAACATACAACACGAATTGTAACCTGTTTAGGTGAAACTAAAAAAGGACTATGCAACGCATAATTGGTTCGATGAGCTTTGTCAAGTAAAAAGTATAAGATGTTATTTTAATGTTTACTAGAGATAATAATTCAGGACAATATACATTTGAGCAAACTAATTCCTGTAGAAAAACATCTTATTAATTTATGTTCTTAGCAATTCTCTACCGGCTCAATACGATTTGGCAAGTTGAAAACGTTTTTGTATTGATTCAGTTATTATTGACGGAATATTGATGAAACTACGTTAAACTAGCATATTTTAAGACTGGCTATACAAAGATTTCAAAACAAAAGGGTCGACTATTTTTCAATATATAATAATAAAGTCCAAAAAATAGTTTAAATACTTTAGGTAGAAATATTCTGTGAGAAATTTTTTTACCTTTTTGCATTGCTAGATTCTGTTTAAGTTCTTTATACCCCCTTTTCATACTATTTAATACAAAATAGTTGAGAGATATTAAAATTTTCAAAAATCTAAAATACATTTATGGTACTTAGCGTCCTCAAAATGAAAGACCTAAGCGACGAATCTGACACTTATATACATGTGTAAAATATTCAAACTCCAAAGATCAAATTTATAATACTTTAAAAATCTCCAAAATTAATTACTCAAGCAATATTTTTCAAATTGTTTGATGCAACTTAATTAACAGGTAGGTTTTCTATTCCTCTCGTCAGATGAAAGCAGGAAAATGACTCAAACAAAATAGTTTTAATAAAACCATAAAAACTAGAAGCTCTAAACTTTACTTGCATACCAAATTAATTTATTGATTTTTGTTTACATTATTGTTTTTTAATAATAAATGCAGGTGTGATTTTCGAGGTTCACCTAATTGGCATTATGTGGATAATTTTTAAAATAATTGAAGGTTTTATTAATTTTACTAAGGAAGTAATAATACCTTTGCATAGCTTTAAAAATAAATGTGCTTTCTAGTTACTTTCACTCTATTATGAACTCAGCAAATAAATAATTTTCATAAATGAAAATTGATGAAATTTGAGATAACGATAACTTTCTTTTTACAATAATTACGCAAAATTATGTTCAAGAAGTTCTGCAATGTAATGATATGAGTTAATTAAAAACATTTTCATATCTTGGTCGTGATGCCACAAAATGCAAAAATTAATAAACTTTCTCCACGTTTCGCATGTTTTGGCAATAAAATTCTTAGCGGTAAATGATCGTTGAAGATTCAACGGATATGATTTCGTTAGTTTTGTAGCAGAAGGATGTTTTCAACATTTTATGATGGAACGGAAGAGAACGGAAGATATATGCATATTTCTATAGATAATATTATATTGTAATATCTGAAGATGATTAAAAAATAATCCAGAACTAAAGCCAGCCTCATTCTTAATCTATACATTTACAAAATTTGCGACTTATAATCTTAGTTTGCCTGATTTCCTAAAATTTCTCATAGAAAAACGAAAGATTTAAGCGACGAACCTGAAACAAAACATGAGCAACAGCAGCGTCATGCAATCTGTGAATTATCACTTAAACGGTAAATAATCGCAAGGAATTACAGTTATTTTATTAAATAAAGCTGGAAAATATGTAAACAAATTAAGTTGAATTGTAAATTAGCGGCTAAGTCGTTGCCTTGACACTTGCACAGAAGCGCATGACGTTGCAGCGGATTGTGCTCACGTTGGGTAGGAAATTCTGCATAAATTCACCTGCAATTAGCAGTAAATTCAATCAAAAGTAATGAATTCATCGAGCCGCCTTATTAATCCGTGGTGTTCGATTAGACACTAAGTGGCAGCGGCAAGAGAAAAAATCGCCAAGTACGGTGGTGCTTCATCCTGCCCGATCAATTGATTGAACGATCGCGTTCCACGTGCGCTCTCGCCTGGTCGAAGAGTGGCTTATAACTCACCTGGCGGTGGCTGCATTTTCGCGTCTTTTAAGAACAGTTGCGTGATTTCAATGGCAAGAATCAAGGTCTGCGCGGAAGAATATTTCAAAGAACTTGTTTTGTGGCCTGGCCTATTCGCGAGTCGTAATTGGAGTGATTTAAGAAGGAATAGCGAAAACCTTCGAGAAAATAAAACTGGGAGATTTTCTTTGATTGAAGAACCCCCCGCTGGCACCTGTTTCATACTTTTCACCACTTTTACCATCGACTATAAATTCAATTTTAAGTATCGGTTACAAAATCGCATCCTGGAGCGTACGAGAAGTCTCCGCATTCAGATTGCAAAATCTCTGACCGAACTTACACAAAAAAGTCCAGCAATTTTTGCTCATTAAAGCGAACCCAGCACGGTAGTAATCCAAGCGATAATGGCATAATGCAATATTTAACAAAATAATTTTTCTCGCCCCTCGCGGCGCGTCTCGACGCCCGCTAAATATACAAACATAACACTGCCGAGTAATGTGGAAGCGCAACACCGTGTCTTTCGTCTTTCCACATATTTATTGATTCATTCCGACTTTGTTGCGGCTCCGTTTTCCTTTTCTGCATTGCTTAAACGCACCGTGTGGCGAAAAATTGACTGGCCTTCGATTCGATGCATTTAAGTGTTTTTAGTGACTCAGGCGTTCCACTGGGAGGAAACAAATGAGCCTTTAAGTGAATTCCCATTATTCATCTCAATCTCCCTCGAAAGCCTCCCCCCGAGGCCCCTCCATCCAGAATCAATACGAATTATGGGCAACATTATGCTCGTGGACCTCGGCGACCAGTCGTCACCGAGTTCGATTTTATATTGTTTAAGTCGGCCGCCCTGATATCGTTTTCATTTTGCAAATTGATGCAAAAAAACTATATACTCGCAAAAGTAATATAAAAGCCACTGCGGTCACGTAAGAGTCGGATCAACGTGAAATTAATTAATTTTTTGATGTGTGCCCACAGAACTAGGGGGCACCCGAGGGCAAGGAGGTGAGATTTCGTTGAATAACAAGTTTCACATTTGCATAATTTACCGACCTGCTTGTCGGGGTTTTAGGTGACTAAAAATTTTTAGCTGCCTTTTTTTCACGAGTTCATTTTCCATCCATATAATTATGGGGACTTTGGTGCTGAGGTCTCAAGGGCACGGGCTCGGGTTTCCTGTAAATCATCCAATTGTCCAATTAATGCCGGGATTAATTCGCTGTGGTACAGTAATTGCTACAAGATTTAACCCTTTCTGAACTTTGTTTGCTTTATGCTCGTATTTTTAGTATTTTATGTTAAATCGGATTTTTTTACTATTAGCACGCGAAATGAGAGGTTTTGTGGTCAGCTTAATTAGTTGATTATCATGCAGGTGAGGATTTATATATTTTTTTTAAAATTAATCAGACCATTCTTGGAAAATGACTCAAAATTATAACAGCCTGCCATAATTCAGATGACTCAGTATTTTCGTGAAGTTTTATAGAAATTAACGGAAATGTTTCCACTAATATAAATAAAATGTGATTTAAATTACAATGATAACCCTATTTTGATACCTTAAAATATGAATTATCCAGATGAATTAATTTTAAGTGCGAAAGTTTAGTTCCTTTAATAAAAATGTGTCAACAAATATGCTCTAATAGAGTATGCTGGGAAATCATATTGTATAGTAGCCAATGCTTAGGGTGTATTGTAATAATTTTTCCAATTTTTCACTTTATGCAATTGCACAAATTTTAAGTTTGATTCACAATGTATGGAATAATGCTGGTTTCAAACATTATTCCTTCTCCGCAAAAGCATGACGATACTTGGATAAGAACAAACAGACAAAAATTATATAATATTTAGGCTGGATTAATTTCTCACTCATAGAAAAGTCGCTTCTTTATCAAACAAACAAAATAAAATAAAATAAAAAAAAGTAAATAAATAAATAAAAATAAATAAATAAGTAACCACGAAAACCAAATAGCAACATTATTCGAATAGCATACTAAAATAAGACTTAAACTTAATTGATATGAATTTCAGAGTAAAAATGTAAAAATGTACAAGAATCTAGAAGGAGATTAGAAAGAGTCACATATTTAAGAAAGTTCGGAAAAAATATTCACAGTTTTAGAAATAATTACCTATCGTAATTATTTCTAAAACTGTATAAGTTTCTCTAAATTCTTATTTAATTTTTCATTAGAAAGGGGTCTATTGTAAGATAAAAACGTTCATGTAACTTTAAATTAATTTTTTAAAAAGCAATTTATAATCATAATCAGTAATAATAGTGATAATAATAAATTTTTGCAAATTTCTTTCCAATCTTCTTTCTAAGTTTTTGTTAAAATATAACGAGTTTATTATAGGCTTATGAATTTTCTTGTAAATGTTTTTATTATCGAGTACCATTTTAGTAATGCGCGGTACAAGGACCATAATTAAAAGCTTTGTCTTATGAAAATGGTTTTGTATTGATTCAGATTTTTGAATTTTGTAAAAAACTTCGCAGTTCAACTTTTTTGTTTCAGTTCGTTTATATCACAGGTGTTTTCAACTTTCATCCACTTCTGAGATAAGTCGTTTTTTCTTCAGATTTTGAACAATGACTGGTACCAAGTACCTCCAAAAAAATTACGCTAAAAAGTGAAATATCGTCGCAGCGTTAAAACAATTAAAGTTAATAAATGTGATTACGGTTTAATTCGAGAAAACCATGGAACTCTACTAATTATACCCCCTACCGCCTTAAACAAACAAAATGAGGCTATAGTTATGTAAAAACAAAACGCGAGCTTTTAGCAAAATGTGGCAACCACAATTCAGCTCAACAGTGACGTAATGAAAAGCGAGAAAAAACCCTAATCCACCAGTGCAACACAATTCCACAATTACTCCCTTCCTGGCCCGACGTCGTGTAATTGCATCGCAACGGTCGTAAATTTTTATTGTGCTTAAATTTCGAATATGTGGATTTCGCGGGATAATGCAAAAATTATAGTGATTGCGAGCTCCGAATAGGCCGGTCAGTTTCGTCGATAATTGCAATGCACTGGACTGCAGCGCAGCGCAGTGGCTCAGCCTCCGGGCAGTGGTGCGGTGGATTTTGCATTTCTTGCCGCTCCGGTGTGCCGCGGCCCGGATAAAATTATTAACATCCCAAAAGTTTGTCACTCCAGGTGCACTAGTTGGTGACGGTTGTCGCACAGCCTGCAAGGTTGCAGCAAGCCTCTTTTTACTCTAATTTCGCGGGTATAGCCGGCAAAATGGTGACAAAACCCGGACCAGTAATAAAACAGCGCACGGCATAATTTGTCACCTTAGATCACCTTGAAGGTGGCAGTGCTCGGGCGCATTTTGTCTCACGGAGCCTCATGTCGCGCTGGGAGGGGTGTCTTACAGATAATTTAGCTCCAAGTAAATTAAACAAATAAATTTTGATAAAAAGTAAAATTATTTTTGTTTTTTGGTTTTTTGCAGAAGCAATAAAAGTCTCACGGACGCGGACGTATGCAGCATCATGCGAGGGCCATCGTCATCGCGCGCGGCGCGACGCCGCCGGGCCCGCTGCCGTCCGTCCGTCCGTCCGTCCGTCCGTTGGCGCATTTCGTCCGCCCGCCTTCCTTTTCCTTTTCTTCCGCGCCGCCGCACTGCGCGTATGTTTGCCAACAATTTACGTTGGCTGCTTAGTGTTGAGCGTAACGACATTGTAAAATGAATAATTGCGGCAATTACTGTCATGCCTTTTATTTTCTTCTGTTGCTGAATTTATTTCATGACACAAACCGAATACTGGAAACCGTCGCGCTGCGCACTGTCCCTCCGCCCCTCTGTCCCGCCTCCGTCGGGCCTTTCTGCTTTTCGCGGTCCTCACTAGCACAGCTCAAGACTCAAAGCTAATTAGAGAAAAGTCACGGGCAGTTCCCAGACCACGAGATGAATGGGGCGGGAAGCCCTAATTTTATAGTCTTCCGCTAATTTTAGGAAATTTCGGGGATTTTTAGTGCACTAAGTTCATTTGGCATTATTTTAGATCCAAAATTTAACAACTTTAGTAGGTTTCACTACATGTAGGCAAAATGCTTTATAAATAAAATATAAATTTAAAACTAATCAGATTACATAATTACAACGTACACTTTCGAATATGCAAGGAAGCATACCTAACTTTTACTATCCCGACTTATAGTGTAAAATTCAAATATTTTACCTTTAGTCCTTTTAAGGGATTTAACGGATTTATGAAAAATCAAAACGCTTGTCAATTATTTTTATACCACTCATGTGCTCATTTCTCAAAAACTATTAACAATAGTTTAGTCAACAACTATTAAAAATTGCAAGATAATGTAATAATATTATAGTTCTGTAAGCATTACTTACATATGTATATACTACATATACATAATAAGATGTATTTCCTTACAAATATTGCAACACTTTAAAGTTATGTAATATCTAATCTAATCCTCCTTTTCCTGATAACCAGAACAAATTCCGATTACAGAAGAGTCTTATAGCATAGTGTGGCCAACTGTTTCAAATAAGTATAAATTAATTTGATTTATTAAAAATTTAAACCTATGTACATGTATTTCAATATTTTTTCTAGGAACTCATTTATAAAAGTGTCACTGCTTTTGATGGGCATTGGCTCACAAATTAAATTTTTTAAGTTTGGTTCACCAAGAGACGCCGAAGTGATTAGCAAAACACAAATTAAGTACATAAAAATAGTGGTCAAGAGTATGTCGAGATTTGACTAGGGTTCCGCAGCTGACTACAATCGATAAATTACGAATTATGCAATGCTAAAAAAAATAATATGTAATGTACTGTGAATATTTTTAGGACCATTCCAATTCTTCAGGGGCCTTTAGTTTTTCGAATCGTGCCTTTTTTCAATTGGTTAAAGAGGAGAAACTCAATAAAAAAGGAAACTGATATTTAAAATTAGCCCTGAATTGAACCTAGAGAAAGGATGCTTCAGAAAAATAAAAATTCCGGAAGTATTGAAATGGTCCTAAAAATTTTCACATTACTATAAATATCATAAATATACATTGCGTATTTGCGCATGCGCATGCAGATATGCATGCGTATATACGGACGCGAGTTATCCCGAACAGTTTTTTGAGTCCAAATAACCATAACTTGGTCGGCTATATCTCGTAAGCTGTTCGATTACATACATACAAACGTATGTTGCGTTATTTGTAAAAGTAATATCAGGCTATGTATGTACTAGTTTTCGAAATTACGTTCAGGGTGATATCTTCGTCTACACAAAGCGAATCGAAAATGGCCACTTTGAAATCGAATATAACAAAAATGGGTTATAATTTTGAAACAAGTTTTTAGAAAATCTCATAATGATTTAAATTCCTTTTTAGCGATACCGCACTTGGACAAATGGACATGGCGGAACTACACATAAAGCTTCCTTGTTTTGCTACAGAATCCTTTAAAGTATCTATAATAATAACATTTTTAATTTTTATAGGTTTTTTCAAAATATGAATATCAAAGATTTTGTAGAGAGTAAAATTTTAACGTGTTAATTTGATACAAAATGCATCTTAACATCGTTTGTTATACAATTTAATTTGAAAAAGAAAAACGATATGAAAATCTCTAAAGGCACTCCACTTTTTAAAATTGAATTCCAAAAGCGAATTATTTAATTTCGAAACCACTGCATTGAATGTTTAACTTGTATAAATATTATGTATTTATTACCCCCATATTTAAGAGGAAATGAAAAATATTGTATTCCTCTATATGCGTGTATGTATGTATCTGTATGTCTAAGTATAGAGTTTTTCTTGGTTTATGATAACTTTTCTTGAAAATATATTTTCATGAAGATTTCAAACCTTCAAATAGTTTTTAGGATAGCGATAGTTAAATACAAAACATTGCCGGATTTTTACTAGAAAAATAATCACGTGTGAGTTTTCCGGGCTTCTTCTTTCAAATTTTATTATGAGGCATGGAAGTTTATGACAGGTTTTTCAATTGTATTTTGAATTTAATTTATAGAGGAAAAAGCAAAGTTTCGGTTAAATTGAGGTGACTTTAAACTTGCAATTTATTCCAATTAACTGCCTAGGTGGCAATTAAATGAGTGCACATAAGAAAATCTTTTGAAAATTTGCGCGAAAAGAAATGTTTCCTACGTTCACACAGCATATTTTGAATTTTTTTCTTTTCTGTGTATTTTCGCGTTTCTTGTTCACAATTTATTTTTTTTATTAATCCAACGCGTTTGCTCCACGCCAAGCTCATCTCATTAATCAAACGAAATGAGACAAAACCTGGATGCCTCTGGGTGCGAGCGCGGAGTGTGCATTTCCCACGCGGCTGTACGCGCTTGATAAACACGTTTGGTACAAAGCCAGTAAATTAGAGGGCCCGCAATGATAAACATGCAAAATTTATGAAGTATCTTAAGTCGCCTAACGGACTAATGAAAATGCGCGAGTCGTAAGCGCGGCCGCAAAAGAAGTAGCTGCGTGCATTTTTGCATCGAATGAAGACATGATTTGAATAAATTGACGAGGTCCCGGGACGCAGTATCTTCCCTCAGGATTTTAATGTCGGCGCAATAGACACCACTGACCAGGTGGGATAAATAAATCCAAGGGAAAATGGGGAAAGCGGTTATTTATCCGCGTGCGGATTAAGACGCAAAAACCAGCAGCCATGGCCGTCATTAGCGCGATCACCTGTAGATTTAATAGCGCAATTTATGCTGTACGCGATATCGCCAAATGAAAATTTATCGGCTCCCCCTTGATAGACTCACTGTTCTTAGGAGAGGTTTATAGCGGCCTTACTCGCGTGATATATTGGCGATCGTTGGGGCTCGATCGTCGCCGGTCAGAGGCGACTTTCTGTAATTCCTTAATTAATAGCAGCTCGCAGTGCGTCGTCTCATCCTACTCTGAAAACCTGGCACACCTGCTTTCTCCCTAATTAAACGTTTATTTCGAAATAAATCCGTACAGCGGCGATCTAGGGGCAATAAAATCGCTCGGACGCATCCCGCATGCAAGCCTTTCAATTTTATACATTGGATAGGCCAACAATTAGCAACAAATTGCGCAAAATTTTGCACTACAAGGTGGAAATTCGAGCCGCTAGTTTATGTCTCAATCATCGTCTAACGGCCATTCGATAGTAAAACTGTCGCAGAGGAACTCTACAAAATTAGTAGTCCTAGTCGAATCCCTTCTAATCTGATCCCACGATTGCGTCCTAATAGTGGCGCAATCGACGGATCACCCAGGTGACCGATGCTCTTGTAATCGCTTGATTAATTGCCCCGTTGTCCGTGTTATGATGTCTGATTAAATTATGATTCAATAACTATCGCTGATACCATCACCGCGCGGTTTTCGCTGATCGTCCCGAACGCGCGGCAACGTCAGTGGCGGTATGCCGCATAATATAAAATTAAAAATGACCGCTGCCGGACCGGTCGCCGGTGGGCCGGCCGGCCGCTGCCGCTAGCCACCGTGCGATGATCTAATTTTCTAGCGAGTCCGTCGCGCGGTCGCGTTGACTTTCTTTCGAGGTATGTTTACAATGTCGCGAGTCGTTTTGCTCGCCGCAGGTTCCATTTAATTACTATCGGTACAAAATCGCGTTCGAACCGCTCGAGGAGCAGCGGTTCAAGCAGCTGCTGCTGCTGCCGCTGGATCGTTTTGGTTCATTTTTGCCGCTGCTAATTCGATGGCTGGTTGCAGCTACTGTTGAAGTCGCCGCACTGCGTCGCGCCGCGCCGCGCCGCTTTTCCCGCTGCAGCTACTGCAGTTTTTGTTGCTGTTGTTGTTCTTGTCGATGTCTTCGGCGTCATCGCAGTCGCAGTCGACAGCGCTCTGCTCGACCGCCCTTGCTCAATGGCAAGGTTTCACCATTGACCGAGAGAAAATACCTTTGAAAGAATGTTTTTTTTCGCTTTTTCCTGCACTGGAAAAATGTGTTCTTCGATGTTATTCATTTGAAAACAATGCCCACAGTGGTGTGAGGCGAACAAGAAGACTTAGAAAACAATATAAAGGTCTAAGCAAGAACACCAACAATCACGAAACTATAAAGTAAGATATTTTTTAGAAATATGTTTGCTGAGGTAAATACTGTATATTCAGTAAAACTTTTTAATGATATTATATGTATATTGTATTCAATTTTGTTTAAAACAAAGATTCTGTTTTTGGTTTTAAGCAAGCACAACCTACACGAATCAATTTAGTTTAAAAATCTGGTAAGAAGTTAAATTTTAATGTAAATTCAAACATAATTTCTTAAAGCTCTATATATTTATGTATGTATATATAATAGTTGTGTTTTTATTTTTGCATTTTTGCTTTCGAATTACGTTATAACTAGCTATTGCCCGCGACTTCGTCCTCGTGGAATTTGGTTTTTTCACGCACCCCTATTTTGCCTTGTTTCTGAATTTTGTTGCTGAGAAAAAGAAACTACCTTACCTAGTGTTCGGTAGTTTAGTTAGTGAATTTTTTTATATACGAAATTGACAGTTTTTTTTTCTGGTGTTAATATAAATATGTAGATGGTCCTCATAACTGACCCGCGAGCAGGCCATATACATTTTGCTGAAGGAAAAACGATTAGATAATAATAAACAATGGAGAAGGATAAATGAAGATAACATATTGTTCCGACATCAATCAACAGAAACGCGGGTTCTACTGTTTTATTATATGTGAATGCTTCATTTGCAAAATCGATTACCGCCTAAAATTGAAAAGTGGAGAACGCTGATGAAATTATATGTAATATACGTTTGAAATGAAAGTTCATTTTCTAATAAAAATTCAAATAAACTTTCTTAAAAGATATGTTACCTTTACGTAAAATTATTAAAAATTAAATGCTAATCTTGTATCGTGGATTTTAGAATAAAGTGTCAGAGCTTTTTAAAAATGGAGTTAACCGATCTGGCCAGTGAACCGTTCATGTATAGATGACAAATTCTTTTTATAATTGAACAAAACTTGAATATTTAGATAATCTACTCAAATTTTGTAGAATACAATTATAAGTAAGTACATCAGCTGAATTGAAACCGATAAACTTAATATATTTTCCGTGTTTATTTTATTATAAGATTCATCTTGTAGATACATACAGTATGTGCATATGTTTAAAATATATAATTCAAACAATTCAACGACTCGTTCATTTCTAAGTGTTGTATTGGTTTTACCTAAAGCTTTTCTGAAACCTTGAGAAACTCTTGGGTAGTGTCCCTTCTTAAACGAGAAATATGTATGTATATGTACATACATATGTATAAGAAATCTAGTTTTTATCCTGTCGTCTAAAATATGGTTGTAATATCCGCACTACTATGACCCAAAACTAGACATTAGCCAATAAATCTATTCTATAAATCTTAAAATGTCGATGTTCGCCTATTTTTGCAATATACAGCTCCAATTAAAATTCACCCAAGAAAATTGCCTTATCCAGAAAAAAAAAAAATCAGTGCACGATGGAAAATAATTCATCCTTCGAAAGAATGCCAGTCCGGACAGGTTTTTGCATAGCAGTCAACTTCTCCGGCAGCTCAGGTTATTTTCAGTTGCCAATATATCAGCGAGTAATGACTATTATTAAATCAGAATAAATTAGCAAGAGCCTCAATGCGGCGTAAAAGTTATGCCGGAACGGTAGCAGAAAAACTCAAAAGTCTAACTCCTTGCAGAGCACACACTCCGCGGGCCGTCTTAAGGAGGAGTGCCAGATTTAGTGCGGCATCGGTAAAAAAGCGGAAAACTTTTTCAACTAAATTGACTCCTCAAGTTTTACAATTGGCATATAAGGTAAAGGCGGGAACGATTAGAAGTAGTAACTCAAGGAACAGCCGCAGCACTCTGGCGTTTGATAAACGGCCGCGTAAGTCGCTGCGCGCGCAGCTCAAACCAATGACACGGTGCAGCAGCGCCGGGTCCATTTGCGCTGGATGCTGATGCTGGACCGGAGAGATTTATCTCGTCCAGCGCGAGCCCAGCGCTGCCGAGGGGCTGCTGTATGCAGATTTAGCCAAGAAAGCGAGCTAAATTGCTCTTTGTGCTAAACTTGAGGAGCTTTGGTCCACAGTGCAGCTCAACAAGAAACGTACCTTTTTTTTCCGTACATACGCGAGTACTTTTTTCCTCAATGCTAGCTGCTCTGGCGCGATTTTTGCTGTTGTCGTTTTATAGAAAAAAAGAGATATGCATTGCTCAGACGTACAACAACCGTTAATCTTTCGTCCTTGAGGTGTCCCTGCTTTGAAAACGTTTCGTACTTGTTCGCGCCGAGTGAGATTTTCTTGTTTCGGCTGTTTCGCTGAATTTATCCGGCAAAAAGACTTTTGATGGAATTAAAGCCGTGAAAAAATCGCTTAAAGTCACGTTTTACCGCTAGCCGTACCTGTGCGGAACCGGATTGTGCTTTTTGTCTGCTAGGAGGCTAAGACGTTTCAACTGTCTTTTCTTGTCTTTCGTAGCGCAGCGCTCTATGGGACGCCGCTCCTGCGATTCGATTTATTGAGGCTGCACTCGCGGTATACTCAAGTCGCTTTTCGGGCTGAGTAATCGGTCAAACTTTTGACGTCCAGCACCAAAATAACGCACTTTTTTGATAGTGCGTAAATTCAAATACAATAGATGGGCTACGCCCGGCAGGTGATTACAAAATCCATAAATCACCTTCTGCACATCTAATTTTATTTTCCCATAACCATTTTCGATGGTTGAAGGTGAAAATGCTACCCACTGACAAAAAATATATTCAATCAAATTTTATATATGGTAAATAGGTGCCAAATAATTGCAATATCAGTTATGTTCTTGATGAAGTTAAAGTTATATTTGTTTACAGTTGTACCTGCAACAAATTTGAAATCTAATATAAATTTATTGTAACAACCACATCGCAACTTCTTTATGGCTTCTATTATTTTATCGTCATTATAAAGCTATTTGAGGAAATGAATTAAGCTTACATGTGCATGTAGTATAGTTGTTATAGTAAATTCAAATAAAGTTTTACCGATATCTGATATCGTGCTGAGTCATTTCTAAACATATGTATAAGAATTTTTTGTAACGCAATAAAGCTTTGAATAAGGATGTTTATTTATAGCATTTAAAGTTAATGCGAAATCAATTTAAAGGAGAACCTGAATGGTAAAATAACCAAGAGTTTATGGAAAGTAAGTTTTCACTTTATTTTTCCATTTTTATGAATTTTGAAAAAGAAAATTAATGTTTTCTTCACAGTTTGCTTTTTTTTGCAAAATTTCCCCTCAAAATAATTTTATTGATGAAAATTACTTTTTTTTCACGGATTTTTATGAAACTTTCTAGGACTGTCCGTTTAGGTTAAAAATGGCGATATTGCGAAAATAACTTGTCACTTATATTTTCTGAGATATTTAACTTTAAAATTGTGAAAAGTGATAGTTTTCCGCTGTATTTTCTCCATACAACCTTTTGGGGAAAATTTTTGAAAATTCTTAAGTCAAAAGTCTTTTCAATGAATTTAAAGAATTCCACCAAAATACTAAAAATATGGAAAATCTTACTTTTTTACAATTTGCCGTTTTATTACTACATTAGATATACATAAGATATTTATACCTTTAATGCCTTAATTTCAAACATTCTTGAAGAATTTTTAAAGTTGAAAGATGGAAATATCCTTATCGCGAGATATACAAGTTATTGAGAATTTTAGTTGCATACCTTTTCATTATCACTTTTGATTTGAAATTTACAAAATTTAGTAAAATCTCTTAGAAGATAGGTTTCAAACTTAACCTGTTTCTGTTCGGTTAAGTATTAAGGACCTTTTTCTCGCGACGTGGGGTTGTATTTTATGAGTTTGTTTCAAATTTTAAAAGGCATCGCTACTAGATTAAAATTTAATAGTATTGTAAAAAGGGTGTTTTCGGGACAAGTGATGGGGGTCAACAGTTTCGGACGCATACCTTTTTGATAGAGTGCTAACACAATAGAGGTGGTCTGCCCGGCAGGTGACCGGGATTTCCATAAATCACCCTCTGCAACTTATTAATTTTACCATAACCATTTTTGGTACATGAAGGCGCAATAATCGCCGGAGCTACTCAATACGCGCCAAAGCACGTGATATATGCACGCACCTTGGCCGCTCGATTCATCACTTTCCGCGCGGCCAAATAAAGCGCGATCTGAGCGCAGCTCTTCCTGCTTCCATTGTTGTTGAAAAAAACATTTTCAAATTTGTTTTTGTGCTGCTAAAACTTTCATGTTCCCTGGCAGCTGCTGACACGAAAGTGTTTGTCTTGGGGTCTCTCAAAGGGGCCCAAGATGCCCGTGCGCGATAACAAAAGACAGGCTACACGCCACTGTGGCGCAGTCGCGCGGCGGACACTATGCGTCCGCGCCGCGCGGAGAAATCCAAAATGGAAATTAATTATAAATTCTCCACTGATTGGAATGCAACCGCGTGCACACGCGGTCAACAAAAATTCTGCAGCCCGAACGATTAGACGCGAACACGCGGCCTATGTGCCGTGAATAAGCGCCCCATGATGATGATGATGATGATCATGATCATGTTTTATTGCCGGAAAGATGGATGCACGGGTGGGGGGGAGAGAAAAAATACACGGTGAAAAATTTTTGTAATCATCTCCCGTACGCACAAGGAGAAGAATTAACTATCTTGCTCACAAGTCACAATTCCTGGCGAGCATCTTCAATTCAATAAGTTGCCCATGTTTGGAGCGCTATTTATCGAGTCGGGAGTTGCAGACAGCCCCGTTCTGGATGCTGGAGCTCTACAGAAATGTGGATAGAGAGAAAAAAACCCAAAAAGTCTAGGATTTTTCTGCAATAAAATCCTCAGAAGGTATCCCCGCGCACACGCACTAGGAATACTGGGGGCATAATCATGGCTCTTTCATCTCGCACCGGCCGTCGAGCGCATATTTGCGCACGACAATGCATCCGCGCACACTGCATAGAAAAACATACAGAAAACATGCAATTGCCATTTTTCTCAACAAAAAAAAATAAAATAAAATAAAAATAATTCACATGTTATTTCTTTTTTTCAAATTTCTTCCCGTCGCTCTAGCAAGGGTTCCTCCTCTTTTTCCAATTAGCAGCGGATACTAGAAAATGTCCGTGTCTGTTTTTGCAAGAAAATCTTTAATTAGTCGGATTATGTAACGCCGCGGTGCGTAGCAGTCGCGCACTTCGATCGATGCGATCGGATCAGACATGAATAAATTGAGTGGGGTGCGCGTGCGTCGTTGCATAATCTGTTCTATTGGGACCCGCCAGGATGATCGGGTCCAGGCGGAGGCTGGGTCACTGCTTCAGCGCTCAGATCGCGCTGTAATTGGATCTGCCACCGGTGCCGCAGGGAATAAATTCGACGGGAATTAATCGGTGTGCAGAGGTTAATCGCAGCTAAGTCCACAGGTAATTGCCTTGTAAGTGAATTAAACTATTGACCGCGGCTGACATCTTGATTGGTCTTTTTCTTTTCGCCCACTGGCTGTTTTGCGATCTCGATTGAGCAGATTGGCTAGACGCTAAGACGGATATTTAATTAGTTAAAGTCTGTCAGAAGGTTTTAATTAAGAAAAGTCTCATACATTGTAGTAAGGAACTTAATGCAAAAGCCTAACGGTACCTAAATTAACAGTACTACTTAGGTAATTAATTTACTAATCATTTCACGGAGGTGATGTGGATATTTAGGAAAAAAAACTTTTCTTTCTCTCCGATTTAATTTTTTAGAATAGACATTTTTATTTTTCTATTTCAACTTATCTCTTATATGTAATAATTAAAAATCGATTGAAGTAATGTTACCGACCAATATAAAAAAATGTTATTTCGAGATAAATGCGTTTGAAGTTACACATATGTCGTATTATTTGATTCAAAGTCCCATGTTGCACCTATATATATAACCTGTTTTACCTTATTTGCAACATTTTTAGGAATTGCTAGGTGCTTATTCTAGTTTAAACAATAACAAAAAATAAAATCAATTAATTTGTTATATTTTGAAAGACTATATTTTTAAAAATTCATTAAAAAGTTCGAATTATTTAAGATTCTGCAGAGCTTCATTGACTTGAATACCCGCGGAAGAATTTCGCTGCTTTCTATTACTTTGCTTTAAGTCTGTTTTTGTCAAAAGAGTATTTTACGAGCTTGCGTAGGAAGTTTAATAGAAACTACTGAATCGATTGGATTCAAATTTTAATATGTTTTTCTATAGACCTACATATGCATATGTAACTATCGTCCATAGCAGAATTATATTGTTATTTTAAAAACTTTGTATTTTGTAAAATGAAAAGCTATTAAAAAATAGTTTCGTGGCTTTAAATTCAGAGCCATGTTATTTTTCCAATTTTCAATAAAAATAATTCTGATAAGTTTAAGCGAACCAACTGCAAATGCAAGTCATTTTTTAACGAACACAAATATTTTCATTTTGTTCATTGTTTTGAAAATATAGCTTTAAAAAGTATACAATAAGAATTATCGATAATAAAATTGTTATTTTCTAAAAAAAATCATATGAATATCTCAATTTTACATGCAGCATTATTAGGCATTAATTCAACAAATATTATGCAAAAAAGTGCGTATTTTGAAAATTCTAGTACGGCAAGTTAAACCTCTATTTCTTCGAAAACCATAAAAATATATTTAATATGTGAATATAAGTATGCATATATTTTTATAGGCAGTATTCAAGGAGTTAGTTCTGCAACAGAATGCATTATGAGCACTTGATCTAAGAGAGCTAAATTCTAGACTAGAAGAAAAAAAAGTTCATTTAATTTAAAAGATAATGTCATAAAACTATGTTTAGCTAAAAGTTTATAGCTCGAATATTTTCAATTTTAATTTTATGCATGTCATTATCATTATTGTATGAACTTCATTAACTTTTTAAGTTCCATAACTTTTTGGGGATACGAGAACTATCCAGACCCTGACCTTGATTCACAGATAAACTGGGAGAGTTTAAAACTGAAAAGTTAGAAGAATCTAGATCTAAAACGCGAAAAGGTCACCTCTAGCCTAAAGGCACTAAGAATGGTCTTCTTAGGCGCGAAAAAAACAAACCCAGGAAAGAGCCATAAACACCTTCAATCCGCCCCGAGTTACAGAACTCGCCCGTTGTCGTCGCCGCGGCGCGCTTTTATTGACCGCCAACAAAATCCAGTCGCCTGCGTAATTATAGCGTTGAACGGCGCTGGATATTTCCAGGGTGTGTTGTTATAATTTCACGACAGTTCCGGGTACGAGTTCCAATGTCGTTGCCGTCGAAGCCGGCCGTTGCAGCTCCGTGCGGCGGCGGCGGCACAGCATCTTTTTCGTGCCGCTTATCCGCCGTCGCCGCCACCGCAACCGCCGCGGCTTAATGAATAAACATCGCGCCATCGGCCGCGTTCGGCGGGCATCGTTAAGCCGGCGGCGGCGGCGGGCAGTGGCGATGGAGACTCCCATCATAAATTGCCGAAAAAATAAAAATATCTGCTAGATACCGCAGTCGGGTCCGGGTTTGAAGTAGGCGCGGGGGCCCCCCGGAGGAGCCGTGGGGTCCCCGGGAGCAGGTATGCCACCGCTCTTAATCACGGGTAAGATTCGCATATAACCGTATCAAAAAAAAAATAAGACAAAAAAAGTGCACATAAAAATGGCAGCTCATAACGAACTGGCTGGACCAGTTCTAGTTTGAAATTGGTTTGAGCGCGCTCGAGAGCATTTCTCGGATTTCCAGTTATCACCCACCACCGGCGCGGTCCATACTGTGCCCCAGCAGCCCGGCAAATGAAATGCTCCCCCCATGGCACACCACTGGCACCCCTCTCCCCCTAATCTGGCCGCGGGGCATCTCGGCGAATAATCTTGCGTAGCACTTAATATTCAACTGCTCCATTAGAGGCTCCACATTCCTCCATCTCTCGATCTCCGAACGCGCCCCACAGCATCCACTGCACCGTGAAATAGCTCTTGATAGTGCAGCGCCCCCTGCGTCCGTCCCGCAGTACTAACATATATACATATTATATATATAGAAGCAGAGCGGATTATCAAAACTTACATCAAATCGGTTTCAGGTTTTAGTGTTGGCTGCAGTTTTTAAGAGTCCCGCAGCTCCACATCTTTTTGTTTTTGGTCCATTCCAGATGCTGTCTGCGGTGGATGGATGCTGGCACGACCCGTGCTCGGCAAATATTCACCTCATCATGTCGTGAGGTGCGCAGGTTTTCCTCCAGTTTTTCACTTTACTGAAAAATGAAAGTGTACGATGTACGGTGGACGGCCGGCACGCCGAAGACGACGACGATCAACGACAACGACTAAGACGATCAAAGATCGACGCGAACATCTGGAAGATGCTGAGCAGCGAAGGCGGCATGCAGCAATGCAGCTCTCCTTTGGAGGAGGCTTTCAATATGTATTTGCCTTCGCGGCTGCGCGCAGTTCCTGTTCTAGTACCTGTGCGCGGTCACGCTTCTTTTTTTTTTGTTAGTTGTATATTTTTTTCATTTTTCTTCTTATCTCGTGGCAGTCCATTGTGCGGACTGGCGATGATGCCCCAGAGCGCAGCATCACTGCACCAGGGCGCATCCGTAGGATGAAATTGGACGATTCTCGGGGATGGGTCCAGCAAAAGTGGGTCATTGGGCCGAACGGACTTTCCTAGAAACAGGTTTGAATCATTAGGCCTGCTGGCGCGTTGTAAGATGGAAGATACTTCTGAGACGAGACTTCGGGGTACACGACGCAATCTGAGTGCGTTACGTTCGCTTTTTTGTCTATTTCATTACAAGAAAGGATTTGAAAGCAATTTGAAGGGGAAATGTTTATCTTTTTGTTCAGCATTTGATGGGCAATCAGCGGGCCGGAATATGTCTCTGATTTACCATTTTTTTTTTATTGTTTGCAGGATTTTACAACCAATTCTCATTTAATAGCGACTTCTATCAACTTATCCCGTGTGCCGCTGGCGCTACTATAATACTTTGTAGCGCACGTGACAACATTTCTGAGCCACACAGATCGCGACTCTGTAATCTTCCCGTGATGATGGCAGGTCGGAGACCTTCCATTAATTCTATATGGGTAGTTTATGGTTTCAGTTTTCTAGTGGTTACCGTGATTATATTAATTTCAATTTTAATGAACGCGGCATACTTTTGTGGCGGCCTACTGTCGAACTGTACGCAAACGTATAAAGTGCAACGCGTACATTGTTGCAGTAAGAGAACGCAATGCGCAATTATCGCAGAGCTCAAAATAAGTATCTTCGTCAAATTTCAATCGTTAAATGCAAAAATGTACTCTGGGGATGTTAATGAGGATGTTGATGATGTGGACGATGACGATGTGGTGAACGAGCCTCTTTTGCGGTATTTCGGTCCATGGTCTGGACATAGGTGGATGGGTTTTCGGAACCTTTTTGATCTAACCATAAATCTGGCATTGGTATACCGTTGGGGGACCACTGACCGCAAAGGGGATAATTTTTACTCAAGACCGGTTCGCTTTTTTGTGTCTTATTCCCCGCTGTACTCACTGACAGGTTTACTGTTTATGTCATAATAAATTGTAAATCCTCAACTTCAATTTTCCGCTGATCCAAAGTCCGTAAGGTGTAAATAATTTTGATTTCCTTGTTTCTACACATATTTGGAACTAATTTCGACAGTTAAACTATGGATCAGTAGTTATTGGTGAAAAACTATTAATCTTTGTTAATATTTAAATGTCTTATACTTCTATTTTAAACTAAATTATAATTTCGTGCAGTAACCCTTTTCACTCGTTATGGCTCATAAATTTCATTTTCAGATTTTAATCCTGTCTATGTTTGTTTGCACACATAATTTGTCACCAACGCAGCTACTATCATTTTTGTCGTGATAAATGAAACATTGATATATTCATGTGAATCACGCGAACAACACAGTGTAATAATTACAATAAAGTTAAATATAGCACATAAATAGGACGCCTTAGTACCATGCGAGTAGCAGTTCTTCAAAATTAAACTAAAATTAAAACTATTAACAATACCTTCATATGCTTGTTATGGTCTAGCTGCTTTGAACAATTTTCTAAATCAGTTCTAAGGCACAGCACAAAAATGTGTTCTAATTATTTTAATTACCATACCTATAAAACCTCTTGCGTACTCTCGTAATAGTTTAAATGTTGTCCTTTTAGGCATGTTGATTCACGTTTAGTTGTAGTATTGCTAAAAAAGTGAAGCAACATGAATTTCGAAGATAAATCATTTTCAATCACTTTATTTTTATTGAGCAAACACATACGAATTTCATTACAATCAAGTTATCTAACTATAATTACATTTTTGGCATTTGTAAAGCATATAATTTATTTGACAAATTAATTGTGGTAAAATTCGCAAGATGCTTGCTCAGTTAAATTAATTTGCTGCAATTGGAGTTTTAACCTTCTTTGAAGTGCCATTAATGAAGTTTCCTCAATTAAATACCTATCTATTAATTAAACAGGTTTTCTAACGAATTAAAGAAGACAAATTGAGCAATGGTTTCTAAGTTTTCTTGCAAATGATCCAATCATTTTTGATGAAAAATTTAAATACTGTGGCAGTAACATAAACACTTAAAATAAAATTCGAATTGGTAATCTTTATGAATCATATAAATATGTATAACGCAAACTCAGAATAAAACAATGCTAGTAAGAACTTTTATTTTCTGATTTTTTGTAAGTTTTCTCTTATTAATTGACCTATTACGCTGTTTTATACATTAGAGGTTGGCTAAGTGATTTGATTGCTAATTGAAAGATATTGAAATATTAAAACATTCAAGATATAATACATATTAACTCAAAATTAGAAATACATATACTTATGCATGTATGTACCTATATATAAAAAACTATTTTTTGCTTGAGAACATCAACAAATTGAGGATTATTGTTAGCATTTCGGCGTAATTTACTAAAAGAGGAAAAAGTAATATGGATTTAGTTTTCTGTTCTAAACATACCTCAAAAATGCACTTATGCAACAATTTTTTTTAAACTCAGTAAATAAAGTTAAAAAATGAATTCGTGATATATGTATATACAATGAACACAAATTTTATAATGTAGTGTAAAAAACCCTTTCCAAAATTGTATTAACAATTTGATCACCGGCGAGCGAGTTCACTTGGTGTATAAGCATTCCGAATCTACAGTAATCCTTTTCTAGAACAAATCAATTTATTTGCATATTTATCTGCTTTCTAGGTATTTTATTAAAAGGTCGTAGACTTCAAAAATCTATTTGTATTGTCCTTCTTTATGTTATAAATATATGTATGTATATGTTTGATTTATGTTGAAATTAAAGTATACCTTTTGCTTTTAGAAACGACTTTATTGAATTGAAATTCGACTTCTATGATTTGAAAATGGACTTTTTTAAGCTAAAAAACTATAAAAGTGATTGGACCCGCGATTGCCCAAACTTAACATATACATTGATAACATTGACAACGTATAGTCCTAAGGCGATGATTGATAAAGGCGTTTGAGGGTACATCAATTTCCGTGATAACTGCCGTATGTCCGAATGGATTTTTATTCCACTTTGCGTGTGCATTTGTAGGCTCGATATCTAGGTCATGTTAAATAATTGGGGTTTGGGGAAGGAGAGATCCACTTTAACCTTTATATACATACATATGTATTACTTAATCGACTTTGTTTAAACTTGGCTAATATATTCTCATGGCAATTTCTTCGCTATGTTTGCAAATTAGATGAACGGATCAAAGAGGTGAGTAATTCAGTATTACATTTCCTTATGTAAAAATCATTTTTACCATATTGATATATACCTCTTCTTTCTGGCTAGCGCCGAAATTTCTTTTTTTGGGTTCAGTGTAAGAATAGAGTAAACGAATTGTGAGGATAGCGAAAAGGAACAACCCTATATTATGCCAACGTAAGACCGTAGGCGTAAACAGAATAGTTTTGGATTTTCTATTATGGAAAGGTTCAAGACCACCCTATGATTACTAATTTTAATTGTGAATATAAGTCGTAGGTGTATGCAATTTGATATAGGTACTATAGATGCTATGAATGATTACCAATCATAGAAAAATTAGTATGTTTTGTGGTTTTGTTTACGTTGAATTATCTCTAAGGCAATCGTCATTACCCTACCCTCCCTTGTAGTTTCAATAAAATAAAAATTGATTTATTGGAATGATTTCTTTAGCTTGAATGTATTATTATAATTTAATACGAAAAACAGTCTCAAAAGTTTGAATACTTTTTCTCGAAGTGAAACATGCAAATATACTTTCGTCTTGGACTTTTTAAAAGATTAAAGAACAGCACACACCTCAAATAATTTTTGAATTTAGCAATATTTTGCCAAACAAGAACGAGATAAGCCCTAAGTGCCCAGCGTGGGTCATTCGTAAGACTTCCTGAGAAACAGAATGAGTCTCCTGACATGAATTGGCGATCATAACCGCGAGGGAAAGTCCCAACCCCAATAAATTCGTCACTTTATTTGTGTGCTGCGAGACGAAAAAAGCGACCGAAAGAGTCCACTAAAGCGCATCCCACAACAGCTGCGTCCACCTTGATTGGAATTTATGAGCCGCGGAACGTACATCGCACCAGACCCATACCAATTTTCCCTCTAATTCGGCCAAGCCGCGGACGGCGCGGTGCGAGTTGCTCATTAAATTTAATACCTGGCCGTGCCCGCGACTATTGTTTCTGTGCAATTGAGCGGTCCAGCGGCCGGTACGCGCCATGATTGAAAAAGTACGGTACCACCAAAAAGCAATTAGCCACCTGCCTAGCGCCGCGGAC
This sequence comes from Tolmerus cingulatus, assembly GCA_959613345.1. Taxonomy (NCBI): domain Eukaryota; kingdom Metazoa; phylum Arthropoda; class Insecta; order Diptera; family Asilidae; genus Tolmerus; species Tolmerus cingulatus. Next base: position 20,107,325 of record OY390709.1, on the reverse strand, counting down.
ACGAAAGATGAGCAATTTAGACCAAGATCGGCCCTCCCTCCGAGGAGTTCGCGATCACCCAAATATTTAGCCGCCTTGTTCTAAGGTGGTAGAAAAGGGGTATAAGAGGTATGAGCGGTATAAGCGGTGAAATTGTTCATGCGGTTTGTCTCCATTTTTTATGTATAATATTATTTTTGTTTTAGTTATTTATTTTTTTTTCAACTTTTTGATACTCGCGGATGCTGCGACACTGTGTCGCACGGAACTTAGTCATCACCCAATTTACGAGGCCGTCAAGTGGGTCCCTCACCTGACCGAAAACGGTTTTCGGACCAATAACCTGTCATGCGGGCGCTTTTCAAGCTTTTCGATATGCAAATCAGCAGCCGGCACCTATTTATCATCAAGTGGCTGTTGCATAGGCACAGAAAAGCTATCGGATGCTACTTCAGACAGATTCTACAGATTCCGCCATTTAGAAGTCATTCGTTAGTCACAAGCTCCGAACGCTCCCCCCTGAGGCTTTTCGGTTTTTCAAATTCGAAGAGACCCCAAGGTTCACCTAAACCAGTGGTGGTGGGGTCAACATAAATAAATTAAAAACTCAAAAAAATAAAGCCGAATGTATCTCGAAAACCTCGTGCAGGAGGAGAGCAAATTAATCGGTGGACTCTTTAATTGGCTGCTTGATTCACGGTCCCGTTAGAACCGAATAGTTGGTCAGCTTAGAAACGTCGATCTCTTTTTATTTTCTTATTTCGCGCGTGTGCGTTCGAAAATTCAGTGGAAAGACTCTGCACGGATTTTCGGCTTCAGATTAATCGGGCGCGGACGGTTTTTTTTTCGGACGATGATGATGATCCACGCCGCCGCCATGGTCCAGACGGAGGCTGCTGCGCAGAGCCCCCCAAGAGAAGAAAATTGTTTCCATGACGAGGTGAGTTCAATTTTTACTTACCAGAATGATGTGCCGCAGGAATGTTGTCGTGATGAGCCAGCCGCCAGATGGATACCTGAAATGAGACCACAAAATTTTCGTTAGTTTTCAGACACTATATCGATTTTTAGAGGTTGGGTAATTGCGAATTAATAAGTTGGCGGTGGTGATAATTGCCACTATATGTGCCACTCTTGGCGAGGACGGAGCTGGGGAAATCTTCTAATTGCTGGGAGTGTATCGAACGGGGCTGGGTCATCTTATCTGGGTATCTTTCGCATCTTTGGCATCTTTAGCCATTTACAGGACAATTAGGTCAATGATACACGCCGTAATTGCGTTTCTTTTACGTCTGGGTCCCATGAGTGCTGCGATATTGCCCAAAAACTGAACGAAAAACTTGTGTGTGCTGGGCAATTTGTTAAATTGCGTTTTTGTTTAGACGATATTTTGCCCAATATAATCGTTCTGGCCACCTGCTGAAACTGTTTGAGGTGATCAGGCGCCTATTGTATAAAAAATAGCAGCTCCACCAGCAGAAAAAATTGTTGTTTAACATTTCTCACTGCCCTTTTGGGAGATTATTTGATTGCAATTTCGACATTTGTAAATTATTGTTATTCGTATAGCAGTTCTAAATCGAGGTGCGAGTCATAAGTTAATTTCATGGTCTTATTACTATATATTTTATAGGTAGGTTATATCTATGCCATAAACTTTACAAATAATTACAGATGAATTATGGCAAAAGATAATAAATGGAGAATTGGCGATCTGCAACTATACCAAATCTCAAATCAATAGCGACAAATAGTTTCCAAAATTATCGACTGCTATAAACAGACAGACAGACAGACAGACAGACGAAAGAGTTTTTCTAAATACGTTAAAAATAAAATTCGAAAGCTTCAACTCGAGCTATTTTAAGCTATCGAAATTATTCAGATGACCTAAATCTTCGATTGTTATAATTCTAGCATATGAATACTTGTTTATATGAGAATTTTTAAAATATTTTCGAACAGCAATAAAATTCATGTTTTTAGACGGTTTTGAAGATTGAGAAAAATCACTTCCATTATCGAATAGGATATACAATTACAATTAGCAGCCCTTAAAACTTACTTCGTGTCGTAGTTTTGAGAAGTATGGAGCTTTCTTCTAGTGAGAATTTCATTGCTATACAATTTTGTACCATTCTGTTTAATTATAAAATATTTTATTACGCGCCAATTTTAGTACTCGCACTTTTACGATTTCGCAATTTTACTTACTTATAATTACATAAGTTGATTACAGAATAACTGCTATTACTTTATGTTTAATTCAAAAATGCGACATGTATATTCCAATCAGAAATATTAAATATTTTCTTTGAATTTAATTGCTCGAGGTAGGCGCAATCATGTAATTTAAGGTAGTAACTCTGGTAGTTACTTTTGTAAGGTCTGATCCTACGAAAATTGTTTTATGGAAAATCGAAAATAGTGACAACTTTATTTTGCATCAGAGTGTGCCAAAATGACAATAACAATAAAAGAAGACGAATCTGTTTACAAAAGTAATTGTTCAATAAAAATATATTATAGGTGGATGTGCTGAAGAAATTTCCATAAAAAATTCTAATAAATAACAAAATAATTGTGAGATGTTTTGCATTTCAAAAATGTAGCAGCAACATTTTCGAAAACACGATTTCTGCTGCTATTAATAAAGTAACAATATCTTCTCTGTGGTTAATAAAATCTGAATTATGCACATCAAATTTTGGGTTTTCTTTACCAACAGTATTTAAATTCGTTAGATTCTCTTTTAAAAGACTTCTTGGAATAATTAAGATAATAAGATAATTACGATCCTTGTTTTACTATCAACGGACGACCGAATAATAAATAGGCTTAGCTTTTCGTATTTAACTTCCTTCCTTCAAATAATTTATCTGAAACCTTTCAACATTTTATCACTGAAAGCGGAAACCTTAATAATCAACAATTTCTTCGACTCTTCAAGACAGACATCGTCATCTTCTTTGTCTTCTTCTCTTCAAAGATATCAGAACCTGCAAAAAAGTACCACTGAGTAAAAAAAAAACTTTCTCCAAAGGTATACATAGATACCCCTCGCTAAACGTTCCATTTACCTGGTCGGCAATTCTGGTGCACTACCTTGTAGTTCTCGATTTTAATTAGAACTTCCTGCTGTTAACGACCAGAATTAGCCAAGCAGTGTGCCCGTCTAGAGATCGATGATTATCGACTGTTCGGAGTGTACGCACATAATCGAAATTGCTAGGTCTCTTCTGGGAGCCCGATATTAGAGCGATTTTTGCGAAAAACGGGTATCATTATCCCGCCCAAATATCCCCCAATCAGCTCAAGCAAATGGACTTTTCTCACGGTCCCATTAGGCCGCGAAAATTGATCGCGAAACAACTATGAACTACTATGGTTTATACCGACATGATGTAGAAAGACACAAGTGCAGCGTAGTGCCGAAGCATAGATCTTAGATATTGTGTGCGAGAGGCTACTTTACTGTGAGGAAACCTTGCACAAAGTCGCCCAAGTGGGCAAGCAAATCCAACAAAGCCAATCCAGCCAATAAAACGTAATCAAGCCCAGCCCCGTTTTTATTGATCCGCACTGTAGTTCGATAGTTAGACTGTACCGGGCAAATAAAGCGGCAAAAAATACTCCAAACGAAGTAAAAAGACAAAATATAAAATCGTGCAAATCGAGCAAATCAACGAGAAAAAGTTACAAAAAGCATAAAAAACCAACAAAAAATTAAAATGAAATTCATTCGTGAAACGACCATGCCATCAAGGTGTTAGTGAGGCTCACCTTTGGTAGCGCAGCTAACCAAACAAATTTGCATAACAAACAGCAAGGGAACACGACGCAGAGCACCGAAAGGCGCGCAAACTCCCGCGACTTACGTGAGTTACCACCGTACAATTACCGTAAATTAATTTTAGACCGTGTCTCTCAGGTGAGCCGCAGCTTCCGATTGTGGTGCAGCCAAAATACCGACTTCACGGTCCAGCTGGAAGCTGAGCACCCGACTGAGTGTTGTCACAGAGAAGTGCCACTAATTTTTGGAACCGCAGCGATGTTACCTGGGTCATAAATCGCGCCACCACCCGCGAGATAAATCGAAATTTTTGAATTAAGAAAAAGAAAAAAGAAAAAAAACCAGCCCAAATATTGACTTTTCTCGGCGGGCGCCACTTAATTCAGCGGACGCCTGTTCCGTTTTTTTTCGGAAAAACTCCAGAAATCCAAACAAGGAGCCAGGTAACTCGCACCGGATCAAACAAGACAACAATACCAAAAATGCGTGCGCAAAGAGAGTAACCGTAGCGACACACACAAAAAAAGGTGGTAAGAAATAAAAAAGAAAATTAAATATCGGTCCATAGCCTCTGACGAGCTCCGCGGAATGGCTGTTGAATTGTGACCGCAAACAATCAACGGAATTCTTTCGGGCTCTTTCTCGAGTGCTAACAGGGCAACAGGTGCCGAAACAGAAACAGGTGAGCTTACCACCGTCAACCTGACATGAAAATTAAGTGGAAGGTGATAATGCGATGCCGTGGGAAATGGTTCGCCTCTCTTCGCTCAGAAGGTCACCGCGGTGCGGGGGGCAAGGACGAATGTGATGATAATTCGAGCGGTTTTTTCTTCATTCTCAAAATGAGCCGCGGCGCCAGATTACCCACCTTTTTATGCCAGGTAATTATCAATTATGGGTTAACCGATTAAGAATCATATCCAAAAAACAAAAATTTTGGTAATGGATTTTACATAAAGATAACAATTTCAGCAAATGCGGAAGTTTCATTATTTTTTGTCTTATTTTAAAGTTGACTTACCAAGGATTTGCATGAGAATTTCATGCAATTTGGGGGCCAACAGTCAAGACGGTACAAATGTACACATAAATTTCGAATCTGTAGCAAATTGCTTTAATCTGGTTTTTGACCCTACAGTTTCATTCAACCTTGATATTTACACTTCTTCCACAATTCATACTGAGTAAACTGCATGATGGATAATTATCTTATTTTTAACATAAATGTTCACCAAATTGGTTTTATGTTATTTACAAAAAATAATAGGTACAATGAAATAAAATATAGATATAATCTAATTAACACAAATTTGAAGACATTTTGGACTTATGTAAACTTCTATGCCGACTAAGAAATTAATAATAGCACAAAAACCTATTTAGATCTTTTAATGTATTTACATTTAGTATTATTAGCGAAAAATTTCAATGAATACTTGCAAAACAAATTATTTAAAATACAAACTCTTTCACTTTGTTCAATATTGTGTTAAATAAATGTACGAGTTCATTGATTGTAAACTCTAAATAGGTAATTATTATGTAAACTCACTAAAATTGCAAATAACTAGTATAGTAACCAATATGCAATACCATTTTCGAAAATGATTGGACACAATAAATTCATTTAATAAGCTTTAATGATAATAATAATAATAATTTTAATAAATATCTTTTTGACAGTTTCAATAATACAATTTGTTTTTTAATTATCAAAATTGACTGTTAATGCCGTAAGAGTAAATAAGTTAAAAATGCTTTTTCCTTTTTTCAAATGTTCAGACATCTATGTACAAATCGACGGACTAAAATTAATGATTACTTACAAATATACATAAATGAAATTTCTTAGAACACCAAGAATCAATTTGCTTAGTTGTCTTACTCTGTTGAAATATTGAAGATTACACACAGATCTATGATCTACGAATTGCCTTTCCTATAAGATTTTTTTATAAAATGTAATTCGATATCCTTATTTGCGAAAATGCAGGGTGTTATGCAAATAGACTGTCAACGGATTAAAATTAATGAATAAAATTTATAAGAGAAAGAAGTTTCTAACAAAAAGGTCTCTAGATGTTGCATTTATATTTACTTTAATAATTTATTTTTTCTTAAAAGATTGTAGATTTAAGTAGTAGAATTATTTTGTTAATTATATATGAAATATAAAATGAAAATTATAAAAAGATTACAATTAAATGGATCAGATTTTTCGATAATCGAAGTCGTTGGAAATGTATACAGGGTAAAATTTAGACACTTGTATATGTGTAAAAAATCCAACCAGAGTAAATTAGACTCAGTATACTTGAATTTTAATCAAGTTGTTATCATCTTTCGTAGAAGTATAATCTATTCTATTCTATGATTCTGATTTGTCTGTTATTTTACGGACATGAAATTTTAAAGTTGTATACCGAGTTATAAAATTGTTTTATTTTGTTGATGGATAGCTTTTGGTCTAGTTATGTTTCCCTACATTTTTAGCAATTAATACTCAATTTAATACCGCAGAGATTTTAAATATTACCCGAAAAAGCAATTTAAAAAGGAAAGAATAAACTCTAATCGGTCTTCTAATTAAAATATCTTAAGAACTTCCATAAAAGTACTAAAAGCACTCAATTTAATATTATGTTTTTCCATTAAAAGCGCCATTACTAAAAGTATGTATCTTAGAAGTGAAACGAGATCAGATCTGTCGCTTAAGGCATTTCCTAACAAGATACGGAAACAAAGTGCTTATGAAAATATTTACGCTAATCGATTGATAAAAATCATATTCGATTTCACGCGCAAATGGTCCCCACCACCACAGATCCGGTGAACAGACACAGATAGCAAAGCAGTGACCCCAGACACAATCTATTCATCGTGCGCCGAATAATTCTAGGTCAAATACGCCTTCCAATATCTAGTGCAATTTAAACGTATGAAAATTAATTAGAGGCGGCTAGGCAATATGGTCCAATCGGCGATATTTCATTGAGCTGACGGGTTTTCGACCGCGCAGCCGCATAAAGCGGTTCGATGTAAATATTTTGCATTAGGTTCATTAAGATAACATTAAATTAAATTATGTAACCGGCTGATAAACCCGGCTGGGACCCCTCATAAATTAGAAGTTTTGCGGATTGCTGCGACAGCAGCGGCTTGATGCGGAACACACGGCTCCTTTCACAAAATTGTCCCATTAATTCGCTTTATTGGCTAATTTGCCGCTAGTTTATTAGCAAAATTTTAATTTGTCCGCCTTTGTATTGATAGAGACATACCCCGAGGGGAACACCCGGCTAAAGACAAAATCACAAGACTTTCCGTGAGGTCAATAGAGCTAATTTTTGGAGAATCAAAAATCACAAGATTAACACCGGCAAATTGATGTCAATAAAATTTCCCACAGGACAGTGCGCCCGGTTACGCGGGTAGTTGCCCTTAGAAATGTTTCCCTGTTACCGTACCACGGCAATTTGCGAACGTAATCAGCATGAATCAGCCACTCCCTGCATTCAACATTTGGTCGCGGAGTGGATTCTTATAATAAACCAGCGACGCGGGGTTCCAAGGCGGGCTTCAGCGCAGGGGGCCCCATAGAAAAAGCAGAACAACTCCAAGAACCCGGTCAGCGGTGCTGACCAGAGCGGATGCCGAATTTTGTCGAATTAAAGAAGACAAAAACGAGATTTTACACAATTTGGGGATTTCCAGCAATGGATTGTCGCAAGGTTTTTACCTCAGAGCGTACTTTTTTCAAGACTCTGATGTGTCTGATTACTAAAAATTGGACCTCCAAAAAGTTTTAACCCACTTTTATTTAATTATTTAAACATATATGGTAATTATTTACACTTCATAGATATACTTCAAAAGCCATTTTGGACCTATGTACATATATTCTAGGCCTAAAAGCCTTCTTAAGTTTAAAATTCGACTTCTCAACATCGGAGCTGATATGAAAATATTGAAAGTTATTAAGGGGAACATTTTATCTCAGTATTTAGATAAGAAGACTTCAAATTTTTGATCAATAAATTGATTTTTTCTATGCCTACTAGTTAAAAATCTATATTATTTTTAATATTTCGCCAAAACTGCATCTAATTTACTTTACTTTAGTAACATATTTGATGCCTCTAGAAATTAGTGCAATAAGAAACAAGAATGTAAGTTTAAATAAGTAAAAGTACATTCCAGCATAGATCACAATAATGAGGTCAATTTAGTGTATTCCATATTTTTTAAACGTATAATGTAACAAGGAATATTTTCAGCGTCCTTTGGTTTGCAAATTCTCCAAAGCGCCAATACATGCGTACCTACTCTTCAATTAATTACTAATATACTATCTTACTCGAGTTCTGGGATAATTTGTCTCTTGAATACTCGAGTACTCGGGTATTTCAAACTCCTTTATTTCATCTTGTATCTTTGAACTCAAGTAAAAAGTAAATAAATTATATTTTAATTTTCATTTTACTGCAAAATCACGGTATTGGTTTGTTCTAAAAACAATTGAGAAACACTAGTGTTTAGTTCGTGCATGTACTTCTAAGTAAGTTAAATTATATAAAACGGTAACAACTTTTGATAAACTTCCTTAAATTACTTAGTGAGGAACCATAATCTGAAAAAATGTGATACTAAATGAAATAATGTTTCTCATAATAATGCTAAATATTTATTTTCTGGGCTGATTGAATGTCAACTGCCGGTGTCTGTTGCAATTTTCGTAGATACGCCGATGCTTCTTAGTACAGTCTACAGAAATTCGCGAATTTCACGTAATGACCGCTAGAATTCGCGAATCCCATCCCCAGGCACTAAGAGAGAGTTTCTCGCTTAAGTCTTTCGTTTTACTACCGGACTCCGGCCAACGAACCGCAGTTTTTCTCGGTTTCGCTCTCGAGATTTTGTTAGCTTTTTACCGCCGTCGGGTTTTAGCTTTTTGGTCGAATCGTATCCCAAGTGATTTTTAAACGGTCGCCGTTTTTTTGCACCATCCTAGCCAAAATCGATAGAAAAAAAAGTTTACAAGAATATACAAAAAAACAAAAAAATCAAATCCGCGAACTGATTCAGAGTTTTGCGGTATATCGACGAAAAGCAACCAAATATGACTTCGAGTTTGCCATGCGGGGGAACTGGTGGCCCGCGAATGACTGTGTCTAATTTTTTGTAGGTAAAAATCAATTTTCTGGAGGTGCTGGCAGGTAGCCTAATGGTCGTTGGGCGGCTGGAGCTGATTGTTTCAATTGTTTCGGGGTTCATTAATTGATTTTTTGCTTATTAACCAGGATGACATGGTTTTTGGCGGGACCCGAACAAAATGCTAATTGGGAGCAGTTTCACAGTGAGTAGCTTCTCTGTGTCGCGCCACCTTAAGAAAAGCGCGTTTTCTTGTGCGCGATACTCGGGAGAGCGCCAATCCGTCGGTTTTTGTCAGCCACCTTTGGGTGGTACAGTGAAAATATGCAATTAGTTTCCCAACCGCCGAATGGAATGCCTCTCTTAAATGTGCAATTTGGGGAAACCTGCCGCAACACCAAAACCAGTCGCAGCAGACACATTTCATTAGCGCGGATTCTGAGAGACATACACTTCCGGCAATTAGGCGGTCCCTTAGGGTGCACTAAGTTCGATTTCTTCAGTCCGCGTCTTCGGTAATTAGTCTCCAGGCGAATTTGATTTCTCACACCTGATTTGCTTTAAATGGCCTACTTCGGCGCATGGCCGGTGAAATTTTATGGATTTTTATTCAATCCGGGCTTATATTTTTCCCGGCTAGACAAAGAGCCGGGTCTCATTATTTGCGCGCGGCCTTTGTCCAGTTTCAGCTCGCGAAATTATCGAGACAATTTGAATTCAGGCCTTTTTGCGAAAATTGGAACGCACCGGCAATCAGGTGCCATTAGTTTGCCAATGGTGTTTTTGCGTCTGGCGGATTAGTCCGGTAAGCCCAGTCAGCTGACGGCGATAAGTGAGGCTTTCCGTGATAATTGCGTCAATTTCTTTGCCACGGTTGGTCATTACTGCAATTTTTTATTCTTTTTATTTATTTTGCAGTGAAATCAGAATTTCGTTAGTTTTAAAAAACCGAAGCAAGGGCAATTTCAAATTTTCGAAATACCGGTAGAAAATAACTGTGACGTCTACGTCTTGAATCTTAGTAATGGTTTCAAGAATTGAATAGTTTTAGAAGTACTTAATTGCATAAATAATCAAAATCTTTGAAATAATATACATTAGGTATATCTTTTATGCTATTTAAGAATTATACAATTGGGTAGATTAATTCAGTTATCTTTTAGACACTATTGAAATATTTTTCACTCGCGGGTCAAAAGGAAGAAATCAACATTTTTATTATCATTAATTAACTTTAATTGTTGTAGGACACAACATATCTATATTTTTAAAAATTGTTAGCAAAACGTAATATTGTCCTTTCTACTCAAATAGGAATATAGGAAGTAGAAAACTATTAAAATGTAAAACATGTAATTGCTTCAAGGTAAATATTATGAAATTCTAAAACTAGTCAATTTTAAAAATATTGAAAACGTAACTTTAACAATCTTGCTCAGCAAGTGTCCTAAGATCCGATATTTAAGTTGCTCGATTGCTCGATGTTTGTGCAGCTTTACTTTAAAATGTTGAATAATGCTTACAATAAAAACAGGAGTGAAATCTTTATCATAGTCGTATTATTTGAACTAAAGCCGTTTAACAAAGACGTATTAATTAGATCTTCAAGGCTTTTAGCTGGCCAGTTGAAAAACTAAAGCTCATTAACCTAAATTGCTTTCTTACCTTTAACTCTACACAAGGAGCGATTAACTCGCCAAATTTGCTTGCAACTATGAAATTTGTTTTTTTCCAGTACATATTTGTATGTGGTACTATTCCATAAATAAGATTAAATCTTCTAGTTCACGTCTTTTTAATTTCAATAATTTCAATTATGACTTTTCCAACTTCCATCTTTTGTTACGACGAATTAAAAATATGCTAAGTTGGATTAGTTTGACTTGCTTAACTCGTTTCAATATATTGCTTGGTTTTTACGTCTCTTTAATATTAATTTGTAGAAATCAGTTTCTTGATAAATGGTTAATTTAAAAAGTAATAATAATAAGTGAAAATCAAATGAGCAACACTAAAATACTTCGCTACATATGTTTAAAGATGATAAAGCATTTTAATGTATTTTTTACTGAGATTTCGTTTTCGATTATTTTTGAGTGCATTTCGATTTGTAAGAAAAATGGTGATGCGGAACATATATCGGATCATATACATATGCATATAAATCTCTAAATAATGAAAAAAATCAGGAAATCCCCAAAATTGATCTTTCCAGCTGACCGGTAAGATATTTTTCACAAACTTCCCGCCTAATGGCTTTGTGGGTCCAAACGTGCATGACTCGACTTTGGAGTGCAAAATACTTTCCATGTGCAGTGTACCAAAAATCGATTCGTCAAAGCGTATATGGCCCAAAAAGTCGCATAACTTAAGAAGGTAACAAAAAACTTCTGAAATCCCGAAAAGCATTAAGCAAAGGTGTGAGATATGCATCTTCCCGCACTTTGGACAGATAAGCCGCGCGCGCACCGCAGACGAGATTTTCCTCAGGTGAGGTGAAGTTGCGAGTGCGTTCAGGTGGCAAACACAACCGCTAGCGGGGGAGAAATTTTCGATAAAGAGTTTTTCAGTTAATGAGAAAAATCAGCGCAAACAATGAAATTTCAGCTAGTTTTTGTTTTTTTCTTGTATAACTTTTTTCAACCGAAAAATGGAATGAATACCCACCAGCAGCAGGCCAAAGTGGGAGCCAAGAGAGCCCCAGCCTCGGTGCGCCCCAGTGCGGCCCCAAAGCTGCATCCATTTATCTTTTGGCGGCGAAAAATTTTCGTTTTGCTTCGAAACCGTGGAAATAGGAAATAGGCGAAATATGCGAGGTGAATCACCGCCAAGCCGCCACCTATAGACCCCGTCGAGTCAGGTGAAATTCGCCTCTTTTCTTTTAATCAGAAAATTAAATCTTCACCGCGCAAAGAAATTGTAGTTCATGGCGCTTTTCGCGATTTAATGGCCTCCCAGGATTTCTGATGCAGCCTTTTTTTTTTTTAAGTCTTTTTTATATCATAAGTATAAAATTATGATTTTTAAACTCTATTAATAAATTAAAACTCCAAAAACCCGAAAGGTATGCAAATAAACGAGCTGCTTATGAATACATTAATTTATACAAGATAATTTAACATTGTGCTTCAGATGCCGATTTTGTAGTTTCGATGGTCGATTCCCACCTTGACTCTGTCCCTTTATTCTTCTAACGATCATTAAAAGACAGGCATAACACTGCGGCTGATTCGCGTCACTCTTCGGGGCTAGATTTGCTTTCCTATTAACTTTTGCATATGTACTGATGATAGGTTCAAATATGCTGTAATTAGTTTTATAGTATATGGACTTATGTTATGTAACACATGGCAAATTTCGCATTTTACGGTCATTTTGTTCTATATGCACATTTTTTCCGCATAAAGAACTCGTTGAGCAAAAATTGTAATTGCTTACGTATGTCTATAGAAACATGTCTTCTACTACTATACTTTAAATATTTTGCCAAACAATTGCAATGGTACGATCCGTTATATAAGAAACAAATATTTTGCTCTCATAAATAAAATGGACTCCACTAGAAAAATCAAGTTAAAATAGCTTCGTCTTTTGATTAAGGTGGTATATATATTATAATTTCTCTTAAAGTTATAACAATCAAAATTTGATCATATTAACGATGATATATATAGTTTTATTTCAGCTTTTTAAGGAGGTTAACATTGTTTTGGTCATTAAATGACCAAATAAATGTTTAAATTATTTTTTAGGGTGCTCTTTGAAGTCGTCTGTTGTTTATGCCAATGAAACTATAAGAAAAATATGTTCAAATGTTTAGGGATCTAGGAATCCGTAGCATGACGACAAACGATGAAATATGAATAATAATGTACACATTTAAATACAAATACGTGCACACACGAACAGTTGCCTGAGTCTAAATAACCATAACATGGTCGGTTATATCTCGCAAACTGTTCAACTATATAAAGTCGTATCATTTTTAAAAGTAATTTCAGTCTCTGTACTAGTATCCTAGATTTTTTCAGATCTTTCCAAAATTGCTTTCAGGATGATATCATGACCGACACAAACCTAATCGAAAATCGCCACTTTGGAATTGAATATTTCAAAAATGGTTTAAGAAACTTCATAATGACTTTAAATTTCCTTTTAAACAATCCCCTACTCGATTGCCTTAATAACAAATTTTCTTCATCCCTACTTTACATGTAGGGGAGATAGCAATGAATTCGTTTTTTTTTCAAAAAATCTCAATATATACCTTTGTAGCTGGTATAATTATTGTGGTATACGTATACCAAATTTCAGTGCTAAACTCTTATTAGTCTCTGAATAAAATGACTGTGAAATACGGACTATAAATATATACATATGTACATATGTGTCTAGAAGTCATATCTCTTAAGTTATTAAGTAAACCAATAAGCCAATAATATACGTACATATCGTGGCTAATTTTGTAAATGGCAGAATCAGCCAAAGGTTAAGGATGTAGGGGCTACGTAAGTTACATAAAACAGGTTTGGATCTAATACCGATTAAGAAATATGAGAGATACTACTTCTTAACCCCTATAGGCACAAGATTTAACATACGTATTGACAATATATAGTTCTAATTCGTATATCAAAATTGCGTTGATCGGTCAAAGGGGTGAGAGCCTGCAGACATGAGTACCTAAATATGCTTTTGTTACTTTGAAAACTGCCACTTTTCTTAATAGATTTGATCCAATTTTGCGCTTGCATTTAACGGATTGCTTGAGAGCTTCGGGTGAGAGGGAAAGGGACTGTCGCTTTGCCAAATATTTCAAGTCATTACCATGTTAACCGTATATTTCTTCTTAATATGTGGATATAAGATCGTATGAAACCAAAGCTGTATTAAACAAGGTAATCTTAACGCTTATTATAAATATAGATTACTTTTTGATACCACCGTTCGAAAACAGGATCAAACTACTGTAAGTTTCTAAATTTCAATGTAATAGAACAAACAATTCGAATAAAATGCGATTTTCTGGGTCGAGTATATCAGTAACCAATATAATAAGAACAAAAGAGCACGTCAAAACATGCTTGTGCAGGGTTCAGTAGGTGAATACAGTAGATAAAATACGATTAATACATAATAATAAACTAATAGTGTGTATATACAATATACATAATACATGTACAAGCACGTGCGCAATTTTTCCCGAACAGTTTTTTGAGTCCAAATAAGAATATCTCGTAAACTGTTCGACCATAGGAAGTCTTGTTATTTTTTAAAGCAATTTTAGTCTAAGTGATAGTATTACACATTATTTTCAAATTTTCCCGAAATTGCGTTCAGAATTAGGTTTATCTTAACCAACACAAACCTATTGACCAATTTGCATTCGAATTTTTTAAAGATGGGGCATAATATTGAAAATCGGATTAAGAAACCTCATAATGATTTCAAATTCTCATTTTAAACGATACCTTACTAGGCGGGCTAAGTATAAAAATTTATCTTTCATCCCTATTTTGAACGTATGGGGGATAGCCTTCAATTGTTTTTTCCAAAACTCTTAATTTACTTTTTTTTGTTTTTGTTTTGGTTGTAGCGGGTATAATTGTTTATTCGTCTACCAAATTTCAGTGGTATAGTTTTAATATTTTCTGAATAAAACGATTCTAACATACAGACAGATATGGCCAAACTTTAAGAGTCTTGTTTTGCTACGGAACCCTAAAAAGGCGGAAAATTGCGTGTAAAACTCGTATAGCTATTACCGTGAAGCTTTGGCAGTAATTATTTTATAATTACCTACAAAATATGAATCATAAGAAATTAATTAAGTTTGTCATGCAATAAGTCGCATCATTTTGATTTATGTGTATATATTTTGGAAACTAATTATTTTCAGATTCTTTCCTTTATTTGTAAGTTGTGCTATAATATAAAACCATCTACTAATCCAATTTTCAAGATTCTAAATTAACGGAAATTACCCTGTAAAGTTTGACTATTAAGCTGTAGGCTTAAGTATATGGTATTCATGTAAACTTTATATTTCTAGCTGTTTCTGGCAAAAATGGTCTTAATGGCTAGATAGACAAGCAGACAGATGATCAACAAAGTAATCCAAAAAGAACGAAAGTGTTCCCGGAACCCTGAATGAGCTTGATGCGTTCACTCTTAAGATTAAAAAACATGTTTGGTTAAAGAAGTGTATTATGTCTAGGTGCTTATCCATCAAGAAACTCTTCGGATATTTGTAAGATCAAAAAATGAAATGGAAATTATCACGGGCATCCATAAATACTGGGCAAATCGACAAAGCAGTCCGCATGAGGGATTAAATCCCAAGAACTCTGTCAGCATAATAACGACGTGAGGGCAGTGAGCGAAAAGAAATAAAAATGCGCCAAGAAATGGCCAAGTGCTTGGCTGCGTGCATGAAATTATAAAGCAAAAATTTTTCGCCGTGCAGATCTGGGGCTCTGATAAGGCGGCCCGACGCGGTCTGCGATTGGCCGAGCCGTGACAGTCTCCGCTGACATGACAAGCCTAGCCAATTTCTAATGATCAATAATTGGCTTTGCTCAGCGGGCTGCCGTATCGCATAAATTGGTAAAAGTCGTGTGGTACATGAGGTCGCCGCGGCGGTGTACCAGCAAATCAGAAGCGAATTATCGCTAAATTTTTGGCGGAATTGTGGCAGGTCGGCGCTTTTGTAGGCTTCAAATGGTTTCACGCCCTTTTTTCGTTGATGATTTTCGTTTTAGCAAAAAAGTTGGTAACGTTAAAACCAAGCCAGGTGTAGCACAGTAGAACTATGATAATACGAAAGATAATCCCCAATTTCTTAAAATATGCCTCAAATTAGAGTTATTCATCATGAATTTCGCTTAGATAGTCCGAAAAGATACAAAGACAAGCTTAGAGCTAATCAAAAATTGAAAACGTAAAAAAGTTGAAATAGTAGTCAAGTAGCATAGGAAGATGGTTGTGGACACCAGGAGTGGTTTACAGGTGCCCGCGAAAAGACTGATTATCTGGCTCATTTGATTATGTCCAATTTATAAATAAAATGCCGGATAATGGGTGGTCGGATAACAACTAGTCCCTGATGATATTCAGATCCGCGCTCGGATTCTGGCTAACCGCTGGAAATTGAAGAAAATCTCACACAACTGGTTCTGCGCTGCTTCGACTAAGTGGCTGCGATTTGTTATGTTTGCTCAGGTCCGCCGATATGCTGCCGAGGAACCGACCAACATAGCTACCGCCGTAATCAGTCCGACAGATTTACCTAGCCTTTGCATAGATTCTCTAGCCTCTACCTGATCAAGGTGAGATTGAGCTCTTGTCGGATCCCTAAGATAGACCAAGATGGTTCGATTCGCGATTTCCTCAAGGATCTATGTCATATCGTGGTACATTATGCGAACTTTATGTTCTCTCTAATGACCGAAGACGTTTCGCAAATAATGCGGGGCCCCATCCGAACCTGGAAGCAAATTATCTTCTGTTATTGACGAAAAAAAGAGAATAATAATCGAGAAGAATGCCAAATGGTGTGCCAATGGCTTTTCGTACCATTTTAAAAATAATTAACTAGTTGAGCGCTTAATGGGTCGTAAAAGGCTTGTTTGGATTTATGGCTGTATTAAAATACGTTAAAGGTTTCTTACTGAAATAGAGTCGATCTATAAAATATCTGTAATTATGTAAGTGGTTGTGTAATAATCGAATCTTCTACCGATTTTGTTGTATTAATAACCTGAATAACTAAATGACTAAAAACAATTTTATTTATTCGACCATATCCCTAAGGAGAAATTTTCCAAAGCTTGCTTTCCTATTCATAATCGAGTCATTGTTTCTTAAATCCACTCATATTATTTCAACAACTTCCCCAATTAATTTCTTTTTATTTCCAAATTTGCAACTTCATATATGTATGTGCTCCCTATTTTTATTGATTCATTTAAAAAATGTTGGTGTAGAAGCTCTTGGTTCTTCAGATATTGTATCTTTAATTTAAACAACAATTAAAAGTAATTATTTAAATGTTTTTTAAATATCTTGCGGCACTATTTTTATTATAGTTAGAAAAACAAACGAATTCAAACTTTCAGACAACACATTTTTCACAAATTAAATAATTTTCTAAATATATAATGCTATTAAGTATCACCAATGATATAAATTCATTAAACTAAATTGTTTTTAATGAAATACATAACACCTCAATAAAATTGACTTCAATTTTTGGGGCAAACTGCTGTTCATAACATGTCTTTAAATTAGAGAAGGAAATGTTCGCATCACATACAAATGTTCAAATGTTTGTTTTTAAATTTCCAATGGAAGAAAATGGACACATTAGTCCAATTTTTTTTCTCTTGATTAGAAATAAAAAAATATCGATTTAAATGCAAACTATCAGACATAAGTGACGTTAATTTAGCTCTTTAGTGAACTTTGCGAAATTTAACAAAAATTAATTAGCCAAATTGACTTTGGCATTATTATGAAAGATCTTAAGTGAAAGGTTTAAAGTACGGAGTTAATATACTTCCATAACTAGAATTAAACGTTGTGAAATATGTATATATAAAACTTCATTATAGGTATATTCATCTTAAAATTGTAATCATTTTATTTTGGAATATCTTGAAATTAAGAGTTTTTAAGATAACTTTATAAAATGCATAAAGGACAATAGAATATTGATAATACACTATTAAAATACTTAAATTTTTTATTTTCTAAGGTTCATTTTCTTTCTGTTTAACTTGTTTCCTGAATATAATACAGTCGTGATCTTCAAACTTGTCTTTAAATATTTGAATACGTAATGCGTCTTGCATATTTTCATCCATGAGTTTTATCATCAAAGTTCTCATCATAACTGATTTTATGATGCATTGGAAATTAATTAAATCCCCAATCGATAGTGATAATCTGAGAAATTCCTAGTTAGTATATATAAGCTGTAAAATCGTTCAAAATAGAAAACAAAACGGCCTAAAATCGAATGAAATACCAGCGGAAGCTATCCAAGAATGCATTCGGCTCAATTATTAGGCGAATCAAAATCTAAGAAATTCCATCGCCTTCATTTCGAAGAAGTTACATAATAAAAGTGTGCTCCGAACAAGAAAACAATGCCCACTGTGGCGGTGGCATAGGGCGCCACAATAAAGGTACGGCCACACACCGCACCGCGCAAAATTATTATTGAATTAATAAGCGCGGAATGCCAGCACGGTGTGCGATGCGGTTAAAATTGCGAGCGCAATAAAAAATATACTAATACAGTCGAGGTGAAAAAAGGTCGTTCGTTCTCCCTGGTCTAAACAGAGGTTTTAGATCTTAGGACTCCATATTCAACGCCGGCAACAGCGGGAAAACAATTAAAACGCTGAAAAAAGGCGTTGTCTTCTGCCGATGAATTCATAAATTCCAATAGGTTATGAGCATTTTTCTGGTTCGTCGCTTGCCGCATTTAAGTCTTTCGTTTTCTCTCCTAAGCGCGGTTTTGGTTTTTAGAGTTTTCAAAGTCGGGCGGGCATTTGCATAGAAAACGAATTTTTGTGCATAAAGGCAGAAATTTTGTTTCGTTTATTTCGCTCCATTTGAGTTATTTGGATAGATTTTTTCGATTTTTGGAATAAATAACCACTAGATATTATGCCGGGTCGATGTGTGACCAAGAAGATTTATCGTACATTGACTTACCAACTAGTGAAGATTTTTAAATATTTTTTTCTTTCAGTTTTTCAGCGCGATGAGAGAAAAATTATAATTTTGTTATTTTAATTTTTCAGTTCCGTAATCCTTGGTGACGATGTCTATTTTGTTCTGCTGTCGTTGATTTTTTACACAAAATGTGATTTATGTATATATTTATTTTTAATTCGGTGTTCGTTCAGTATAGGTAGAATATCAACATAAATCTTCAAGTCATAAAAACCGACGGAAACAAAATATATTTTTTTTTATATATTTTTACTATTTTATTATATGTAATTTCTTTCGGTAAAAGAAAGGTTTTACGGAAGATATTATTTTTTTTCACAATTCACATACACTTAGTGATGGGTTTGATTTGCTTGGAGGCTTGATGAGCCAACAAGAAATTCAGGCGATGCAAGAACAACATTTTGCATTTTTTGAATTATTATATTTAATTTAATTTTTTTTTTATCAAGTTACCGCGATTACGACAACCATTGCACAGAAAATAAAACACAAACTTTAATAGATAGCACAATAAACTCACTATGTAAAACTTTGTTTAAACAATTGGATCACGAGAAAATCTGAAGAAAAGCATCAATGATCTGAAGTAAACGTTCAAGCGAAAATTCGGCTAAGATATCAAAGATTATTCTCACTAGGGTCGGCTTCACTTACGAGACGGAACCGTTCATTTTTTACTTTTTGTATCTTTTATAATTTGACTATCGATCAAATTACTATTTTTATTTTTTTTTACAAAGTTAATTGAACTAACAAAACCACTGGACCGAGTCTGTTCCAGTAAAGATACAAAGGTACAATTAAAATGCCGCGTTAGAAGACAATTTGAGACACGTTTAGTCACTAGAAGTCCGCGAAGTGTGCCATTTGTGGCGGTTTAAAAAAAATATAGTTATATTTAAAACAAAATTATAAGAACAGCAAAAATTATAACTTTAGTTAATGGAAAAATATCTCAAGATGCAAAAGGATGAACAATAGACGGCTTGGACGGTGCTTGAACACGAGATGAGGAGGTATCAACACAGTCAGACAGACGTACATAGACTGCGATCGGGTATACAGCTAAGGCACCTCCAGACCGACTGACCGAGTAATACACTGGCTGGCACCTGGTTGGTGCTTCGCGATCAGTTGCGGTGCGCGGCGGCCTGTGTATGCGCGGCGGTATGGCGGCAGTACCACCACCAGACAGACAAACAGAGTACGACGCTATGCTGCGCGCTCGAAGACGCTGCTTCTTGTTTGGGAGCGCACAAAACCCGACACGATCAGTCGGCGGGTCTGTGGAAGTGTAGCGGATCCGATGCAGTTTTACAAGATCCCCGCGAATACAAATAGAACCGTTTTGCGGCTCTGCACGTCAGCGGCTAGAGTTGGTTCAACCTGAGACCTGCCGTTCGAGCGCAATGATCGCGCGCGCGCCTACCCGCCAAGATGCCCACTCTCTTCTTCGGGGCGCGCGATCTCTTTCGCGGCACCGGTTGAAGAAACCGGCCCGCGATTTGGCACCTCTTGCGATCGATCTTTCGCTGGGGAGCAGACTCTTCTACCGGGGCGCTCTTGGAGCCGCCCGGGGAGACCCAACACACAGTATCTTCTAGACAACCTCCCCGATCGGAGTGCCTCCCAGCATCAACTCAGCCTCTGCAACCAACAGCCACTTAGCCCGGAGATTAGATCGCGGTCTCCGGTGCGCTCACATTAGCCGTAACCACATACCTGTGGTCCATAAGGCTGAAGCTGGTGGTGTGATCGGGCAGGTCTCGTAACCCGGCGCGCATATCGGCTTATCGCCTCAAGATCTGATTTGGAAAAATTATGCAGACCGCAGATGGATAATTACGCGTTTCCTTGATGCCAATTTTGTCGCACTTCAGACAACTGGCGGCGATAGTGTCACCGCGCTTTGCCGCTGATTACCGTCATTCTTGGTGGCATACAGCACGCACTACACAAAATACCAAAACCATAAGCCTCCTGCGATGCTGTGACGCTTTGGGGTTTTGGGAACAGGGTACTACTGACGAATTTAGTTGAAAGTAGAAGATTTACACATAAATTGTTGTATTAAATACAATTCTATAATCTATAGTCTAACACCCGTATTCATAAAAATATCTTGAAATATATTATAAGCGTTCATTACTTACAACCCTTTTTAAGACTAGTAGGCGTTTTAAATGCACTATTCATAAACTCGCTGTAAACCCTTTGCAACTAAAATGGAATTAAAGTAGGTTTTAGCGCTATTAAATTGCAATAATACGTCAAAATCATGGGTTTTTGGAATTGGTTGATTAAAGTAGGTATTAGCCCTCTGTAAATTCATCCAATTTATAAAGCTGTTATAAGAGTGTTTTAACGATATTTTAAGTTTATGAATAACATTTTGAGCGCTTTCATTGTAAAGGCTTTGTAAGTTACTTTTAAATTTTTATGAATACGGCTGTAAATATATAAGTACATATATAAATATCTGATCTAAACCGATTATTCGTTGCTCCATAAGATATTTTTCCACCAATAACAATCTTTATGCACATGTTCCTTGGCAAATTTTAAACGTCTCACAATATTTTGTTTCGACAATAGAGACTTCTTTCTGGCAATACGCTCGAACAAATTATTTCCGTGTAAGTGATGTGTAATTGTGCTTACGTACCAGGACTACGTTTAATTCCCTTTCATTTCTTTCTTTTCGCGGTGCAGTCGTAAATGGATCTGCTTTAGATATCTGAACAATTAAAGCGTCGCTTCTTGAAGTAATCTTTCGAGTGCGAATTTTGCTTATTTTATTTTGAAGAAACCTATTAGTTGCTTCGTATTGGCAAATGGCGTTAGTGACTTTCTTGCTTGAGCAATTCAAAGTTCGTGCTATTTCGGCATTCGGAAGACCATTTTTTAACTTTTTGATAACACGTACCCTAAAAATTGCCCTCACATCTAGTCCTCGTCGCATATTGCTGTGCGATTCAATAAAATAATGATACAAGACTTAAATTTAAAGGTTTAAAGGCTGTGAAGAATACCACCAAAATTATATTAACAGTTCACACTATTAAAATCAGCCGGCAGTATACCTCAAATACTTTTAATCCGATTGCTTTGCAATGTTAATTGTAGCTTATTATATAAAAAACATCTGAAATACATACGATTTTTATAATGGATATTTCATAATCAGTGAGGATTTGTAAAAACAAAAAAGTTGCAAAGTTCATGTAGGTTGAGAAATTTTTTTATTTTGTTTGGTACCCTTACCAACTTTCGTACAAAGACATTAATTAATAATTAATTTTAGGGTTCAAACAGATATTGTCCATAAAATCAAGAAGCATAATAAAATATTTTGATTTGATATTTTTTAAAAATTAGTGCAAAAATGCTTGTATTTCTTCTCATTAAAGTCTTTTGTATCAGAACTTAACGTCTCCAAACTGGCTTTATATTTCGATATATACATGAACACATGCTTCATTTGTGCATATATTCTATAGTAACGGCCTACATAAAATAAAATATAATAACATAACTGAGATTAAAAGCGCAAGCATCTTCAATCACTGAAGCTATTTGTAAAATTAGAATAGAATACCGTTCATTAACTTTCTAGATTCTTTCTCAACCAGTTTGGTAAATCTATTGCAGTTTCTAGAAAGACTCGTTTATTTAAAGCTTCATCCTCCCCCGTCATCAAGCGACAAAAACTTATTTTGTCATCAGAAAAACCGGAATAACTTCTTATGTTAAAAATCATTCAAATAGTTTTCACGCAATTAGTATTATCGTATATGGCTACGTTTTTTGTGAATCTTTAACTATAAGTAGGATAAATAAAAAGTAATTTGAAGCCAGTAAGTACAATTTCTTATTCGCTAAATTGTATTGAGAAAAAGAAATACTTTCTTCACCCAAAGAAGGTCAATTGATTACTCTAATTTATGGATGTGAAAATTATACTAGTAATTTTACAAATATTAATTGTTATTTCTAGGATTTCATTGTCTATATCAATTGTGTACTAGTTATTAGGAGCTAAATTAGGGGACTCCATTTTATTTCTTTAACTACTAGATTCCTTCAAAAAAAGCCATTTTCTTTTGTCTCAACTTTTCCCTCTTTTTCCAAAGAGATTAAGATCAAATCTCCAAAAGGCCACTTTTGGCGCAAAAACTTAAAAGAAATTGTTGAGACGCTGCGCTTTATTTCACAGTTTTTGCTGTTGCTCCGGCCAACTTTGGTCCGCAGCCTCATCAGGCCTCGACGTGAATTAAAAGTCGTCGAACCTAGGCAGACACTTTTTTTCGTATTTATTTGATCATTTTTGCCGCGTTTTAATTAAAACCGAAATATATAAAATAAAAAGAAACAACCGAAGTTCGCGCGCGCTATTGAACTGGCGTTTTGCTAGAAATTTGCGGGCTAATGACGGCTTTTTGTCTTGAGGGTCTTCGGTGGTCATTTGCTCTCTGATTTATGGAAAATATTTGGATCACGGCGCTATTCCAGTCCACATTCGGTTTGTCTGTGGAACGCTTTTTTCGATCCTCAACAAGCCTCGGAGCCTAGCCGCTGGAAGACGGCAGATGAAATAATTTCGGGGGATAAGTAATGGATGGTACAGGTAATTGATTGTTTCACGCCAGGAGCTCGCGCTTTGATTGACTTTAATTGGACGGGAATGTGGGACACCAGCGAGATTGGTTAGTGACACTTTTCGCAATGTAATGGAGAAAATACATTTGCTTTTGTTGTTTAGTGCGACACCGCTGATTAATCCGGTTTTATAGTCCTCTGATCGAAGCGTCGTCATTCAGAGGCTCTTATGTTCGAAGAAACACTCAATTGGAACTATTCGGAAAGTGTCAGATAGAAGATGCGATCGGTGTGGACAGATTGAGATCTAAGACCACTTTTCAAGTTACAATTTCACTTCGAGGACGACAGGTTCGATTTTGTTGTTCACTTTCGGTACTCCAGCTTCTTACTACGTATAGTAAATGAAACTCTTATTTTCTTTTCCTGCTACTAGACTTATTTCGTCGCCTGAGTACTAATTTTTAAGACCTCCTTTAGATAGCTAAAATTGGTAGAAACATTTTAAAACAAAAGTAAGATACTATACATATGTATCTATTATATATTTAGTTTTAAAAGAACAATAGTCAAAATCACCGATGCGTGAAAAGTAACTTTCTTTGGTCTGCAGAATAGATATGAAGTATAAAATTTTAGGATTTTATCGGAAGACAAAAGATGCAAAATAAATAATTATATTTATTTGTAAAAGAAAACTTATTTAACAATACCTAATTCTCAAAAAAAATAAAAGTACAGTAAAGTGAACATTTTTAGGACCACTTCAATTTTTCGGAAACTTTTAATTTCTCAAGCATCCTTTTTGAAGATTCGGGCCAAGAGAAAAATCGATGCAGTGACAAGATAATCTCAAAATTCCGTTTTCCATAGATTTTCATACCTCTGTCCAACATAAAAAAGGCATACTTTGGATAAATAAATCTACACGAACATCAGGAAAGGTTCTAAATATTTTCACAGTGCTGTAAATTCGAAAGCTGCCACAATACGTGCTTTCATACTCTAATAATTTATACCTATATTTGCAGCTCCTTGAAATGGCACTAATTTCAGTTTCAATACTCAAGATTTCTTCTTCTTCTATCTTGTTTTATTTAAATGTTTCCTTTTTAATAATTTTTACTTTTTCTATTGGAACGTAAATTTTAAAGTCAATTTTCAAATATATCGAACTAAATATATACAAAATTCTCTTGTATATTGACGACCCTTCAAAAGTTAGCTACGCACGCGAACACACATCACAAATTTATGTTAATACGTAAAAATCTCAGGTCTTTCTGGTTCATTTTGATTTTCGTTCTATAAATTGATAACTTATTAAATGACGTACAGCTTTACGTCAACATTACACAGATGTGATGCCTTATAATTTATTGAAAGACTTGCGCAAACGAATGCAAATATATTAACAGCAGGCAACTTTTCTCCCCCATACGTTTTATACATTGTATGAACATTTCTAAGGCAATAATTAAACTGTTTAATGTATACTCAAGTACATATATTTAATTTTAAAATAAGTACCATGACTTTATATTTAGTTAAAATAAATATTTCATTTGTAATCTTACTTAGATTCAATAATACTTTGCACGAAAGATTTAATCTGTTTGTATAATTTTTTGTTTTCAATCAGCTAATGATGACTACCAAATTATTTTTATTATTTGATCAGTTGATACTGATTACTTCTCGGTAGCTCCATAACGATCAACTAATAATTATTTATAATAATAAGAAGAAGAAACGATCTTTAACCGATTTATAAAACCGAATCAGCTATCATTTCGAATTATGCCTGTTTTTCTGTTTTTTATTCACACGCCTTTAGAAAGGAATATAATAAAATAAGTTTTAATTCGAATAACCAAAAACTAAAAACGACTTCTCTAATCGTTATCGAGCAATCGAAAAATAAAGAATACTTGATAAACATTATTACAATCAAGTGAAATGTTTAAATAAACCTTCTACTTCTATTTTTCAGGTGTATATTTTTGTTAATAACAAAATTCTATTGAAATTTCTTAATAAGCTTTTTTTCCCGGAAGTTATGAAGATCTTGAAGTACACAGCAGACTTTTGACGCGAAGAAGAAATTAATTATAAATACATACATATATGTATATGTTTAAATATTGAAAATACCAAGTTTTGACTACAACATTTGAAGTCGCAAAAAATGAATTTCACAAAGAGATATAAATTATATATATATTCTAAATGATATACGTTTACATTTTTTCTTTAAAAAGTTGTCTGAACACTTAATGAAAAGACTATAAATGACTACAACATACTCAGTAAAATATAATAAGTCTCATTAAAATAAAGGAAATTTATTGAATTTTTTAATATTTAAAAGTTTATTAAATTGATTAATCGCTTAAAATATTTCTCAAATCAAAGAAAATTATGCTAATTTTAAAAACTTTTTAACTTATTAGACGGAAATAAAAGAATAAATTTCCCGCGAATATAATACAATTTAGAAATTTAGAATTTTTAGAAAACAGTAATTCTTACTAAGTTAAACGTTAGATTTCGGACGCAAAAAGTGTATTGAAAATAATATTTTTCATAAACAGGATAGGTCAATTTTGTATGATTGAAGTATTCAAATTATTTAAACATAGGTTATTTTCTGATGGAGTACAGTTAAGAATACTGTAGTTATCTTTATGTGTTCAAACGAGTTTAAAATTATTGAGATAGAACTAATCAAATTTTATACAAAACTTCGTAATCTAGCTCATCAGCCTCAAAATAAAGTTCACCTTGAGCAAACTCTCTCCGAAGTTGTACTTTGACACCGCACTGATACTGCCAAAGGCTGTTTGTAAAAAATCGATAAAAAGGGTCATAAAATCAAACTTTAGTTTTGAACATTCCAAAATTTGCTAATCAAAGCCTAAACTTTAATGAAAACTAAAAACAATAAAATCTAACCGGAATTGCCGTGATGCATATTCAGCAACATTCGTCCATTATTATTCAACTAACAGTTAACACATTAAAAGACATGAAATACACAGCTCGTCGCCTTAAGATATTTACATTGCACCTTAATTTGAAATAAATTGGAAAAGAAAATCCAAACAAACAAAAAAATAAAAAAATACAAATAAAACTAGAAAAAGCCAAAACTCCAACCTATGCAAAGCACCCAAGAGCGCAAGGTCATCACGAAGTTAATTTCGAATCGTCGACCTCAAGACCGATTGGCATTCAGCGAGCTCTTGAGCGAACTGCGGCGGGCATTTTTAGTTGTTTCGTCAAAACAAAAAAATTAAATTTTTTATGTTGTGGGTCTTAAGCCAGGTTTAATTAATTACTCATATTTTTTTTCTCATTTTTTGTATGTACATACATATACATATATATTTTTGAGAAAATTACTAAATTAAAATTGTTTTAGAAACCGTTCAGTCTTAAGGTATGCGGTAGTTCCGGTTAAAGGGACTATTACCAAAAAAATTTGGAGCACTTTTTTCTTAATCCATTAGCTCACACATCCTGTCTGAGTGCGGACAAGTGTAATTTTCGTAAATTGAACAAAAATTTATTGCAAAACTTCCTCAAGACATGTTCAAACATGAACAGACCTCGTAATCTGCAGCTCCGCTGTTAAATACCAGAATGAATCTCTCAGTCTCTTACATGGTAGACAATCTCTTAAGACGATTCAAGAAATCTTAAGATACTCAGAGATTTAATGATTGAGGGGAGTCTATCTCATACTCATACTCAGATGTTTTGTTTAAGTATGAATATGACTCACCTGCACAGCGTTACCTGGTGAAAAGCTTCCAAGCTTAAACCGGTCCACTGTTGAGTGTGATGGCTTTTACAACAAGAACCGTTGCTTTCTGGGAGGTTTATGCCACGCTCCTCCACTTACCTGTATGGTCCAAAGAGAGGACGGATCTTAAGCGACTCGCACCTATGCCGAGTGTTTCGCGATCTGTTCAGGTATTTGCTCAGGTGGAGCTTCGGGTTACCGTCCAACAAAAATAAAAAAATAAATAAAAATAAAATAAAAAATAAAACCATAGCCGCAGCATCGCGCTTTCTTCAGCTCACGAATGTTGTCGGAGAGATTCCGAGATGCGAGCATAAAACTTTTTCCTTTCAACTGAATTGGCTAAAAGGAGAAACCTTGCGACATCGTCCATCCGATGTCTCACTCTATGACTTCAGGTGAGACGGTAGTATCTTTTGTTAAGATACAAGTGGCAAATGCAAATCGTCGCATTCCAGGCGATTCAATAAATTTCGCAATCGCATCGAAATTGCCACCCATCAGAATGCCACTAACCTCAGTTGCCAAGATCAATCACCAAAACAAAAGACTTAAATGCCTCGCGGTGCACTCTCCAGCGAAGCGACGAACCCTAAAAACAGACGATAACTCTCGGTTTTAAAGTTTGCAAAAGCCAAAGAACGCGAAAAATCGCATCTGTTCCTCAAGTTTGATTAGTTTCATTGTTGCTGCCTGCGCGAATTACAACCATTTTATTCATTTTCACATAAAATTTAATAACATTTAATAGGGCCGCAGTGTGGGTACCTGACGATCACTCTCGCGAGTACACACCTCGCGCGGCGCCGCAGCGGAATTACGTCGGATTGCACGTTACCACTGTAATTACCTGGCGCGTTATATCACGCTCTCGTGTACCTGACGTCGCTCGGTGGTGTGCTGCTCAAATCGCGGCGGCCAGAACTCAAAACTCCCCGGCTCTGCTCTGAATCATGAATATGTGAAATTATTTTTGCCGCTTTTGATTTCGCCTATTTGGTCGTCTTTTTGTATCCGCAACTGCTAAATGGCTGATGCTGATGAGTATTGCATGCAAACAGTCGGCTGCAAAATTTAATGTGAGGCTACTAGAAGCTAAGGTGGCAAAACTTGGTACATATAATGTTACTTATTGTATTGTACATACATATATGTAGCTAAGACATTATTTCGAAAAATTCGTCCAACTACTTACTTATTTGAATCTAACAACATCATAAGCTGATTCAACTTTTATCTGATACTTTTGTTTTGATAAAATTTAGTAAGACACACATTTAAATTTTAGTAATATTAGCCTAGTAGTTTAATAAGATTACTTTTTATCCATCCAATTTAATTTTCACTGACAATACCAAAACTAATTAAAATTATATGTATGTATATCGTGGATAGTTTAACTTTTTAAGTCTCCAAATAGTGGTTCATTAATTCCTGAAGTCCCTAAACTAAATTGTTCATCCGATTTCTCAGTTTTTGTTAAACATATATGACCACAAATAATTAAGTAATACAAACAAGTCGATATTGACAAATGATTCGTAATTCGTATATTATATTTAGGAATTTTTATTCTATTAGTCTTCTATTAGATCCTTTTTCTAGGTAACCGTAGAATATAAACATTAAAATATCTACTAAATGATATTCATAATTATAATAAATAATAATGTGCCCAGTGTTGAGCTTTGCGGAATGCCGTTCGTTTTTTGCCTTTTTTATATGTATGTACATATATCCTATGTAGTTATGGAAGGTCCCTTTTTCTCCATTTTGATTAAACGAAAAAAAAATTGTGTAACTATAAAATATAATATCTAAAGACATAATTCAATCTTCAACTACCTACAAACATACGTACACGTAAGTAAATTTAATTATGTTCGATCAATTTATGAAATATCATAGTTACTGTCTTCAAAGGCTACACTATCAAATGAAAACTTATACTGATAAAAAATTAATAATAAATGTATGTCACTCTGCTTATTTGTAAAACCATTGAGCTAAACATAAAAACAAAACTATCTTTTAACCAATAATTTTTGTTCTTCTTTCCACAACCAATACACTATGTTTGTTCAAAAAAATTGAATCCTATTTTCATTTAAAATTTAAGTGATTTTTGGAATTTAATGAAACTGATTCAAAAATTGAGAGCAAAGGCACCATTTTTAATGGTTTTTACATAAAAGCCAATCAACTGGCCTTTAATTACCTGAAAATCTTCTTTTTCTCGAATTTTGTTTTTTATATAATTTCTGAAAAACTTCTGGACCAAACGACCAAACCCTTTGCTTTAAACGGCCAGCAACATGACTCGTTAAAATTTAACCAAATTTGGCCGCTTCATTAAGAGGCGGTGAATTGCGTTCGATAAGTGCTCGCTGGCACCTAAATCGCCTGCCCGGCGTGTAACCCGAAAACTTCCTCGGAATGGGCAGTTTTCAGCCTTCTTAAAAACTTTCATAAAAATTAAGAGAAATCTCCGAGGAGTCCCACCTTAATCCAGGTAACTGATAAAAACGTGAAAAAAGAGCGCACATTTACGTGAAATTGTCAAAAAATTAAGCGCACGCAAACTTCCGTGATAGTGGAGGAGCTGCGTCGCAGCGGCGATGGCGGGCAGCGGGCGGTGGCGGTGGCTAATTCCTTTTAATCGCACGGCTGCCCGAAATTGCACCTGCGGTAATCCGGCCTACTTCCCACAAATTGGCTTGGCGATCTTCATCCAGATCGCGAAATTGCTAATTCCCGCCTAGTGGCGCATGCCGCACTCTAGGATTTGATTAACCTCGACCATCGGCGCGGTCTCCGCTCAAAGGCCAAATGGTCCCCAGCGACGGCGACGTTTCCGCGGAGGACCGCGGAGGACCGCGGCCGTGATCAAATGAAAACTTATTTAAAGAAAATTTGTTCCAATCAAAAATTTGCTGCACAAAACGAATTTCAGATCTCGCGATAGCAGACGAATCGCAAGACCAGCGTCGGATCCGCCTTAGGGCAGTGTTGCCAAGTCCATCCACAATTTTTTCCTCAGCACCGATCGTAGAATTCCCCTGTTTTATCTATTGCGGACCAACTTTTTCAATAATTTTTGTCCGTTAATTAAATTTAAACAAAGTAAAAGGTCGTTTTTTTAAGTCATTAAGAATCGATCATAAGATCACGATTAGCTTTATTTTCATAGGGTTGTAATTTCTTTCTTCTTCTATAAAATGTATCTTTTTAAATCTCTATTTAAAGTATAAGACTATTAAGATCGACTTTCAATAATAAAGGAAACGTTATAATTCATATTCGAATTTAATACATAATTATCATTCTAAATTGTTTACGTGTATTTAATAAACATATAAATTTCTTTGTCATATTTCAAATGATTTAAAAGATTTTCATAGATTTACAGATTTTGGGTTTGAAAACTTATATTGTATTCTCTTATACATATACATAAATATATTGAATTACGTTTTATTTCCCATTTCAATTTTTGTTCACACTAAAAAGTAAACTAATACATATGTAATATACCGTATGTAGTACCAATTAATGTTTCAGGAACGAAGTATTTTTAAGGCACATATTCTCTGACGTTTTTTTTATTTTAAATATCACTGGCATACAATTTTTCAATATCGCTCGGATATCCAAACGTCTTACAGCGTATTCCAGCGGCATTCATAGCATTCCAGAGCGTCTTTTAGTGTATTTCGACGACTACGGTATCCATGACGAGTTTTTCAAAACAACACACTACAGATTATTCGAGGAATGCATGAAACTTCCATTGAAATGTGTACTCCCATCGTCCGAGTTTGATGGATTTCAAAAATTTAACAATGCCCATGACAAAATGTTTTATAGCGAAATTTAAATCTCCCGGGAGATACTGGAATCTCCAAAATTATTTATGCTTAGAAAGTTTTTTGGGCTTAGGGCATTTTTGAAACGTACACATTTTTCTCTATTTTAAATTTAGGACTATTAGAAAATTTAAAAACATTTTTATAATAATGAGTGACATTAAGAATACTCCATGGACGGAGATTTCTTCTTATAAAATGTTTTGGAATACTGAAAATTTCTAGTTTAAATTACACCAAGTCTGAACACTAGAAAATCCAAAATCATGATAATTTCAAAAAAATAAATTAATATTAATTCCTGACCAACTTATCTGCTATATTATATAGCGTTCTTTTGCTAACAGTAATGTGATAAGAAGGTCTTAATAGGTTATTAAAAAAATCAATTAAATAAAATAGGTTTAATTTAATACGTTATTTAAGTGCTTTGTCGAAGATTTTCCTTTTATTTTCACATTGAATGGAATGGCGGCCTTTGAAAACAAAATATTATTAAAAAGCAATTCTTCCATCAATCACTAGTTTTTAAATGCCTAAATATGCTGTATAAATGTTTGAAGATTTGATTTCATTGCTTTTATTTATTTTGAAATGTGTTATTATTTATTGTAAAACAATATAAAGCTTATAAATCCTATGGGGATTTTCGAAGATAAGCTACCACTAAAACTATTCATTGGATGAACTTAAAATGTTCACTGAATATTGGCAAAATATTATGCTCCGAGGAAATGGCAAAAAATGTTTTTTTTAAAACAGCTTACTATCTCAAACGTCTCAAAGTATGTGCATCCAAAAAGGAATTCAGTTATGAAACGTAAATCGTTTAATGAGAAGATGCAGTTAATATTAAAAAACTATGTTATTTATCTGTAGGTAAATGATTTTGAATAATGCGAACACATGCCTATCATGTTTTACAGGTAAAAATTCAATTTTTCGATTGAAAAAATTATCAATATCAATCAAAATGATTGATTTTTTGATGATTTTAATACGTAGTTACATACACTTAGCAGTATATGGGAATATTCCTCACGACTCAACAAATTAACAATACTGCCTTTGGAGTACGAACATCGTTGGCTTCGAATTGAGCCAACTTTCCGTTACCATTGCAATTTTTCGGACACAGCTCATTTCGATATGCGCATTATACGGAAATTATGCAGTTCCAAGCTGGTAATTTTTGCGAATAAGTGAAAATTTATGTACTGCCAGCTCTCAGCGAATTGATTCTCATTTTGGACCCGGGGCCGCGGGCCTTGCCCCTGCGCCCTCCCCAGCAGCACCAGCAGTGGTCAGTAAATTGGCTAAAATGGCCCTCGCGATAAAAAAAAAGACGATTCGCGCAAAACTTAATCCGCACACGGTGGACAAGTAAAAACCCAAAGCCCTCAAAAAATTATAAATAAAAGAGTTTTGGGGCGATGATGGGCCCCGCTGCTACTTGGCGGAGTCTGCGGTGCTCTGAGTAAATTTGCAGTGGTAATTGCCACTCAATTGCGCCACCTCCTCTGCCCTGCAACACCCAGAGATCGGCCGAGATTTCTTCGCTGTTTAATTGCCGGCGCGATCTCAGCTTCCTAAATGGATTTTGGTAATTTGCCCTGTGTTCCCCCGGCTACTGCTCGTTTTTTGGGAAAGGCGGGCAGCCCTCCGATTAAAAGAAAAAATAAATTAAACGATGCGGCAGCTCATGACGACGGCAGGAACCATGGACGAATAGCTGCCGCCGAGATAAACTGGCTCCCCGAAAAAGGCGGCTGCCCTCATCTCGGGTGCCCTCGATCGCCTTCTTCAGATACAGCCGCGGATGCTGCGTGGAATTTACTCAGCGAACCTTGACAAAGGCCGAAAAACGCGAGTAGTGGACCGGCGGTGCATCGCACAAAAACCGCACAGTTCGACCACGATGCACCGATTAAAAAGTGTTCCATCAGATAGTGCGATGGATGCACTTACTAATCGAAGAGGTCTTTCGCTAATTAATAAAGGTCTCGGGTCCGGGGAGCCGCCCGGAAGTCGTCCAGACCAGGGACGGTTTTCGCGACTCCCGTGTCACGGCGATGATTTGTTGTATCTGCGGGTCCCAGTATGGGGCGATCACAAATAACGAAAATTGGGCAAACCGGCGAAGAGCCGCTCTTAACCTTTTTACCCAAGAAAGGTTTACTGGTCGCGCATTGGTCGCGCAGTTAATTAAAATCGCGTCGTCTTTGTCGTCGTCGTCGCCAGCACTTGTTTCTGCTGGAAGTGATTAAAGGCTTGTCAGGATTTTATTGTTATGCTCCCGGAATTCGACAGAAGCCGCAGTTCAAGCGCACTCTCAGGAACAACTTCACAATTAGCCTGTTTGCTTAGTTTGCAATTAAATTTCCAAATAGCAGCTGATGTTATATTACTGGTTAAACTTTACCTCGCACGGAGGTCGTTTTGCCTTCAGTAATTAATATAGGTACATAGGTACATATGTATATTAATACCAATTAAATTTGCACTTCTGTTGACGCCCATTTACGGCTATTTTCGAGACATCAGAGAGTTGAATTTATGTCCATCTGAAAATCTTGTACTTGTAGTAAGAGTTGAAGATGAAATTAAGGTCGCATTGGGATTCTACGGCAAAAAATTGTTTCTTACATATCCAAAAATATCTCCGTATAATTACGAATTTTAACTTATTTTTCAAATTAGTGTTTGCAAGGTCTTGAATGTAATGTTTTAACAGAAACATAATTTGTTATGGATTTAAGTAATGACTACGATATAAATAACACATATTTCTTATGGTATATACATACAATTGCCACCAATTTCAAATCCTGTGATAAATTCTGTAGAAAATACTGTATGGAAATCGAAAGTAAAAGTTTTGTATGTAATATAATTAAATGCGCAAAACTACACATAGTCTTTTCATTTACTTTAGCTTGGAAATTGTCCATGAAAATGAAAGTTAAGTAGAAACAATTTTGTACAGTGTGGTGATTCGTAGTTTTTTAAAGTTCATAATAGGCTCTGAAATTCAAGAACTTCAAGTCACAGGAGCTAGATTCATTCGTCATCATCAGTATCTAGGCAAATTTTTAAGTATACGTACATATTTACGGATATAAGATACTTAATATGCTACTTTGTATAAACATATTGCAATTAAATAAATAATAAAAACAATATATTTTAGAATACTGTTGTTTGCATAAATACAAAAACTCCAATGTATACGAAAATTCACTGGTCAACACAATTTTTGCACAGAACAAGTGAAGCATTATTTTCATAAAACTTTATCCGGAAATGAAATTGTAGCAACACTTCACTTTTTCGAGAAAAATAGGTTTGTAGAGTATAAAATATGTCATTTCGGACATTTTTAAAAAATCGTTACAAAATAACGGATTTTTGTAGGAGATTGAAATGCAACCCACATACAAGTTTGAACCTTTAACTACTATTTTAAAATATAAAAGTCTTTGAGGTTTCTCGGAATATTTTATGAATTTCATTTTTTTTCTGTTAACTGATTTACTTCGTTCGTGTTCAGGAAAGAATAATTTTCCAATATTCTTAACAAGAGCTTTCGAATGGTAGATATTTTATACATCAAGAAGAGAATTTAGGATTTCGTTTGAGCTACGTTGCGAGCTGTTATACATTTCATTATTACTTTGTTATGTTCGAAATATTTTCAAAATAAACATTTTTTTTTAGTTTTTCACCCATTTGTCCCAAAACTGTAGCGTGATGAGAAATTTGAGTTTTCAGATTCGTAATCTATAGAGAAAATCCTATTGAAGTTATTTATTAATTGTTCTGTGGCACAAACAAATTCAAAAAATGTTGATCAGTGATTTAAATATTTGCGTGCAAATTAGTCCGGTGCATTCTTCCCAAAAACAAAAAAAAAACCAGATACTTAAAATTATAAAAATTCCATTCAAATTGGGACACTGATTATGAGCCGAGTTAATAACGAATTTCCAACCGCATAATTTCACTGTGGTGCATAATTTCTCTTTCCAGAAAACAGCGAACCGCAGATATCTTCTCAAAATTTTTCGCAGTATGTACTTTTGTAGGTATGTAACAAAAAAGTGTTCATTCAAATTAGCCGGTTCGAGCACCAGCCTCTGATTACATCTTATAGAAGTTATAATGAATTTCTTTCCCAATAAGCCCGCACCAAAAGTCTCCATCGCATCGCTGTCGCTCAGGTTCAAGCAGCTCGATTCCCGGATCCTTCTGGACCCTAAAACCCTTTACACTGGGTAACATTAAACCCTGAAATTGTGCAGGAAAAATCAAAACCACAAAACCTCCAGAAAATCACTGGCGTGAAAGCCGGTGAAGAAGTGGTCAAAAAACGCGAAGATAAGCTGACAGTCCGGCCATCCTCCGATGGGTTTGATAGAGGGCATGAGGGCAGGCGATCGCAGCACCTCGTAAAAGGTATCTTTCTTCAAAAATGAGCGAAATGGGCAAAACGTGGACCTCAGAACCCACCGCGGAGCCCTCAGCTGCGTAAACGCACTGGACTAAAGACAGTATTGGCCCTAACGTGCAATTGCCGTGGAAAAGAGCCGTTCGAATCACTTGGACGCGGCGTTATCGTCCCGATCGAACGGCCACGGCCCCAGTAGTTACGTGGACCGAAAGGGAAGAAATTTTCGCATCGAAGACAGTAATTACCCGCCAAAAAACCCACAGATCTGGCCATCATCACGCCATAAAAACTGAAAATAGTCGGAAAAAAGTGGCCAGGCTGCAAGGTCCAATTTGAACGATTGGGGGTCGTGCGAAGGGCGAAAGGCGCGGGGCTGCGGTGCAAGTGCATTGCGCTTTAAGTGCTTAAGTGCACACATGACTGAGACCCACTGAAGGTCTGAAAAATAAAAGCTACGAAAATCGCATTGCAAGGAATCATTCGTCCGTTTTGGGTCTGATGGGACCTAATTAAGTCATTAAGTCCGCGTTGGGCGAGAGAGAAGGGCGCGGGGGGAAATGCCACGCTGCTCTGGCGGGGGGAAAATTAAGAAATTACCGGGAAAAGTCGAAAAGGTCCGGCCTAACCGGAGCGGTAACTGCACTGCGTGAAATTCACTGACCAATTGCAGCAGGCGGCTGCCGCTGCGTCCGATGATCACAGTACAGACGCACCCGAAGTGCCCCATCCGGGCCCCATTGGGCGCAATCGACTATCGATCGATCGATGAAGTCATTTTTTCCCATCGCGCAGATTTATTCGCTGGACGCATGCGGACACGCACGAAAACCTTCGAAATGTTTTTTATATTTTATTCTTTTGGGCGGAGCCCTGGCCGAAGAAGAGATTGTTGGGCCGAAACAAGTGCACACTGGGTCTTTAAGTAACTTTTTAGTTTTATTTGTCTTCAATTTTCGGGAGTTTTTTTTTTTATACAGATCTGGACCACTTAATGCGAAGCAGTGGGAGCTTTCCTTCGAATCTTGGTCTGGTGGACCGGCGACTGCACGGGGAAAAGGTGTGAAAGTTCGCTCATTATCGGGTTACGCTCACTGGCATCGTACAAAAATAAATAATAATAAAAATCCGACCCAATTTCTTAGGACCCGGAAAAAAACTGGACACCTTTGGAACTGGGGTGAAATGAGTGGATTTATGAGATACACCGAAATAATTGC
The DNA here is from genome assembly GCA_959613345.1 of Tolmerus cingulatus. Taxonomy (NCBI): domain Eukaryota; kingdom Metazoa; phylum Arthropoda; class Insecta; order Diptera; family Asilidae; genus Tolmerus; species Tolmerus cingulatus. The sequence continues at coordinate 20,070,715 of OY390709.1, read as the reverse complement.
GTTCCCGGGTGATGTATGGCCGCCGCATTCACTCGACTAATGTTCAGACCTTGCGCAGAGATTATGCGCTCGATTTATGGCCAATGTCGGTGTAATGCTGTTTTCTGGTGCTCCTCGAAGATCCTGGACGCAATAAAATTTTCTCCACAAAAAACATTCCATCTCGGTTTATTGTGATTGCTTCGATTGGCTTTTATTACTTGCAATGATGGTACAATGCAAAACAGTAACCTGCGCCCTACCAACGGGTCTTGATCGATGGCTAAATTATGGTCCATTGCAGGACTTATACGCAGAGATTTAATGACCTTAACCGCGAATATTCGGTTTGGGAGAGAGTCACTTTGTGGCAATAATACTAAAATCGTTTATGAGCAATTCCATGTCAACTGAACATTTGTCCAATGGTCAAATCTTAGTACTTACTTCTAATTTTATTCCTTTATTATAACTTATGCCTTCGACACACATCATTCTAAATCATAATATAGTAAATTACTCATTTAGCACACATTATTAATTTGTGAGGTGGTGATAGACAGCAAGCCAGTTGTTAATTAGAAACGATCGGTTATCAATTCCGAAAAACAAAATATGCTGTTTTCCTTTTTGTGTAGCGCACATTACATAATCAGCACATTTTTCATCATCTAAATATACTAATATAATGAAGCTGAAGGGTTCGTTGTTTTGCTTGAACACGTTAATATCTGAAACGACCAGTCGGATTTGAAAAATTCGTTCTTCATTTGATAACCTAATTCTTGAGGAAGGTTATAATACAAACTATGATTGTTTTCAAGACATATTTGTGGAAGTGTTAGAGTGTTTTCTACCCTTAGAATTATTGCTAAATTATAGTTCGAGTAGGCCAAACATGAATAAGGAGGCTCCGAATTTTAATTGTTGCAAAATTATAGTTCAAGTGGACGGGTGATACCGCGGGGCATAGCTAGTTTAGACATACATAAATGATGAAAAGATGTGGTAATTTAACAAATCATTAATTATTAAGATTTTTGGAATTTATCGGCGTGAGGTCATAACAGACAACCTCTATATTAATAATTAGAACTGATTAGAAATTTACGTGCGCCGTCATTGTAGGGTATTAAGGTAAAAGCTTACTATCATTCCCAAAATGTCAAACCTAAGCCGTCAGTGGTCACAAGTTTGTGTTTCACCGTAACGTACGTACGGAAATAATGTATTATCTGTAACTTAAATATACTTATAGCTCCAATTTTACTTAACAAAAATATAACCGTTTTTGCTCAATCAAACTTTGAATGATAAGAAGAATAATACTGAAAATAATTAATCATTTGAGAGGTTGGCACATAAATATTAAAACTTTATGAAACCCTAGTTTTTTAAGAACAAAGAATTGGTCTTACTTTGAATGAAAAACAATGATATTTATACGGATTTCAAAAACAAATTTTTTTAAGAAAATTCAAAGAAGTATGAGTTTTTAATAAGAAAGGTGAAAAGAAGTACCTACATATATGATATAAATATCTGTGATAATATATAATATTATTATTATTATTACTATTGGAAGTGTCTCAGATAGGCGTGAGTCTGCCCCGCATATAAACAAAGTGACCTAGAATGGTCTTTTTTGCAAGCCCTTTGTAATAATAATTCATCCAACTATAATAATAATAAATGTTAAGTACTACATGCGTCATTCAGTGCCAGAGAATTTTCTATTACATTACAGTTGATTCAAATACAAAACAAATTTATTTGAAAACGACAAAATACCTGCATATTATGTGCGAAATATGAGCGCAGTTCAAGGCCGGCATCGCAAATCGCTTTTCGTTTTTGCCAAGTTACCGTCGAGAAAAGTTGACCATACTGGCCGTGTCGAGTCCCAGTTCCACAAAACACTTTTAAATTTCCAATTTTTTAACTCAATTAACTTTATGTGGATTAATTTTAAATAAAATGTAATTATTAAGTCGGACATTTCCTCTCTCGGTCCAATGTTAACAATTTAATTTTTAATTTTATGACGAAAAGGCTCTCTACATATATATGCAATCTGAATAGGCATAACAATTGTTATAAATTCCATTGCAATCTAATGACTACTATTGTCTTTTTCCTTTTAATTTCAATTTTATAGGATTCATGACAAACAATTTAATTAATTTCAAAATATCTTTATCTTTTTTTTAATATCAACAATTTATATTCGATTTATAAGAGCTGTAAGATATATGTTTTTAAATATTTTTTAAATAGCAATTGCAGAAGTATTTTTCTTCTTCTTGTCTTCGACAAAGTCCCTTATAAATTTTTCTCAAATGGAAAAACCTCCGAAATGATAATTATATAAATATTAAATAAATATTATACGGTGCATGTTTAGAGTCGTGCGTACGCAGATACCGCGTATGTCCCAGTTCACTGAATTTTACGTTGTTTTTACGAATTTATTTTAAATATTGTAATAGTAGCCAAAATTGCATGATTTTATATACATATGTATGTACATATATTTCCTACTACTATAAAATGAAATATAGTTAGCTCGCCTCGACATTGGCCGGTATACCAAATATTTAGTTTACGCAACACGGTCGAAGATTACCTCATCGACAATTGCTTTTTTTCCGACCTTATCATTACTCATCGTCATTCTCAATTAAGGAAATAAAAAAAACATTCATCAATGTACATCCTCGGAAATCAATTTATTTAATCGTGAAAACCGGAAGAAAGGTTCAGTAATTGCAGAGAAAATCGCCTAACAGACAAACAAAAAGACGCAGCGAAAACATTGTTCTGAAATATGCAGTGAAATAAGTGGGAACTTTTGAAAATTTTTTTGGTATGAGCGGTTTATAATTATATAATTAATAGTTGATCCGTACCCGACGTTGTCAGGTCATAAGTATTCCTATTATTAAGACAAAATTTTGATAATAACCAAAGTTGCAGATTTCAAATTTACTTTCAAAGCTGTTTACATAATTCACGGTAAACTTTGTATTTGAAAGAAGATAACATTTTTATGAATTAAAAAAGGTTTATAAAATTCAAAAATAAATAATTTTTTCTTTTAAGAAAAATGAAATGAAATATTCACTGAATTTTGTTTGAACGTAAATTATGGTAGCACTTCATCCCTTAATCCCCCGCAGTTTTTATGAATCGGATAAATTCTTTTGACTCACCATTAAGATTCACTGCTAAACATTCATACATTTTCTAACTACGATGCATAGCCCGTGTCACACAAGAGGTTATGCGCAATATGTCCACAAAATGTCATCTCAAAAAATAAAATAAAAATAAATATGATTAAAATCGGATTCGACATTGACAGGAAAATCGTCATCAAAATCCACATCGAAATTAACATCGAAATCAACACCGAAATCGAAATCGAAAAGTACCCCCTGTCCTTTCTCAGGACCTAAATTAACTATTATATACCAAACTTCATGTAAACCCTTTCAATTGTTGCTGAGCTGAGTGACAACAAGCAGTACACAAACTTTCGCATTTATAGTATTAATATATAGGATTGCATATTTATATCGTGTGCTAACTTAGCTTCTCTTGTATTTTCCGTCTTTGATCAGTCAAAACATTGTCCAAGTTTGCTCCACGATTTCATGCACTTTGTGAGCAATGAAGAGGCTATTATATAAATATTTTACAAAATATCTTACTTTCATTTTGCATCCTAATACATATATGTAGATATTTTTCTACGGAACCCATTTTCAGTGTAAATCGGGAAATAGTTGCTTCAGTTAAATTTAATTAAAACTAAGAAAAATGTAGAATATAGTCATCTTTCTAAACATTCATCCACTCAATAAAACACAGAAAACTTCAAAATGGTATATTTTAACAATCATTTGAGGAAACAGATCTTGTTTCTTAGCGAGTCTATCACTAATAAGAAAATTATGTTAGGGCTAACGGATTACTATAATAATAATAAATAGTTTTTTTTTCATATCAAGTGATTCCATTTTAGCCTTAAATCAACAACAGAATTTAAAGCGCTTAAAAATATTGTTGGACAATTTATAAAACGTTATTAAAAGTTTCAGTTGTAAGGTATATACCATACATATTTATAAGTCGCTGTTTTTAAAAGTGGTATAAATTCTCTTCTAGAAAAATTTACATGAAAGCTATCTAAGATTTAACTGGAAAAATTGTTGAAGTAGTTATTACAAAATAGATTTATAACACTTTCATATATACTTACGTAAAGCATGAGTCAATAAATACTATGTAATCGTAAAAAAAAATCAAGGAATGTGAAGCAAATGTGATTCAGAGGCCGTCAATTTTAGTAATGTAATAGTGCATAAAATGAATAGATATCTTAATTTTGTATATCAATTAAATAAGGGTATATGAATTTATGTTATTGCTTTTAAGACACATAAATAACGTAAAATAAAATAAAAAATCTGCAATAAAAGCCAATACCCCATCGAATCAGCCGTATCACCGTACCTGAGGCCAATAAATTTCCCATTTGAGTCACACTATTTTCTATGTCACTTTGCATACAGCACACTCCGGCTAATTGCTATCAATTTGTGGGTAAATTCGTGATCAGCTCGAGAGCCCAAACCCCAAAACAAGAAGACAGTGAATCAGGAAAAGAAGCATAAAAGAGGTTTTCATTCGCCGATTCTGACCTTCCCCACTGATTTGTAAGTTTTTTGTAAAAAAAAAAAAAAAGCAGTGATCAAAATAAAAATTTTGATCGCGCACAGGTAAATCTCACGTCGTCGTGATGGCATAAAAGAAAACATCTCAAACTGCACAGCCACCGCAGCCTCCCAGACAATTTCTGTGCTAGACAAAGCCATAAAAGATAGAAAAAAGAATGGCCACGCCACACCAAGTTGATCATCGGGTTTCGAAGATGACAAAATAAAGGAAGAGTAAAAATCAAAGTACAAAATTAAACTCATCCGATCAAGAGGTACATAGGCGAAACTGGGATCGGCCCGTGATTCTGCTCTATTACTTTGTTACTTCGCTACTCAATCGGGCGCGGGAATTCATTCAGCGGCGCGAGGCTGGGATGCAGTTCGGAGCGCTTTGGTCCCCCCGGGATGCTGCGCCACTGCCGCCGCAACTTCTTCAGGGATGGGCTTGTTAAACCCATTGGCTTATGAGTAGATTATGATCTGGCCGATGTTCACATATTACCCGATAGACCCGATAGACCCGATAGACCATCGCTGTGCACTTATTACCCGAGGAAATGAGAAATGGGAAGATGACATTATCCGGGAAGGCATTTCCTGAAGATCGTCGATCGGGATAAGGTTTCGATACTGACAGACTTTTTGATGTGCTGACGATGATGACGAAAAATGTTCTTAAACAAACTTAAATTAAACCTCTTTTTGTCCGGAACTCAATTATCTGGTAACATCCAATAATGGTCGGAGTTCACTTTTAAACATTTATAAACATAAAGGCAGGGAACTTTTAACTATGTAAATACAGAATCAATAAGGTTTTTTGTGTGCACAAGAATTCCTGTATTACTATTGGTTCAAAATTAAAATATATATCGAAAGTAACAGAAACCAACCATAAATATTTTTTTTGTTATTTTTTAAATAGGGGTTAAAATACAATTAAAAGAGAAAGTATTTGTTATAAAAAAGATTGATCAAAGTAAGGCACAATTAATTTAAAAATGCTAAACTTATTTCCTTTCCTTCTAGAAAAAAACTGTAAAAGGAAAATTATTACTTGAAAAATTAGTTAAGTTTAAACTCAAAATAAAATTATCTATACATTTCAATTTTTTGTGTGGCCTCCCTTTACGTAGATGACAATTTCGGCATTTTGAAACTGGGATGTTGGTGTACGCAGTTTACGCCCAATTCTACAGTTCATCTAAAGATCGATATAGCCACGATGGTGTCGCCGGTTCTTTTTTTAATTCAACCCAAAGATGTTCAATAAGATTAAGATGGCAGGATTTTTGCGACCAATCCAATACCTCAAATAATTGGTTTTGTAGCTACTCAGTGATTCTGCGAGCTTCATGTTTCGGATTGTTATCTTGCTGAAAGATAACTTTCGGTACATTTTGCTCCCATTGTTCTAAAGCAAAAAGAAAATTGTCTTGAATAATGCCAATACATGTAGCGGTCATTCTACCATCGATCCTTTAACAGCTCGCAACTTCTCGGAAATTCATTCATCCCCATAGCATAAGATTTCCGTCACCGAACTTGATGGTTGGTTGGATGTTGCGATCTAGAAGGCGTTTACGATAAGCTATGACCATTGTCACGCATCTCACCCTCACCGATTGATAATGGTCTCATCTGACCCATTTTCGACTAATTGTCAATAATGAAATTTGTATAGTGTTTGACAAAAACCAAACACAAACTTAGATATCTCTTCTTTCTATAAGGACTTTTCAAAGCTGCCGAGGTTACCTCTGTTTTGCGGAATCTCCGTAGATTGGATGTCTTTTCGAAGCATTATTAGCCGGTGCTAAGCCTCAAAATTATTCGTTGATCAGTTGGATTCAGAACTGCTTTCCTTTATGACAATTTTATTCAATGCGAAAATGTGTTTATAAGAAAATTTGAGTCTATCTACTAGATTGCGTGGAACCAACTTGAAAGATATTGTAAACGAAGTAGCTTACCCAATTTAGGGTCAAATTATTTCTATTTTGTGTTAGATTTAGGTCGATATACATAAAACAACAGGATTTCACCACATTAATTCAATTAATTTAATATACGAATGCAGTATAAGGAAACACCAACTGACCTTTTTAAAAGAACGCAAACGTTTTCGCATACACCATGAGAAAATAAAGATTTATTAAACACGACATAAATAATATGGTCGTACTTACTGATTTCAAAGCAAATTGAGAATACAATACAGTTTAAATAAACATTGGACTTTATATATAGTTTTTATATAACAGACATACATACATACTTATTCCTAGCCGTACTCATTGATGTTCTAGATTGGGTTGCGCAATCACCTGATTTAAACCTTATAGAAAATCTATGGGAAATTGTTAAGAGGCAGTTGAGAGGACAGAGGTCCTCCAACGAACGGCAGTTGTATAAAGCAATACAATCAGAGTGGTCGCAGATTCCAAAAACAAACCATTGAGAACCGTATTTTATTAATGCCAATAAGATGTCAATACGTAATCAAACAAAACGGCTGCGCTACTAAGTACTGAAATTTATTATGTCAATATAATTTTTTTAACTATATAGTCGATTTGCTTTAGTTTTTTCGAGGCAATTCTTGTTACTCGTAAGAACTTTGACTGTTTATCAGTGTGATATGTTGAATTTATTATAATATTATTTTGTCGTTATTTAAAAGGATATAAAAAGATTAATTTAAATACACATATTTTATTTCAAAGTAAAGCATACCCTTGCTATTTTTTTCTTAAAGACCACTTTTTTTGTGTTGAGTTGCTTTAGTTTTTTCCAACACTGTATGTATATGTATATGCATTTTCTAATTTGAGCATATAATGCAAGACTGCAAACACTTTACAGACATTTAAAAAAGCAGAAAAAATCATTTAATTGGATACATAAATGTTTATCTTTATGGGTTTAGTTACATTTAGAAGTGGTAGCAAATTTTACAGAATAACAGAAATATGAAGCTGTAGATAAAATGACTGTAGAACCTTAAAAAAGCCGAAAAGTAATTATACTTTCTATCTATTTGAAATACCCTATAAAAAAACTGGATACGCAACTTCCCCTCACTAAGTTCAATTTTAATTGAGATAAAAGTTGCAATTTTAATTACTGCCCCATGGAGTTGCATTGAGTGGACAAAAAACAAAATAACTCATTCCGATGGAGAAAAACGAAAAATATTTCCGGTGCAACTTTCCTGAAGTCCCATTAAACAGTCGTCGCCGCCGCAACGAGTCAGATAAATGAAAAATAATAAAAAGAATGCCCTCGACTTTCTCCCATTTTTAATTCTCGGCGAGTTTAAACGTAAAAATCAGTTCAAAAACTTTTATCGGCATTTCCCTTTTTATTATAATAACCGTCGGACGGATAACACGGACATAACTGCGACACATGCTAAAAATCAAACTATAAAATTGGCTCGAAAACAAACTGCTGCCTGGGAGGCATATCAAAAGATCTCTGGTGTACCAGTGCAGCGATGCAAGGACAGTAAAAAGTAAAATAAAAAATAAAAATATATATACATATAACACATCGCTAAGTGTTATCAGTGATCGCAAATCATTCGGTAAACAAAAAGGTAAAAAATCGAATCCCGCCAACATGCAAAAATTGTCAGAGAATGTTAACAAGTACCGCGTTCAGTGCGGGACCGCACTATCACCAAATATTTCATTCCGCGCCCAAATCAGAGCACTCTGGCGGAGGCAATTAATAACAGGGAAAAACAGCGAATTGCCGCTGTAGAATGGGGCGCGATGACCAAAACACAGTCGCAAAAAAAACAAAAATAAAAAAGTACCAGGCGCTCCGAAGACAGGGCGGCGGAGCCCCGGCCCCAGCTCGATCGATTGTCGCTGATACCTGAATTATGCCATAAAATTTTATTTTTATTTTCAATTTACCCCTGGACTCTGCATAAAGCGCGCAAGTTAATGTGCGGGTCCCGCGAAAATTTCGCCCGTCCCGCAACAATTATTATTATTTATTGTTTTTTTTTTTCGCGAACCGATGATCGCGGTCATTATACGCGATGATCGAGGGGCCCGGAACTCACCTCTTGATCGATACTGATCCTTGGGAGCCCGTCTTCAGGTTTCTCGCATGACCATCAATTTGGCCACGACTCGGCCCCGTCATCGTCGCCGGTCGTCATCGGCGCATTGAGCCGCCGCCCCGACGCCGTCCCGCAACTGGGCAGCCCTACAGAGGTGAAAATCAGATGGATCGAGTGATCTGATTGTGATCACCATTAAAATTAAGAAATTACAATTTAATGACAAATAATGACATCTGCCGGGACAAGCGATGGTCAAGCCCGGCCTTAAGCAGGTCATTTATTAGCCAGAGGTCTGCGTCGTCTTTTTAGGTGCTGCTCGTTACCGAGTAAGTGGCTGCTCCGGACTGCACGTTGTAATTACGCTAATATTTGCGGGGTGGAGGGGGAAGAAGGGCGCCCTTTAAGAAAAAATAAAGAAAACATAATATTTGATATTTTTTCTGTTTTTTTCCCCTTTTTTCTCATATAAGGCCAGCATTTTTAGCCGCTTAACCGCTAAACCAGGCCCCAACTTCACGGCGCAGAAGGTTCGCTCGATTTTTGGGGCCCCGTTTCCGTGGATTTATTCAGGGCAAAATTGAGTTGCTATCACCTTATCATGTACCTCTTAGGTTTTAATTTACAAAATTGCCGGGGAATTTGTTTGATGGGCTCGTTACATGAATGGCTTGATGAATGGATATTTAAGGACTGGAAACGTGATTACTTCTTCAAAATATTCGGATGCAGCCAGGGGGCAATTTTTGTAAATCGAAAGAATACTCCAAAGCGTCTTCGTCTTAAGCGGTGGGTTGGTTTCGTTTTACGGGTCCGTTCTCAAATTTGATGATTTTAAGGTACAAAGTTGTGTACACCCAAAACATGCCACTCATTAGTTAATTTTGAATATAAAAAAATACATGTATCACAAACACAGCGAAAAATATCACTCATTTCAAGTATTTTTATATAATTTAAGAAGGCATACTCTCTAGTTGAACGAAAGATTGCGCAGAAACTAATAGCAGCTACATCTTCAAAAATACCTACTAACAATTTTGTATTCATTTTGGTAAATTTTTGTGTTATATTATAGAATGTGTTAAAGCAAAATGTAAAATTATTAAAATAATTTTTATGTTTATTGTCCCGTCGTTAAGCTGTACAGAATAAATTCAAATAGTAAAAATGTAAAATCACATCCAAGCCTAAAGACTCGATCGTCTGGAGCCTCGACCATCATAAATACATAAGAAATATATCCAAGCGAAATAAATAAAATGATGAAAAAGGGTCCTTGTGACGCTTACAAATTGTTTCCATAATTAATCATGGAAAAACCCAAGTCTTACTGCGCACCGAAAAAGAATCCTTTTTCTAAAGCCCAAGAAATAAATTAGTTCCAGCTCGAACACGGTCATGAAACCATCAGACCGTAGGTACGAAAATACTGCTGGTGACTGATACTGATCAGATGTCACGGGAGACTATGATCTCATGCGATTAAATTAAAATATAATACATATACAAAATAAAACAGACGGTTCGAGGCGTGATATACACATAAAATCGATATATAAAATTACGAAATTACTGCAAGGAAATTATGTATTAGGTCAGTAAATAAACAGTGTTATAAATTGAAAGAAATACAGAGTGGTTTTTTAGTTAGAACCTCCCTGACTATGCGACATTTATACCATACATACATAAAATTGTAATCAATTAGGCGACATATAAACGAAATTGTTTTTCAAACATAACTATTTACCTAGTTGAGCAAACATACGACTTGTTTAAGTAATGAAGAGTTTATTGCTTTTTTTATTTGTTATTTATTTGAATTTGATTATAAGTAGGTATATACAATAGAAGTTGGACAATTAGTGCTAAAATTTACAATCCATTCATTTATAACATTAATATTTCGGCATGACCATTTTCATTATTAATTTCATTAATCATTCGGGAGAAAACAATGTATTTGTATGGTAAAAAGTAAAACTATTAAAATTATGAAGAGTAATACTTCAAAAATCACAAATTGAAGATCTACTAGCAATACAAATTGCTTATTGTGATAAAATACTTGTCTTTTAGTTACACTTACTGAATCTAAAATGCATATATCTCATTCAATGTCAAAGCTAATTAACATTGAAATATAAAGAGATAAATGTTTAAAAAACCTAAAGAAATTACATGCGTTTGTAAACTATTAAAAAAATCTCAAATAACAGGAACGAAACAAACAAGTTATAATTTATAAGTACTATGTATTTGTTATAATGAACTTTTTATTTCTTATCCGAAAGAAAACCTTTTAGTTTTTAAAAGAATTCATATTGTCTTTTTATACCATAGACATTTTCATTTTTATCAAAAACATTACTTAACATCATTATTACATATGATACAACATTAAACAATCAAATTAAATTTTCACGGAAAAAAAACAAATTATAATATCTATAGGTATACATAGGCACACTCTACAACATTTTGTTACAATTTTACCATTATACGTACTATGAGGCTACTGTTTTCTTTATATAGTAATGGTAAAATTACATCGCTGTGTATTCTTAAAGTTTCATACCAAAAGAATTATTCTGGAACACAGCTAGATAAACTGCCATAATTTTTAACAATAATGAAGAGAGTTTACTTTAAAGTTGAACAGTAATAAGCAAAATTAAGGAAAAATACAATCAATAATTACGCAATTTTACGTCAAAAACCGAGAAACTAATTTCCCAACCAAAGACACTTGTATTCTGTAAAGGATTCAATATTATTTATAAACGTTGCTGCTATATAGAAATTGTATTCGCATGTAAAGAAGGAGATTCAATAACGCGTTTTTCCTCCCCAAAGTTCAGATAAAATACACTAATATAAAATGCTTTGTCCTTACACAGCTAGTTGTAATTAATGAATATTAATAAATATACAATAGATTTGTTCATAATATACTATAATACTTTATTTAAACTTTCCTGCTTAAAATAGTCCTCTCCTTTTCATGGCATTACATTTTCCAACAAGAACGTTTATAAATAAATGTAATAAAGATATATAACTAGACACATGTTTCTTTATTTGTTTTGCAAATCATTTAATTTCTTAGTTAAAGTAATTATTTTATTAAAACTTTTAATATTTGTCTTCTTTTCGCTGATAAAATCGGAGTATCGCACCATAAATTCCACTGCTTACGAAATTTACTGAGGGTGCATGATGTTAAAAACACAGAAGTAACACACACATTAAAAGCATTAATTACACTTTACTATTTATGCTTGTTCAAAAGAGACGCAGCCCCTGTATTGTGTCTGTAAATTACAAAAAAAAGGAGTCAATAATAAAGTATCCAATATGAAAACAATTGAAACAAATTAATCGTTAATATGATGGAGTCGGTACTTGTAACTAAGTAATTTGTTTACTCTTAAAGGTTCAATTAACCAAAATTTAGATATTTAAAAATATTCTTTAGTACTTACCGCCAATTGCTATTCAAGGAGTATCAGGTTGGTTGCTTTTTTTTAACATCTTGAAGAGAATGGTGATTGATCATAGTAATTAGTGTATTTTCACTATGTACATACATATATGTATATACACTCGAATTGTAGACGTTTTTTAGTCAGATTAGCATAAAGATTTTTATGGTAAGAGTTTAAGTCTTGTAAAACGATTTTAGAAATATATTAAACATATATTTTTGGCACTTTACCTTTGAATTGAAGTACCTACAAAGCAAAAACCTTTTATCACTCTATAAAACGTATACAATGCACGGACTTTCACTCAGACTTACAACTGTCGTAGAGATTGATGTAAATTACCACATTCTTAGTTGATTTTCTATTTACACTGGTTTTTGTATAGATTGTCTCTTGCAAGAATATGTCATAAAACGTGTTGTCGAATTTAATTTCATGCTTTACGCTTTACAAAATGCGTTTCTAATGAATGGATAAACCTTATCATAAATAAAGGATTCTTACAAAAAGAACATTAAACGTTCACCCATTGACCTCAAAAGAGTGAAGTTAAATCGCATAATTCTACCCAAAAAAGTTTCGAGTTCTTAAAGAGAGATAAAATACAATCTGCGTCTGGTTTGAACAAATATGCAAATACAATATTTATGTCCTGTATACCCAATTATGTCCAAATTCTGGAACGACCTCATAAACTTCAAATATATGAGGAATTAACCCTATTTGGAGAAGTTCCTCTTCCTTTATTACTTTCGCGGCTTGCTGCAGGCTCTCGAGGCGCCTCTTTAGTACCAAATCGGATTTTAATGCTCGCCCTCATTACCCCCTGCCTGGGCGACACTGCCCCGGGCCTGTCCGGCTGGTCAGTTCCACTCGACCCGACATAGGCTGTATTTCACTTGAAAAGTAATAAAGTTGCCACCGACTTGCATAATCGCCGCGAAGAGGCCGGCTCTCCGGTGCACTTGTAAAGTGGAAATTCAAGTATTCAAGTATTTTGGGTACACACTCGAGGATGACGCGAAGAAAGCCACTAATGGCCCTCGGGCTGAAGAACTAGCCAGGCATGCAAAACCAGTGTATATCCGTATGCAAATGGGCAAATTCCGACTCAAAACTGCACCGAAAGCAAAAATGTACGATATCAACAATTTTAAAAATAAAAAAAACCCATAGGTATTTCTACATACTTGAAAATCCATGCTCAAAAGTTCTACGGTTCATAACCATTAAATTTTCGGTGACAAATTTATTGTATGGTCGAATAAAGATTGAATATCGAAAACTATGCAACTAGTATGTCCCTATTCTAAAAGCTTCAGTTAAACAATTAAGGTGCATCCGAATTGAATAATACGAGTATACTATCTTCGAAATAGAATGAAATTATTTCCTGTAATTTCGTAAAGATTTCTTATTTTCCATGACTCTAAAAATGAATATTCCTGTAAGGGGTGAAAACATACATACATATTATATATAAGCAGGAAATGATTTATTTTGGTGTTTTATTTGGTATTATATAACATTTAATTCATTATATACATACATACAAATTTTTATTGAAAAATAATTCAAACCTTAAAAAAATATTACGTTTGATGGCTCCATCGCTATCGAATGGTTGATCTGTAGACAAATAATTGTTTGATCTTTTGCATGTACAGATATTATTACCGTTACACGTATCCTTTTAAAAATATATATTCACAAAATGACAAGTGTGTTAATCATGAATTGTTACTCAATTTTAAAAAACTATTAAATTTTTAAAAAATTACAATTGTATAAGTATAACCATACTGTGCATATCTACTAGCTATTACTAATAATTTTTTCATTTTTTGTTTTTGTTAATCAAACAGTTATGGCTTATGTTATATGGTAGTTGTAGAGAAAATAATTCTGCTAATTGTAGTAAGTATTAACTAAAATATTTAGCTTTTGTTTATGTACAAAAATTTGTCAATTCGGCCAATATGATGGTTCTTCTTCGCCATCGCCGTCGGCTTTTATCGACTTTTTATTCGAAACATATCTCTGTCAACACCCCTCTGCTCTCATAAAATAATTCGTAGCTTGATCAATTTTTGATATCTTAACTAAAACTTCCTTACGTACTCTGAGAAAATGTTAAAGATAATTCGAATTTTTAACCCGCCCTAAATCGTTTATAATTTCAATTTAAATCGAAAATTCATTTTGTTACCGGTTTTAATAGATCTCTGCGAGAAATGCACATACGTAGCGAATCGAATATATCGAAAATTCAATATATTTCGAATTATTGGAAATTATTTGAAAAATAAATCAATCTTTTTTGTTTCATAACAACTTTGGTTTTGTTTTATATAGAAAACAATTGAGAAATGACGAATTATATTAATTTAGTTTCTTATTTAGAAATAGCAAACAGGATATTGAGAAAAAAAGTTTGTTTTGACTAAACATTTTAAAATATAATAATAAGAGCCATGAACTAACTCTAGAACTTATTTGGTCAAATATTAAATGTTTCATTGCGTTTGAAACTTGGCCATAAAATTATGAACTGATCTTATTGTTTGTAACATTAAAAGCAGTTTTAATCTAAGAAGATTTACAGTAAAGTAAAATATTATTCGTTTCAGATTAAAAACATTTCAAATGTTTTATTTTAACACACTCAGATTTAGAATGCTGCTACTAGAATTATTATTATATACAAATTTCTATGCTGATTTGAATCTGGAAGAACACGTCAGTATTAGAATAACTAAAGTTTTATTCTGATTATTTAGCAAATAGATATTTCGAATTATTCAATTTCTTTCGAATAATATCGAATTATTCGACTTTCGATTCGAATAGGATAGATATTTGAGCCGTTTATTTTGAAAGTGGCTTAATTCCATTTATGTTAAAATCGTGATATTTATGGGTTTGTGTTTTCAAAAATAAATAACTTGTCATTTTATTAATCAACTAATATTTGTTATAAGAAACTTTTAATGATTTGAAACAAATTTTTTACAAATTGCTGCAAAATGTAAAGATAACGTGAAAATGTAATTATTTAAATAGCTACACTCAGAAAAAAATGCTATTTTGTTTTTAAGTAACAGCGTTTTTATTTTTACCTAGAAGGCAAACATGTCGTTTTCACATATAATTTATTTAAATATGTAATAATTTAATATTGCACCATTTTAATTTTAAATGTAAAATCATCTCATTTTCTTAAAATATGATAAGTTCATTTTACCAAATCCATACATATGTTATTTTTAAATGTTTCAACTATGTAAAAATAAACTAACATATGTATGTATGTAAAAACAAATAGTAAATTATTTAAATCAACTACGTTCCTTTGTTATCGCAAAAAAAATGCATCAAAAAAAGGAAAAAACAAGTATTTTCCGTCTCGTCCTTTGTTCTGATTCATTAAAGAGCAAGAACCCTTTTTTTCGGCTTCTGTTCTTAAACTTTAGTTTAAGTTCTGCCACATTAGAGAGCGAATCGTTGTCGCAAATAATACATTGTGAGTGCCTTCTGAAAAATCTAGTAAGTGCGTTGTAAAATATAATTTGACTACTGCAGCTATTTGGAAACAGTTTCGGTATTTAAAAATTTCTGTTTTTGCAAAGAAATGGCAGATGAAAAGCAAAAAATTGTCAAATTAAAAAAGTATTATCGTTAAAAAAAAGTTTCTTTGTAGAATTATTTTCTATGTATCCTAAACACAGTATAATATTTTGGTTCTCATTAAATAAATATCTTTTTTCCTAAAATTAAGCGTTTTCTTTTTTAATAACAAAAATTTGAAATCTGCTCCTAAAAAATTAGTTTTGCCTATTTTCGTATGAGTTTTCAGTTTTCATTTGTATTGTCGTTATGTACATAGTATGCATTGTAGGTATATGTTTTATTAAAAATTACTCGTCCTAATAGCACTTAACACTAGAACTACCAAGACCGGTCAAAATGACCGGTACTCAATTTCTTCTTTGAGTGACTTACAATTTTTAATATCATAGGTTAAGATTTATGCCAACATTTATTTAGATTTATAATTACGACATATTCAGAAATCATTTTTAATTGGTGATTATTAATCCAAATTTGAAAGTACATTACATTAAAGGCGCATAAAATGAGTGAAATTGCACGTTTGAGTGCTGGTAGTTCTAGTGTTAAAAACTCTTTATTCTTGTAAATATTTTTATATAAACGAACTAACAGTTGTTATATGTATTTATCATGATTCGTGTATTACAAACTTAATGTAACGACTACACATATACATAAAAATATATTTTAATTACAATAAACAGAATAGCAGAATAACTGTTAAAACATTGGGCGGCTCAGCTAGTACCAAATATTATTAAAATTTACCGGATTTTTAAATAAATTTTCCTTCGCAGCTACATCCAAATAAAACCTTAACAATTTTAAAGTAAATACTTTTCTCACTTAAAAATAAAAGTTATAATCTCAAAATTAAATGTTTTTAAACATTTAATTTCGACTATATTTGATATTTAAAAATACATACATATGTGCAGTTTGAATTAAAATACAAAATATGTTAAAAAAAATAAAATGGGTTTCCATTTAAAAGTAAAATACTTTGCCTTTTGACTAAATTCTATATATGTTTTATTTTATTTGCACATATATTTTTATTCATTTCTAAATGTTTTTTTTCTGCGTGTAGCTTAATGTTTTTTGAAAATGGAAATAGGACACTTTCAAAATAAACGGTTCATTTATTATTTTATTTTATATATATAATTATTCGGAATATATTGCATTTAGCGAAAGTAACATAACTTATTGAAGAGTAATCTTAGATTTTTTGGAATAATTATCAAATATGTATGTGTATTAGCTGCTTACTCCTTTTTTGGCACGGCATTGCTAGTCATCTTAAGAAAGTGCCTGAGGAACTAGGATACCACGGGTCTTCCCACACAAATTTCAATAACTGTCGAGAGAGAAGGACGAGAGCCCCAAATACGGGCGAGATCATAAATAATACGGGACACGCATATTAGCCATAAAACTGCAATCTCACGTTACTGATCAGCTCATAAAATTTTCTTAAATGGCCCAATTAAGAGCAACACGTCGTCCTCGGCCATCTTCATCATTAGTAGCTCTCGGCAGTCCGGGGCTGTCCCCCGTCCGCCACTGCGCCGCGTGTCCGTACCTGGAAAAAATTTGTAACACGCAGGTCGAGAACCTCGCCCTACACCGGGGCCCCCAATAATTGGGAAGGGACATCGCATCGGAGTCCCGAAAATTTATGATATCAGAGACGAGTCCGCCGCGGGCAAAGGGCTGCCCGCCGGAACTTGGGCCGCGCCACCAGTCCATAAATAATGCGGCGCGCAGGCTCGCGGACCTCGCTGCGAGTGTATGTTTTGATTATGTTTTTATATCTCACTTAGCTGCTTCTGTTCTTATCGGAGATGAGTAATGGCGTTTGGGCCGGCCGCTCGGCAAACAGCCGAGGACAACATGGACACTGGTCAGATGCGATACAAACTGGTGCGCCGCAGCGACGGCGGATCGCGCAGTGACCATGCGAAACATTTTTGCCAAAAATCCGAATGTCGAGGGGTCATGTAACAAAATCCAGGTAATTTCGTGCTGGAGATAATCAGTTCGGGCATCTTATTTTTCAGCTTAAGAAATTCTGTTCGCCCAAAATCCCCCGGGAGGATTGAAGGGGATAGATCCGGGTTTCGGGCCCCGGACGTTCGGTCAGCCGCATCGCGGCCTCCGAAAGGGCTGCCCCTGTCCGCTTCGAATCTTGGCGTCGGCTGATTTTTGATTTAACAGCTCCAGGCCTCATTGTATTCGGCTTAATGTGTTATTCGTGTTCGCAGTGTTTCACTTTGCAGTTTAACAGTGATTGCGCTACACGCCGAGGGTATTTAGGTACTTTTTGGCATCTTGCCCTGTTCTGCGCCGCCGCCCCGGTACCCCCTGGTGCAAATGAGAAAAAGGATCTGGGAAAGCACAAGGGAAACGGAAAGATCGCGGAATTTCGCTTTGGCATTTTAAAAGGAAGTGCCAAGCATCGTTAAGCATATTTTCTGGGAAATAAATGAGTTAAGAGGGGGCAGAGGTACGCATATAACGGCACCTTTCGACCCTACTATTATGTAGAAGATATTTGCGGTTACATTCCTTGACATTCCCCGACATTTTCTGATTTCCTTTCTCACAGAACCACTCGTACCCCTTCAAAGTTATAAGGAATAAAGATAGTAAGGGAGAAGTGGTATGAAAGAATCAGTTTACTAAACGGAGAAAAAAAATATACTTTTAATGAAAGAAATGATGATTTGTTTTCTCTAATTATTTTTTATAAAAGTAGTTAATTTTATACGAAAAAAAACCCTTGAACAAACTAAAAAAAACAATGAAATATTCATTTTAAAAGAATGTATCTTTTGGCTCTTTCATAACATTTCGGTATTGAAAGAGCCAGTCTGTATTATGCGTGTGTCTAGAAAATTCAACCACTCTGAGATTCACATAATGCAATGTCTGAAGCAAATAATTTTGTAATATATGAGAAAAATGCACACTTATTATTATTATATTTTTATTACAAAATGCAGGGTTATGAAAGAGCCAGATCTTTTAAGGCGCATTCACCGACTCTTTCATAATTTATTCTTTAAAAAAATATAACCTTCAAAATAGCAACAATATCAAAACTTTTGCGTCCGTTGGTTTCGACGAACTGTCAAATGTTTGTGGGTGACGGGAAATCAGTTTTGCCACTTAAAAATAAAATCCCCAACCAAACCCGTCCTTAAACTACCGAAATAATGCAAGTGGGTCTTTCAAAACCTGGTTCCTTCATGCCACTTCTACACTACTCCTCTTTTATGTATTTAGATTTTTCTAGGCACACTGCATAAGATTTAAACAATAACTAACATTTTAACGAATCGATTTTTCTTTTTAGTTAATTTTGTAAGTAGGTTGACTAAAACAGTGTGCATTTCTAGACAATCGAACTAACACTAGTATCAAAATATATATTAATAATGAATTAACTATTTCAAGATAGGAAATATTATCAAGAAATATACTTCCATCTCCTAAAAATGGGAAAATAAGATAATTGAACCTTTCAACGTGTTTAATCGAAGTCTTCTTAATTATATATATATACCATATATATATATATGTATATGTATATGCAGTAATAAGGGTGGAAATTTTCTAGGTGCCGCTCCAATTTACTCAGAGTATCTACATTATATATATATTTGTATATTTTTATAGTATAAAAAACGTTCCAGACCTTTTGAGCAAATTTCAATAAAATCTTTATTAATAACTTGTAGCATAATATACGAGGAAAGATTTTTATATGGTTTACAAATGCGAAAAGCTAACACAAATAATTTGAAAGCGTTAATTAAAAGCGGAAGCAAGTGCAAAAAAATATGCATAAGTCAAAGTAAATACCGCAGTTCTTTACAGCAGAAATACAGGTAATCGATATATTACTAATTTCATAGATTTAAAAGTAATCATGTTAATTTTTTCGCACTTTACATTTAAAAGAGAAGCCATTCACATTCAATATAACTAAATAAATCAGTAATGTACATATACACTATGTTGAAGAAGTAAGGGAACCAAACCTGAGGAACAGTGGACACATAGGACCTGAATGTAAGAACATGCGCGTGAAAACAATAAAGTAGGTAATTGAATTGCTTTGGAAAAATATGTAAAAACAGAATCTACTTGAGAGCACTGTCAATTAAGTCAGTAAAAGGGACTAAGATGGTAGTAGTGGAACAACCAAGAAATAATACATCTTGTGTCTCTCAGGGCAGTCATCTTGGTTCATTGCTTTTTGATCTCTAACATACATATATGGTATTAACGATGTCTTTTTAATCTTAAATAACTGAAGCATTCTTTGCTATGTAGATGACGCTCAAATATTCCTTATTGTATCAGACGCAAATGAATGCAAACTTTTAAATTTTGAATAAGATACTTTTTATAATTTGGGCTCTATTAAACATTAAACATACATAAGTAAATATACCATTATGTCTTTTTCTCGTAAACGAAGACTAGTTGGGCTCTGTTACTCTCCCAAGAATTCGTCCTTATCTGGGCTTGATAAAGCCAATGACTTATGTATTATTTAATTTCCGCCTATGTTTTAACGATCATTGCGATGCTATTATTGCCAAGGGTTAATCCACTCCCATATTGAATCCGGTTTGGTCGCCTATTCATGCAATCCATATCAACCATATCGTCGTCGCACAGTGCAGTTTTGTACACTTTGTCCTCCGTGGTTAATTTTGGGATAATCCTTTAGTGCTTTCGCTTTACACACTCAGACTTAAACTTTACCCTCATTCCTCTCCAGAGGATGAACGTAAGAATACCAGAATTGCTTTTGCTTTTAACGGCATGAAAGGCAGAATTAATTCTGCTGAATTGCTGTCAACATTCAACATCTTCGTTCATCCTCGCCCTTTTATACGCTAATTTTTTTCATGTTCGTCGACGTAGTACTGATTTATGATTGCATGATGCACATACCAGCCTGCTCAATATTTCGTATTTTCAACACCAAATTTGATATTATCGAATTTAAGCAAACTAAAAATTTATATAGACAAGTAGTCTTAAAATTAATTCTAAGCTACTCAAATTTTAAATAATCACATAATCGATGTGCCAAGTATTAAGTTTATCTTTCATTCATAATTACGATTCAATATAACAAAATAATCTGTATTTATCAATAAGTAATTGATTTAAATAATAGTGTTTTAGTTTCGTACATTTTTAACATTTTCCATATCTCAAACGAAAGACTTAAACGATAACCCGCATTTAAGTACATGATTAAACGTGAAGTATGTAATTACGCATTCTTTGTTTAGACTTTTGCATCCCTAACTCGAACCTAGTGAAAGTTATAATTGTATAAAATCTAATTATTTACGCCAATGAGTCTAGCTAGACCCCGAGTGGTCATTTCGATAATAAATTACCCGTGCGGCCTAAGAAAGAGTTATTATCTACGCTTTAAGGTGTGTCACCATTTTGAGATATTCTTTCATCGCTCGACTAATGGCTTTTCATACCTTTTGTTAAAAAGATATTTATTACAAAAAGTCTGTAAGCCTCTAGTTCGAGACCGCTATGGTTATAGGCAAAATGAAAATTTATATCGGAAACTTATTTTTTTTTTTTGAGTTTCTATTGTTTGTATGTACGTATAAATGAGTAAGATAGTTTGAGTCAAGTTTTTTACATTAGGGTGTTAATTGGGTTATTTTATAAACTACAAAAGGAAATTTCCATTAGAAAATTAAATCAATAATTAATCAAGATAAAATATAACAGAAGATTGTGGTTAATAAGAACATCGTTATCGCTGTTCGACATCTTGGACTTAATATTAAACCGAATCTTACAAAACGCCTCTTAAGATTTGAATAGGACAAGTCTTGTTCCAATCTGTGGCTAATCGCGCGAGCTCCCTGTTTGACCCCGGCGGTCCCCAATTATTCCCGATTCTCCCTCATTCCCACTTCCACATATATCAGTTTCTGGTAAGTAATCAATCTCGCGGCGGCGTAATGAAATGGCCAGGGGGCTACAAGGTCCATAAATCACATGTCATTTGATAGGAACATGCTAATCACAAAATTCGCCGGACAGGCGATGTATAAAATATAATTTATCCTGGGCTGCCATCTTCGCTTTTGTGCTGTTCCCATCGCCAGAATTGCATTCTTTTTACTTTGCGATTTTTTTCCCGGCTGACACATATCTTCAGTATCCGATCGAAATCGCATAAAATTTTCGCTATTCATTTCGATGGAGAAGTTATTTTCTTGTCTTAGGTCAGCGAGCGGATTGACCCGGGCGTTGCGACGACGTGGTGATTCGAGAATTCTTGTAACGCCCCTCAAACTGAAATTGTAGATGTAATTAAATTTGATCGCCGGAGAAGGAAAAATGAAAAAAAGTAATATGCCCGGTAATATCCGGCTGCTCCCCATGCACCACGATTCGACTCTGTTATGCGATTAAGAGCCCCAATCTATTTCGTATCTCCGCGGAGTTCTAGGTGAAAAATCTGAGCAAAAACTCCGAAAATTTCCAATCCACGCCAACAGTCCGCGGGTTTAGGTCGGCGTAGTTTTTCTTTCTCCCCAAGATGGAATCACGACCGCGGGTACCGGTCCAGAGCTCCAGATATGTCAAAACTTTTATGGCATCGAATCTCACGACTATCGGGCCCCAATGGGCCGCGATTAATCAAACTTTGGACCATCAAATTCCTCCCGAGGGCGATTGAAGAAGAGCCGCCGCCGGCGAACAATTCGCGCGCGACGGACCTCTCTAATTGTCCCGGGGCAGCCCCAGCGCAAAGAATTTTATGATCCGCTGGCTGCCACCTGCTGGGCACACCTGATCTATGTCGATCGCGTTTTGTGAGCGATCGCGACGGCGCGGGCGCGCGCCCATGTAATCAATTGTCGGCCGCGACTCAGCTTGGGCAATTAATTAAATTTAATTAACCGCAGGAATCCCGTGTCTTTTCCCCGGCAGAATGGGGCGCCGCGCTGGCAGGGCCCCCGATTGAGATTTCCGATTCGGCACGGTTTTCCCTCCGTTGGCAATGAACTTGGGGGCTCCACGCGGTCGCGGACTTTCCTCATAGCGACCGCCCTGCCGCCGGTTGCGGGAGCGGTCATCCGGCAACAGCAAAACAACGCGCCGCCGCGCCGTACGCCGCCGTGCCGCAGAGGTCAGCACTTGACCCAAATTGTTCACCGGGCCCCGGATTTTCTGTCGATTCGCTAGTCACTTACCTGCACTCGACGCGGTCCCGGCCAGAATGCGATTTTTAATTAAAACCCTGCTGCGGGGTGGCCCGGCTGGCCTATGCGGGCCCCCTCGAACACAGTCGAAATTCCGCGAATTTCGTGGCCCTGAATCATGCAGGCACACCTATGGGCTGCTTTGGGGTTTCTTGCTCCTCAGAACCGTCATTATCGAGTAATCGCTTAAATTAAGCCTATGGCAGCCTCAAAATTGTAGTTTTATTACAATAAACATTTCTCATTTCTTCTTCCAATGACTTGAACATTTTACTTTTACTTTGAATATATTCAGAAACGATCGTAGCATACGAAAACCGTGCGATTGCTTAAGATGCATAATTAGAATTATTATTATCTTGGTTTTTCCTGATATCGGATTTAGATAAATACATATATATAGTATACCTGCTAATAATTTGAGCCAAGTGAATAAAAATTAAGCAACCCTACGAAAAATAAATGGTTTTAGTACAACGTGCAAAGTAAAAGCACCCTCTTCTAAGACCGTTTTCGAATTCACATGTACTTACACTAAACTTCAATTTCAACACTAAATATTCTCCGGAAAACTCCCAATAGTGCGTAGGACGTTCGAAATTGAAACTATATTGCCTTGTACTAACACTTTTTTATCTTTCAAAGCCGAATTGTACTCGCGAGTACACTAAATTCGATTTTCTGGATATTGCGATCGCTGCATACACCCTAAGTACAAGGAGTGTGTGTAAGTTTGATACAATAATTACAGCAAATTTGAGTTGTATTTCACTACAGTGTTTGTGTTAGTTATTGCTGCATTGTAGTACCGAATAATTTTCTGTTCAATTTTGCAGAATGTGTGCATTTTGAATGACTTCATGTGTAAAGACGCATATTATTTGTATATAAAAATAATTGCCAGCTTCTGTAACGAAATTTATAGCCAATACATATTATGGTAAGAAAGAAAATTCATTGAATTTCTAATGACCTAAAAATATATTGTAATGGCAGAAAAGAGAATACCTCAGGTTTTTGTTCAACCCCCAACTTATATCAATTTTAAACGGAGAACGAAGAATTATGCAGAGCCCATATCCCAGAAGGTTTAGGCACTTAACTGACTTCATTGATTCGAAAAGCATGGTTGGAGTGTACAGTTTGAAACTGCAGCTTTTCTATTTTGGTTTAAATGTGGTGCCAGTTATAGAGTTTTTTCTGTTGGTGCAGGAAATTCTTTTACTACTGTCCATGACATAGTCAAGAAATGTTTAAAAATCTTAACAAATAACGTTTCTGAATTTATCAAATTACCACCTACCAAAGAACACCCCGAAATCGGGCGTGGTTTGGTATAACACAACTAATCTCTCGAGGTGAATGACAGTATTTTTTCCGGAAAAAATTTAGTGTAGTTCAATTTGAACAGCCTATTTAGGGTGGAAAAAAGTGCCAAGTGCAAGTGCGGACGAAGTACAAGTGCATGTAAATTCGAAAACGGCCTTAATACTAGAAATTATGTAACAGAAAGAAATAATTTCTTTTCGTTTATTACAACACAAAATTAAAAGGCAAAAAGAAAACAATACTATAAATAAATTAATGATTAAAATAAGATTAAGGGTACGAAGTATGAATAAATAAAAAGCCTCTCAGTTTTTACTAAATTAAATTTCCTATCATAGTGCGAAATAAAATACCTCTCATAGAAGGCATGACATTTGAATTATAAATTATGTTATATTCGATTTAACCCAAATTAAGCAAAATGTTTATTCTAAAAGTCAAAATATTCCTCTAAATCCACATGATGCGTCATCACTCTTTACAGATTACACACAACTGAATATAAGATTTATTTGATGAAACTTGAAAAAATTTGTACATAATAATTTTTGTTGTACTAAGCAGAATCCCCTGTTTATTCACTCAACTTTAAGTATACAATTATTGCATGTTTCATTATTTCGTGGAAAAACTAGTAGATACTCCTAGTAAAAGCATATCTTAGATTTTAGCTAATATATTAAATTTGTAGGCACATAAATCGCTAGTATTTTCTACACGTATACTACATTCCTAACCTTTATTTTCTTAGCGCTTTTATCCATAATTAAAAAATAAAGATTTTTATTAAAGCATACCTACTTTACCGTTAAAATTTTCTTTTATTAAATGTATTCAAAACTATTTTAAAAATTTAATCAATTTATGTTAAACTATTGTACAGCTAAACTGTTGAACGGAACAAAACAATACAAATTTCAATTGAGTTAATAAATAACTAAAGTGTCGATTTATTATCCAACCAATCTGAAAAAAATTGGTTTGAGAAAACTGCATTCATATATCATGTATATATATAAAATCGAAAGTTGGTTTGTTTGTTTGTTTGTTTGTTTGTTTGTTTGTTTGTTGCTCAATCACGCCTAAACGCCGAGTCCGATCATTTTCATTTCTTGGGTGAAGGTACTACATGTTCCGGCCGAGCATATAGGCTATATTTTATTCGCGAGTTTCAAAATGGCGGACCCAAGATGGCGGCCAGAAATTGAAAATATGAAGCGATTTCCATGAAACTTGGTATTTAGGTGCTTTTGGATGTCTTTATTACGAATCTACGTTCGAAAAATGGAAATTCAAAATGGCGGAATCAATATGGCGACTAAAATGTTTGAACACTAGGTAATCCATCACGCCTAAACGGTGGATCCAATCATTTTCATTTTTTGGATAAAGGTACTACATGTTCCGGCCCAAAATATGGGCTTATTTTTATTCATGATTTTCAAAATGGCGGACCCCAGATGGCGGTCCAAAATTGCAAATATCAACAGATTGGCATGGAAATTGGTATTTGGGGGTATTTAGTTGTCCTTATTGCGAATCTATTTTCGAAATTTGAAAATTCAAGATGGCGGATTCAATATGGCGGCCAAAATTTTTGTGCACGGGGTAAAACCGGGCAACCCCAGTACGCTTAGACGCTGGATTTGATCATATTCAATTTTTGGTGAAGGTTCTACATATTTCGGTCCAATATATAGGATACTTTTTCGCGAATTTGAAAATGGCGAACCCAAGATGGCGGCCAAAAATTGAAAATATCAAGAGATTGGTATGAAAATACGTATTTTAGGGGTTGTTAGATGTCCTTATTGCCAATCTATTTTTGAAATTTGGAAATCAAAATGTCGGATTCAATTGTTGTACAGCGAGTGAAACCGGGTAACCCATCACACCTAAACGCTGGATCCGATCATATTCATTTTTTAACTTAGGTACTACATATTCCGGTCCAACATATAAGTTACTATTTTTGCGAATATGAAGTTGCAGTCCCAAGATGGCGCCCTAAATTTCAAAATATCAAAGGATTGCCAGGAAAATTGGTATTTATTGCGGATCTATGTACAAAATTTGAGAATCAAGATGACGGATCTAATACGATGTGTGGCCAAAATATTGTTACACCGGGTGAAACCGGGTAACCCAGCTAGTAATATATAAAATGTAAACTATCTATGTAAGTTTCTGCCCGCGACTTCATCTGCGTGCATCTCAAAGCTAATAGAAACAGAATAGGAATGAAATATAATTTCAATAGATATTACCTGTAGAATCATCAACTCTTAACCCAAACTAATTTTCGTAGTTTTAATCCTAGAAATTCCAGAACTCTTAAACTTTCATTTCCTTAGGAAACGACTTTCCAAATATTAGCCAAACAAAATAACCCAGAAGAACATAAACCATGGCCAATCATTAAAGTATATGCCCCTCTTATACCTCAATACCCTCCAATACAATCCCCATACGAGCCACTGAAGAATAAGCAATTAAAGATTTTAAATCCACCTGACGTGAACAGACTAATCTAACTAAAAATCCCCCAACCAAACTAATTCTAATCCACACAAAATTAAACTTTATACCAGAACAACTTATAAAAGAAAAAACTCGTAATAATCCATATCCTCCTAACTTAAGCAAAATCCCGACTAAAACCATTGACCCCGCAACCGGAGCCTCGACATAAGCTCTTGGCAACCATAAATGAACCAAAAACATAGGTATTTTAACCAAAAAGGCCATAATCATTCTATAGTATAATAGATCACTCAAAAATAAAATACCCTTCATATATATTAAATCCAAAGAAAATAAAACACTTTTAAGAAAAAAACTACCAACTAATAAAGGCAAGGAAGCCAACAAAGTATAAAATAATAAATAAACCCCGGCTGGTAACCGTTCAGGTTGATATCCCCAACCTAAAATCATAAAAAGGGTAGGCATCAAGCTCATTTCAAAAAATAAATAAAACCCCAATAAACTCTAGCTACTAAAAGTCAAAACTAAAAATAACAATAGTAAAATAACATTAAAAGAAAAAAATTAAATAACTAGCCATAACTATTAAAGCACAACCCCAAACTCTAAGTAAAATTAACCCATAAGAAATAATGTCATAACCAAAGTAATAACCTACCCCACTCCAACATCTAGAAAAACAATTAAAAAAAATTATAAAAAACCCCCCAACAAAATTATATGCTGTACCATCCAAAATATATTATTTATAAAACAAACAGGCAAAATAAATAAAATAAAAAAAATGAACTTCAACATTGTAAAACACTAAAAGATTGAAAATAATCATTCCCATGAGTACGAATTATAGAAACCAACACAGAAAGACCTAAAGCCCCTTCACAAACTCTAAAAATTAAAAAAATTGTACTAAAATAAGCCTCATAATCCATAAAATTAAGAAAAACTAGTAACATTAAAAATAATCTCAAAACAATAAACTCCAAACTCAACCGTATACACAGTAAATGTTTACGTCTTGAAACAAAAACAACAACCCCAACAACAAATAAAATAATATTGAAATACAAAGACATTAGTTTTAATAGTTTAACCAAATAATTGGTCTTGTTAACCAAAATTAAGTATTGTTCTTTTAAAACTTCAAGAGAAAAGGGCTTCTTTATTATTAATCCCCAAAATTAATATTTTAATTAAACTATCTCTTGAAATTATACCAACAATTATAGCCTTAATTACCATAATCTCGACAATCACATTCATCCAGATAAGACACCCGTTAGCCATAGGACTAGTCCTTCTCATTCAAACAGCAGTAATCTGCTTATTAGTGGGCATAACAAGAAAAACATTCTGATTCTCCTATATTCTATTCATAATCTTCCTAGGAGGAATATTAGTACTATTCATCTATGTAGCAGCTCTAGCATCAAATGAAATATTTTCAATATCAGTAAAAATAATAATTTTACTGATGTTGAAAAATAATGAAATTTCCAAGTAAAAATACCTAAATTTGTTTGTACGCCCGCAACACGCTATACAGTACGCCCAAGCATGTTCATTTGCAACAGGCCCGCAACATGTCTATAACAGGCCCAAAACGCGCCTGCAGTGGGTCCGAAATGTGCCTGCAGCCGGCCCAAATATGTATAATCTACCGAGAACTAACCCTAATTGTTACGAACGTCGCCCGGAATAATAGAAGCACATACCTATCAATATATAATATGTTATGAATAAGAATTGAACATGAGTAAATAAATAAATAAATTAAACATTCGCCTGAAGATCGAACAAACATCGATATCTTTAATTCGTGCCTTAAATTCTTATTTTAATTTTAAACAAACGCGTTGCGGGCGTGCTATAGTCGTATATATGATCTTATTTCTCTTATAAATGCTGGGTCCGATTGAAACATATATGTATATATCGGACGCTTTTTCAATTCCGGTCGTGTTGCGGACTTTTTATACGGCTATACATATATTTTGACTCAGATTTTCATACACACTTTCTTCCGCTATTAACCCTCTTAAGCAATAAGTTTTCATATAACCCGAAATACGTTTTTCTTATTTTCTAACTTATCTTCAAAAATAAAGGATTTTCATGCAAACTTACGTTTCATATTTTACCCCCTTAGAAGAAGAATTTCGCAAAATTTTTATATGTAGGTGCTGACGGTACAAAAGAAACCGACTGTCCAAATTTCTTTAAAACTAAATTCACTGCTAAACTTTTATTCTATTCCTATTAACAAAATTTAACGTTTTTATTAATTTAGAGAATATTGAACGATTAGATATATAATTTATATACCTAATGAAACGACAACTATTTGTCTATGATATAATAAAACAATCGTATGGATGCTTTGTACCTTCTACGAAATTATTAATTTAATAAAAATTACTTGTTAGTACTTGTCCTGCTTTTGGGATAACTATTAACATAAGAGCTTTAATATAATTATGACAACATTTTTGAGATATGAGTGGAGAATAAATATAAAAAAAAAATTTGTTAACATACTTATAAGGAGTCACAAAGTAAATATTGACTCCGCTGCAGCTTCTGAATGTTTTCTATTATTATCCAATATTTCTGTTTCCGCCAAGCGATATACTTCCTAAGAAATGTTACCCCGTGTTGTTTTTCTTTTGTAAGTCGTGTCAAGAACTTCCTTATAAGAAAGTGAAAATCATTGTTTTTGTTGCATAAAATACAAAAGAAGTACATATTAACATGTTAGCACTTACTCCATGTCGTTGGTTAGCACTTGCGCCGGAGGTAGATTTTTCACAAATTAATATTAGAAAATAACATTGATAATACGGTAAAATTGTAATATAGTACGATACAAGATAAAATATGCTTCCAATAAAAATAGATTCTGTCTCTTTTTTATAAATAATCAAAGCATAAATAAAAATCCTTCAACTTAAAATTGTTGATTTACCTGTCAAAATTTACACCTTACGTACTTTGGTCCATGGCATCCGGCAAGCGATTTACAGGTATCAACGTGTCTATGGTCATTCGCCGACACCAACAACCTTACGTACTTTAATTGTTCATGTATTTATAATTTGGTGGCAGTTGGCCTGTTAATACTTACCCCCGTTTATACATATCCCTGTCTTCCTTAACAAAACCAAAAACAAAAAAAACAATGTACTTTTAAAGTAAAGTATAAAGTAAATCTTGCGAATGTTGCTTACGCCAGATTTTAAATTTTAGAGCACGATACTCTCAGCTGTTTGACATCATATTTAAATCCTTCCGTGGGGTGGTTGGTCTATGCGAGCTTCTTCAAAATCCGCGAAAATTCGGGGAATTCCTGAAGGCCAAAATCACGGATTGCTTCAGAGTTTCTTGCACCCCGGAACCGCCGAAACCGCCGAAACCCGGAGCAGAGCTGTCGTAACCGTCGGGCATAATATCGCATTTCTCCTGCACGGTAATTGCTAATTATTTTGTTTGCGTTGCATTTTCGTCGGTAATTAAGTTTCTTCTGGTGAGCAGTTAATTTAGCGTGTTGGTTGCGCAACCGCCCGCTGCCGTTTCAACGGGCGGGGAATATGCTGGTCCACATGTCGAAAATTTTAGGCCTGTCAGGGTCTGCCTAAATAAATGACCTTTTGTGATGGGCCGTCCTTCCTCCCTCCAGCCTCCTCCTTTTTTCACAACGCCTGTGCAGCATTTTTCTTAAATATATATATTTTTTGTTTTTCGAACTCTGCATGTCGGCAAATATTTGAATTTTGTTTTCCGCACGCATGCAGCTCAGCGGAGATTAAGGTAAGACTACCGCCGCGGCGTGATAGTCATTAATCATATGCGGCCGTGATACGCGAGATACGTTCGAGTGATTTTTAGGACGAATCGATTGGTTTTAATCGTTTTTAAGATCAACAAAATTTCAACATGCCGGAAGCAGCACGGTAGGTGGTGGGGCGCCTTAATCGATAAGATCAGTCGACTTTTTCAGATTTTGATGAATTATTGCAACTCCAGCTATAATGAGATATCAATTGAAAAAAAACTAAGTATTTCATACCTACTTTTGCATTCAAATGGAGAGAAATGTTTTTGTAGTTTAGAGTCACATGACTAAAAATTACTAAAAAACTACCTATACCTAGGCGATATCTATAGCGAAAGAAACGACTAAGGAAATTATATAGAACTAAAATGTTAATTTACACTGTCTTAAAAAGGTTATATTCAATAATACCATATATTGAAAGATAAAATTTGAACACTAAAAAAATTTAAACAAAAAGTAAGATATTAAGGAATGAATAACTCAATATATATTTGAATTCGTAAAACTTGATTAGTAAAATTAGTAATACTTCAGGAGTAGTTAATTCGGAATCGGACACTAGAAGTATTGAATTAGATAACTCTATAATATAACTATTATAAAACCCAAATTGTTGTAAGTGTATAGTTACGTATTTTATTCGTACTTCTAGCATGCGTTCGTGTGTAGAATAAATGCAAAATTGGTATAAAAGGGTGTATTTAGAATCCCAAATATTTAATCACAAGGATATTTAAAACACCAATAAATTTTCCGCACAAAGTACAAATAAATTTCATTATAGGATCACATACGTAGTTATTTTTCTGTTGCATTTTTTCTTGATACAATTCAATTGATTCTTGACCAAGTTCAAATGAGATACTTTAAAAAAACAATTATAAATAAAATACACAGCCTGAGAAAATTTCGATAGTTTTCATTAGAATTCAGAAGGCATTTTGATGAGAATAATTACAATGACTTTTACAAATGTTGTCTATGCCTGTCTGCTGTGTTTATTTCCTACGAAAATCTACACCGCCATTGCGATTGGAATTAAAAGTAACATACATAATTTGGAGGGCGCAAAGTCCGCTGGAAGACCTAGCCTGTAATTAGTTTTATTCCACAAATGTTTAACTATAGAAAATCGAAATAGGATTTTTACCCGAAATACTTTCATCTAATTGATAATATATACGGAAAGGTAGAACTATACACTATTGTACTATTAATATTAAGAGTTAGTTTAGTCTTGAGATTATTCCAAAGATTCAAGAATTGAACAGATCAGAAGTTAGTTTATTGAAGCTTGCATAAAAATAACAAAATGTTTTCAGCAAAAATTGCCTAGTTTAAGTTACAAGTGAAGTATTTTGAAGTATATGTATTTTGTGTTTTCTGAAATACGATCGGAAAAGGAACAGTTTGATATATATGCACATACTGAAAGAAAAACCATGGTAGATGATGGTTTGCAGCAATCAAACTATATTTACTGTGATCATATCCACAAGAAATTTTTTCGACTATCATTGACATATTCCTAACAAATAAATTATGATAGACTTCATTATACGATATGTTTACTCCAATCAAAAAGAACACATGTTTACAGGAATCATGATATTTACATCAAAAATTGTTCTTAGAATCATAAACCTATAATAGCCTTGAAAAATATTCCATAAGTTGTGTTCATGACAACTATTTGTATCCTAATCCTCAATATTTTGCCCTAACCATTATAACTGCGTTCATCATGTTATGATCGCAAGAATAATTATGATACCAAAAACAAATAATTGTTGGTCCTAAACACACATACCTTCAGCATTATTTTGCAAGGAGTACCCAAATTCGCGCAGCTTATAAGGCCGCTTCGCTAAAGTAAATAAGCGACAGAATCTTGTAGTGCATTTGTCTGAGAGGTAGTCGCAGTATGAAAAATAACATGGATGAAATTAACTATAGCATAGTTTCTGAAACTGCATGCATGGTTGATTCAACTATATCATAGTTTTCTTAAATTAGCTGCATCTGAATTTCGGTAATCGCTGCCACTTGTTGTGTGGATTTCTTTGAGTTTGGACCGTGGAGTGAAGTGATTATTTTGGATAAATGTAATTTTTAAGAAATGTACGTACATTATATACACCACTGGCCAAAACAAAGCCGAGCAAATAAATTTTCAATGTTTTACAGACATGTTTTCTTCAGAGAATGCTAATGTTTATACCAAAAATTCTTACAATACACATTTAATTGTTATGTCCTTAAGATAAATCAGGCAAATTTAGTTTTCTATACTTGGAATTCTCCTACCTGGGCCCAGGGTAATAAAACAATCTGTAAAATATTGCTGAGAGACTTTTTTTTCATGTTTGTCTTAGTATCGCGTAGAACCTACATTTGTTTTTATGACTTCGGAAATTCATGGAGGCATGGAATTATAAAGGGTTGACAATAAATCCTGGTCGACGTCATTGTACCATACGTCTTCGATCACAATTTTAAGTTCGGCTATTGTTTTTGGCTTTTTGTTCGTAATTTTCTTCCCCATTATCGCCCAAACATTTTCAATCAAGTCGGGGCTATAAGATGGCCAAGGAAGTGACTTTATGCCAAAGTCTCTTTAAAATCAGTTATCTGTATGGAATGAATACTAAAATTAATCATTATTGCAATCATAATGATATTGAAAACGTACCATTTTTGCCCGATGACAAGGTGAAGAATCATCTTGAAAAACTGGTTCATCAACATTTTCAGATAATTCTTTTATTGTGGGTAGAACGCCCTCGTTGATTATTTCTTTATATTTCACAGCATTCACTGATCCTTCCTGAAGAATAATTCGTCCCACACCGTAGGCTGTGATGCATCCCCATACCATAGCATAGGGAGAAAATTTCACAGTATGAGTGATGCGCTCGGCACTACTATATGTATATCTTTCCCCAAATCTGCGATGAACAACCTGCCTCCCGTCTGGTCCTATTAGGTTGAATTTGGATTCATCTGAAAAGATGACATTCCTCCAATCAGCAGCCGTAGAATTTTCATGCTGCTTCGTCCAATCCAGCCGTTTCCTTTTCATTATCTGCGTAAGTAGAGGTTTCCTTGCTGGCCTCCTGGCAAGAAGTCCAACTTCGGTGAGCCTCCTGCGTATCGTCCTGCTTAGTTGGGTTGAATTTGAGAAACGACTCCTAAAACTTAACTGCTTCAATAGCCGATCTTCCCTTTGAGTGGTTTTCCGCTTCCTACCATTTCCTTTTTTCCGGGATAATTCCTCAGCTTCCCGAAATTTTTTCAAAAAACGCCTAACGGATGAGTCGTCACACTTTATCCGTTTAGCTATGTCCACATTTGACAATCCTGCATCCGAAAAACGTAATATTTTAATTTTATCCTGTTCGTTCAAAACCATTTTCGTTTTAAAATTTGCACTTCGTTTATAAGATGTTGCACTTTCAATCGCCTGAGCAAACAAACATCACTTAAAAATGTGACACCCTTATATATTCTTGCAGGTAGGAAGTGTAATAATTACCTTAATTGTTTTGCAATGCTTCATCATTACCCATTTATGAGAGTTGCTCTCATTTCTAAAAAAAACAGGTAAAAATCTAAATCGGCTTTTTTTTTGGTAGGGGATCCAGATTTGGATAACCCCAATTGTTGAGAACGTCGAGGAATTGACAAATTTGGATCTTCTTCAACACTGTGGCTCACGGCTGCGATGTTTTCAGTTGAACGACTCGGTCGAACATGCGTTGGTGTTGGCACATTTTGTACCGAGCCTATCGACTCAAATTTAGCGACCAAATTCTTAATAGCGGTCTCAGAAGGACGATTATGTTGTCCGAAAATATCACGAATTTTACGAAATGTAACTTTAACAGAACCACCATTTTCATAGTGGATTTTAATTATTGCCGAAGCATCTACTACGAATACGTCAAAAAATTAAATGTCAAAACTGTCATATTGTTGGTGTTGCCCCAATTGAAAAACAAAGTTCTTGTTGAAAATCCTGTACTTTATTCTTTTCACCATGAAATTTCGGTGCGTGTTGATCATGATTATTTTTCTCTACACTATATTATAGTGACTGAGAACAATTTATATATGAAAACATATTTGCTGCAACCAAAAATTCAACCATACTAGAGTTGTTAAAATGTATAGTTAAGGAAACCATATTCTTTCTTTCAGTGCAGCTTTAATAGTGATTACTTTATAACTTGCCTGAATTGCAAGAATGGTTGTTTACTTCAGTTAACCCAGCTAATAAGATGTGGTGTCTTACGGGGCTAAGAGTAAAGTTATGAACACCATAATGTTGAGATAAATACAATAATGTTCCAGCAGTGCTAATGAATGTTCGAATATGAGCTGTAAAACCATTCCGACCCATTAGCGACGCAAATATCATTTTAATTTTTGAATTTCCAAATCGAACCAGTCTCGATGGATCTGATACGGCGTTTTCCCGTTTCATGCAAAACTGATAAGACGTTGAAGGGACATGCGGCGCCATCTCCGCAAGGCCAAAATACCTAACAAAATTTTAAGAACACCGCCAGATCGGCTGGCGGATCCGCGAGGACCACTCAGCCGTCGAAATATTTCATCCTTGGTTCGCTAGCAAACGGTGAGATGGCGCGGCGGTGACATAAATTGGCCGCGATTACCAAAAGAACCCTTTCCGCGCCCGTTCCTCGAAGAAAAAAGACTTTCCCAGCTACTTACGGAATTCTCAAGAGGCCGGTGAGCCCCACAGCTGTGCCTTTTAACATTCTTTTGATAAAATTTCATTATTGGCGGCCGTAAAGTCGCCTGATTCATTTCTTATTTTACTTAAGTTAGCACGTCCCCAATAAATTGTGATTTTTATTTTTGGCATACCATCGGTTCCTCGCTATAAAGGTTGGCCGGCAAGTTGTCACCTGAAGATCATTTTCTTCATTATATCGCGGGCTTTATGAAGACGACTGCGACCAAGATTTCTTTTCGTTCCAAAATCTGAGTCAGGCTAATCGCTGATCTGAATATTGCCGCTCAGGTGCCTTCACAGGTTTTCAACATTTTGCGGATTTTACTTTGACCGAATCGAAAAGTGAAGCAAATCGGAGGCCACCGCGGCTTCATATCTTAGAGCGTAAATAAACTAGAGGGAACGGGAAGGTGGTTGTTTACTTTTATTAAGACCGAATCAAATTGGTCCAGCAAAAAATTTATCTCAAGGAGTTGAGGGCAAAATCCGCAAAAAGGCAAAAAGCCGTCCCGAGGACGCCTGCCACCGCATCTTAATCTTGCAGCATCTTTGGTACCTTCCCCTCCCCGCCACTGTTCTGCGGTTCTCGAGTGTCCAAAATTTGCGTGCTGGCCGAGATAAACTCTCGGGATTTAGCTCAAGTGACCCAGATTCTGGTCGTGGTCGTCGTCGTTGTTGCTGGACCAAATTCCTGAAAGATAACACCTTGAATTCGGACCTGCCGTGTCCAATGATTTTTTTTCCGCCGCCCCCCTCCGCACCACCAGTGACTCTGATTAAGACGGACTGCGGTTAGCCGAAGAGTTTTTTCCGCCACCATACAGAGTTCCATGTCTCTCGGATCCAGTTCAATTTTTTAAGGTGTACTCCACATGCAAATCAGTTCAAATAACGAAATCATGCGAGTGCTCGCTGGGATGAACTTCTTTTTTTCATCTATATATGCCGTGTTGGCGGTTGAGCCTCTTTTGCTGGTTTTGCTGGGATTTGGCACATTGACAAGGCCGAGATGCGGCGGAAAAAGCGGCAAGATGCGAAAACCACGAGACAACTTCGGCAAGGTGAATGTTATACGGCTGAAGGTTTTGGGTTACTTCTTAAAGGCTTTCTACCGGGAGCGTTATAGGAAGAGACACCTTTTTGTGGCCAGATGGATTGGTAAGCGATCTGTGCCACTGGTGTTACGGCGTTCTAACACTTGAAGAAACTTCGCACCAGTCTGAACCCATCCTCATACCTTCATATGTATAGTAATTTTACTAAGAAGGGATTTCACCGAAAAACAGGTGAAAATAGGTGCAAAAGTACAAAAAAGAGTAAAACTGGTTAGATTAAATCCCGAAAGGGGATATATAAAAAGCATAACCGTCCTTGCTCCATTCATCATTCTTACATTTTGTACGGATCTTATAAATTTGTATCATCTTAACCTTAATTAGCGGATTAGACCAATTTCTTGGTGTATTAATGAGGTACATACATCTAATGAGCAGTTTGAACCATATAATATTGGATTTAATTTTCATAAATAAATTGCAAATAATAAAAGTAGAGGAATGTGAGAGCCCCATTTGTAATACCTTAAAATAAAATTGAAAAGTTTATTCATGAATTATTTGGTAAGTATTACAGAGAATTTAAAACATTTTTTTAAAAATGAAATTCCAGCAACACGAAAACACGAGAAAATATTAAACATTTAAAATACTCACGATTTGTGTTTGGTTTTAATTTAGCAATTCTTAAAGTATGTACAGTCCCTGGCCATTGAATTAGGACCACTAAAGTTTTATTAAAATGTTTCCTTTCTTTTCGCAAAAACGTTTTACAGAAGCGGAAAATAAATAGAAACAAAATATTTTTAGATTTGTTATTTGTTTATTGCGTGGAAATGAAGCCTTTTTTGCCTGACTAATGTCCTTACACTTTCCCATCTTTATTTTCACTAAACTTTCAATTACAATCACTTATGTTCAAAAATTCACACTGAATACAATATTGATTTCACTAGCTGACAAATTCTTTCCAAAAACTTTCGGAAGAATGAGGAAGTTACTGTATTTCTAATCGATTTATATATATATGTATGTGAATACCGCTAAAGTCAGGTAAAGGGAAGGGTAGGCTAATTAATACTCCCCAGAAAAATGGATAAGGGGTGGGATTTCCCGGGTACCTGATGTTACATCACTATATGTTACAGTTATACGTACAAATTTTTTATTTGGGAACATCCGCAGTTTTATAACGATAATGGTAGAAGTGTCGAAGAAATTGGGAGAAATATCAGTGGTCCTAATTCAATGGACAGGGACTGTATAATGTTTTAATTTCCGAAATATTTTTTATTATTATACATATTTTATTAGATTTGCTTAATACAATCTTATCATAAGATAAATTATTATTATGCGAATGGTTGATTCCAACATTGCAATAATTTAAAATGTAATCACAGTCACTATAAATACAAAATTTAAAATTAGGTGTGAATTGAACTTAATATAGACCCTTTTTTGTTTACTCCTCTGCTTTTCAACAATACTACTTCATCAATCAAAAACATGTGCAAGATTCTAATACCCAACCTCTTTAAAAAAGACGGGTTTATTATAAACGGTCCTCTTGCTAATTTTCCTTGATTTTCAAGAAATTATCTTGCTGCAAAACCTCAATGGACTTCTTCAATCTGTATGTACGGCTCAAAATTATTATTGTCTGTCATAGGGACAGCCTATTAGAGCATAATATATAAACAACTATAAATCACTTTAACTGAAATCACAATATTGATTATCATTGAAATGTAGCTCAAATATAGTATTTCGAAGTAAAAATCAATTTTTCAAAGAAAAATTGAATTCACTTAAGACTAAGAAACGATGAAATATATTAATGCTGATTTTTAGCTAACCTACATAAGTTTGATAAAAAACCCATCTTTAGTTTGATAGTTCAGGCATGGTGAAAAAACAGAAATAAGTCATATGAAGATTCTATTAAGTCTGAGTTAAATATAAGCCAACTACAAATTTGGAAGTAAGAAATTTTATAAATATATTTTCCGAAACTAACCATTTGAAAAACAAAAATCACTAGAAATTTATTCCATTAATCTTGCGAGCTTTATACCGTTCATACAAAATTTTAAAACAACGTAACATTTTTTACTTCAATCGATCAAATTTTAATTTTAAAAGTATGAATGATGTTGTGTTGAAAAATTTGAAAAGTTCTGTGAAAATAGTATATATGTATTCATTATGATAATGTGAATTTTTAAATAAATTATGTCTTCATTTTAGTTTTTCTTTTCGAACAAAAAATGTGTTATTCGAATTATAATTTGCAACTCTTTTCAATTACCGAGTACGGTACTCCATTTCACCTTGATTAAAACCCTTTGAATCAATTTTAGACATAAAAACTCCAAAACAAATTTATTGGTTCAGAATTCCCAAAAAGAATTTAAAGATTATTATAGAATTCATTAATTATCCTAACTATGCCGTAGTTTTAAGATTCCTCAATTACCTCACATTTCAATTTTCACTTGAAAACTAAAGTGGCTCGGAAACCAGCCATAAAATCATAATTACTTCGACACTAACTCGAAAAGCAATCGTAATAACTCTGTTCACGGATCTCAATCCATGCAATCAAATTGTTTTCCAATCAAAGAAAGCACCCAACGCTCGAAAAAAGAGACCCCAGGAATGGGTGTACCCTTGTAATCAAACTCGAATAAATTTCCATGCAGCATCCCTGCAATTATGCACGTCGAATCTCTCCGAAGATGTTTCTTAGGGGCCGATCTTGCGCGCCCAAGAAATCGTTCGTTAGCGATGGTCACCACTACTTGGCCAACATTTATCCACCATCAATCATCGAAAGTTCATAAATAATGAAGATATCAGTGAGTGGACCACTGAGAGGGGGCCCAAAGGTGTTCGGAGACGGAGAAGGAATCGCGGTGTCCCCTTCGCGAAAAAATTGGAGGGCCCCATCGGTTATGCGGATATGTTTGACCACACCACCCCTACGTGTGTTTATTGTAATTTAAGGAGACTCGAGACGTCGTAAAATGGCCCCGGGCGCTCCGCACATAAATTACGACGGCCGCCGCACCGCATTTATGGGGCCCGGGCCTGCTCTGCGACTGCCCCCATTTCGAACATATTCGCATATTTTTTCCCCCCGCGGATGATGTGATTATGTTCATTAAGGATGTGCTGCTCGTGACTTCGGGTGTGGACGAGTCCAGTCCACTCGCAAGTTAAATTTATTATTGGCAGGGTTTTGGCGTGATTGCCGGCACTATAAGGTTTGGAACCCGCAAGGGTTACAAAGGGGGTTTGGGCAATCTTTATTTACTTATATTTTTTATTGGAATCAGTTCGATTAAAACCAGAGCTGATTCTGGCCTTTGCGTGCAGCCTTGGGGATGGGGCTTTGAAGATAGTTATTCCTTGTTTTGGGCAATGGTGTTCCCCTAAACTTTGTAAAGGGTTTTTGACTAATGACCCTGTAACCATGCAAAACACTGCCAAAATCCAGGTTGTCGCCGGACAAACAATAATTAACTTGTCAAAGGCGTCACAGCCCCGCCCAATAAAAATCTTATGTCCGTGAAGCGGTCAAAGTAAATAAAAATTGCAATAATTTCTCACCTTCAAGGTTGCTGCGTGCACTTAGTAATTACGGTGTCGCATCGCATCCCCAGCGATCGTGCGATCCCCGAAAAATTATTATCAGCATGTGCGTGATCGGAAGACTTTCCGCGCACACACCTCGGAAAATAAATCTTCTTCGATCGAAGCGATCGCCTAATTAAGCCTTCGGCACTCTTGAGAGTTCCGTGAATTTTTTATTATTATTATTTTGTTTTACGCAAGTACCTTTTTTTATGCCATCGAAGCGATTTTCGCTGTTGAGCAGGGCATTTCGCATTACAAAAGAAGACACTGATGGCTTCTTAAAATCCCATACGTTATTTCGGCGCATACTAAATGAAAATCGGCCGTTTTTCGGCGAAATTTATTGCTTGGCTGGCCGCTGCATCACGGCACGGCAACTACCTGCGTATACGCATAATCAACGTATCACGCTGGCAGTGGTTGACAGGTAAATGACGGCTAAAATTACCGGTGAGCGTTTTAAATCGTTATTTACAGCACGCCAACAGGTAAAGGTTTAGTTTTTGTGTAGACGCGCCGAATGCAAATATCGGACCATAACTGGTGTAGTATCATTTCCACACCGAATGCTTTCAATCTTTTACGGTGGTCAATTTTCCTGTGACCCCGCATCGTTCTGTCTGGAAGAACCCATTGGCGGAAAAGTAATGGCCAGGTGGGCCGACGCTTTAGCAACCATCTCTGGACCCAGGTGATGGCTTTAGATGAAGCTATTTGTGGTGCCTTACTGGGCATTAAACGGACCGAAGAGGTTTATCTAAAGGAATGTCCAGCGGCGTTGCCATACGCATATCCACCTTCAAGGGCATTAAAATATTTTATAGACATAACTTTTTAATTGTAAAACTGTGACTCTTGAACTTTTCGAAGGGTTTTATTTAAATATTCAATGAATTGGTGATAAATCGTTACCGGGGTAATTGAAAAACTCGCGTGGGAAGTCAGCGAACAGGTTGACCACACTGAACCTCATACCACTGCTTTGTCGTGATGTACCTTAATATACCTTCATTTTCCCCTGGTGGTAAAATATGTCCCGTTATTGTGCTATTCCAATTTTCAGTAAATTATGGACTTTCTACTTCGTCACAATTCTAGAGGACAAGACCTAGGTTCAAAGGTACAAAAACAAGCAAATCCAACCTTTCCACAAAAAGGGTCAATAAAGCTTAAGACTCACGATTTCCATAGAAAGATTTAAGATACCAAATAATAAACGAATTTTTTATACGTTTTTAGACCAAACATAATATTTCTACAATGTTTTTCCGCATGAATCCCATGTTTTGACCTGAAAATACGTCTTTATGACACCGTTTTAATGAAGCAATGGTTTAAACATTTTATGGAGTTTTATTAATGTATTATTAGCTTTGTTTCATGAAATATGTATCAGGTTTTTAGAAAAGAAGAAGTTTAATGTATTAGT
The DNA here is from genome assembly GCA_959613345.1 of Tolmerus cingulatus. Classification (NCBI taxonomy): domain Eukaryota; kingdom Metazoa; phylum Arthropoda; class Insecta; order Diptera; family Asilidae; genus Tolmerus; species Tolmerus cingulatus. The sequence continues at coordinate 20,029,018 of OY390709.1, read as the reverse complement.
GTAGAAAGTATCAAAGCCTTTTATATTTTAACTAGTTGACCCAAGCGAATATTTCGCTCAAAAATGTTTCAATTCCACAAATTTTCCCAGGAGAGATTATACTGAAACGGCCCGAATAAAGACTGTAATAAAAAGGGGAAAAAATACATGCCTTTTTTGCTTTCGTTCTTATATTATTCCAATTGTAAGTGATTGCAGCCAACTTCACTTTCGTTTAAGACCTGAAACGCAAACTGTGACAGTGATTGCAGTTGACCAAGTTGACCCAAATAGTGTTCCACTGGTTTTGCAAAAATATTTTTGTCAAATTTTCACAGAAATGTTAATTTTTAATTGTTTTTTTTTTCGTCATTAGCAGTAAAGATAATCTTCAAAATGATGGCTCAATCATTGGTTTTGATGGAGTATTATGCCTAGTCTCTAATCCTTTTTTCCCTCTGTGAGTTAAACGATTTTGAGTTGCCACATGCTATTCAGCGCAGTTAGTACAGGGTTAGTACTCCAAGGCTTGCAAACGCATTTTTCTTATTAAATGCTATGATACTCCTTGACGACTTCTCTGCTCATTTATGGGCCTCATAAATGCTCTTCCTTACACTTCTAAAGTATCAACCACTAGAGTAGTTAATTCAGTTAATATAGTTAAAATTCTTAATCTATTTTCATTGCTATCCTGTGAAGTAACTCTTTGTTATTTCATTCAATTTATTTTGACACATCAATTTAATAACTGATTATTAACTGACTGACATTTCACAATTACATTGCTATTATATATACAGACTTGATTTGTCAGCAATTCAGCAAATGGTTTTTTGGTTTCGGTTTGGTTTCAGTTTTCTATGGAGGTGGTTTTCGCGAAATAGGAAATCTTTCTGTATATGACGGTTTATAAAACTTCCATTCATTACAATATTTCCTGCAACACCTCGAACCGGATCCGATGTGAAAAGAATACATCTATTATAATATTGTATGTCCTTCTAAAACATTTCTACCTCGTTATGTATGCATACTGAATTCATGTATACAGAAAACTGCAGAAGTAGGTAAAACATGAAATTACCGGAGCAAATATAGCCAATGAAATTCCTAAGGAAGTTTTTAAATATTATAGGTTTGGATGGAAAAAGTTAACCAACTCTTTCTAAATGGCCAACTTTGTATTTTGGAGTTCAAATTTTGTTTTGCATTGCTACAATATCAAGTTTCATGTATTTAATAAGCCAGTTAAATTAAAAGGAAAAAAATTAAATTTTTCACAATTTTTCTAGTTACTGCGACAAAGTATTTTTATGAAATACAATAGTTTGGTGAAACATACCGAAAAAACTCATAACTCGTAAATTAGTAAAAATTACGTAACAGGCCTACACTAGGGTTATTTGATTCCACTGGGGATGCTCTGCTTCTAGAATTCCACAGATTACACCCAAACACTGAGATGTAAGAGTTGTTTTTAGGTTTTCTTGATTTCTTTAGTTTTACGAAGACGAGTAACAACTTTCTGATTTGGTTCATTCAGTGAATTTATTCGAGTTTGTAACTTAAGTCTTTCGTTTGTAGTCAGCAATTTAAAGTGTTTCTTGTTTTTTTGAAAATTTCTTCAACACTTACTCTTAGAGAACACTGTAACAATTAGATAAATGTTAATTTCATGTATAAAAATAATTGAGATAACAGTGATAACATTTCGGACTTCAACAATATACATACTATATAACAAAAAACCTAAGACCGTCGTAAAATAGGTAGATATTCTTAAATGTCCACCTGTGCATTCAATAAATGTTCGAAACGTGCGTTCATAAATCGCACACTCTATCCGAAAACCACTAATTATATTTTTATTATTAAGTTCAGTGAGGCATTTAGCGAAACAAATTACAGTGAAAAATTGTGGGTCCAATATTAATAAAAACTGATAGTTATGCATTAACAATTTCATTTCAATACCATCAAAAACTTACTGGAACTTATCAAATGTAATTGAATTTTGAAAATTGCCTATAAGATAGATTGAAGATGGCAATTTTAATTTTTAGATTAAGAATTAGAAGGTCTAAATCAAATTAAATGTGGAAAGTGTTTCGAAATTATTGTATATGATGGAATTCCAAAAACTTGAAATTCCAAAACGGTATGCGACATATGTATACATAAATGCACTTCTGCAAAAGTTGCCCCAAAGTGTAAGTGTTCCAAAGAAAGAGGTCTGAGCCGATTCACTCTGACTACACGCAATTGCGAGTTTCCATTAAAACTTTTCTCGGGTGAACAGTTGCCGATTTCCTCAATCGCAAAAATGCCATTAAGCAAAGCCAATAAAAGGCTGCCCACAAATAAAAGAAAAATATACATATATATGTATATTTAAGCAGGAAAAAACGTGGAATAAAAAAGATACTTCAAAAAGCTGTCGGTCCATGGCAAACAGCCAGTTTCCCATATGCCCGCTGCTGCTGCCGTTGCATATTCAGGTCTTGTAATTTTATAATTATTTTCATTTATTTATTTTTTAATTCATTTTTTGGGACGTCATTTTGGCTTTTTTGTTGCGGTTTTTTAATGTTTTTTATTATTTTTTTAAATGGGTCCAGTGAGCCATGCAGTCGGGCAAATTATTGTCGAAAAAAGTTTACGAGTTAAACCAAAACCCCCCGGACCAAGAGGGAAAAGAGATTTTTAGTGACGTTGCCGGGAATTATTTTTATGACAGCTGCCATGTTTGCGTTGAAATGGTTCTGTGCGCGCAGATTTCCTTGACAACGACCGAGACAGGCACCGGCTTAAGAGAGCCTTGTCGAGGCTGCGCTGGGGCCCCGTCGTCGCCGTCTTCGTCTTGTTTTCGATCTGCGGCCCAAAACGAAACGAGACAAAAAAGTATATAAGGCGATCGCGGTGCCTCTCATTGTGCTTTTTAACTGCCATAAATTAATGTTTTAATGGTGCACCGGACCTGATAAAAATCTCAATCAGATCCGATGTTTGCGATGGTGCACTCCCCAGCCGCGGCGGTGAGATTTCGAGGTGTTGGATTATATCGCCCTCAAAATGTTCCTAAGATGCATTAGGCCGTTTCTTTTTCTTACTGATCTCGAACCTTACGCAGGAACTGCGCCCGATTTGGTTAGATAGCCGGTGGGAAATCGATCGACATCTGACCTACGCGTCAATCACGACCGCAACGCACTTAGCGCCCAGGCCCCTGGGGCTTGTGTCTTACTGCGATCTTACCGCGATCTTACCGCGTTACCGGCTCTCTAAAAGGAAATGCCTGCGACTCAAGTCACCTAAAAAATCCAATCTTTCCCAGTTGTTTGTTTAGATCGGACCAGTGCGCTAAATTGATTCGATTTTAATTGGGGCTGGTTTTTATATTGCGCTGCACCACTGCGGTTAATGCATCTCAAAACTGGATGGACACCTTTGTTACCAGATATTGGGCGGTATATTACCTGCCGTAACCATGAAAACCAGCGACTACTTCTTTGCATAGAAGCCACTTAAAAATTTTTCAAGGTTTGCTGGGTAATAAGCGAAAAAACTTGGGACGCATTTACGGAATGAGGAGCACTGCGCTCATTGGCTATCTTATCTGGTATTTACCTTGAGTTATAACTTAATCGATCCAATTAAAGAAATAAACGGCGCTGAGCTGATTCAATTAATACGTTAAATGGGGATTTTTGCAGAAAATTTCTTTACCTTTTTCTGCAAGTTTTCTTATTGCGACACAGAATGTTATTTTCGAAAAAAAGCAAATATTAAAAATTAATAGGGGTAGGTACTTGTCAATACAATGGCATAATTATAATAATTACAGAAACAGAACTCATTTGTTTAATTTTATTATCGTTTTAAATATAATTGGTACCTGTCGTACATTGCTATTTAATTTCATTAAAACAAAGTAATAACTAATTAACGTTATCCGAAAGTCTCTACTTCTGAATCCCGTTGGGTTTTAAAAAGTAGTGATTTTTTTAACATTTAACAAGTTATAACATTTTGTAATTTCTTTGTCTACAAAATCTGAAAATTTGTCTAATACTAGGTACTCCTTTTTTTAAATTTAACTTTTTTACCAGAAAACATATTAATATTATTATACTCATACTTTGAAAAGTGCATATGTACCTACAGTACCTGATCATTGAATTATACTCAAACCTTAATTTTGTGATCAAGAAGCAATATAAAGTAAATACACTTAAAAGAGTAGAAAATTTTTATTGGAAACAATACATTTTAGTTACATTCATAAATAAAAAGTAAATAAATCACAAGGCCATAAGAAAACGAACTATAAAAGGCTGGCGCCAGAAAAATTCAAAATCCCCGCAGATCAAGGAAGTTTTAGGAAAATACACTTTGAGTATAATTCAATGATCAGGTAGGTACTGTACATCATTGTATTTTACACGGGAAAGATCGAAATAGGAAATCTGTAAAAAATATATATTTTTTAATTTTATATAACAAATATCATCAGATCGTTAAAAAGCTCTTTATTTTAAAAGAGCCTGTCAGTCTGATATTTTAATATTATTATCCTAATCTATATGGGCTACTATTTCTCTCTTAGTAAAAAATATGAAATATAAAAATATTTTGTTTCGTATTCCTAGCAACGAATTGCATGACTTTTTGTGAAGAAGTTAAATTTAACTTATTTTATGTAAGTCATAAATCTTCTTTCTTTGTAATAGAACTACATTTTTTCATTTTCGAATAAGAATCACAACGGAATAATGACCGTCTACCGATGAAGTCTCAATATTCAGCCACGTATAATATTAGAGAAGGCTCTGTAGAACTCATGTGGAGTGAAGCAAGTCACATTCCTCAAGGGCTAAAAAGCGAAGTAGCCTGTCTTATCTTGGCAAAAGGCCGTAGTCCACTTACGTCTGTCACAAAAAGAGAGCATCTAGCGACCAGAAGTTGAAGTCTGTCTAGTTACATTTTCCAAACAATTTACTCTTCGGCGGTTCCGACAAAAACGTCAAGGCTCGAAAACCGTAACAAATCCCCTAATCTGCCTGGAATTCCCCAATACAGATGTTTTTTATCAGCGGAATTCCTCCAGCTGCTGGACATGATGCCCATTCACAAGGCCTAATTATTACTACTAAAGATTTCTATTAAACCGCTGAGATTTTTTTCCCCCCGCGCCCGGCCTCATTGCACTTAGGCGATCATCAGGCATTTCAGATGTTTCGCGATAATTCCGTGCGGCCCATTACGACGGGCCGCATCGTGAAAAACCGTCAGACTTCTTGTCAAAACAGCCGGCCCGGTCCGGGCATAACTCTCCTAAAAGGGGCGATGAGCATTTTCTAGCCACCGCGGAGCACCGCGGTCGTCATAACTGCGACGACGATCGCCGGGGCAAAAACCCGCCCGGCCAACGGCTGCGGTTTATTGAACTTGCCCCAATTAAAATCGCCTCAGAACAGCCGCCAAAAAGAGGTCACGATCGGTCCTGTTGCCGCGGTTCGGGGAACCCCCTCAAGTAATTGACAATAATGTCCAAAATGCGAGTGACGGAAAAATCTGGAGCACCGCCGCGCCGCCGGTAGCCGGGCGAGCTGCGGCCCCAACTTTGGGGCTCATGATCAATGATCGCGCTGGAAACATCCGCAAATTCGCGGCTCTAACGCAGTATGCATACGAGCTGAATTCCAACAAGGAAGAACAAATCAAACTCGAATTGAACTCCAACTTTATTTCAAATCTATTTTTAACATGCTCTGAAAACCAATTACTAATTAATGCGTAATTTCTTGAGTTATGAACGTTTTCAGAGATCATAGTTAGAGACAAAAAAATTCTTACATTATGTTTTAAATTAGATCACCATAAATATCTTTTTACAAAAGTATTAGCGAACTGCAGAGTGGTTCACATCATTAATTTTAATTACCACATTTACCTACGATTTTCTTTAAATTGATCTTCTTTCCTAATTTTTCTCTGTTCATTCCCCAACTCTCCCCACCGAAATTTTAAAGCTATTTCTTTAGGGACTCCTCTAATCTTTAATTTCTGTTCATAGTCTCTTATACGACCACTTTATGAATACTAACTGATTGCGAAAACTCGTAAAATATATAGTATCGTAATCCGCTTTATTAAAAAATTTTATATATCTTAAACATGGACAGTTTCGAAGTTTGATTTAATGGAAGCGATAAATTTGCAAATATAAAATAACGTAAAACACTGCTTGATAAGTGGGATCAAAATCTGCATCAATAATTCAAAAATTGTAAGTGAGAAATAATTAATTTATCTTTATTGACCACGTTTCGAATGCTACATACATACAAATATTATTTATGAAAAATGTATTTAGCGATGGAGTTAAAAAATCTAGTGCAATCTTTAAAGGTTTTCTATATTGGCAATATCGAATAATATTGATTTACCAAATACATATCTACATATACATACTACATACAACTATGCGTACCTTTGCATGAAAAACCCTAAGTATCGTAACGTATACTTTATGTAAAAACAATTAGACAATAAAGTAGTCAAGAATCAAAATAGTATAAATGTTCACATTTTCCCAAAATCGGATCTTAAAGCCACTTACGTCCATGTATGCCAATTTATTTAATGTCCGGAGGTAACACTTTATTTTAAGGTTTTTCTATAATTTTCATCAAATAATTTGGAACCATGTAAAACTTGCAATGAAAACCTGGGAAGCATAATGTCATCTTTCAGAATTTTTTCCATATCCACCATTTTTGAACCTAAATGGACTTATCTACGAAGTCCCATAAAAATCCGTTAGAACGCTTCAAATTCGGTATATTCCAGAAACTTGAAAAACATTCCGTTATTTTAAAGTTACTGGTTTCCTGTGAAAATTGTTCAGCACATTCTAAAGCTTGTATGTACTAGTTTTTAAATCGAGTTTCCTCAGAGCACATTAAGGGATAATAAAACATCATGAACCCTCGATTTAAAAACTATTAAAACAACAGGGTTTCGGCAGTAGCTCTCTGTGTAATGCTACTTTTAATAATCAAACAAAGGTGACAATCGTAGTGGCTAATCGAAAATAGCCACTACAACCAGTGACTGACATTAGCAGAATAGGCCCCATTATTTTAAGATAAGTTAACTTGTCTTTAAATTCAATTCATTGCCAAATCGCTTCGTATTAACATAATTATGTAATTTTATACACGAATGAGAATAACAAATCTCTAGATCGAATTAGACTACTTTTTGCTTAAACATTATTTAAGCAAAATAATTTGGGAAATTGACGTTTGAAACATCTTTAACACTTTTAAGAGTAATGAAGCGAAACGATTTATAAGCTTTAATATGGCATGATTAAGCTGATTACCTCCAATGGTGAATTTCCTATCTAAAATAACTACCAAATCAGTAATAAAATCTACTCGTTTCAGCAACTGATCATTAATAGAATAATTGAATGAGAGATACTTTGTTGATCGATAAAATAATATAACACAAAATTAGATGAATATTTAATTTATAGATTCTAATATGACTACGGTAACATGTAGATATGTACTTTATAAAAGCGTATATGTACTTAATAGTGCATTACTTATACGCTTTCCATATTCTAATACTTCTCCGATTTCGCTGAAGAAAAGGTTTTACGTTGAGGCATTGTAAAAGATCCTCGTTTAAAGTGGTTATTACATCATATTCTAACAATAAAATTATAACCTTAAGATAAGCTAACTATATGTGGTTAGAATACCACTTTGAATTCAAAATGATTATAATTGACATATACCATAGGTCGAATCTACCTAACAATATTATTAGTGGATTATAAACTCATCATGTAATTATAGCTTTTTATCCTACAGAATGGGAACAAAGACAAATCATGAAATTAAAGTTAAACACACAAAAGGATAAATTAAAAAATAAATAAATATCATTATTTTAAAGCCAACAATTTTCAATTCTTCTTCTTGTAAAGTTTCCAACAATTCATCAGTTTTTAGAAGTATGGGTAATAAATAAATTATTAACAGCGAAAAATCACAGCAATCCAAGAACCATTTTTTAATTTACAGGACTTTTCAAAATTATTGATCCACTGTTGACTACGTATGTTTTGTCTCGTTTAGCTTCTTTGTAAAACGAACTCTTTTTAATGATAAACCAATATATTGTATAGGGTAATACAATATATTGGTTTATCATTAAAAAGAGTTCGTTTTACAAAGAAGCTAAACGAGACAAAACATACGTTGCTCATTGTACAGTCATCAAGGATCGTTATAGGTAAATTATTTTATGTAGTTGTTATAAAAGCGGCCGGCTATAAAAATTGTAGGTCCTATAAAAACATTCGTTAAGTTTGTTATAGATCGATTTGACAGAGATGCGAGTGTATCCCCTTTTTATGTCTGCAGAACCCTAAAAACGCTTCCTGTGACTGCGATTTGAGTGCGACGGTCACCGGCAGGAGAAATCGTATGCTAACACTCCAAATTGGCCCGAATGGCCGGTAATGAGTACCCGCGGCCTCGTCTGGATCAATTACAGCGGCCGCGTACCGCAAACATGTTAATTCTGAGCACATGGACGCGAGACACGCCGCAATGCTCGGAACCGATCATCAATAACAATAAAAAGAATTTCTCTGCCGAATTGGCAGGCCACGGCGGGATCGAACGCGGTCCAGAGCTCGGATCGGATGCGGAATTGCGCTAATCTCGGCACGAATGCGATTTAGTGCGGTGCTGCATAACATCGCCGAGACTGCACGGCCACTGCACATCCGCGCCGCACCATGGCCCACTCGAATCACTGAAATTAGGAATCATAAAAATTTCTTTTCTCATTATGGTCAACGATGTACGCAAGCTGGGGCCCCATCAGCGTGGCCGCGCCCCCAGCGCTGAAGCGCCAACGTGCGGGTACCCCCAGCCACCGAGGAGGATGCATGCCGCCGCCGACCTCGCGAGTGTTGCGCGCCCATTAAGACATTTTATTGCCACCAATTGCAGCGGCCGTCGTAATTTTCGGAAATAAAAAATAATTTCTGCCATTTCTTCTGCGTTCTGTTTGCATCTGTTGTCATTCATTTGCATCCGTGCGGCACTGAGGCGACCGCGACCGATGGGAACCAAATTGCCTCTACATTCTCGCAATTGCCGAATTCGGTCGAATTTGGTTCCAATCGTCCCCAATTCGATCCACATTACCCCAGTGATAATAATTTGAAATAATAACGCGACTCAATTGGAACTCAGATATGTATAATGTGTCTATCGATCAAAATTTTTGGAGAGCCGTTCTGGACCCTGGTCCTCAATATTGATTTAAAGTCCAAAGTGGTGGTCTTTCCGTCAGGGAAGGCCCCAATTAACCCGGCCATTTGGGGTCCTCAGCCCTTCGGCGGACCCACCATCACCACTCAATTTAAGTACTTCTAATTGCGGTTATATCTCACGAATTTGGCGGACTGAGTATACCTGAGGCGGCCCCAGCATCCCAATCGCCAATCGATGCGTAACTAGCAGTTGCGTCTCGATGCGATAATCCGCCGCATGCGTCCCGCTCTTTGCATACTTCAGTGGTCGCGTTATTAATTAAAAGATATTTGCGATGGGCCCGAGGAATTGCGCGATTCCTCCTCCTTCGGCTGGTGCGGTTTCGTCGCGGCCGTAAAAGTTGAAATTTCAAGCAGTTTCTGAAATGGTGGCACCACCGAAGACGATGCCGCGCTGCGGTGGGTTCTTCGCTTAATTATCAGCGGCAGGACAGGGGTAATGGGCCGCCAAGAATTATGGTGCCGGACTAACGCAAATATTTACAGATGCAGCGCACTAATCGCCGATTAGCAGGCCTATATTTGCGCAATTTACGCATTCCCCGAGATACGGCCGATTTCTTTTGAAATCAACAGGTATGGCCTAGGTGTTTGTCGACTAATGGCAGAGTCGGTGCGAAACGTGTAAAGTTGGGCACTTCTTTTAGATAACATGGTAAAACTATTACGAGGATTTTGATGATTGGAATATTTAAAATTATGCAGCTTGCAAAACGAAAATAGTGGAAATAATTAACAGGGGAAGTGATTGATTAAAATTCTAAATAATATGCATACTATGCTATCTTCTTCGAAAAGCACCAATCTGAAAAAATCTTGAAATAATTCTAAAACTAACAATGCGATTATAATAATTTCCGTAAATCAAGGGCTAAACATCAAAATAATTTATCTAAAATTCTTTTTATCGAAAAACCAACTTACCAATTTCTGAATTTCTTCAAAATTATAGTAGAAGTAATTACTTTAATTCAAATATAAAATATACTAATTATATATAAAATTATTTGCAATATTTAGACATAAAAACATAAACAACAGCTAATAAAAATAAAAAAAATACACTTAACATATTTAAATTTGTTGGATTCAGCTCACAAATTACTTTGAAAGGAAAAGTATGAACATGAAAATACATACATTTACGTTACAAACTTTTCGTAACAATTTCAGAATTACATATTTGAAATGAATTAAAAAGAACTATTTACCGTCCAAATGTCCTTCTCTGATTTTTTGCTGTTTTTAATATGGCATTCTTTATCAAAATCTAGGAAACAACTATTTGTTATTTGTGGATGCTAAATCATCTACCGAAGCTTATATTATATGTATAATGTACATACATACATTTAGTTATGTCTTTTTGATATTTTTATCCGTATCCGGTTTCGCAATAAATTTTGCATGGAACTAAAAACTGCAAATAGTGACTCCTAGCAAAACCTCTTAATTTTGAAAAAAGTGCATCAAATTGCATTGACTTCTACCCAATTTGCGTAAGAAACTAAATAGATTCAATAAACTTTTTAGTTTCCGACTTGAAGTTTGGATAAGCAAAAATTGTTTAGTTCAGAGACTTTTGGCAATTTTTAAAAACTTTACTTTAGGTTACAGTTTAAAATAATTCAATTCAATACGGACATTTGAGATCCAGATTAGATCGCAAAAAATAGCACAGCTAATAATGCAGTGTTTGAATTTCAGTATATACAAACGATGTTCGAATATAATCTTTATATTGCATGATGACAAAGACAATAATTTTAATTTCAAGTACATCACTTTATCTCATCTCATATGTTTTTAATTCACTTAATATGAAATCAAACTTTATTATCGTTATTAGATAGTACTTAAGATTATTTTACACCAAGCCATTCAAATATTTTAATTGAAAGTATCTTAACCTTTTCGGGGACGAATTTTTTAAAGGTGGAAAAAATTAAACATTTTATTTGATTACTTCTTTACTTATTTTCACCAATATCTGTTCAGTTGACAAGAAAAAATAGTTAGTATAACAAAGGAAACTGAACTCACATATTCGACAGTAAAATGCTATTAGTAAAAAAATAAAAACAAGTTTTCTTACAACTTAGTTTTTGCAATCAAGAAAATATTAAAACTGATAAAATTCTATATATTTGAGAATTTATTTATCAAAAATTTATGATATTTTTCCAATAACCCTTTCTTGTGATAATTAGAGGCAATTTTGAAACACTTTGAAAGCAGTTAGTTTTATGTAGAATAAAATACTATCCATACTACCATACTACAAAGTTTTTGGTTTTATTGTTCAAATATAAGTGAGGAGTTCTTTAACAAATTTTAATTTATTATTTAGTTAGAATAATTTTAATTTTTAAAAAACTAAACCTACATAGGTATGTATATGTGGCCAAGGGCGTGAAGAGGTTAAACTAGTTCAATATTTTTCTTAAATCCCGGGAACGGTCGTTTCTTTTTGGGGAACTAAATAAAAGTAAAAATTAACCTTTATTGCGAATTGAAGCCACATTGTTTTTATACAAAAAAGAACAATATTCGCAGTATGTGCAGAATTTAAGTGGCCTAACTATTTTGTCAAAACAAAGGTACAATTTAAAGGTGTTGAGTATGAAATCCGAAACAAGACCTAGGTTTTCACTAGGTCGAAGGAGGCCTTCAGAATTTTTTAACAAGATCAATTTTAAACTCATGAGAATTTTGCAAGCCGGTATAATTTTTAAGGCTTCTAGCCTCATAGGTCAGAATCTCACACACAATTTCAAAAAAAAGCTAAATAGGTGTTTTCCCGCAAATATATGGAAGATGCCGCGAAACACAAAAGTGAAATGAGGCGCACAGAAAAAAACACGCATTTCCTGCAATAAACGTGTTGCTTCGCCAACTGGGATTTATCAATTTATCTGCATAATTGTGTTTTCCCCGACGGAATATATGGCTGTCTAGCCGCGGTAATTATCGGTTGAGGTGACGAAAAATTCCCGCACGCCAAGTCTACATAAGTACATATGTAGCGGAGCAGCATAAAAACGGCAAATTTTATGCATAACGCACGGAGTTCGAGGTGCTCCCGGGAAGGAAAAGCGCTCCTTAAACTCGTAGATAATCCGCGAGACGAGGAGCCCCAGATTGCGCGAAACGCAGCTCGCACTCACGCACGCACGCAGGCTCCGCGTATCCAGGTCAAGTGACCATGTCCACTAATTAGCGGCTTTTACCCGGGGACACGTTTTAATTGCAATACCAAACATTATTGTTGCCAATTTGCCTCATTATATTGCTTTATTTCTTCCCCAGCCATAAACATCGAAAGCGAGATCTCGGCGATTTCTTGAGCCGAAATTTATCTTAATTATGGCGGGGCTTTCTGAATAAATCGCGACTCGCGTTTCGACGAAAGTGGTCTTTTATGAATTCGGGATGTTCGCATAGGCCTCTGTTTTATGTGAGAACCGAATTTCGAACTGCAATGAGGAAACCTTTATCGCTTTATTAATTAATTAAACCCCTCTCCTTCTGGACAAGACTTCCTTTCGTAACGGCCAAAATTTAAAAAAAACACGAAAAACCAAAAAAACCTTTTCCAACATCTTGTGAGCTGCGATTTTGCCCTACTCAAGCTCGACAAAGGCGCGGATCAGGCGAGCATTTTTCACAGCGTTAATTACTAAAAACTTCTTGATAAATCGCCTCACACCAAAGTACAATACAAAAGCCCTTTTTTGCGCTAAAATAAGAAGACAACGGGACAGTGGTGGACAATGAAAGGACTGCCGTCGCAAATTTTCACGGAGTCTGCAATTAGCTACCCTTTTTTATTCGATTTTTGCGGCCGGGCCCTGTACCCAGAGTGCATGCCGCCTTATTGAGGGCATCCATCCGCGTCGCGGTCGGCAATAATTTACCTGTCAAAACAAAAACTGCAGGCTGCCATTAAACAAAATCAAATTTTTCACCTCGTCATAAATTTTGGAGCTGATTTTCGCACTCGTGTACGTGGGCTCAGAGGTCCAAATTATGCCGCCAGTGGTCCCTCTAATTAATAATAATTAGAGGTGGCCCGGCACCACCACGCCGGCCCCGGGGCCGCAGCCCTATCCCGGCTCAGGGAAGAAAAATCACCGTCCATATGGAGCACTAATTGCGCATTGGCAGCTAATTTGGGCGAATTTTTCTTGCGGAGCTCACGCGGATGCATTTTTGCATCTCAGCAGCTCCTCGAGACTTTTTTATGTTTTTCTCGTGAAAATCAGAAGAAGTGACAACTTAATTCCGACGGAAGGAAGAGGCGTTGCAAAAGGCCTAAATTGAGGCTCTCAAGTATGTAGGGTTTTGGAAGAGACATTTTTCTTTACTCTCATATGTATAAAATTAAGTAGTTTTAATTGATTATGGGTAACGTAAAAAGTTCCTCATAATTAACTAGATATAATTAAGGTGATTATGCAATTTCACTGGTCATCCTACTTTACAAATAATAACTTAAATTCGTATATTTAAACTACAAATATGCACTGAGACAAGCTTACGATCATATTGAAAAAAGTGTAGATTGTATTCAAAAATCCCTTCATTACTAAAATATTTCTGTAAATTTCACAAAACTTTGCAATTACGTAAACTATTCTTATATTGAAGAATACTTTTCATCATGAAAATAGTTTTAGAAATTTTTATTTTTCAGTATGAAAATAATCCGTCAATAGGAATTAATGGAAAGTACGAATGAAAGGGATTTTGTGGATTTTACAAATTGCAGTTTTTGAATTAGAAAATTTCCTTTCCAATAATAAATTATCAAATAAAGAAATCCCACTTTGTTGCATTGAAAATTACTTTTAGGTTTGTAAAATGCATTCCTATGCTGTTTGTATATTATATATGTATATGTATGTATATCTTGAAAATAAAGCTGAACTGTATATACATTTTTTCAAGGTATTTAAGAATATACAAACAGCATAGGAATGTATTTTACAAATGAAATATATATTTTCAAAGTTAACCGTTGAATCTAACCAATTATGAAATAAAAAATCAGAATTTTGCACAAAACAATTTATTTAAGTATATTTAATTTACATTTTGCAAACTTAAAATAAATACAATAAGTACCTAAGTACACAATAGGAAGCGAAATAGCTTACGTACTAGGTTATTATTTTAATTACAAGAGAAGCAATGTGTTGAAATACACATATGTAAAATAAAAATGATATAGAATAAGGAATTGCAAAAACAGACAATATATACAATTGTATGTACGTTTGTTGGGTTTTTGCAGGAAATATTTTTTTCAATATGACAGCGATTTTTCTCTCAGTGTGAGAATATTTTACTACAATAAGTTTCGGTATGACTTTTCCAAAATATAAAAAGTGCATATCTAAATTTAAACACACATTGTATTAAAAAATTATTTACAAGGATTTCAAAAGGTATAAAACTGTGACTATGCTTATCAATAAAAAACAAAAATCAGTATCTTTTCAATAAAGAACGCTAAAAAGGTGCCCTAAGCTCCGTAACACCTTTTAAAAATTATTTTAAAAAATATGTTTTTTGAATGTTTTCCGCAAATAATAATATTAGGAAAAGCCATAATAATGGAGGCTGATATTGCCCGTCATAACTCTTTTAGCAAATCAGAACCTCGCATTAGAAACAGCTTCTGTGTTTAGTTTGGAAAGTCAAATAGTTCTTGATTTTTTAAGCATCGAATACCATAAGTTCTTCTTGTTTATACCTATATGTGCGTATATTTTCTTTTAAATCTTACAAATCTCAATAACCATACACAAGTAAATAACAATAAGAGTATATGTATATGTAATTAAATTAAAAAACATTTAAATCGATCCTTATTTTCAAATTGTTTATTTATTATGGTCATGACATTCTTCAGCGTTTGAAGTACAATATTTGACAGTTAAGAATTTCTTAAGTTATTTTTGACAGCTTTGATACATTAATTTTGCAAAATAAATTCTGTTCGATTATTATTACTTACATATTATTATACGTACATACATATATAGAGTAAAAAACTGCGTAAAAACCACATGAAGAAGACTTAAACCAGTTATGCTACCGAATCAACAGATTAGGAGAATACTGGCACCTGGATAAATATTTCTTTATTAATTTCTCCAATTTATCTTCACTTGCAGCTACGGATTTACCAGCAGGTTGAGTAAGCTGGAGCCTAGGGCGACAAATTTGGCCCAAAACTTTTCTTTTGTTTTACAGAAATAAAAAAAACATTATTATATGTATACACGGAGAAAACGAGTCTTGACGATTCAACAAGAATTACAATATTACTAAACGCTTTTTAAAATATACTTTTGTGATTATGAATTTTCAAAATATTCCAATAGCGTTTAAATATTACAATTTAAATTTAGAAATCTATACCCATTTGTTTTTGTTAATTATTACTATAATTTTTTCTCTGTGTACCTAAATGTTATTAGGTCCACTCACACTATTCAATCAAGGTGAAATATGTTTCACCACTTAAATATTTTATTGTACTACGTATTTGCGCAGTCGTATTCGAATTGCAGAGCAGGAACAAAATAAAT
Organism: Tolmerus cingulatus; assembly: GCA_959613345.1. Lineage (NCBI taxonomy): Eukaryota > Metazoa > Arthropoda > Insecta > Diptera > Asilidae > Tolmerus > Tolmerus cingulatus. Next base: position 20,013,070 of record OY390709.1, on the reverse strand, counting down.
AATTAATTAATTTTATATCATTGTACAGTATGGCAAGTAGATCAAATGTTTGCTCAAAGTTATCAACAGTTTACTCCACTTTGCATTCCATAAATTGGAAACTTCCCTTTGAATACATTTGTTCCAAAATTCTAATATTCTTATGTAATTCGAATGCGTTGCTATTACTTACGAACGTTATTTAGATATCAAATCATTCTTATGATATCATCTAGCAAATTACACTTATCAGATAAATTACCTTTGCTGTGTAAAACAATTTTATCATAGTAAACTCGCGTTTAGGAAGAAGTCGATCATGTTATTCTAATTGCTTTATATTATTTATATTTCAATCAGTGGGCGTAGCTCTGATTTTATGCAGTCTCCACAACTTTGCGAATTTGCTTTGTTTTTAAATTATATTGACGATTGCAATTTTAGGGAGTGGCAACTGATAAGTTCAGGTTGGCTAGTATTTGGTCAGATGACAGGTCATTCATTGTAATTGGTTGTTTTTTTAATATGCATAAGCAATATGTGTATGTTTTTGATTAGATCATGTAATATTTACACATACACAACCCCAAACCTTGTATCTACATTTGAAGTCAACTCCAATTAAAAATTGCCACAAATACTATTTAATTATCTTAAGTAAATAAGCTTTGAAGTGTTTGCTGTGTTTTGAATCTTTGTGTAATGAGTGCCCTGAAAAGTACAACGAAATAAGTTTATATTATTCACCCTCTTCAGTGATCCATCCTATTTTCAAAGTTATCTTACTATTATTAAACAAAATACAAAGGTTTACATTAAAACATTTTATTCAATTTATGGTGTTATTATAAAAATTATAATTGTAAATTATTTAATTTATTCTATTTGCTTTTCTGGCACCGCAGTGCATATGTACACTATATAAAGAAGTACCTAAATGAAATTAAATTATATATAAATGAGTTTTCTATGATTAAAACTATAGTAAAAGCGACTAACCACTTAATATAATAAAATCAGTTACTAAAATGTTTAAATTTCGAAAGCTTGTACTTCATAAATTGCCCGTTTTATAAAATGACGTCAGTTCTCGGTAGTCTGGCCCAAAAACACCTTCCAAATTATGCAAAGGAAAAAATTTGTCTTCGAAATTGAGGGTTTCAGGATCATAAAGCGACGGTGGACCCTTAGGTGATCGCGGAAAAAGAGTTGATAGTACCTGTTAATTTATAATTATATCATTTTATTCCGCGATTGTGTCCATCTCTACCATCTCAAAGATTTATAAAAGCAGTTTGTTCGTTGATCTCATTAAAAAAACAGGTACAGGTACCTTCTGATTTCGAGGTTATGGCTTTAACAATTATCACAATATTTCTGAAGCAACGTCTGGAATTGATCCAGACTGGTCGGGTTACCTCATAAAAGCGATGCAAATCACCGCACATCTCTCAACTGAATAAAAACCAACTTGCCGGGTTAGTTGGAAAACCCATTAAACGTTGGATTTCACCTGAACCCATCAAAAATCGCACAGACGAGCATTTCTCTCGGTTCAAACTGTCCCTAAGTATCGCTCGGAGGGACAGTGAAATCCAGCCGGATCGGGCTCTGGGTGCTCCGTAACGAGCCCCGGTTATGAGCCTCAATGTGGGCCCCGATTCTCACTCATCCCGAACCGATTGCTCATTTTGGAGGCCTCCTGGTTAAGTATGCACCGCGGCGGCGCGCACTTTCAGGTGAATTGCCCGTGCGCCATTTGATTCACTTGATCCGATTCGTTCCCCGTCATTACGGCGGTGCCCTCGAACCGAAAACAAGTCTAAAAAATTGAAATAAATGCTCCAATTGGACCGAAACCCAAGATTTCCTCCAATATCCGGACGTATCTGGGTTATTATTTAATAAACGATTTTCGTGAGGTAAACATAAAGCCGTGCGCGGCTGCGAAGACAGCCGGCAGCCGCGGACACGACGACGTCGACGATGACGACGAGCCATCGTCGTCTTGGGCATTTTGGGAAGAGGGCGGGGGAAGGGCCCGAAACTCAAAAGACGTTCAATTTTCGAGACAAACCGCCTCCGAAGAGGAGCATCAGTCCCAAAAACGGTCCAAGGCGGAAGCTGCTCGAATATATGCTAATTTGAGGGTCTCGGGCGAACTGCAGCAGCGCGCAAAGTGCAAGAATAATTGCCACCTGCGAAAATCACTCACAACGTGAGTGAGTTTCGAGCCAGTGGCCCCCGAAAGTGCTCCGCTTGGAGCACCCGCGGGCCCGATCGCGGCGCTGCGCCGCCAACTGCAGCCGCTTTGGAGCACACAATGGGGCACTCCAAGGCTGCTTTGTTTCTTTCCCCAGAATCATTTATCTTGCAGTTGTCCCAAGACAATGAGCCTTGCTCTTATCAAAATTCGTCTCGATTCATTGAGTCTTCGTGTTTTTGCGCGCGACGGTTATTTATTTGGGTCCAGGCCTAGATGCTGCAGGCGGGGGCGGAAACGGTCGTACAGTGGTGATTGGATCCGCCTGGAACCGCCAGATCTTTCATCGTTTTTGGACCTAAAGAGGCTCCCCGGAGCACACCCAAAAACTGCGACCACCACCGGACAGCAGCCGAAGAAAATGCCGATCCGGAAGGTTTCTAAGTTTTACTGATAGAAAACGTTTTCACGGTCCCCTGCCTTAAGAGATTCTTGTGAAAATTACCTGTGGGTGATTTAGATCGGGCTGGGCATTTTTAATTTATGACAGTCGCAATTTGACTCCGAGGTGACTGGACTGCGACTGCCCCGCCCGGGGGGAGGGGGCCGATAAAGGCTCCAACAAACAAAATGCCCGGTGGAAAGCACTTAGCCGCCGAATGACCATGAAAGTTGCTCAACTTGCCACTTCGGAGTGTGTTTATCTCTGGGGCGTTAACTTACTCCGTTTTCTTTGTTTTGACTGCTTTGGCTCGAGTGGAGCCCAGGCTTAATGTAAATCGTTCGGAGCTGTTGGGAAACAATACAGCCCAACTTCGAGGAGTATCTGCATGTAATCTACGTCTCACAGAAGGTCTAAGAAGAAATATTAGCGACATATAAGTTTTGAAATCATATCAATACACTTCATTAGCTGTACGCTTATTCATATTTAGCCATTCACATTTTAACGATTTCTTTAGTTAAATCTTTACATACAAACAGTACCTGAAGATGATTTTTTTAAAGAATAACGAAACTGAAATTCCATCCATGTTACCTTAACAAAAATAACTTACATTCCAAAGTTATTCATTCTCACTCCACTTTAGTATGGATTGTTTAAGTCATTTAGTAGAAATATGGAACTATAGGAGTTGAATACCTAAATTTTTCAAAAATATATTTCATTTTAACTATTCTAAGATAATAGAGCAGCGAAAGGTAGTAGTTTCTCTAGAAGCAGTTTCTTCGAAAGTTAAACTTTTTTCCTTTGAATTTAAGAAAAGGATTTTGTACAAACCTTAAAGTTTAATATCTTGAACATTTATAAAGAAGTGCCAAATAATATGATTTCGTTTATTACATTTTGTGTTAGCAAATCAATTATGAGAAATATCTCTACAAAATTTCATAAAGATCAGAGCGTTAAGTAAAAGTAATAAGTTTATAACCCGTGCTGAATGTGTGCAGCGAATTGAAAACAAACCCAAAAAGGCGACGACGGAACATTGATTACACGATTATATGTATATTAAATTATTATAAAAAAGGCCAACTGTTCATGCTAATTCAATTTAAACTAAATTAATTAAGCAAAGCATCTCGAGCACTGCAACTCTTTTGGCAATGTAGATAAGAGTTTTTGGGAAGATATGGGGTCTAAAATCCGCTGCATTTTATATCTAATTACTGTGTTCGTTGCTAATGTTATGAAGATGAAAGACTGCAATTCTCAATCCTTATATGCAGTGGCGGCTCGTGGTATTCTAAACAGAGGAGGCAGAAAATTCCATAATCTAATTTGTGGCCCCACCGCTGGCCAAAAATAGTGACAATCACCTTTGCTACCCTTATCGCCTTTACACTACATTATATAAACATATATATTTAAAAAAAAAAAAAAAAAAAGCTAATAAGAATTCAAATTTTATGCGGTATTGCATATATTCTATACATACATAGATATATTTATAGCTATTTGTAAATAAAATCTACTCTACATTCCTTAATGGTCGCAAAATTATTTATAATATTGTAATACCAAAGCGGGTCTTTTTCCAGTTCCTTTACCAACGTTTTTTCTATGCTCAGAAGAGCCAAATCCGATAGCCGATTTTGATCCATTATATTTGTTCTATAATCTTTAATTCTTTCCAAAGCAGAAAATCTCCTTTCTGTACTAACTGATGTAGCAGGGATTGTTCATATTAGTTCAAATAATTTTGTTAACTCCGGCATAACGTCAGCAATATTATTCTCGATTAAATTATTTAACAAAGATGACACTGCATCCCTATCATTCTACAAAGTTTCTTTACTATAAAACACAATTAATTCACTTTTAAGTTTAACAGAGTCGAAATTCGTTATTTTTTCAACTAATGTCATTATATAGATATGTACTACTAAAAATTTTGAAACAGAAAATTTGAGAACTTTCCATGAATGCGAAAAATGCACTTCATACTCATCAAGCTTATGTTATGGTTAAGTATACCTCGAAGGGCCCGGCTAAGCACCTCCGCCCGACGGTATGCGGCTGCGGGAGCTGGCAGGCTAGCATTTGCGGTAGTGTGGGGGGGTTTGCCGAAAACCGCTTTCAGCCGTCGGGGCGGCAACCACCAAACGAAGAAAATTCTCCCGCGACAGGACCGACTATAAAATCGCGTTGGGGTTGGAAGGGGTCAGTGCGGGCAGACCCCTGCAACTGCCCGTGAGTGACTTGTAAGAATGGGGGGGGGTTCGGTTCGCGATGAACCCCCCCTTGGCCTGTTCCCCATCCGCCCGATGACCTCTCCTTGGCCAAAACAAAACTGGAGAGGTCCCTATGTTATTCGCACATGTCTCCTTCCTTCACCCCATCCTGGGGCTCATTCCTGCAATTCGAAAAGCCACAACGATGTGGGCCGACATGACGGGAAGAGGGGGGGAAAAGAAAACGGGGAGCAAGCGAGTCCAAAATAGAATTAATCAATTACACATACCTTGTATTAATCAGCGTTACTTAAACAATTTTAACCCTAACCTGCATAAGATAAGGACGAAGAGAAGACGAAGAAAGCTCGTTGGGCGCCTCGATTGATGACGGTGTCCGCGGTGCTGTTTCCCTCGGAGAGGCGATGGGGGCGAAGAATTCCCGCGGTGAAGCGATGTGATGGAGAGGGCGGAGGCACCCTGCCTCTTCATGTGGCCCCGTCGTGGTGCCTTCCGCCGATGATCCACGGCAACCCGGTCGATTACTTTTTTTTGTGTTTCTCCTCCCTTTTTTTTTTTTTTTTTTTTTTTTTTTTTTTTTTTTTTTTTTTTTTTTTGTTGGTTCTCTTTTTTTGTTTTTTTGTTTTTTTGTTTTTTTGTTTTTTTGTTTCCCTTTTTTTTTTTTTTTTTTTTTTTTTTTTTTTTTTTTTTTTTTTTTTTATTTATTTACACAAGATTTACAAGAGAATCCAGAACAATTTTGTTTTTCAAAAGCAGTAATTCCAAGCATGGTGGAAAGGTAAATCAAAACGACTCGAAGACAATGGTTTATAAAGTCGTAGGTATTCACTATTTTTAAACCCGAAAACATATGAAATAGAGAACGTTTACCAGAGTTTCGTATTATTTGTTTCCCCTCTTTTTTTCTTTTTCCTTTTTTAGGCGTTCATAATTACAAATCGATTTGAAACAGAGTATTATATGAAGCAAAATAACAATTACACTTCCAAAGCACTACAAATTGACAAACTAAATTCCACCCTTTTCCTTGTTACTTCTAAAATAGTTTACATTCTTTTTGTGATTTTTATAATTCACGCTCAACAAACCGTTCCATTACAAAATAAAAAAAAATCTTAAGTGTTCAAAGTCTCAAAACAATTTATTTTATCTCCTAGGAGGCAATTGTTCACTCTTTCACGTTATTTTCACACAAAAACTCTTTCATGTGTAAACGCGGGAACATTTTCCCATTGAGTTAGGTCAAAATTAATCACAAATAAATTGTTCCTCATCTTCTTATGATTTAATTGGATTGAATATTTATTTAATTTTTTTTGCGATTTTTAATTTGGTTTGATTATTTATTTAATTTTTGTGATTTTAATTTAGTCTGATTAGTTATTTAATTTTTGTGATTTTAACTTAGTCTGAATATTTATTTAATTCTTCAAAAAAAAAAAAAAAAAAAACTTTCCACTCTTTTAACTTTTCGTGAGCACTTATCACTCCAGAGGTGAGCTTCCCGTTCTCGATCTATCACTTTCCACCACCTTCGCCGTTCGCTGCTGGATCTCAAGTCCCGAGTCCAGTCGAGCCCACGCGCCGCCTGGCTTCCCTTTTTCGAGGTCCCGTTGCAACCCACTCACACATCGGCCCGCGCAGCCAATCGCTGGCGATCAGCCGATATGCGAGTCGGTTGCAACGGTTCCTCGCACCGCTGCTCGAGTTGCTGCGCGCTCGGCCTGGAACATTTGGGTGCACTTTGAATGCGCGGCGGCCACAACTCGAGAATAATTTCAGCAAAAAATCCTCGAATTGTGGTCTCCGAGCACTCCAGCTCGCCCGATGCCACAGGCCGAGCCCGTTACAGCTGTGCAATGCCCTTGAACGCCTTGAACTGTGGCGGTGCCCGGGGCTCGGTCGCAGGGCTCGCGCCGGAGATTTTTATGGCCTGGGCTTGGCCTTGAGTTGCGACCGACGGCAAATTGCTCTTTATGCCCTGACCATAACAGCACAGGTCCGTTGGACCAGACTCTGAGGACAACGGAGCTGAGAAAAGGTCAGGATTCGTTAAGGGTGCCCAACATGTGGCTTGACCCGCGACCCGAGTATAGCTCGCAACTGAGCTAGCCGAAACTCTGGGGTGAAACGCCCATGAAATTATAGGACCGGAGAACAACAATAAAACTACAAGGGTGGCTGTAAACCAACCCCCGCGGTCATCCCAGTCCCAGGATGAACTTCCGCATCACGGATCCGCGTTCCTCCGGACGCCAACGGCGGGGCGCTGCTGTTCACGGGAGTCCGGAGGTGGGGGTTGTTGTGAAATTTTAAAAAAAATGAAGCTTAATTTACGGGAAGGGAATCCCCTGTCAGATCCCTTGACGTGCAGTCTTTCACTAAGGATGGGGAGGTTGGAGTACAGGAGCTCCAAGTAGAATACCTGGTTAAACGATAGGGTTGTGAAGAAATGGGAAAGGTAGAAATGGGAGTTGGAACGGGGAGAAGGAAAATTCTAGCAAGGGGGTGTACTGGGTGATTCTGGCGGGTTACCGCTGGAAAGAAAAACGCTGTGTGACTGAAGTGAGCTCCCGGATTCGCCTGGGAAAGAGATATGGATCTGTCGATTTGAGATGAAGATGAGATTATGGAATTTAAACATAACAGTAATAATTTTGGCCTAAAAGATTCAAATAGCTACTACCAAAGAAATAATCATCGCCACGTGATGGGATAAAAAACAATTGTTGAATTTAGATTATTTTTTATAAGAAGGGATGACGTTGTACTCGTCATATCTTGGGGGGGGTGTGTGATCAAATTAAGGAGAAAGTGCTGTGAGGGAGAAATTAATTTTTATGCGGAATAGTTGGGAGAAGCCCAGCGACACCGAAAGGGAGAAGAAGGTAGCCTTGCGGGGAAGGGAGCCATGCCGGCCCGCCCCCCAGGGGGTCAGGCCAGGACGACGACCAGCGAAATCTCCCGGACAGGTGGTTGGCTCTTTCACCAGCCAGCCCCTGTAATTCCAGGGAGCACCCTGGTAGTCTCCGGAGCTCTGATCCCGTGAGGGTGGGCAGGCGGGGCCCCTCCCTACCTGTTTCCATCGAGGGTGAGGGAGACCCGAGACCTCGAGACGGCTGGCTGGCTGACGAAGCCAACTGCCGTATTCTCGAGAGGCCTCAAGCCAACTCCAACCCCGAAGGTTGCAGGCAGGGCCTCTTGGCTGAAAAGAAAAGGGGGGCGTAAAACTGATAAAATTTTGAAGGAAGGTGCTGGATGGGATGAGGTGAGGGATCAGGGACTCTAACTAGGAAAGGGGGTGGGAAGTGAAAAGGGTGTGTCCACCGCATTATCAAACAGAAGCGGCTCTACGACAACCCTGATGCCAGTTAAGCTGGTCGGATGCCTTATTAGGGCTACCGAATTTTGATGAGTGTTTAGGGTAATTGACTGATAAAGAAACTAAGGTATCCGACCATAGTAGTGTAATCTACTTAATTAATGAATCTCTGAACCTTGAATTTTATATAAAGAAATTGAAAACCAAATGTCCGTTGATCTCATCTTCACCTCTTGATGTCCTTGGCGTGGAATGTGCCGATCAGTCTTCCTTGAAGATCCTCCAACTCGTAAAGAGCGTTGCCCTTTCGAGCCCTTACTCTACACTTTAAGAATTTTCGCCCAAGTTTCGCATTAATTTGCTTCTCGAAATTACTTTGCTGGAAATTTCGTCGATATACTTCTTCACCTACTTTGAAGTCTACATGTTTTGTTCTCAGATTGTAGGTTTTTGCACCTTGATCGAAAGCCTTTTTGAGATTCTCCTGAGCTTTCGCTCGAATAAGCTTAAGCTTGTCGGAAGTGTCAATGTTTAAGGGTTCGTCAATTCCCTGAAGGCGGCGCAACAACTCGTAGCTGGAAGCATGCGTAATCATATGGAGTCCGAACAACAATCGATAAGGGGGGAAACCTGTTGCCTGGTGGATCGAGCTCCGAAGTGAGCTGGCGATACTACTTAGCTTCTCATCCCACTTCTGATGTTCGTCCTTGATATAAGCACGAATGCCGGTTAAAATTGACCTATTTACTCGCTCCGAAGCGTTGGCTTGGGGAGAGTAAAGGGCCGTACGCATATGTTTGACTCCATAACGTTCCAGAAGTTTAGCGAGTTGTGCCGAACGAAATTGAGTACCGTTGTCAGTAACTATTGTTTCGGGAACCCCAAACATATGGAAAATTTCTTCTTCGACGAAAGTACATATCTGAGACGTCGTAGCTTTACGTAAAGGCTTTAAAAGGGGGAATTTCGAAAGATGGTCTAAGGCTATCAAAATGCAGCCATGTCCCGATTTAGTGCGAGGATACGGGCCGAGGAGGTCGATGTAAATTCTTTGCCACGGTCTTTCGGCTATAGGTTGTGTTTGAATCGGTGGTCGGAGCGTGGTGTTCGGGGCTTTGGTTTCCTTACAAGTGTCACATGATAGAACATAAGATCTAACGTCGGCTGCCATGCGTGGCCAATAGAAATATCGACGGACTCGCTCAAGAGTTTTGCCAACACCACCGTGTGAAGATAGTGGAGGGTCATGAGCGCGAGAAATAATGCTCGTGACTAGGCCGGGAGGAATCCAAAGCTTCCACGCTTCGTTTTCTTGCACTGGGTCACCCGAACGTGGGACAGTACGCACGTAAATGAAGCCGTCACGAACCATCAGATCCGGGAATTTGGCCCTGTTTTCTTCGGCTTGTCGTCCCAGCTCTACATACTCCGCCGAAGCGAAGTGTGGAGAGCTGAGATCGACCTCAGGCCCGAAGTCTTCCGGAGCTGACAGAGCGTCGCACTCCACCCGTGATAGCGCGTCCGGCACCACGTTCAAGCTCCCCTTTCGGTGCTCGATAGCGAAATCAAAGCGTTGAAGCTTCAGACTCCATCTCGCCAGTCTGCCACTTAGGTCTTTCTGTGACATAAGCCACTTCAAACTCGCATGGTCCGTAATAATCTTAAAAGGCATTAGTTCGACGTATGGGCGAAATTTCTGGACACTTATAATCGCCGCCAAACACTCCAGTTCTGTCACCGAATAATTTCTTTGGGCTGAATTCAATTTCTGCGACACGTAGGCAATCGGTCGCTCATTTCTTTCGTTGTCCACCTGCAGTAACACTCCACCTACACCCTGGGTGCTCGCGTCGCACTGAATGACAAACGGTCTGGAGAAGTCGGGGGTAACTAAAACGGGAGCAGAGGTCAAGAGTTGCTTAAGTTTTTCGAACGCGACTTGGGCTTCTTCAGACCAGGAGAATTTACTGGCTTTCTTTAACGTATCGGTGATTGGGCCCGAAAGGTCTGCGAAGTTGGGAATAAATCTGCGATACCACCCTGCCATTCCCATGAAGCGACGTACTTGTTTCATGGTTTTGGGTACCGGGTAGTCCACAATTGCAGAAATCTTATCGGGGTCCATACGCATACCATTTTCTCCAATGATAAAGCCAAGGTATTTGGTTTCTCTTAAGCAAAACTTACTCTTCTCCACGTTGATAGTCAGTCCCGCCCTCTTCAGACAGTCCGCCACCCGGGCGAGAAGAGCCAGGTGTGAGTCAAAGTCTTGTGATAAAATTAATAGATCGTCAAGGTACACCAATACATTGTCTCGGAGATCGTAAGGAATTGCTTTATCCATCAACCGGCACATGGTCTGTGGCGCGTTGCAAAGCCCGAATGGCATCACTGTGTAGTGATAGAGGGGATGACCAGGCACTGTAAATGCGGTCTTTTCCTTGGAGCTCTGCTCTAGAGGGATCTGCCAAAAGGCGTCCTTTAGGTCCAGACTGGTAATGTATTTTGCCGGCGGAAGGCGACTCAGGATGCCATCTATCTGCGGAAGCGGATAGGCATCCTTTTTAGTGACGGAGTTCACCTTCCGGGCGTCAAAACACAGTCGGACCTTGCCTGGCTTCCGTACCAAAACAACGGGAGAGCTCCAAGGACTCTGGCTCTCCTCTATCACCCCAAGCGAGAGCATTCGGCTCAGCTCCGCGTCCATAAGTTTTTGCACGGCCGGAGAAACTGGATAAAACCTCTGTTTGATCGGTGTAGCATTTCCAACGTCTATTGCATGTTCAAGTAAGTGAGTTTTCCCCAAGCCCAAGTTTGCGTAGGATGGAAATAGCGCTTTGGTTCGTTCTAGACGTGATTGGAGATCAGAAGATAATACGTGTGCTGCCGGGTTGGGCTTCGTTGCGATCGGTGTGTCCAACGAAGAGACTAGACCGAGAATGTCCGGAGCCAACCCGAAAGTCCTCCAAAAATCTATTCCTAGATATAGGTCCTGGGTGAGTCCAGGTACGACGTAAAGACGTAAAATTTTGGTCTCACCCCTGAAGGAAACTTCCAGGTCGGCGTGGCCGTGCACCTCCGGTCTAGCTCCGTTGGCCACCTCGATCGCAGAACGGTACTTGTATTTGGCCCACTTAACTCCTGCCTCCTGCAGCAAACTCTCAGAACCTTTTCCCAAAATACTAATACTAGCGCCGCTATCTAGCAAACCTGTGATGTTCTGCCCTAGGATTCTTACTGCGGCGTAGGGCCGTACATCTTTAGGAACCGAGACGAAAGCTGTTGATAATTTACGATAGGTATCTCTGACGCGTCTCCAGAACGCACGCCAACGTAGTGTAGATCGACGGGGCTTGGGAGATTTAAAGAATGAAGTTCCACCCTGACCCTTGGGATATTCAACAGCCGAAGCAAAAATTCTTTCACGAGCCTTTTGATACTCTTTAAGCCTGAGATGATAAGGTTTAATGGGAAAGAGAACCGGTGTTTGAGGATTTTCTGGTCTCTGCAGTATAGAAATTTTTTTGCTCGGAGGTTGCTCTGGCTGTGGCAAGGAATTATCAAATTCAGGGGGGTTTTCCGACTCACTTATTAAATCTTGGTTTGCAAACTTTGATTGAGCTGATGTAGACGATGTAACAATTGAAGTGTGACTGTGTAGCGAGGGAGATGAAGATAAGAAGGTGGACAACTCGGGTAAGTCTTGGCAAAGTTGGGACGTGGTTATGTCTGGGGGCGGAAAGGGGTGGCCATTGCCTCGCCTGTCGTGATTGCAGGCGGTCGTTGTGGCCGGGGGCTGGTGTTGTTGCTCCCGACCCGCCGCTGGTTTTTTGATAGGCAGTTTGGGCAGCGAGGTTTAACGACCCCTTTTCGCCCACAGCCATAACAGAAAAATCCTGTGGGCTCCGTTGGGCAATCCTGATAGTAATGCCCACTTTGATCACAATTCCAGCATTTGATAGCTGAAGAAGAGAACTTGGTAAGGGCTTCGACCGGTTCAAGGTTTTCAGGCTCGGGCAACGCTCTCTCCAGATCTCCGAAGGCAAAAGTTTCTTCGACTCTTCCGGCACGGTGTGCGGTCGACAGCAGCGTACTCCTCGTTCGCTGTCGAGTCACCTGGACCTCGGTCACCAGGTCACGCAAATGCGCGATTGAGTATATTCGGTGAAGGCAAATATGCTCTTGTATGTATGGAAGCAGATTTGCTCTCAACATCTCCACAAACTCAATCTCTTGCATTGGTACGGACAATCTATTTCGTAGTGAGACGAGATCCAGGTAATACGAGGTGAACGATTCATTGGGCTGCTGTCGCCTGCTCAGCATTTGCCGCTTCAAGTCGATATCCCTTGAGCGCTCTCCCCAGTCGGCTCTAAGGGCTGTTTTGAGGTCTTGCCAGGTTAAATTTTGGTAACTTCGGCGAACTGTCCAGTACCAGTTTCCCACCGAATCCCCGAGCAAAAGGTGAAAATTACTAATCAAATGATCAAAACGCCCCCGAAGAGTGTCACGTGTGAGACTTTCCACACGAAAAATGAACTCTTCTAAATGTAGTTTAGAATTATCTCCGTCATATTGGATCTTCCAGTGACGAAGGGGCGTACTGGGCCATTGCTCGTTTAGGGGTTGCTGTCTGGACCGGTGGGGGTACTGAACCCGAGGCGAAGGCTCAGGTACATAATCAGGTATTGGCCGTCCAAAGTTTGGAGGCGCGGAAACAGGACTCGTTTCGAAATTTGGTTGTCTAGTGACCCGCGGGGGACGTGGCGGCTGTTCAGGTGGGAAGGCTGTCGAGACTTGATTTATTGGTGTTTCCATTTCAGCTAACCTATTTTGTTTCTCCCGTTCGATGCGTTCTACTTCGGTACGGACTAGGTCCGCTACACGAAAACGAAGACTCGTATCCAGTGTCTCTCGGAGAATTGATTTTTCCATATTCGCCGCCTCGAAGTCCGCGCCCGCTTGTTCCGTTTCCAACGGTCTTTCGGTTGATATTTCGCGATCACGACTTGGCCTGACTGTCGCCGGCGTTTCGACTGTTTCGCGCGCCGTTTGACGAGTGTTATATTTTTTTCCGATCGCGCCCTGATTCGACTCCGCCATTTTACCACGAAAATCCCGAAAGAAAAAATGTCAGATCAACACGAGAATAAGAAAGATGAGGAAAGAAAAAAAAACTTAAAATGAATTAGTTATGAAAGAGTGAAAATCACTGGAAATCCCTAAATACAGTTCCCTTACAACCTTACCAGAAGTTTTACAATTTAATGATAGCTCTTAAGTAAACTAACAATGGCAAATTAGCTAATAGAAAATATTCGGGCTTAACCCGCAAGCAAATTAACAATGGCAAATTAACTAATAGAAAATATTCGGGCTTAACCCATAAGCAAATTCGAAATTATATATATATATATACGAAGTATGACTCGCTGCTCCTCGTTTTCTTCCTCCCACCATCAACTGATGTTTCAAAAATATTAATTTTGGACCATGAAACGAACCACCGAAGGGGAAGGAAGGAGCGAAGATTCAAAAGAAGAAAATTATTTTATTTTGATCATTACATTCTTCCAAGTCATCCACGAGCTACTGAGCATCCGGCCCGCGAAAGGAAATTGTGAGGGAAGAAGACCTTCCCGGCTTCATCCGTGGGGGCTGCGAGGCAGAGGACGACAGCGGTATCCTCCCGGTCAGGTAGCTGGCTGTAGTAGCCAACTCCTGCTACTCCAGGGAGGACCACTGCCGTCTCGGCCACGCAGATCCCACGGGCTCAACCGGGAAGACTTCCCACCACCAGCTTCTCCCGAGGATGGGGCGCACCCCGAGCCCTCGAGACGGCTGGCTGGCTGACGAAGCCAACTGCCGTATTCTCAAGAGGGCCGGGATGCGTCCCAGCCACGGGAGTCACCAACGGTGCCTCGAAAGGAAATGAAGACAGGTAAGTAGAAATAAGGGGAAGCCTTACGCTTCAAAGGGAAGGGAAAGGAGGCCCCCCGTTGGGCGCCATTTATTTGTTATGGTTAAGTATACCTCGAAGGGCCCGGCTAAGCACCTCCGCCCGACGGTATGCGGCTGCGGGAGCTGGCAGGCTAGCATTTGCGGTAGTGTGGGGGGGTTTGCCGAAAACCGCTTTCAGCCGTCGGGGCGGCAACCACCAAACGAAGAAAATTCTCCCGCGACAGGACCGACTATAAAATCGCGTTGGGGTTGGAAGGGGTCAGTGCGGGCAGACCCCTGCAACTGCCCGTGAGTGACTTGTAAGAATGGGGGGGGGTTCGGTTCGCGATGAACCCCCCCTTGGCCTGTTCCCCATCCGCCCGATGACCTCTCCTTGGCCAAAACAAAACTGGAGAGGTCCCTATGTTATTCGCACATGTCTCCTTCCTTCACCCCATCCTGGGGCTCATTCCTGCAATTCGAAAAGCCACAACGATGTGGGCCGACATGACGGGAAGAGGGGGGGAAAAGAAAACGGGGAGCAAGCGAGTCCAAAATAGAATTAATCAATTACACATACCTTGTATTAATCAGCGTTACTTAAACAATTTTAACCCTAACCTGCATAAGATAAGGACGAAGAGAAGACGAAGAAAGCTCGTTGGGCGCCTCGATTGATGACGGTGTCCGCGGTGCTGTTTCCCTCGGAGAGGCGATGGGGGCGAAGAATTCCCGCGGTGAAGCGATGTGATGGAGAGGGCGGAGGCACCCTGCCTCTTCATGTGGCCCCGTCGTGGTGCCTTCCGCCGATGATCCACGGCAACCCGGTCGATTACTTTTTTTTGTGTTTCTCCTCCCTTTTTTTTTTTTTTTTTTTTTTTTTTTTTTTTTTTTTTTTGTTGGTTCTCTTTTTTTGTTTTTTTGTTTTTTTGTTTTTTTGTTTTTTTGTTTCCTTTTTTTTTTTTTTTTTTTTTTTTTTTTTTTTTTTTTTTTTTTTTTTTTTTTTTTATTTATTTACACAAGATTTACAAGAGAATCCAGAACAATTTTGTTTTTCAAAAGCAGTAATTCCAAGCATGGTGGAAAGGTAAATCAAAACGACTCGAAGACAATGGTTTATAAAGTCGTAGGTATTCACTATTTTTAAACCCGAAAACATATGAAATAGAGAACGTTTACCAGAGTTTCGTATTATTTGTTTCCCCTCTTTTTTTCTTTTTCCTTTTTTAGGCGTTCATAATTACAAATCGATTTGAAACAGAGTATTATATGAAGCAAAATAACAATTACACTTCCAAAGCACTACAAATTGACAAACTAAATTCCACCCTTTTCCTTGTTACTTCTAAAATAGTTTACATTCTTTTTGTGATTTTTATAATTCACGCTCAACAAACCGTTCCATTACAAAATAAAAAAAAATCTTAAGTGTTCAAAGTCTCAAAACAATTTATTTTATCTCCTAGGAGGCAATTGTTCACTCTTTCACGTTATTT
The DNA here is from genome assembly GCA_959613345.1 of Tolmerus cingulatus. Lineage (NCBI taxonomy): Eukaryota > Metazoa > Arthropoda > Insecta > Diptera > Asilidae > Tolmerus > Tolmerus cingulatus. The sequence goes on along the minus strand of OY390709.1, from coordinate 19,997,433 downwards.
TCACACAAAAACTCTTTCATGTGTAAACGCGGGAACATTTTCCCATTGAGTTAGGTCAAAATTAATCACAAATAAATTGTTCCTCATCTTCTTATGATTTAATTGGATTGAATATTTATTTAATTTTTTTTGCGATTTTTAATTTGGTTTGATTATTTATTTAATTTTTGTGATTTTAATTTAGTCTGATTAGTTATTTAATTTTTGTGATTTTAACTTAGTCTGAATATTTATTTAATTCTTCAAAAAAAAAAAAAAAAAAAACTTTCCACTCTTTTAACTTTTCGTGAGCACTTATCACTCCAGAGGTGAGCTTCCCGTTCTCGATCTATCACTTTCCACCACCTTCGCCGTTCGCTGCTGGATCTCAAGTCCCGAGTCCAGTCGAGCCCACGCGCCGCCTGGCTTCCCTTTTTCGAGGTCCCGTTGCAACCCACTCACACATCGGCCCGCGCAGCCAATCGCTGGCGATCAGCCGATATGCGAGTCGGTTGCAACGGTTCCTCGCACCGCTGCTCGAGTTGCTGCGCGCTCGGCCTGGAACATTTGGGTGCACTTTGAATGCGCGGCGGCCACAACTCGAGAATAATTTCAGCAAAAAATCCTCGAATTGTGGTCTCCGAGCACTCCAGCTCGCCCGATGCCACAGGCCGAGCCCGTTACAGCTGTGCAATGCCCTTGAACGCCTTGAACTGTGGCGGTGCCCGGGGCTCGGTCGCAGGGCTCGCGCCGGAGATTTTTATGGCCTGGGCTTGGCCTTGAGTTGCGACCGACGGCAAATTGCTCTTTATGCCCTGACCATAACACTTAACACGTAAGTTTATGCAGATTCGCTTTTAAACGACCAAAGCTCAATCTCAAAACTTTTGCTCAGATGAGGCTAGCCTCCGGGCACGCACACGCAGAAGTCTCAGGCCCTGTAGTTTTCTGCTCAGATAGACACACACAACCACAACTTATTGCATCTCCATGACTTTTGTGCTTAAAACCTCCTTGAGGCAATCGGCGCACTCCTCCTCCTCTGGCACGCACACACAGAAAGCAAAGCTGATTTGACGCGGAGAAAAGAGCTTGCGCAAAGGGAACTTTCTGTTGGATTTGACTTAGTAGAGCTCAAGCTCTTTTTTTCGCATGGAGTGGGTTCTAGAGGCTAGCCTCACGTTGATTTCATGCGAAACTTTCATGGCACAGGGCAAGGCGAAAATTACAAATGTTGCCATAGGATACAAGGAATTTCTTTGATATTTCAACAACTTTACTTACAACAATAGTTCTTTAAAAAATTGTGTTAACGTTTTTTCTTTAATTTACAATTTAAGTACTTAAGAACATTTAAAAATTGATAGAGGAGGCACTGCCTCCCCTGCCTCCTCTGACGAGCCGCCACTGCTTATATGATGTTCTTATTTATCAGGGTACCTAACCAAAAAATTTGGTCAAAGTAGGGGACGAGTGCAATAGTCTATTACTTAAACGCTCAAGGTTCTGCCCTCCCTCTAACTTACAATAATAATAATAACTAATTAAACCTATTTCAAAAAGCTGTGAATTAAAGTAAAAACACCTAATCTTCTTTATTACCTTAATAACTACTAATTATTCAATATTTGAAATTAAACTTACGCCAACTAAACTCTAATACAAAATTCGAAATTTGAAAACAAAATGGAAACCGGCAGCACAGCTTTTTAACTCCAAACAAAATGCAGTTTGATCTAAAATCAAAAACGGTAGAATGTTTAGTACATGTCTGTATGGCTACCGGTATTCAACCACCGTAATTCGTGCTTAAAAAATCAGTTATGCCCCTTATGGATGTGTGTATATACAAATGAGATCCTTATCCATCCGAACGAATCGTCCAGAAATATCAGGATTTAGGACTCTGACGGAGACGACTTAGAAGGTAAGTTATTGATTTTCATCGATTTGTTATATTTATGCCTTTAAGATTGTACCTGCAGCCACAGTGCAATTACTTTCATCTTGTCTCGTGATATACTTTCCTTGTTATCTGTGTTTGTGGCTCCCTGCTGTTTGTTTACATTTACAACTTTAAAAGTGATTATCTTGAAAGTACGTTTTTTTCAAAAGTATACTATGCCCGAAGTTATGATAAGTCAAATCGATTAATGCAATTGATTACAATTGTTGTGATTGTTTATTTTGACAAAAGGAAGAACCTGAAGAAAGGATTTGTATTTTCGTTGAAAACTGTTCTATAATATGGCATTATTGTAAAAAAAAAAATTAAATTTAAACACTACAAAAAATGGCATTTTCGCTATAAATAAAATATTTTGAAAATTAAAATTTTAACAGAACAAAGAAAATGAGTAGTAATCGTGACAAATTTAAACGATGCCGAAAAAAGACAATAGAAAATGTTTACTAGTTGGGACTGTATAGGTATTAGTGCATTGTAACTCTTTAATCAAATACGAATCAACTTCGAAACCCGTTTTTAAATCACATGACAAACGTTTGCGAAAATCTTACAGTTTATGCACCTATCACTGGGTATTTATTTACTAATTGGTTATGGCTAAATTTTACCATATAATAATTGATATATTTTTACATTGATCGTATTAAAAGAAACCAAGAATCCTTAATGATTTATTTTTCCATAAACTCTTAACTATTTCATTTTTTGTTTTTATGTAATAGCTTTTTGTAAGATTGAAAACAAGAGATAGATAAAAGTGAATACCAAAAATGCAATGGCATTGTATCCCCAATCTCTATAGAGCTGCATGTATAAGTGATAAATAATGCGATAATAATGATAGTTAAGTGGATATTAAGTTAAAGTTGGTAGTTTTACAATGTGGAACATTAGAAAAATTTTTCACACATATCCAAAAGAAAATGTCGTTCTCTTGAGAAAAAGATAAACACCGGAAGGGAGATAAAACTGTGAAATTCTTTACACCCACCTTGAAATCAAAGCCTAAGATGAACTCTTCTAAAGAAATCTTCGCAAGCGAAATTCGCCAGGTACAGAACCCCCTCTATACCTCAAGGACATGAATAAATTTTGTTGGCATCGTAACCCAGCCTCCAACGCAGTGGTACTCACCTATTTTGAAGTGCCTGCAGCCATCCATCAGCCGAAGAACGCAAAACCGATCGGGGAACGTGCGCCTATCGCCCGGAAAAATATGCACCGAACCTCGGGCACCAGGTGAGACAGGTTCAGGTAAATGTCAATGCACCAGGCGACAGGCGAATCGGCTAATTGCGCTCGCGGATGAATTACCCATCCGCCAACGCGTAAACTTCTGAATGAATTCGATGCGGCATCTAGCGCACGGGGTTTCTACAACGCACTTGGACGACGCGCTGGAGTATAAAAGATGTCATTTTACGCGACCTGGACCATTCGAGAAGCAATAAAATCAAATCCAAAGGTGATATCAATTGAATAACGCTCGAATACAATCGATTCTAGCTGAGTGCAGCCGTTAAATTCAAAGAATTCTGAAATACTCACTCGTAAATCGAAATCGAAACCATACAGCATTCAAAACGTCCAGTCTTCAAATTCGTGGACTTCACATGACTTTATGGTTTAATTGTTTAATGCGCTACCGAGTAATCAATTAAGCCAATCGAAAACATGCCTTTGATTGATTTCCTTCCCAACACATTTAACAACCAATTAGCGAAACCTCGGTACAAGAAAGCATTTAACAATTAGCCTTTTATATGTTTTAACATAAACATCTTTTTATGAATAAAATGCAATAAATGTTATTACGCAATTTTCAACACAATCTTATTACATAAATTCAATTTTAATGTTAAACATTTACTGCCGCACACAAGCATTAATAGGCGTCTTCAGAAGTCTTCGCCAATATAATTTTATTAGTTCTTTAGACTAGAATGACTCTTTTCATTGACATGAATCACACAAAATAGGCAACAAAATAAAAAGAATTTGGCATATCTAAAGGGTTGCAATTTCCTATTTCATTCTTAGCAACTAAGAATTAATAGCAAGACATTTAAAATATATTAGATTTGGTATGTTTAATTACTTAACTAAGGCTCGGATAGTATATTTAGCTAAGTTTGAACATTTTTTTAGGTAAATCTACATTATTACTTTAACCGGCATTTAATAATAAATGTAGTTTATCTATTAAAATGCTCTGAAACTGAAATTGAAATTTAAACAATTTGTATAATTTTAATCTTTCACTTAAAAACTAGGTTTAAAAGTTATGCGGCACACAGGAAACATTTAGGGGAAAGTGGCATGAAGGAACCAGGTTTTGAAAGAGCCACTTGCATTATTTCGGTAGTTTAAGGACGGATTTGGTTGGGGATTTTATCTTTAAATGGCAAAACTGATTTCCCGTCACCCACAAAAATTCGACAATTCTCCGAAATCAACGGACACCGGTACTTTGATTCAAAGTTTTCGGCACTAAAAAGTAAAAATTTTGCTTCATTTAAGTTGTTTTTTGGTATTTTTTTGTGAACAAATATAGGACCATGAATTGTAGATTGAGTTTGTGCATATATTTGACCTTACTTCTGCGTAAAAATTAACCCGCAAAAGTTTTAATATTGTTGTTATTTTTAAGGTTATATATTTTTTAAGAATAAGTTATGAAAGAGCCGATGAATGGTGTCTTGAAACATCTGGCTCTTTCATAACCCTGCATTTGGATTTTGTAAATAATTTATAATAATAACAAATATGCATTTTTTTCATATGTTGTAAAATTATTTGCTTCAGACATTGCATTATCTGAATCTCAGGTGGGCTGAATTTGCCAGCCACACGCATAATACAGACTGGCTCTTTCATATCTTTTAGTGGCTCTTTCAATACCGGAATTTTATGAAAGAGCCAAAAGATACATTCTTTTAAAAGGAATATTTCATTGCTTTTTTTATTGTGTTTAAGGTTCTTTCGTATGAAATTAACTACTTTTATAAATATTAATTAGAGAAAAAAAATCATCATTTCTTTAAAAGTATATTTGTTTGCTCCGTTTAGTAAACTGGCTTTTTCATGCCACTTCTCTCCTACATATAGCGTAAATATGCTTCTCTTTAACACGGTTGTAAAATATGAATTGATTGAAAAACAACATTTTACATAATCTGCGTAAGGCTTTCGTTGAATAGAAGAAAACTTCTCACTAACCTTATTATTCAATGTGACACTTTAACACTGCTTCAAAATTTTTATTCTGCTTATTCACACATATTAGCCGCATTTTAGCAATTCACAAAAAACATTACGCATCAATCCAGTGTCGCTATTTGCCTCAATAGTCCTTTAAAATGTTTTATATGAAAAAGCTAAATTAATGGGTAAGTTTTCAAGGGACAAAACTGACAAACTTTGAAAAATATCTAGTTTTTCATGTATAAAATACATTTATTAATCATTAAATATTTCAGAATGAAGTTATAGTCTATGCATGGTACTAACCTCTGCTCAATTTGAGACCCCGCAACAGGCATAAACATATGTTCGGAGTCGAGGCACCTACTTTTTATTATGCTATTATTGAAAATGCTTGTTTTGTCTTCGGCTTAGGAAGCTCATAAGTTACGTAATGAAAAACATTATAACCAAAACACTAACTCTACGACGAATCTGAAGCTGACTATATTTTATGACCCTAAAGTTGCAAATTAATCAATCGGTAAGTCATTTAATAACACAGTTTTTGAGTCTTAAAACTTTAAACGCATTTTTTTCATAACCACTTTATGGTGCGCCTCATATAGGATGATTTTAAAACTTTTATACGAAAATTATATGTAATTTAAAATATGTTATGTTATAACGAATTGTAATATAAAAAATGTTATAACGTATTTAGATGCGAACAATTACGTCAAATATACAGTTTCAACACAAAAAATTCCTCCTTAATAAGTCTGCTGCCTTAACTGTTATTATAATTACTATATTTTTATTTATTTATTGGGGAAAAATTAAATACCCTGAAAGGTAAAAATAACCAGAATTTTAAAACTTTGGTGAGTTTGGTGAAATTTTATAAATTAACCCGAAGCTTAAATAAAGGTGAGTGTCTCTGATGAAAACGAATTGAAATTTTTCCTCAAAAGCTGACTGCCTAACTTTAGGCTTTAACTTTATTTGTGAATAAAACTTTGTGCTGATGGACTCAATAGAAATAAATTATTGTCAGTTAAAACATTTTTGTTTTACTCAACATATAAAAGAAATAATTAGCAATTCTTTTTGAACAGTTTGTTAAACTAAATCTTTCGAAATGTTAACAAATCGTAAAACTTATTTGTTCGTCTAAATGGTAATCCAAAAAATCATAGACACGTTTTGTTATTGGTGCAAATTCAATAAATTAGCGATGGTTGTGATTGGTTCATGAAGTGCGTAATTAGTGTGATGCGAAAATATAGTAATTATATGATTCTATTAAATCTGCGACCGGGGCGAGGATCAGATATCGTAAACAAAGACAACAGATTTTGGCTTCGGAGGCGTTTAGGGACTGCTTGCGAAGGGCGCAAGTCGTAAGAGAAACATATCCCACCCTTAAGTTACAAATTAATGAATCAATAGATCCTTTAATCACGGAATTTCATTTACAGGCGACCAATTAAGTAGAATATGTAGTTTTCTCACAAAAATATTCTTCCTTAATAAATCTCCTCCTTTAACTTTTATTAGAATTAGGGCCTCTTTCACGAACTAAAATGTGTAAAGTGTTGATTAGTTACTTTTCAAGTAGTGCTAATTGGCAAGTAAAAGTCACGGGTAACTTCTAACAATTTCACAAACGAAATCATGGTTTCAAGTAACGACTTATTCGTTAAGTGAAATATCGTAAGAAACCAGGCGTTAATTCGTTCAGTACTACGTCCAGTTTTAGAATTTTGATTGGCGTATTATTAATTTTCGTGTTGCGGTGATTAAAAATATTCATGGATAAACATTTAATAATACACAAATGACAACTGCTACTCGTCAGTTAAATACGCTACTTGGCAGACGGACTGGCAAGTAAGTTACGGGCTACTTTATTCATCGGCTAATGTTACTCGATGATTGTGAAATTCATAGGCGTAGTTACTGGTGACTTTAACTGGTGGTTAAGCCTACTTGCTACTTTACTTGGAGTTCGTGAAAAAGGCCCTTATTATTTTTTATTTATTGAGGAAAATTAAATACAATTGAACGTAAAATTAACGAGATATTTAAAAATTTGATGAGGTTGGTGAAAGCATTGATTATATAAAGAAAAATGTATAGATGTGCCCTTTTAAGGAAAAGGTATTAAAACCTGCGCCCATACAATCCAGCAGAGTCCGTCATGCGTCAAGCTTTAAAGGTCTCAAAGGATCTCGGCGGATGTTGCTGTATGGCAACGGAGAGGTTCGCCCATAAGATCCGTCATCTGACAAATGAATATTGAAGTAACAATTGAAGTGACAATTTGTGGGAAGCACAGCGCGAGAATTTTATAGAAGGAGCAATTTGGAATATTGAAAATGTGACAATGGATCTGCAAAAATTAACTAAATTACTTTTAATAGGAATTCTGCTATTGGAAGCTAATGAATGTTTGGCTGTATCGGAGGAAAGACGCCGTTTTTGGGTGCGCCTAATGTTTCAGGTATGTAAAATTTCAACATGTTCTCATTGCCTTTGAACTGCAAATGGAAAAGTAACGATTATAATAACATCTTCCTGCGTTCAAGTTTTTTTTTTTGTTTTAATATTTTACAAGACCGTGACGAACATGGGTTTTTCGAAGTGAACGTTAAAAAACGTACGAGGACGATTCAGAGCAGTTTTTTGTAGCTACGCGAATGACGAAATTGGTATTGAAAATTCTTTTTAGTTTGGTCGAGGAGCAAATCGAATATCCAGCTATATCGACAAAGTGTGAGCTGTTTTTGAGTTTTGTGTAAGTATATTTTGTGTGACTTATTATTAGATATGTAGTAATTTTTATCTTTCTTTTTATCTTCTTTTATCTGCAGATACCTGGCCCACGGTGACGGAGGAGGCAAACGAACGCTTTCGATGACATTCAAAATGGGATTAATGAATATTCGACGAATCGTGTGATCGAACAGTGCTAAAAAAATAAATATGTTTAATGACCTTAACTAAGATTACGTCGATCGACTTTACCGAGGGATTTATATGAAACATTTTTTCCGAATTATTAAAAATCAAAAAAGGTTTTATACTGTTTGAACTTTTTTAATTATTTTATTCCGATAGGCGTATTTCGGCTTGTTAGTTGGTGACCAACTCCCCTTGAAAATGGTCAAATAAGCCGAAATACGCGTATCGGAGTCAAATAATTAAAAAAGTTGAAACAGTATAAAACCTTTCTTGATTTTTAATAATTAACTAAGATTACTGAATTTTTATTATTGAATTAAATTAAATATTATGATAATAATGCAGAGGCTCATGGGCCCTTGCGTCACAAGACTGCAATTATATAAGAACAAACAAAATACCTTCTCGGTGCAACATGCTGTTTTAAAAAAGAAAGGGGTTTTAAATAATACCACCCGCTTTCTTCTACAGCCGCGATCCAAAAATTTTGACACAATTTTAAGCTTGCAATTTTGAAAGTTCACCCTAGGCTCTTTACAGGTGACGCGTCTTGACGGATGAAAATATTGAAAAATGTTCAACATTTTGATCCGTCAATGCATTGGGGTAGCTCCATAAGAAACCATGGATTTCAATATTTTCATTCATCAAGAGCTTTAAAGCTTGACGCATGACGGACTCTGCTGAATTATATGGGCACAGGTCTTTAAGGGCTGCGCCCATAAGATCCGTCAGAGTCAGTCATACGTCAAGCTTTAAAGCACTCAACGGATCTCGACGGATGTTGCTGTATGGCAACGAAGAGATGCGCCCATAAGATCCGTCATCTGACAAGTGATAATTGAAGTGACAATCGAAAAGACTGTGTTGTATTACACAATTCTGTCAAAATGCATGACGGCAGCTATATTCCGCCTAACTATGTGGATCGGTTCAATGGCCGATAATCCATGGCCTGTGGAGGACGGAAACACCCAATCCTTTGAGAAGAACTGGGAGGATATCGAGCAACAACGTTGCAAAAAATGCCTTTAAGTTGCGGGAGCAGCTGAAGGACTACTTGACTGCGCATCCCTTATATCCAGCGAGAGCATCAGGAACAATGTTTTAGTTTTTTGTATTATTTATTTACATAGCTAAATAAAACACTCGTATTTTTTCCAAGGAGGAAAAAGCACTTGGCATAAAAAACCTCCTTATTTATTCAAAAAATAAAAATATCACATAATTCAATAAAAAAATTTTTATACCTAAGAGAGGCCACTTCTCTTTACAAAAAATAACGATAAATTCAATTACAAATAATAAAAATTAAATTAAAAAATTAGCACATTTCAAAAGTGAGCACAAATATATTTTAAAACTAACAAATAAAACAATAAAATACTCCTTGTTTACCCGCAAATAAGGAGTAGTAATTCAATCATACATATTTGTGCTCAAGTTTAAATGTTCAATTTTTTTTTTTTCATACACCAGGTTGAGGATGTCCATTTGTAGGGAGTCCTGCACATCTTCCGAAAACTTCCCCATTAGGTTGTCCAGCATTGCTAAGAATTCTGCGTTCCTGCTCTTCTTTTTGGCTACCTCCGTGCCCACCAAAGCCGTCACGGTGTCCATTACTTTCATTAATCTATAAAATCTACTTTAATTTTTTCTAATAAAAATTGAATCTTTTTACTATACCTCTCTCTTGCTTCTTCTACCTCAGCATACTTCCTCTTAGAGCCTCCTGAAGAAGACGCTGCAGGTGTCCCGGTGGCGAGATGTGGGCCTGAGGACGAGTCGCACGATGAACTTTGTAGCACCGCAGGAACGCTATCCGTAGAACTCGAACTTTCCAGTTGGAATCCTTTCTGCTCTTGCGTTCTCAGTTCGCAAATAACAGGCAGTGGAGAAGAAGTTAATCCGGCCTCCTCCGAATCCCACGAAACATTTGAAATAGTACTAAAAATTAAATATGTTTAGTGAATCTTATAATTACTGAATTTTTATTACTGAATTAAATAAAATATTATCATAATAATGCAGGGGCCATGGGTCCTTTACGCCACACGAATAAAATTATAAATATAGGAACAAAGTATAAGAACAAACAAAATACCTTCTCGGCGCAACATGCTTTTGTAAAAAAGAAAGCGGTTGGAAATAACACCACCCGCTTTCTTCTACAACCGCGCTCCCAGATTTTGGCTTCGTCGCTGACTCTTTCACGTATCGGTCGCGCAGGGATCGCCATCTATCCTGGCACTGTTTTACTGCAAATTAAAATTTATTAACATATGTATATAATTAAGGGATACTTTCACAGCAGATACCTTCTCCATTAACAATATTGGCCACTTCGCGCCAAGCCTTTTCCCTAAGCAATTTGTTGCGGTAACTTTTAAGGGTTTTGTCGCAAAGACAATTATGTGGCTGCACCGCTTCGATCAGATTTTCTTCAAATGATTTTCCTGTTAAAGAAATTATTTTTTAATTACCCCTGTACCCAAATATTCCTTGCAAATACTTTTCACTTACCTTCCATTTCTATTTTTGACAACACTTTGTCGGGATATAAACAAACAATTTGACTGCACAATTTTGAACTTGCAAGTTTGAAAGTTCACCCAAGGCACATTCTAGCTGACGCACCTTGACGGATGAAAATATTGAACAATGTTCAACATTTGGATCCGTCAATACGTCGAGATACGTCGCTTATGGGCGAAGCTCCATAAGAAAGCATGAATTTCAATATTTTCATCCGTTGAATGCTTTAAAGCTTGACGTATGACGGACTCTGACGGATCTTATGGGCGCAGGCCTTTAGACTTTATAATCGAACTTTTGCTCAGTAGAGATTATGAAGAATTATGCACAAATAAAATTGATTAACGATTCTTAAGTTCCATATACATTTTATTCTTATTATATTTAAAAGATGAGGTAATATATCATTATTACGGGCAAATCTGCCCAGACCGTCTTGCCATTTGATTCATTATTTCGAATTAACGGGTATTTCTAAGAAATGAAAGACTTTCCCTTATTTTCACTTACTATATTCTTTTATACATGTATGCGCATATATGTATTTTATTTTTTATTTGTTATATTGGCGAAAACCTGACTGCAGGACCTTGTCTCAACTATGTGTGTAATAAAAACCAGACGAGCTTAACAAGTTGCTCCAGAGACAACTATATATTTTATACACAAGGATATAAACCATAGCGAAAGTTTAGGAATTACCTCAGGGGTTGAAGGTGAGTGTCTTCGATGAGAATGAACTGAAATAATTCCTCAAGTTGGCATAATGTCTGAGATGATAAAACGTTTTGCTTGTGACCTTAATGGATTAATTAAATCATTGCTAATTAAAGCATTTGCATTTTACGCAATTAGCTTATAACAAATAAAAGACAATAGTACTAAGACACTTGAGATAGTTTGCTTAGAAACAAATTTTTCGAAATCTTAATCAATCCTAGACTAAAATTTACTTGTTCGTCTAGAATCTAGAACCTTCATCTAAAAACTTATAGTAACGATTCGTTGTTGGCTATTTTAATAAAAATTACTCTAAAAGTTTGCAAGGCATTATAGTTTCAACGGAAATAAATGAAACCATTTCGAATTAAAAGATTTGTACAAAAAAGTACAATAATAATATTGGAAATAAATTTTTCGAAATTTCCATCAATCGTAAAATTAATTTGTTCATCTTGAACATTAATCTTAAGAATCATAGAAACGATCCCTTATTGGATATTTATTGCGATTTCAGCGGTAATATGTTAAACCATTCTAATTATAAATTTGTATTTTAGTCAATTAGCCAATAAAAATAATGATAGGAATATTTTTGGGATAGTTCGAAAGAAGTAAATTTTTTGAAATATCAACAAATCCTAAAATTTATTTGTTCGCCTAAATTCTTAATCTAAAAAGTCATAGAAACAATTCCTTATTGGCTATTTATAACACAAATAGCTGTTAAAGGTGGCTAGGCATAGTTCCACACGGGCAGAGCCTTCGCAGACTGAGTATCCTTGCTTTCAGCGTTGCCCCACAAGTCCTCCACGTAGTTAGTCCGGACAGTGTGAACGTTGCGTTTCGGCTTAAAACGCATCCCATCCAGCGACTGGACGGTGAGATTTGGAGAGTACTGGGGAGAATGCATAAATGGCTTATCTGTAAAACAAATCCAGAGTTAATAAGGACCCTCTTTATGGACCCGTGGTCTACTACCTAAATCTTAAAAAGAATATTTTCTAAAGCGAGACTATAGCGGAGCAACAACACACTCAGCACACTGACTATGTACATCTAGATGTTAGCTTCGGAGGCATTTAGGGACTGCTGGCGCAGGGCGAAGGTCGTATCATCTAGAAATGCGAAAGGCGGCAAGTGAGACATTACAAATAGCAATTTTTTAGTCCAGTCACTATATATCACATGAAAAAAGGATTTTAATATTCATTCGGTATTTTAACAGTCATGACAGTACCTTTAGGCACTCTTTTAGGATAGTAAATTTGTCTCAAAGGCTCTAACTCTAATTTTGTAAAGTAAAAGTACACAGTAACTGGGCTACAAAGCAAAGCAAGCTATACGAGATTCAATTCCTTACCAGGTGTACGAAAACCATCCTGGATTTTGTAAAAGTCTGCAAGTTCCTTAGCGCTGCAGAGAGGTGTATCGACTTGTGTTGTTTCATCGAATTTCGCATAGTCAACTTCATAAGCCTGTCGATCCTTATTGTAGGTCACAAGCGGGTCAAATCTGTGGCCCCATAAAATTTCAGTATTCAAGAAACTCGACCGTGCCTGTGTCGTTTGCCCTGTAGATTCAACAGTGCCCTCAAGAATGACAACAATTTCGAATTTGTCCTGGATTAGATCAGAAGCCGCCATATAGTAGAGCGGAGAGTCGGGATTGATTTTGTGGACCACAACCATTGGCCATATGAAGAAGAGATCAGATCCACACCCGTCAGAACCGATTTCTAGGTCCATTTGGTACTGCGGAATTACTTCACCTTCTTTCGTTGATTTTGTTCGGAAGAGCTGCGCTCGAACGTTGGCACCGATTATATGGCTTTTTCGCATATCTCCCACTCTAAACATAAGACATAGCTCCCCGTCCCTCTGGCAGATCACAGCACATTTCGAGAAGAGAAGGGTTTGGGTTCGTTGCTTGGATCTGGTCATCTTAGCGAAAACGATGCCCGCCATGAACGCCTGCATCATGACCCCATAGATCGACTGGAAGCACATAATGAAGATCGCCTCAGGACACTCTTCTGAGGTCGTTCGAACTCCATAGCCGATTGTGTGCTGAGTTTCAATCGAAAACAGGAAGCAGGATGTGAAGGAGTGAATCTGGGATACGCACGGTGCCCAGCCATTTTCCTCTAGAAAAGAAAATAGCAAATATAAGAATATGTTTAATTAAAATTAATCTTTAGTTTTAATTTTAATCTTGCGAGTACAAACTAAAGTCTCCAAAATCTACGAAAATATTAAATTTTCCCATATTTACTATAAAATTTTCTATTCTATATGTATATGTACAATATACTATATTATATGTGGAGCTGCCGCACAAGACGATATAATTGCAAAAAATTAAGTTTTGACTTCTAATGTCTGACTATTTGACTCCTAACTCTAATAAAATGGACAATATTTAAGTTGGCAAAATGTGTGCAATTGTTAGGTTCTGATTGTGACTAGATTGCATTTAAGGGGTCACATACATATGTACATAATATTTAAACGCATCGAAATTGAAAGTGCTTTTTAAGAAATACAAGTAGTCATGAAAAGAAGAGAGATTCGACTATGAAAAGTAGTACAAAAACCGCTTCACCCATTCCAAGCTGTTATAACATACTGACACACTTTCAGAAAATTTTAATTCATAACTAGTGCACAATTAGGTGTACAGCAGGATAAAAAAAAACCAAAATTTTGATAAACAAAAGTGTTATGTTATAAGATTTTTTTGTTTACCAGCTCCTCATATATGTAGCATTCTAGGTTTTATTTTTTTAATGAATTCACTTAATTTATTTCTGGATCGTGAATACCCACCTCTAAAATAAATTTAATTTTGGTTTGATGTACTTTATTTATATTATTATAAAAAATCGAATCTTACCCTGGTAAGGTGGGAGGTGCATTTCTTCTAAATCGCCGTGAGTGAACATAATTAGCCACCAAATCACTGCGAAAGTTAGCCAAGAGAGAATAAAGCTCAAGGCGAAGGCCAGGAGGGTCCATCGCCATTGAGAATCAACCAAAGTTGTGAAGATATCCTGTAGAAAACGAATTCGTCTTTTTGCTAAATTCTTTTGGATAATGTTGCAATCGCCATTTTTGAATACTGCTCGCCGCCGATATCTTCGCATACTGCCAGGTCTTAAATTGCGACTTCTGAAAGTGGAAAAATTATAAATTTATTAACGAAAACTGAGCAAAGAAAGGAGCCCTGTCAATTGTCAAAACCCTAAAAGAAAGACAAAATCATAAATTGTGAATAACAATTTGTTTGAAAGTAAAATCTTAAACTCACTACGTAGCTCTATACTATATACTAGAATAATACATAATTTATGTAGGCGAATTATATATAAAATATAATCAAATTGCCACAAACAAATATGTTTCTTCATCCTAATGCACTTTATTTCTTCAGGATCAAAAAATTAAGTGCAGGTGTCGTAGATTATGCAGCTGTCGATTACAATACATCATTTAAATTATTGGGAGTATTGCGAGTGAATGAAAAAAATATTTATATATGTATGTACATATCCACGCATATTTTATTTATATACATATATATTCATTCTGCCAAGGGTAGATAGGGCGCGACGCGATGTCACGCGCACTTTACGTTGAACAAATGAAAGTGTGCTTAAACCACTTTTGAATAGGGTGAAATGGGAAGACACGTAAATCTGGTGTTTCATGTTAGGGTTGCCACCCATCCCGTTGCAGGAGGATAAGTTCAACTTTGATTTGTTTCCTTTATTCTATTTAAAATTTCAGTAAAATAGTAGATTTTCTACTTGAAATAATTATTAATAACAATTAATTTGTCTTATTTTTATTCGATTTAATTCAAAGTAAGGTTGATCAGTCATAGTTACTCAATTACATATAAGTGTAATTTGTAAGATATGATGCTAAAAATATTTAATAGTTAACATATTTAGAAAGCATAAAAACAAAATTCAGTATTTTTCATGACAATTCTTTTCGTTTAACATTTTGAAAATATGGTAACCCTTATTTGATGCACTTCCGAGAGATCGTAGATTTCTTGTCTAATTTCCTGCCCCTATGCTGGGGTGAGAGACAAGAAAACACACCTTTTCCTTCGAACGAAACATACACAGGGAGGATCAGTCTTATATCAGAGGACATGTGCGTGCAACATAATAATCAAGAAAAAAAGACACTCAGCAGCTGCGATCAAAAGATATTGGCTCGTGTGGCACACGCGTCCCTTTCGACCCTCTTTTATGCTTCAGTCCTTCCCTTCTGTTCAGCTGCTATGCGTAGGGGAAGCGAACCTCTAAAAGCTAGATGTTCCCAATTTATATTTGGAACATAAACGGATAAGACGTGTTTATAGAAAAATATTTAATTAGTATTTCAAAAACATTAATATTATCTAAGCAAAAATGTCGCACGGTGCTAAGCACACAAAACGAAATCGAGAAAAGTCAAAAGTGTCTAAAATATATAAGAAAAACTCTGCGGATAATTGTTTCAATTTGAATAAAATACGTAAACGTGAAAATGTAAGTGAGTGTAATAAACGGGAAGAAAGTAAAAACTTACTAAAACAAGCCTTTCAAAAAATCTTAAGTATTGAAAGTATTGTTGATGAAATAAGCAGTGAAAACGACAACTCGGAACATGAGAAAAATGAAGAAACATCCGCAGACTCGCAACATGCAGCAGAGGCCTTAGGATTCGCCATGTGTGCTCGTGAAACTCTACTTTTTCTACAGAATGAGGGAGTTCGTTCTGATGATCCAGTGTATTTAGCCCTCCGTGAGCGACTCGTTGGCAAATCGCAAGATAAAACAATTTAATTATACTTGATCGAATTTAAATTCTGAATACGAGCATATGTAATAGAGAATTTTTCTAGTCATCATAACAAAAATTTTATTTTCATTTATGTACTTGAAACCTAGTCAATTAAGATAAGTTGTAAAAATTTAATGGGAAGTAATAAATAAGTTTTTAAAATATAGTTTAATTTACTTTCGTTAAAATAACTCCCCGTTAACCGAACTAATAGTCATATTTACATATTCTATAGATGAACTTTTCTTTTTCAGGTGAAATAGCCTTAACCTAATTTTAAAATTCCAAAAACTAAACGTAACCAACTCTCGAAAACATTATGATGCGCCTTCTTTATATAAATATTGAGCTATTAAATTTTTCCGAGTTTTTAATTCTATAAGATAACAAAATCAATTACGTCCTTTAAATTTCTGACTCCACAATTTAGCGACTAACACCCAAATAGTAAAAAAGTGAAATAGCTAGAAAAAGGTTTATTGAGCTCGTCGTAGTTAAATTTGGTGACATGAGTATATCGAAACCCTGATTTCTAAATAAAACGATTTATATAGCTAAAAAAGATTAGAAGAACTGTGTCAACAATTTTAAATCATTGGCGTGAATTACCTACAGGCTGTCGCAGCTCCGATGATTTCGTCTCTTCCCCGGCTCCCATTCGATTGGGTCGATGTTCATTCTTAGATACTAAAAAGACACAAACTGAATCACCAAGCGGCAGATGGAGTCGAAATGCGTGACCATATTTGCCCTCTGAATCCCTTCAAGAAAATATTTATTTTAGCTGCAGCTAAGACTAAACAATTTTGCGCACTGTCCTCGTTACAAAATCGCCAAATTGACACTGTGTCTTCAAGGCGATCTTTTTCGTGTTGTGCGTCGATAAGATAAAGACCAATGACGCTTTAGGCAGATAAACACCTGCCAGTGGGAGCATAAACCCCGAGAAAATCCGCCAAGACGCCTCGACAGAGTGACATGAGTGATAACGACTGTTACAATAAAAGATAGACGTTTTTAAGAGGCGTTGTCCACAAAAAAAATTTGGCTTCCCTATGGACAAAAGTTTCTAGTTTGTTTATTTTTGTCCCCAGATCGGACATCTGACATTGAGGTTCTTTACACGAGCCCCGAGATTCCCACCCTCTATGGAAATCCATGGATATTTGCATGTCTCGCGCCCATTCAGAATCTATTAAAATTTTAATATCTTTGGGGCTGTTTGTTATTCTGAGGAGCCTGTCTTCGATACTTTGTCGAATGACGATCGCAGGTGATCGTGGAGGTAAACACGGGAAGCGTGTGTAAGACGGTGAGGTAATAGTCGCGCCCGCCGCCGTTCTCGGCCGGCGTCGTAATAACCGCGACGATACCGCTGCAATGTCGCGCAACGTCCGCTTTCAATGTTTTGCCGGTCTTGGGCGAGGCTGCAGAACGAATGCAGTGATCAATGGACTAAACACGTCGCCCTGCCTTATGCAAATGCAAGTAGGCGGTGGGTATCACTTTCGCATAATTTTTCTAATAAGTACGACTAGATTCTGCTGATGTAATCCTGGAAATTAGAGATCTTAGCGAGGTATTATGATTGTTTTACTTTTTATTATTTTTTTGCATTTTCTGGGGGTATCTACATAGAGTTTTAAAAGAATGCGGACAAATTTTCAAGTTCAAATTTACAAAGAAACGGTCAAAAGCATGTCGGAACATCCTTGTGTAGAGGTCCGTAGCAGACCAAAAAAGATAAAATACGAATAATGCAATGCCAAAAAAAATAATAATATATGGACACATAGAATTTTACACATATATATGCAGACGCATAGACACACACGAACGTGCGCGATTTTTTCCCGAACAATTGTTTGAGTCTAAAAAATCATATCTCTTAAACTGTTCGACTATAGTAAGTCATGTTATTTTAAAAGTAATTTGAATCTTTGTGCTACTATTCCACATTATTTTCACATGTTCCCAAAATTGCGTTCAGGATTATGTAGATTTATCTTAACCGATACAAACCTAATGTCAAATTTGGAATCGAATATTTCAAAAACAGGGCATAATTTTGAAAAACCGGTATAAGAAAACTCATAATGATTTCAAATTCCCTTTTCAACAATACCTGACTCGGTGAAGCAAGTAAGGAGTTTTGGTTCATCTCCACTTTACATATACGGAAGATAACCTTAAATTTTGTTTTTATTTGAAGAAAATACCATTAGGGTTTTTATACATACATGTACATGTTTTTCAACCAAAAGAACAAGTTCTGAACTCACAGTGGCCCTTTATTTTTTCAAAATATTGTTATAAAACTACAACGATTTAAATGCTCATTATTCACTTATAACTGCATTTTTCATATAAAAACTGAATCAAAACTGTTATTGTGCAATATAATAAATATTTAAATTGTAACTGCTAAAAATTAACCTTATAAATGCTGCAGAAAAAGAATATTCCTCACCTAATTTTCACTTTAAGTAAATCTTTAATTTTTTTCAGCCGTTAGTCGTTAAGGATTATAAGGTTTTCTCATATATTTGTTACAACATAACAATTAATCAAACTTTTGAGCTTTATTGTTTGACCTCCAAATTATTATCGGTCTGGAGTAACAAATAAATAGAGCTTTTTTCAAAATGTCATAATTGATGCGGCACTTATTTTAATCGTACTAGCCGATAGGCCTTGGGAAGAGTTTTTGAATAAATATCAATAATAAAAATGTATAGTAAACAACTCCAATTTACATACATATTCTCTATATATGTATAGTATATACATATATATATGTATATACAAAATTAATTTGTTGTAAAACACAATCCCTAATAAGTTCTTTGCATGGAATTTTCCAGACAAAGCTGGCTATTATGAACAAACATCACTCACGATCATTCACGGTCAGTTAAATAAAATATAAACTTGTCAAATAACGTAGCTAACGCTTCCTGGACTTTAATTTAATTACATTTTTTAGTATTCCAAGCTTTAATACGCATAAAATAAAATACATGTTTTCTTGAAATTTTCTATAACTATCGCTTACTTTTACTCTCTTAAAACAAGAAAGTTCCACTGTAGTTTTAAGTTTTTTTCATGTAACAAAATAAACATTTCTACATTAGCGAGTGCTCATGAACTTTGACTCTATTTACATATTTTGTGTAATCCTTTTATTTTCTTGTTAAAATTACTTAAGTTATTTATACATTTTAAGCATATTTTACAATTTTGGACTTTAAAAACCTACATTTTAAAGACCACTGCATACTGCATTGATGAATTGAAGATTAAAATAAGTAATTGTTTACGAGGAAACAGATATGATATACATATATTATATCAACATTAAAAATCGTATAATATTTATATTTTTACATTAGAACGTCTTCAGGGAGAATTATTTGAAATATCAAACAAGAATGTATTGATATCTTCCTCCTATAAGTGGAAACTAATTCTTTTGTTAAATAAGCAAACTTCGGATTAGCTTTTTCAATAAAATTAATTGCCTTCCTTTGAATGTAAGACAGATTCTCAAAATTTAAAGTGAAAGAGTATTTTTGTAAAAATCAATGCTTATTACTTGATTAGACTAAGTTAAATGTAATACTTTGAGAAAAAGGGTTCTTGAATCGGTTAGTGATATTACCTTTTGCCAATAGAGCCATCAGAAGTCTTCAAAGCTTCGTAGTAAATGCCTGGCGAGGGCGACGAGTTTCCATTAATAACATGTGTCCTCCAAGGATTAGGGATCAAAATTTGATCATCCCGATTAGTAGGCGAATCTGAGCCACTATTAACCTTAACTCCCGTTAAATTCATCTTCACAAAATTTTCAGCGGCTCAAGGTCTTGGATTATTAAAAGTATTAAATAAAAATCGCGGCGACACTAGCAATTGCAACTTCCCCAAAAGAATAAAACTCGCACTATCATTCGATTGACCACCAATGGAACATTGTCACCCCCAGAAAACTACCTCCTTTGA
This sequence comes from Tolmerus cingulatus, assembly GCA_959613345.1. Lineage (NCBI taxonomy): Eukaryota > Metazoa > Arthropoda > Insecta > Diptera > Asilidae > Tolmerus > Tolmerus cingulatus. Next base: position 19,977,240 of record OY390709.1, on the reverse strand, counting down.
GAACTTCTCAGTATCAAATCCTGCTAAAGACTGTCGGGAAATGTGAGTCGCATCTTCAGTATCTCAGGTAATATCAGACTCCAAACAAAAGATAAACATGCGATTTGCGGCAATTGAAGCGCAAGGTGCTAACGAGATGTTTTCGGCCGTTGGGTCAACATCTGAGCATCATCTCTTTGGGGCACATGACGACGACGAAGTGGATCACTAAGTACAAAGGGGCAACACTTATTTGCACGATCACCTTACGCTGTGGCAGCTACTTAGCATATTGTCCCAGAATAACTTAGAGTCATCAGCAATCAGATCGCTGCTAACTAATTTATCTTTTATAGCCGATCTATCGTTAAATCCATTAGTAAATATTTTGCGCGTTCGAATGTGCACCTTGCAAATATTCATACTTATATTTTTTGGCGCCCGGAGATCGTGCCAAATTGCGAAGTGATCGAGCGTGAGTGATAATTGGTCGCTTACTGTTGCTAATCGCAATTTATGCGGACGAAGGTTCCAAATTTGGGGCTATTTTGGCTACTTCCGGCTATAAATACGTTTCCTCACCTGCAACTGCTCTGTCTGCTAAAATTACGGGCGCTTCCCACGGTGGGGCACCGGTAGAGGCTGGCCGGACGACTTGGGACAATCGTGATCGGCAGGAGACTGGGATTGCTGATCACACTGTCCAGCGAGTCCGGCTCCTCTTCGATTGTGAACTGTCTCTGGATAATTCGATCTTTGCGCTTGGAGTCCTCATATGTGTCGTTGTCGCTGGACTTCGATGATCGGCTGAATATGTGGAATTTCATTTTGCTTTGATTTCAAACTGGAACTAGAGAAAAGAGATTTCAGTACGTACATATACATTTTCTCCAATATCGAAATTTCAACCTTGCATAGCATATTTTAATACTTAAGACAAACGAACTTTAAAATACGCATATCTGTAAAATAAAATCTACTTTCGCTAGATCAACCACATATACCTACTCTATAATATCGAAAATATTAAGAATTATCCTCTAAAATTTTCCATGAATATTATTGAAAGATGTATTGTATATATGTACATATGTTTCCTACCTCCTTTATATTAATTTTCACATAATGCGAACAAAAGAAATAAAATCTTCTCCAGCAGACGCTCACTTTTATTGCTTCCCAATTTCATCCCTAATTTCATAATTATACGCTTCAAACACGAAATCCAAAACCCTTCATCACCCCACTCCGTACAGTAAATAATAGTGTCAACAAACTATTCTTTAATTACGAATTAGTTTTTTATATCTGATATAGACAACATTTTATATTGAGCAGTTTATAAAACACATTTTAATGACAATAACCTTTCAAGGATAATGCTTTTTATTCAATTCGATCTTCAAAGGCAAAAAGATTTTGTTTCGAATTTCGCTAAATCTTAGATATCGTATAAAATTCGATAGCTCAAATCAAGTAAATTTAAAATTATAAACAGCAGGTTTCCAAGCCACTTCTTTTAAAGATATACCCAATCATTCACAATAACCTAAAAATATTATATGTACTGGAAATTGGTATTTGCCAGCAAAGAAATTATTTTAAACATTGAATTTCATACTCTGAAATGTCCAATCTTATCTACGCATCTAACGATATATGTATAGTATTTTCCAGTTACATTTTGAACTTTTTGTATATGTATATCAGTGAAAAACAATATCAAGAATAAAGAGTATTTTACAAACATTTTTTTTAAACTTTAATATGGCAACTGTGATAAAGTTAAACTTTTAATCTACCTACATCTTTATATGCCTTATTCAGAGTAAGCAAAATTTTCCGCAAACTTTCAAAAGTTGCTCAACGACAGTTGTTCGTAAATTAAATATTTTTATATAACTTTTATTCTATTCTAGGAAAGACGCCAACTACAAATTCTTAAATCTCAATATGCAATTTATTTATAAATTCATTAATGACTAGAGTAATCAAAATTCTGTTCAATTTATGATCACTATCGAAAAATACTAATTTCTGAGGAATCGAAATGTTGGAAAACGTGCTTATTCGATAAAGAAATCTATGTTTATAAAATTAATCGTCATAACAATAATTTTCGAGTCAAAACAAGATAACAATTCAAACATTTTTGCAGACATATTAACACAATGTTTATATAAAATTTTTCCATTAATAAAAGTGCTCTTAAGCCCCAAGTTGTACATGCCTTTTCGTCTTGTCTTCACTCCTTCAGGTAAATTATGTAAAATTATGCAATTCTCGGAGAAGATCGCTAAAGTGTCTTCACTTATTAGTACTTATTAAGTTTATTGCCTGATCACGTGTTTGCTCTTCTGTTAGTGATGTTTAGTAGCAATTTACACGAAATAAAAGATCGAGATGCGCTATTACTTGCAGGGGACGAGCAATCGGAGTGGTGCAATTAATTTTGATGTATGAATTGTATTTACTTTTCCGCAAAGAAAGTGGTTTTAAGTGCCTCATTTCATTTATTGATTTTGAAATGACATAGTAACAGATAAATCAAGAACAATTTTAGAAAATTTGTTGAGTACAAGAACGTCTTTTTAATATATTTATTTTGATTTTTGGTTCAGTGTTTATACATACATATGTAAGAAATGATGCCATTATCAAAGTCTGTTTTAAGCTAACGTTTATATACATAGTACTGCCGATACCACTTTTAAAAAGAATAACTCTAAAACACCTCTAAGTATTCATTTGAATAATTATATCATACATAATTTATGAGTGATATAAAACTCATTTATGTACATATCACGTATAGATACAATTGATCAAATTCAGTTTTCAGCTTATTCTACTCGTATTTGAAAATAAAACAAAGCTATCCAGTGTCTATTCAATAACAACTAAAAAATTACTCTACAATTAATTACGGTGTTCTTTTATGTTTGGGTGATTCACCTCGGTTGAGCAAACTTTTTATAAATATAAAAAATATGTAATATTGTCGTCTTATACTATACATACATACCCCAAAAATATCCATTAAATCTCTATTTATTAAGTACCTGCAATCCATGACAATTACTTAATAATTATGAAGATAAGTCAGAAGTACAAGGAGAGCTCATGTGAACACTATGACGAAACGACATCATCGAGGCCACCCCAAAATATATTCAATTTGAAATCACGAAATCGAATAATGTACTCGAGATTTTTTTGCAGGTGAGGGCCACCTATCGTCGAATAATCGCACGACTTTCAATCGATAAGACAATTTAACGCTGCATAATCATGGTGAAATTTTCCTGTGTATTCTTGCGATTATCGCACGGTCATATAATTCGAGATTTGTTTGAGATTTGTCGATTAGGCCTCCATCGTTTATGGGGTTATTTACACTTTTTGTTTGTTGGGGACGTTATAAAGATGGGGGGTATAATTGGGTTCGGATTTACCGCGCCAAGGCGTTGGGTAAACTCATATCGTTGGTGTTTTTCCACCTCTACTTTTATGAGAAACGATTTTTAAAACGCTTTTTTTCATTCATGGAAGTAATTATCATGTAATTTTTTTTAAAGAAACCGCGAGTTAAATGTCTTCTTTACAATTTTTTTTTAACCAATATGTGTAATTCGTATTCACTTTAGTCTGTTGATGACTAACTAAGTAGAAGCAAATTGTTCGTGGGAAATTGTTAAAGATGAGAATGGTTATTTTAAAGTGGTATATGTATTTTATAAAAACAATTATTCCAAAATAGTGATTTCAAATTGTTTAACATCCTACCTTTCGTATTAACTTTGAAAAAATTAAGTTGATAAACAGTAACTAGGTTATTTATAAGTAGTAGTATACAAAATTTTAATTTAATCAACGTATGTTCAAAACTGGTTTAATCTTAATTATTCTTGAAATAATACGTATAAAATTTTGCATTAACTTCACTTATAAAAACGCTTGAAAGTAACCATCAACTATACACTACATCGTTTAAGTTACTATATATTTGAAAAAAATTAAAAATTTCACTAAGAAATATTTTCCGTCGCATGATCTTTTTCAACTTAAGCACTTCGTAACTCAACTACTGAGACTGAAAAACAATTGAAAATTCTAAAATACTTCTTTCCTCCTTTAACTGGAAATTTAAATTTACAAAGTGGTGGGGAATACTCGAACTTAAAGTGGAGGGGATGATAAAATGTTTACGATTTAATATCACAGACCAGGCCACAAAGGGTCACCGATTTGTTGTATGAACTTAATTAAAAATTGATTACTTTAAAATTTAATTAAAAAATACGTTTGTACTACACATGTTGATAAAACATAAAGCAATAAATTTATTGTAAAAGGACAACGAACTTTGGACTTTTATATTTACTATTTACTCCAAAATTGTTTTCCTTTATAATATTTTTTTTTGCCTTTACATGATAATTCACACTTTGAATTCAAATTGTCCCTTTATAATGCTAATTCAAATGAACAGTGACAACAAATTTATAATTATCACCTTCATCATATCAGAGAATAATTTCTGGATCAGACAAGTTCAAAACAGTTATTTCTATAACGAGTGCTTACAAATCAGTGAGATATTATCGGTTTGTTGATTTCATGTAAAGAACATTTTAAAAAAGTTGCCTTCACTTAGGTTATCAATTACGATTCAAATATCTATAGAAAAAAAAATTTTACAGCCAATACTTTAAAGCAATCATAAGAAATACCACAAAAAGAAAGTATATGAACTCCTAAGGTATTCACAGAGCGTAAAGGTAAATAAATCAATAAATCAAACGACTTTATGTGTGCTGAATAACTTGTGCTTCTAATATTATCAATAGCATTTTCTAAAGGCAATCAAAATTTCAAATAATCGCAAAAACCTTTAAAATATAATTACTAACCTCTTTTAAAGACAATTAATACAAAATTACAATGTTAAAGTATTAAATGCATTTTTCCAAGAGGTATTTGTACTATAATTACAATCACGCATAAAAATAAATTGTTTACCTACGTTCCAACATATCTGTAACCTTGAAAACTTAGAAATTTATTGACCTCTCTAAACATTCTTATATATCAGCATTAATTTTTGTTGTTGTACAGTAAAGTGACTAATTTTTTGTTTTGTTGTATAGACAACCTTTCTAAGGTCTATCTGAACCTGGAACTCAGAAACCAAATAGTATAACAGCTAGCATTACCTTAAACCTATATCCAGCAATAAATTAGACTTACCTTTCGTTACAAAAATGATATAATTTCTTTGCTAGTTCCTCAAAATAAATAATAAAACCTTATTAGAGCAAAGGAACTCTGGCCTCTATATCGTTTTCAGTTGTTATATAAGAAAACTCTCAGTCTAATAAGCGTTGACGAACTCGATCACTTTAAATTGAAGCCACAGAAAAACCAGAATCACAACTATCACAGCATCTTTGATAAATCCACCAACACCAGTAAAAGAGCAGTCGTTCAATCGAAAAAAAATGTTTATTTCTTACAATGTGTTGCGTTTTCTTCCAAAGGAAAAAAAATAAATTTTTCTCTTTCTTACGCGTAATAAAAAAGCAAATATCACTCGAGTTCCTATCGGTAGACCTAACTAAATTTAAAATAGAAGTCCTTACTGCTTAAAGCTACAACAGAAATTTATTATATGATAATAAAAAAACAAAAGTGAATTGGAAGTTTCTTTAAGCAAAAAGGTCCATTAAATTTGCTCCTTCCCGTCGTACGCTATCCTACAGTAATAAATACACGTAAAAATTCGATTCAGTTTTGATCAGAGGTCCTTCGAGCGGAAGAATCTCTTCGGCGGCTATTTATCCTGATCTTTGCTCAAAAAGGTCCAATATCACTTTTGAGCTTTTCTGGCGGTATTCCTTTCGACTATTTACATGCTCCCGAAAAAAAATTAATTATGCTAAGCCACTGGCACACATATCCTGACACTTGATCCTTCAGCTTCTTCGGCGGCTGATCTTAAAACCGCACCAATGACACTCGTTCCACTCGATCCACTTCTTGGAAGGAAGAAATTACACTTGCACACGCACACGCTACATTTCGCTACAAACGTTCGATTATGTCCAGGCAACTATTTGTTGATCAAATTTACAGTTATCTAGAAGAAAAGACGCACTTTGTTAGGAAATTTTGAAAATTTATTAAGTTTGAAAATTAAAATGACAGACAAAAAACAATAGTATGAAATTGCGAACTTTTCCGGACTGATCTTACAGCATCTGAACCGCACGACTGAGTGGGTTGTGGGTTCTGTTCGCGGTGCCGCGACGATCTTACTTTGCCTCAGACTAACTGCCCCTCTTAGTATCAGACTTAGTGAAAGCCTACACCGCCCGCTTTGATCACTGAGCCAAGCTTTTATCACTAATTTAGTGGTCGCCGAGGAGCATAATGACATCTAGGCGACCGCAACTAGCGGAACACCCACGGCTAGATCGCTAGATCACACATTGAATCTCGCGAGCCTGCGAGATTGGCGATAATAATCTTAATGATTAGGCTCAGTTGTCTTTAAGGCCAAGTTCGAGCTGGCGTTCCCAGTAGGCGGCAATCACCTAAATCCAGATCTGTTTCGCTGGGGCTAATTAACTCATTGGGGAGAACTGCAGGGCGGCAAGAAAGTGTCAGAAACGATCAATTAGCACGATCATGAGCGCGTGTGATTTCACGGCTGATATGTCGCGAATGAGCTGTTCGAGGGGCTTAGGCTAATTATTATTACTTTTCCGCTTCTTCAAAGAAAATGAGCAGTGAGTTCCGACTTAGGGGTTCTATTTGTAGATAAACAAATTGCTTGTAGCTAACAGACTTATTCCGGAATGAAGCAGTTAACAGACCAGTTACAAAAGTCGTGACTTTTTTAAAACTTTTAGTACGACCGATATTGATAAATATATGATGTTTTGACTAAAATAATTTTTACATTAAATGGTTTATGTTTCTGGTCATGATTCCAGAGTTCAATAATCGAAAATGACGCATTAATATATGTTTTTATTTCTATTTCGTGTCCTAATAAAAACAACACTTAATGCGTCGTTATCATTCGGATTATAGAATTTAAAAACGAAATAAGAATGCTTACGTCTATCATACCCTTATTATTAGGCTAGTTTTTAAATTAAGTTGGCAGATTGAATTTTTTATTTATTCCTTCGCAAGTTGATAAAAATAAAAAATTGTTTTTATATTTTTGCCCTTCAGGATCATTCTAAACATAAAAAATGAAGTCTGGGTATCGTTTCTTAGAATTTATTTAAAACTGTGCAAATATTTAAATTTAATGCACTTGCAACATATGTTTTTATTAATCCTGATTATAAGAGAGTTTTTTAAGAAATCACATGTAAGAAAAGAAACTAAAATACAAAATGTAAACTTTTAAACTTTCACATGGTTACATTTGGAAAATTATAATTTGTTATAAGAATTTAGGTAATCAAAAAATAAAATGTATTCACGAACAACTAATCTTCTTTTAATCCCAGAAAGATAGTCTGCGTAAAATTGACGCATACCTTTTCCTATGTTTTGGTTGATAACTTAAGTTGTAAAAGTTTTTGTGTTATTTTGTATACAAGGATAAATATGTATAATTACCGTTTTAATTTTTTTCATTTATGTATAAAGAGTATTGGAAAGTACTTTATCCAAACTAATAAATAAAATATAATATTATAGCTAGTTCAATTTAATGTGTTAATTTTACGAATGGTTATCTTTTACGTATATTGCATTATGATCATCTTTCTAAGGTTAAGGGTAGAAAAGGTTGTTGGAATTTATCCAAAACATTGATCAGACTCCTTTAAATATAATTTGGTGTTTGTTAGATCACTTTGTGACGAAACACCCTGTGTATAGAAAGCCCACTTACGTAATAATTGTCGCCCACACACCGTCGAAACCCCCCGTACCCCCCCAAAAAAAAACCCAAATAAAGGTACCCACTTATCCAATCGTGGCCACTTTTCTCGCATCTCGCCGTGAGTGATGCACGCAGTCGACAATGGCAAAACTGCAGAGCAATTGGCACTTCACGGGCAAAAAGTCAAGTTCGATGCTAATTAAATAATAATCCCGGTGGGGGTCACGGTGTAGCCGCCGCGCGCGCCGCCGCCGTCGACGTGGACGCTTCCAACGGGCAGGGCGCGCGTGTGACTACAATTTTCCTCCCCGGAGACCCAAAGAGTATCGCTCCACCTAATTTGACTATCAGCTCAGAGTCTAGACGGGCCATCCATCCACTCACACCTTCCCAACCCCATGGCCTAGACCCCTAGTCCCAGATCCCACCCACAACCCCCGCCCCGCGAGCCACACTAGGCATATTTCGCGGGGTCTGTCGCTTTTCGCGCGCCAATTGTTCGCTTCCGATTGACTTCCATCTACTGAATGCCGATTGCGTCCTCTGTCGAGGCACTTGCAATTTTCTCATTCGGGAAAGCATTTTTATTGTTCTCGAGCAGTTTTCCTCGGGAATAATTACAAAATTGGCTGGGCTCCGCTTTGAGATGCACAAAAAAAAAAAAATAAATAAACAAATAAAGCGGGGCTCCGAGACACTTCCCAGTTCACCGGAGCGCTAATTACTGGAGGAGGCCACTTCCCAAGGGGGATAATCACCGCGGAAAGCTCTCAAGCACATCTCCTAATTAAGGCGACCTGCCGCGAGGCTGCCACGGTCCAGCCTCTACGGAAAATTTACGATAAGCGGAAGGCAGACGGGACTGACTAATTCACGGCAGTGCGTCGCCAGTGTCCAAATGACTTGGCCGGTGCGTGATTTCTCGATTTTTAGTGGTCACGACAAGGCTGCCAAAATGGGGCTGAACAGCGGCGTCACTGTAGAACAGACCGAAAGTATAAAACTTGTAATTAACTAAACATCTAAAATACCTGTCTACAGCAAATAAAGGTACAGGGTTTTCCAATAAGAGGTTTCATTTGGAATACCCTGTTATTTTAGCAGCTGTCATAATTGAAACTTCACTTCTTGATCGATGACCAGTTAAAACTATGCCATTAATAAAAATGGAACGTTACACGCTTCAACAACGCATTGAAATTGTTAAAATTCACTACAGAAATGGTGAAAATTTTACAATTACTGTTCGTAAAGTTAAAAGTTTTCTCGGACGTCGTGAAGCACCTTCTCGGCCAGCAATTGTGAATTTGGTGCAAAAATTCGAGCTAATGGAAAATTTCATGAGAAGAGTATGGTCCTGCAAATGTAGCCGTGGAGGCCATTTGGATGATGTTGTTTTCCATTATTAATGGCAAGTCGTCCTCTAACGAATGAAATAACGATTCGATGATTTTTGTCAAAGAATACGTGTTTTTTCCATAAATCAAAATGAAACCTCTAATTGGAAAACCTTATATTATAGACAAGAATAACTGATAACTAGATGATATAATCTTCTTTAAATTAAAAAACAAAAACGATTTTATAACTTAAGGTCACACATCGGGAAAAAATTTATTGAAAACCGATTTTTTTTTGTGATTATTGATGTATGTACAACTATTCAAAAATCTGTACAAAAATTTCAAATAAATCCCGCTAATAATAAGGATTGTACAGCGCATAATACAATTCTATAAATAAAAGTTAATATGGATTTTTTCATACTCCGAACTTTTAAATGCATTTATCTCAAAGGGCAATTTTTCAAAACAGCCCGCACGATAGTAAAAAAAGTAGTTGATCGAATTTCAAATTTTTTTTTTAATTTTTTTGTTATGCAATTCTACACATCTTAAGCCTCAATGAACATGTTTGAAAAATTATTTTAGTTTTTACACGCGAAAAATTTACCAAAAATGACGTCATTTTGCAACTTTTTGGCAAAGTTGTAAAATTTTCTTAATTTTGAATATTTTTTTTTCATTGGGGGTTACGATGTGTACTTTAGTGTCTAAATTAACATGCATTTTTTGTTTTTTTAGTCCGACGATCCAGAGGCGAATTATGATGCGGGCCGATTTCCACCTTTATTCTGAGGCAGCAACTTTAACGCCATATTTAACAATGAAAAATTTTGCAAAAAAAAAAACCTTTTTGGTCATAATCTATAATGATGTAAAATTATTTGTAAAACATATTTTGTTTATATCTATTAAACTTTTTTTTAAGTCGTCTCTTAAAAAACGTGTTATTTTTACTCAACATTCCCGATGTGTGGTCTTAAAGCACTTCAAAATTCTAATAGAGCTTTCTAATATCATACATATATTAGTAAAGTTTATGGTCTTAAATATACTTCCTCCAAATACACTTATGGACAATAAAATAATTGCAGTTTTATATAAAATAATAGTAACCATTACAAACAATACAACAACTAAATATAGCTTTTCCCTCATTTTATTTATTTTATTTAGTGGAAAATATGTAAAAACTTATGTCCTATTATTTTCCTTTCATGAAACATTAAAAATACATAGTTGACTTCGCAACACATTCACAACTCAATTTAATTAAAATAATTTGAAAAAAATAACCAGCTTGCATATTTTAGTTTGTAAAACTAAAGCAACCTAGTTACCTAGTTTTTATTTGAATAACCTCAGTACATCTTTATGGCATAGACGCTATTTTCATTAGTTCTATTTTGTTTCGGAAACGTTGACTTGAGGCTCGCTATTTAAGGATCCCCAAGAGATTTGCAATGGAATTCAAATTGGATGATTGAGCCGGCAAATCAAAAGTTTGAATCTCATTCTAATTTACCAGTTTCGATGTGTGTTTCGGGTCATTGTCTTGCTGAAACACCTACTCCCCCAACATTTGCGTTTCCAAAATAATTTTGTATAATATGATAACTAAAGTGATCAATAATTCCTTTTATTACGAAAACGGACTAAAACAACAACTAATGCCGGCGCCCAAGTCAGGTAAATGTCGCGACGCACACTCAGCATAAGTTGTGTAATGCAAGCTCCCATGGGAATATCAGTCCGTTCAACTTTCGATTGTATTAGTAAGCACTTTTAGTATATAACCTGTTACTAAATGTTATAAATTGTTCAGTCTTTTCTTACGCCCAACAAGTATATTAATCTTCTTTGCAAACACCTTAATTCATTCATAATATAAGAGCAAAGACTTCTATTTTAAGAGTGTATTTTTCGTCTTTTTTTTTTGTCTATAAGTGTATCTATTATTAAAAAAGTCACGAAATAATCATCAAAGTTTTTTATGAATAAAACCGCAGCTAGCTGGCTATTTGACTATGTAACAAACATTGTAATTCATTTTCAATTAATAGTTTTATATTTCCAAATTTGATCGTTTTTATAAATGTTTGTGAAATGAACAAAAGTGGGAATAGCTTTCGTTTGATTCTTTACCCCTTTTATGTTTTTATACTTGAAAACAACATGTATAGTCAATTAATATTATAACTTAACTTGTGAGGATGAAATATGTTGAATCCACTAATTTAAAAGAATATTATCAAAGGAACGATAGAGACTGTTTTTTTTTATTAATTAAAAATATAAATATTTTGTTTTCATCCTGAAACACAAATATTGTTGGACGAAACTAAAATTTTGATAGTATACTTAAATTTGGTAATAAGGTTCTTATTTTCCCACTCAAATATGAATCAAGCACTATGGACTTGTGAAACATGCCCGGAAAAGTCGCATATCGTCAATGAGAGTTATTTTATTAGGCACAATTTTTAACTGAAACATACCTATATACACCAAATATCAGCAAAGCGAGTCAATCGGCAGTTGATTCTGTTTTATCGAGAGTCTGCGGGGCATCGACGATCTCTTGCCTTTTTCGTTAATACTATTCGAAACTATTGTGCTTTGCGGTGAGTTACTGCTGTTTAAAATCCCATTTGGCGTTGCCGCGTTTGGGATGGAATGAGACCTCATTTGTAATCGACCCGCGGACTCAATTGACTCATCACTCGGCTGGTCCAGACTAGCTGCTGAAGAGACTCTTGGCAAAAGGCCTGCTGAACATAGGCGTTCTAAAAATTACGAAATTTTAATTAACTTTATTCAATTTCATTCAAAGTGACAATTTAATTATTTACCCAGGCCATGTGGTGAGTGGAGTTCAGCCCGAACTTCATCTAGTTGTCGGGCACTACACAGCGGCGTGTCCACCTCATAGGTATTATTAAAAAGAGTATAGTCCACCTCATATTCCCCTGTTTCTTTTTTGAACGAAACTACATGTTCGAATCGGTGGCCCCACAAAATTTCTGAAGGAAGGTAACTACTCCTAGCTTGCGTCGTCATACCGGTGGACTCAACTACGCCCTCTGAAAGATATAAAATAAAAGATAATAATAAAAAATCTTTAGAATAGAAAGGTTGTTTCGCACAACATATTTTCATGACGGCAAAGTCGTTTTAGAAACACAAAAGAGTGTAATAGTTTAAAAGTACAAACTACGAAAAACATTCGTACACTGCAAGTCTCAAAACTGATGTATTTAATTTTCAAATCGAATTTTCGAATTTTACCATAAATCATGTATTTGACGTTAAAAACCTCATAAAACATATTTTGTATTTGTTACTAGTTTTCTTAAAAAATGGAAACAAATACATGTAATTAGGTAATTTTTAAATTGACGAAGGGCCTCACCTAACATAACAACAATTTCGAATCTTTCCTTGAGCATATCTTGTGCTGATAAAGCATACAATGGGCTATGTCTATCGATTTTATGAACAATCGTTGTAGGCCAGATAAACATTAAACGATCTTCACCTCCATCAGCTCCCACTTGAAGCTCTTGCTGATAGAATGGCAGTATTTCGCCCTCTTTGGTAACCTAAAAATTTAAAAAGGGGTTAAAAAATTATCAACACGATTCTGTGAATCCATCAAGTCTAAAACCGTACGAACACTCACTTTTAGTACGGTGCATAAAAATTCTATTAAATCATAAAGCACGTTTTCTCTAAGAAAACCGAGTGAGGTTTTTCCGAATTGTAAGTAGTAAAAACAACATATTTTTACGAGCGAAAATTAAAATAGAGTATCAATTACTGCCTTTATTACATTCACATATGCATTGTATTGAGTCGTAAATGTAATGTTTTTCGAATGTCATAAGTTGCAAAATTATGTATACAGATCGCAAACAGGTCATTTCATTCTCTCAAGCTTTAAAATCTCAAAAAGAATCGTGTTCGTCGTGTTGGAACCAAAATCGAAACCACCTCAAACAGCTGAATTGCATATAAAATTCCCATGGAAATCATTTGCACGACATTCAGCTATTTAGGGTCGTGTCGATTTAAGTCAAACGATTTTCATGTCTATCCCCCAGGGGATTTTTCACAATATTTTCTAGACAAAGTCTATTGCATACTTCTAGGAACATTTATAATATTAGATGATCTTTTCATAGTAAGTTTTAAAAGCTTCTACCTAATCTAAGTATTTATATGAATCCGGAAGGTTATAACATATAATTATACTAATTAAACTTTTTCCTATATTTGCGAAAATTACTACTAATTCATCTTCAACAATTTTCCAGTTGAAACTATCAATTACACAAAAATTAGTGATCGCACAATGTGATAATTTTAACTGGAAACATATTTTTGTTTTTAAAGTATCTTACCTTTTTTCTAATAATTTGTGCCCTCACATGAGCCTCAATGATGTGACTTTTTCTCATATCACCAACTCGAAACATAAGACATGGTATACCATCACGATGGCAAATCACAGCGTTCCTTGAGAATAGCAGCGTTTGAGCACGTTTCTTTGGTCTTGACAATTTGGCAAAAACAATTCCAACCATAAATGCTTGTATAAAAACACCCATAATACTTTGTAAACACATTATGAATATCGCTTCTGGACATTCTTCTGTGATAAATCGGTTGCCATAACCGATTGTGTGCTGTGTTTCTACGGAAAATAGAAATGCTGATGTTAGACCACGAATTTCTGTGACACACATTATGTGGCTGTCGTTTAAAGCTGTTGAATCGACTGTTTCTAGAAGTTGCATATGGTCTAAGTCCCCATGAGCATATGCGATTATCCACCATACTAAACCGAATGCGGTCCATGATAGTAAAAAACTAAGAGCAAATACTAAAAGCGTCCACCGCCATTGAGCATCTACTAATGTTGTGAAGATATCCTGAAAAGAATTAATATATAATAAAAAAATCAAATATATTATTAAGTTTAAAGCTAGAATATGCTTTTAGCGTATTTTTATATGCTAATTTGTACAACCTTATTAAGTTCATGATCTTTCAAACTCAAACGATTTCTGTGAGAACTTTCAAAATGATATAATTAGAGGTCAGGAGCATATAACCGATCTTAAAACATGTGGGGTAAACTATGAAATTACAAACCTTAAAAAAGCGACTTTGCAAGTGTTTCACAATGAAAAATAACTTTTTATTATACGAAATTTGTATTCAGTCTAAACTCGGTAGAGCGCAAAACCAAACGGATGAAGACAGTTTAATACCCAGCATATTTTAATACACTGTACTGAATGATTAATAAACCAATAATGTATATATACGTAGATATACATGCATACATATATGTAAATATAAATATTTGCGCATAACATTTATACATACACACTCACACATCCCAATGCACGCGCGGTTTCAACCCGAACAATTTTTTGAGTCTAAAAAAGTATATATCTCGTAAAATGTTCGACTGTAGGAAATCGTGTTAATTTTATGAATAATTTTACACAAACACGTAATCGAAATTGGACACTTTAGCGAGACATGTTTTTGACAAACTGTTTAAGAAACTAATTTGAAATTGCCTTTTCAACGATACCACACTTGATGGGGTAAGTAACCATTTTTTTTCATCCCCACTTTACATGTAGAAGAGATAGCCTTCAACTTGGTTTCCAATTGGAATACCTATCTTTGCAGTGGATATAATTTATCTCTACGCATACCAAATTTAAGTGCTACAATAGTCTCTGAATAAAACGACATACGGATGAACGCACATGCCGAAACAATAAGATTTTCTTGTTTTACTGAGTAATCCTAAATATAAACCAAGTTTTTCAAATTTTAAAATGGATAAACTATTTCTATACTGTAATATTATATTTAGGTTTCATGTCACAAATTTAAAAGTAATTTCGATTGTATAATAAAATGTAAATGAATTAAATTTTTTCGATTTTTTTATGAGGATGTGTAAATTAAATTAGAGAACATTTTTAAAAATTTCTAAAAACTTTCTGAGATATTCTGATGTACTTCATCGAAAAACAAAGGCTTGATTTGATATTTGTAAAAGCCGAGATGTAATTTAACCAGCCGCTTTGCTTTTGAATATCTCTTTTATTCAAATATTAAATTGCTTCAAAAGAGTTTTATACATTAGTGCATCCCATATTTAAATGCCAAGATGTTTAATACATATATGTACATATATTAAATATATTTAATAAGTTCGTTCCAAAATTAGAACTTCTACACATTTATATATATGTACATCAAGCAATAACCATATCGTATGAATCTCCTATGATTATATTTAATAGCATCTGGCTTCGCTTTTAGATTTTCTTGACTATCCACTATTTTGATGAACCTTTTATCTAGGATTCTACATCCTGAGGGATGGTGCTCAAAATTACCCACCTGCATGTATCGCCTCCTCCGCTTGGCTACGTTGCCTTGCACAACGTTGCAGTCCCCGTGCTTGAAGACGACACGTTTGCGGACCCGTCGGGATGAGAAACGTGTCTGACGATACCTGCAATTATAATATTAGACAAAAAGGTGATTAGCATTCACTCGAAAGCTGGAAGAAGCCACTAAAAATAAACCAGCCTATCTCCACTGAGACTAAAACACCAGCCGAAGCACCTGATCCGACTTTAGCCCACCCAAGCCAAAGAAAAGGGCGAGGCAAACAAGCCAGCGAGAAGGAAACAAGAGATTGTGCAGGGAATTGCAATTGTACGGTGCTGTTGCATAAAAGACAAAGTGCATAATCTTGAAGGTGAGGGATGGGTGCAAGGTGCTGAACCAAAAGGAGCCACGTACGTCCTCCCGATGAAGGCCATACTCAAGGCCACTTGTTCCGGGGACCTTGTCGACGGCAGGTCATCGCCCACGCTCGACGGAGTGAAGCTCATCATTGAGATGCTAATGTTTTGTCACCTGAAGATATTTTCACGACATTCATATTCAGCAGATGAGATGCTGCGATGGTCCTCTCCTCAGATTGGAGGCGAAGCACTAAAGACAATTTTGAAGGGACTGCACTGGCGACAGCAGCGAAGATGAAAACGGAAAGAGCATCAAAACCAATTGACCTACTTCGAAACTGCTCACGCTGAGTGGCATTGGAGTTAATTAAATTTCGGGAACCGGACAAATTCGGAAAAAGACAAGTTAAGGGTAGTTTAGCTCAGTTGAAGCGCAAAAAAGGCCTTCTTTCGCTAGATCTAATTAGGCAAGAGACGGTTGTAAAGCAGCCCAGAGACAAAATGAAATAATGCTTAACATTTTGTTGGAACAGAAGCAAGCCAACAATTCGTAGGAAATTATGTCTTAAAATAGGAATAACATCTCAAGAGCGTCTTAGCTTCCTATCCCGGCTCGACACTCTATTCAGGGATCTAATTAATAAAAGTTGATAAGTCAGGTAGTTTACAAATTTGTAAATTAATGTTTTGAATTGTTAGCACTTTGAATTATCATACAATAAATCGAAAATCATATTTTAGTGACTGGTTTAGCAATACTTTAAATATCGAATAATTAGGAGCGAATCGGATATTCGATATTTAAACATTTATCATTTGACCTGGACTTAATTCGCTGCTCTTAATATTAAATCTGCGTTATTTTAAAATTGTTTGAAAGAAAGTTTATATAATTTTCTCAATGTGTCCTATGTGATATGTTTGTATAAAAATCCAAATTAATATAAATATATTATATTATTTCATTTTATTTCTGTAATAAACAAAAACTAATATAAAATAAAATTGATTGTTCTGTTTTTAATTTGTTCAAATAATTTAAAATAAGTCGAATTATTGAACAAAGTTGAGAAAAAGTAAACTGTTGGTGAAAATCATGTATTATCTTTACCCAAAAATATATTATGGTGTGAAAAGGTAAAATATACATATAAAATAACCTTCTTGGGGAATGTAAGAGAGCAACAAGTTAATAATGACAATGTTTATATACACTGTCCAAAAAACATAGTCATTAATCAAATTTATATAAAATATTTATATTAGACAAATTGGTGGCATTGTTACAATTGTTGTAATTGTAAAGAATTATGAAAAGCTCTCAGTTTGTCCACTTAACAGGAGGGAGGAAGTTTTTGATAACAGCACCTCATAAGCCTAAGTATCACTGGAATTTGAAGCACCAACCGGTCACCACAGACGATTTATCTAATTTAGTCAAACTCAGACGAGGCACTCAATTCAAGATACTGCAGGATTTCACAAAAGATGCTGGACAACAAAAGCGCTAATCTAACTAACTAAACGGATTGAAAGCGAACCGGTCACTGCTAGAATTTATTGACCACGGAAGCGGTCACATACCCGCGGGACGGTATATCGAGTGATAAACCGCCAGCGCTGGTGGACAGCTGGTCGTGGCCAGTAGTTAACTAATTCAGCCATTTCCTTCTTAGTTCGCTTCAATTCAATGAGGAGTGACAAAGTGGAGCCGAGATCTGCCCTCAAATCAAAAGCTATGTCTTCACCGCACCGCAGAGGATAATCTCATAAAATTATAATTAACAAATGATGGCACGAGCTAGTGAACCGTCGATGGACCTCTCGGACTTTGTTGCATATGGGGGATGCTGCAGAGTTGAGGTGCAAAGATGAATGACTCGCAAATTTTTTTAGAGTGGGAAGAATTTTCTTAAATAGAAAAGACCTTAGGTTTTTTATAAATGCAGTTCATATATGGCCAAAATTATGCATAATTTGAAAACATAAAAATGGTATAAAACTCTTTTATTTAGGGGTAACACCACTCTAGAGGTATAAAAAACAGGCATTTCTTTGATTTATTTTGAGAAGATGGGAAAAGAAATCGGTTTTCAGGGGCTACTAAGGGTATACAAGAAGTATGCAAAAAAAAATTTTGTATTCAATTTTGGAAACAAAATGGCGGCTGTAGAGCCATTCTTGCAGAACGCCCTTTTTTGACATAACCAAACGGGCGGACACGTACCTCGGAAACCATAGCACCTAGAACAAAAAAATAAATTTTTCTTAAAGTACATATCAAAAACTAGTGACGTACACACGATTTTTTTTTAAATGATTTTTGCAAAAATGGCACGAGTTTGAAAAAAAGTTCAATTTTTCGTAAAAAACATCGACACTAAATCGTCTTTAAAAAAAATCGACACTAAATCGTCTTTAAAAAAAACAGTTGTTGATCAATCAAAAAACGGATATGTATACTTCACTGGAGAATCCGATTGTGAAGTCACAGTCAAATTTTCAAAGCAATCCATCGAGCGGTTTTAAGCAGCGTGTCCGCCCGATTTTGAAAAAGTGATTTCGAGAAAAATGCGTTCAAAGTTTTATAACTAAGCTTTCAAAAAGGAGCTTCCAGAAAATTTAAAATTGAACCAGTTAACACTTTTTTTCGACTATACATACAATTGCATTTCATTTTTATGATCCTAAAAAATACTTTAAACGAAAAAAAAACAATTCCGAAAATTTCAAAAGACTATAGTGGTGTTACCCCTTAACTAGGTTACTTAATTGGAATAGGTAGCTCGAAGCAAAAAGCTCATTTAGAAGAGAAATAGTATCAATAACTCTACTATAAATCAAAATGAGAAAATATCCCTTTTCATTCACGTAAAAGGGGACACTAACTGCAGTTTATTTGCATTAAAAGGAATCCATATAATTTATTTCTTTCTAAGGGTGACATTTTTAAATTTAATAGATACATAATTTGAAACTAAAACACCTGTCAACATCTGCCAAGTAAATTTGGTTTAATTACCCTCTAACTTCCATATTGCCAAAAAACAACGAAAACCGTTTGAGTTCTACTCGTCCAATAAATCTTAATTTTCCAGATAATATCGAAACTGCACCCTACGCCCGATCTATATATAAAAAGAAAATTTCATATTACACACAACACACGACAGTATTCACATTAATTCTCATGAAAATGTCAACAGATCGCAAAAATCTTTTCTTTAGATAAATCACGATACTCGAATTTCGTTCGTTTGTAGAAAAACGTGCCATGAGCTTAATCATTAGCAATTTACACAACTTCATAAATAAACAAAACTCCTCCTACCCACTGCAACTGTGTAAACATCTACAAGAAAAAATTGCGCCGATTTTATGTAAACAAAAAGTTATCCAAAATTCTGAATCATTTAGGTTTTGCTGCTGTTGCAACTGACGTCATAAGTGACTCTAGGTGAAGTAGAATAGAACAGACGTTTGGGAATTCGTAGAAATCTTAATTAAGTACGGACGAAGTAGACGATTCATTTCCGGACCTCAAATATTAATAGTCAATATTTTATATTTACTCGTCCATAGAATAAACAAATTTTAGTTTCTGTTATAATCTTTTAGGGGTCTATATAATTTAGACAATGAGACAATATTCTAAAAAAGATTTTCATTTAAACATAATCACAAGATTCATTGCTTCCTTGATAATATACATATTTGATTTGATTGGGTGTGCCCCATCATCATTTTTAAACTTTTTTTGAATGCACAACATTTCTAAATTATGAATAAACTTTATGGAAAACCGTATTTCAACATTTATGTACATCTTCGTATCAGAAAATATTTCTAAAATTTGTTTGAGATTAATTCTGGTGGAATTAAAAATTCTAAAATTTTGAATCTTTTGCAAAATCTTCTTACTTTATGTAGAGTAAGTATATTCTCTAATATTTTATAAATTTATTATATGTTTGTAAAAATTATATTATATTATTTTGTTCTAATCAAAGAATACTAATGCATCTAGCATTACTTAAAATTCTCCAAAAACAGATATTTTACTGAGAGAAATAAAGTTTTTAAGCTATCTTAAAAAACCACAATGACGATATTCACCCACATAAATATAATTGATGTTAGCCTTGGCACTCAGTTGGTTAGAACATCGAAGCACAAATTCGAAGATCGTATACTCGTTACTTGGTGTGCGCAACCCTTTTTTGCAGAGATTTTGATGGATTTAATTTGACAAGAAGTTGTTATTTCTCTAAAATCAAAAAAACTCGAAAATTCAACAAAAATATAGCTTTTCCAGTTGAAAGAAGTTTTTCTAATTGAAAATCGTTTTCAAGTTTTTGAATCAAAATCTTTTCGAAACAATCCAATCATTTTAGAAATCTCAGTGTGAAAATGATAAATGAAAATACTAATCGCAAAAGAATTCCAAAAATAATAAATCCAAAAAAAGCACACGGATCAAATTGATAACCTCCTCCTTTTTAGGAACTCGGTTAATAAACGGTATCATTTAAAAGTAAAATTTTGTAAAAAAATACCTAAGAAATTCCTCGCGCCAAGCTTCCTCATTGGAATGAGTAGCTCGAAAAACCATCATAGAAAGTTGGCTGAGGCATCGTTTGATTTCACTCATTTTGGAAAGCACCATCTACGTTTTATATACAGTCGAAACCACTGAACACAACCACAACACCCACTAAAAGCTGAATTTCTTTAAAATGCTTCTCGTCATTTTGAAATAACCTGCAGGACGAAAGGAGCACATTTTCTTAATTTTAATTTATGTATATATTTTCACAAATTTGCAAAACTGTCCGCACTCCGACTATGAAATTGTCACACTAGACTAGAAACTCAAGCATGCAACTGACCAAGGTACTTGGTTTCTATAATTGCAACAGACTAAAACTATTTTTATGCAAGCGACAGTTGCCATCCTTCCAATTGCAAATTGGGTGCATTGTGCCAAATTCCTGGTGAGATACAATGACAAACGATTTTCACTTTTAATGAGCCCATGTGGCGTCAATTGACTCGGCGTATTGTAAAAAGATTTTCTTAAACACGTGGTCGTAGGTACATGTTCCACCAGAAGACACCATACTACATACACACTTACGTTAATTATTGTGCATGCGTAATGTACATCAAGATTAATTGCATTAGGATTTGCGCAAATCGAAAAGCAAGCCAGACTTCAAATGCGAATGCTGAACAAAATTGTTCATATTAATTTTGCGGTGACCAATTCTTCAAATTAATTTTGCAGTGAATTTTTAAATAAAAGTACGTACATTTATTTATTTCATATTTATTTATTACTTGAAATTAAATGTTAAGTAAAAGGGAATTTTAAAATTAAGGAACAAATCATTTAAAGCAACGAACATTTTACTGAATACAATAATTTAAAAATCTTCACGAAATCGTTATACACTACCGATCATAAGTATCTGCCCATCCCATATTTTATAGATTTAAATAAGGAATCATGTAAAAACTGTGGTTCAACTATTATAATTTTAATTAGCAAGTTATTTCAAATAACGATATCAATAAAACAAAAGATGATTATAACGAATGTTATCTACTTAAATTTTTGATTCATCAATGTTTGGGTATGCTCGCTATCAGCTGACAAATATTCGTTGTCAATTTTACGCCATTCGCTTTGTAAGATGTTTAGTCGAAGTTGGCTACTGTTTAGTTACATCATGTTCAATTAATGCCACAACAACTCAATAGGGTTAAGAACCTGACACTGAGGTGTCCAAATTATTGTTTTGAACACTCTTACTAGTTATATTCTGCGAAACGAGCGAAATATAAATATCATGAAGCAAAATATCAGAATGTTGGTTTTTTATCTTAAAATATTACTAAGATTCTATATTATAATAACAACAGATAAGCTATATGTAGGTAGATTTTGGTAATGGTTCATTACATTATTTAAAGTGGGCAAATACTTATGAGCGGTGGTGTATGTTCTGTAACTTCATAAAATTTGAAAGCAGTAGGTGAGATAGCAGAAACATATTTTTAAAGATTATGCTAAGATCTTGACATTTTATGTTACATATTAGCAGACGCCAACATGAATTTTAAAACTTTCCCAAACATGCTAACTGTTTAAGATATTTCAAATACATAGGTGCTGTGATAAGTAGGCGGCCTTAACCTTGATGTAATAAACCCACAGAGTTTTAAATTTCTTTACGTCTGGCTCCTAAAATAAAAATTTTTAATTTACCTGAAGCAACATTCCAAGTAACTTCATTTTCATTCCAAGAATTAAATCAAAAAGAAGAAAGTCTATTCAAAGTGTTGAAGCTAACTGATTAACCGCCCACATTGCATGTTTTAATTTTGTTCTCATTAATATTGCTCCAAGCCCAGTGGACTTATTTCAAAGTTTAGATTATCAGTAGGATAAAGAAAAATTATTTTTGCACCAATGCAAGAATCATCGCTTAGTTACGAGTACTCAAAGAAGCATAAATTGTAGATGGATAACGATCAATTTTGAGGTCGAAAAAATCTCCCAAGGGAATCTATTGAAGCAAGAAATAAGACTTTCTTTCCTGGTCGGAAATTGAAGGCCTGTAAACATGTTGTTTTCGTAAACCGAATTTGAGGCCAGTTTAGCGACAACAAGATTCCGCTGGGAAAATTTGTACAATCTTTTCATTAAGAAAATTTTTTTATTTTATGTAACGTCGGAGTAGAAAATAAATTCATACAATTATTCAATTATTTATAAAAATGATTTGCAATATAAGAAATTATATTAAATAAAAATTTATACTTACGAATTAAAATCTTAGACGGAAATTTGTGTACTGCACTCATGTATACAATGTGTGAACTAATTTCATTACTTTACGTAAAATAAAACAAGCAAAGCAATTGAGCGCAATCCTCAGAGTCACTCACATAACAATGAGTAACAATTTTAAGGCTCATGCATGCGCACAGTCATCATCTGTATACAAAAACATTCACTAACGTATGAATTACGAATACATACATATATTCCTTTCGTGAATGAAGGTAAAATTTTGCTTATAATGCAGAAGCAATATACTTAAACATATATGTATGACACTTTTAATGTTTTATTAGCAACTACGTATGTGTACCTACTACATATATCGCGAATATTATAAATTCTTTAATTTTGTCTTGAATTATATACCCTGGATAACATCTCACCCACCGGAAACAAAATGATTATGAAAAAAGTTTAACGTTTTTTGGCATAACACTACGCCACGTTTTTACACTAAAACTAAATGGCCCTACCTACTTAAGATTGATTTGGTTACCACTTGAAGATACTCATCGTCAAGGAAATTGTCTTACAAAAATACTTTTCAGGTCAATGGCGCAAGAAGTCATGAAAGTTGTCATTGAGGAAAAAACCATTCTGTTTTCTTCATTATTTTTTTCATGTTATACGTATTATTATAAGTGTACTCGTATCTATGGCAGTTTAAATTGTTCGTAGTCTGGAAATAGACACACATGTCCTAAACAAATTCTCTCGTATCGCACAAGTCATACGGCACGTGAGCATTTTATTATGTTGTATGAAGTGGATTTTATATACATATATTTTTTACCAGGTTCACATGCCAATGTCGTTTTTTAACCACATTGTGTAAATAGGCAATAAAAAATTTACAATAAAAAAACCAAAAAGAATTTTCAACTAAAAATTGTCGGGAAAGTCTAGCAAGTAGGTGGTGATAAATTTTAACATGAGTCGGAACAAGGCTGAAATTTTTTGTTTTGTACATTAAGAAGACAATAAATTTGCGTAAACATCCATTTTGTGGCAATTTACTAAACGAAAATAAAAATATCATAAATAAATCATTTCTTTACGGCGTAGCTCTTATTCCTAGAAATCTGACCCCATCAAGAGTAAGTGTCCTTTGAAAAGGACATCAGCTAAATGTCCGCAACTTTAAGCAATTTTCGGACAGAGACCCTAATGGTCTTTTGTCCACGTTTTTACGAAATCGACCAAAAAAATCCTTAAAACGACACAAATCTCACAGTTAAATTCTAAATATGTTTATAATGCCTCCTAAGTGCCCAATTTGAATGTATTATTTAATTAATTTCTAAATTCAAATAAAAAACAAATTTTCTGGGAATCATAGACAAGAGGAAGTCACTGATCTCTTGAAGGGTTCAATGGAAATTTTTTTAGCACTCATAGGTGTTATCTCCGATAAACATTCTCGACTTTATCCAACAAAACAGGACATAATAAATACTAACGAAAGAAATTCAAAGAAAATAGCAACAGCCAATGGCAAGGAAATGAAATTTATTGACCCCCACATATCCATGGAGGCAGAAGATATCGGCGAAAGCTAATTTAGGATCAATAGCATCTCAAAATGTACCCGCGTTGGCGACTCATTTCAGGAGATGAAAGAAGTAGTGCCCCAACGTAAACATTACTTTGTCGCATTTTTGTCCTCAATTCCAAGTAGTGGGAAATGGGGGAATATTTTCGGAAATTTGAGTGAACAAGCATGCTCCGCATAGCAACATGAATTATGCACTTGAAAATCGGAGCAGTGCAGTGCATTCGTCTTGGCCATATTTTGGCGGTGTAAATAAACACATTGTCGTGCTCTATTTTTGCCAGGAGTGCGTGCGGATGATGTGCGGCAGAAACGCACATTGTGTAGGACCGCACGCAGCGTGCGAGGAAGATCTGATCGCAGCATGATCTCTGAGCGTAACTCAGTGTCAGCTTTGTAAATATATAAATTAAAAATTGAATGATTCGAGGAGTTTTCGCTTGAAATTCAAAAGTAGGGCCCGGAATAAATAAATTGTCATGATGTTTACTTGATAGGCGATATTCGAATTAATTAGTTGATTGTACAGGTGGTTAAAAACGGTAACGACAACTTTTGAATATATTTTTTTCCATTTTATATTTATTAATTGTTTTTTATTTACTGTTTTAGAAATAATCAAGTATTCAAGGCCCATACTTAGTCCCCTTTAGGAAAGAGTATTATATATAATTATATTAGCTTTACCATACATTAATTAGGTACTCATATATTAAAATTTTCGATATCGCTTCAGATTCCAGTACATTATCATAAATGTCGGTTTTATGGTTGAGTAAGTCAGGTAATCGCCCAGGAGGCCTGAGGCAGTGATATATGTAAATACATAATATACATTGCGCATACGAATGCAAACGTGTGCGCAATTTTTCCAGAAAAGCTTTTTGAGTCCAAATAACCATAACTTGGTCAGGTATATCTCGTAAACTCTTCAACCATAGATCGTATTATTTTAAATAATAATTAAAGTATATGTAGGGGAAAAGCGGCATGAAGGAGCCAGGTTTTGAAAGAGCCAGTTGCATTATTTCGGTAGTTTAGCAACGGATTTGGTTGAGGATTTTATTTTTAAGTGGCAAAACTGATTTCCCGCCACCCACAAAAAGTAAATATTTTGCTTCATTTAAGTTATTTTTTGGTATTTTATTGTAAACAAATATAGGTCCTAGGATTGTATATTGAGTTTGTGCATATATTTGATCTTACATCTGTGTAAAAACTGAGCCGCAAAAGTTTTGATATTGTTGTTATTTTCAAGGTTATATTTTTTTAAGAATAAGCCATGAAAGAGCCGGTGAATGCGCCCTGAAAAATCTGGCTCTTTCATAACCCTGCATTTGAATTTTGTAAATAAATTATAATAATAATAAATATCCATTTTTTTTTAATGTTATAAAATTATTTGCTTCAGACATTGCATTATGTGAACTTCACAGGGGTTGAATTTGCCAGCCACACGCATAATACAGACTGGCTCTTTCATAACTTTTAATGGCTCTTTCAATACCGAAATTTTATGAAATTGCCAAATGACACATTCTTTTAAAATGAATATTTCATTGTTTTTTTATTGTGTTTAACGTTTTTTCGTATGAAATTGTCGACTTTAATAAATAAATATTAATTTGAGAAAAAAAAATCATGTTTTAAGTAAAAGTATATTTTTTTGCTCCGTTTAGAAAACTGACTCTTTCATGCCACTTCTCCCCTACTAGTATTTTAATTTTTTTTAAATTTGTCCGAAATTGCGTACAGAATGGTACTATAATACATGCATGCATACATACATACATCTAATCGAAAGTGACCTTTTGGAATGGAATATTTGAGAAACGGGGCATAATTACAAAAAACGGATTAAGAAACTACATAAAGATTTTACATTTCCGTTTGAATAACAACCCCACTCGATTGGGTAAGTTAATATTTCTTTTCATCCTCAGTTTACATGCAGGACAGGTAGTCCTTCATTTTTTTTCCGAAAACATTAATACATCTAAATCTCCCATTACAGGAATTTATTTTTACACGATTTTGATTTAACACGAGTTAAAACGAAAAAAAATCTCATTTTGCACGCATTGTTTTGTTTTAACAAGATTTTCAATATTCTATGAATTATGTTTAAGAATTTATCTAAAGAATTTTTTTGTTTTTTATGTTTGAATGCATTTTTTCATTCTCACTCTTTACAAATATGCATTGCAGTTCCGGTTTATATTGTTTCATAATTCAGTTAGATTATGCCGATTTATATCCGTATACGAATGGGATTCCTCGAATTATGCATAGAGTGAGCGTATGGTTAATTTTTTATAATACATTTGAAATAAAATTTGTCTTTTATAATGCATTTTATACATTCTTAAGTGAAACTCTACGAAGAATTTTTCAATATTGTTTATTGTACTTTTCAGTCGCTTTTTTAGGTCTACAACCTATCTACTATTTTTCCATTAAGCCAATATCTCGTTTTACACGAATTTTTTGGGAACTTATGAATCTGTCGTGTAAAAAGAGAATAAGGTGTACATATCTTTGAAGCGAGTATTGTCGGCTGTCCCCTATTTTTTCCGTCAACAATGATATTATTGTTGTTATTCAGATGATCAAATTTACATTTTGGATGAGATTAAAAGCGCCGGTCTTAGGCACCGGCAAAGACGATAGGGATGGTATATTACAAAGACTGTTCAATTCGTCAATTATCTCTTAATCCTTGAGCTTGGTACCACTATTATTCCGCAACTGCAATTTTGCGAGAAATCAATAGGATGGATGCTCAGACAGTGTGATCGAAGAGAATTTGGAATTTGGAATTTGAAAGATTTGAACAGGGTGCTGCAGAAATCTGAACGAAAAACTGTGTTATACCATAGACTAAGAAATAACATAAAGACTGTGCATCCCATACAAGAAACTATGAACGCTTTTGCCTCAGCTCGAAATTCGCGATGCCTCGAAATTTCCCAGTTCCAAAGGAGATTCGGGGAATTTTTTGAGGCTCTCTCTGAGCTGCTCGTTCTTAGCTGATTGTGATCTGCGAGGGTAGGGATATTTGGTGCGGTGGGATGCGGGTGCTACAGCAGGCAGCGAGAGCACGTGCAGTTGGCTTGTATAGATTCTGTTGTTCGATATTTTATGTATATGCTTGATTCTGGGATGGGATGGGATGAAAAAATGTATGTGCTGTAATTCGTAGATCTTTATAAATATTATAGGACATCAAGTTAGTCTATTCATTTGGATTTTTTTTGTTTTAAATTTGGAAAATTTTTTGTTTTCCACATACAGTGTTTTCTCAATAAAACTAATACAAAAAAATCTAATAATTTGAGATGATGAGAATAACAAACATTATTTTTCATGAACCAATCTTTGAATTTATCTAGTTGTTCAGTTTTTACAATGCACATTTGAATAATTTTTGATTTTATGCCTTTAATATGAGGTTTCTCCTTAAATACGAAATTAAAAACTTGAATATGTGTTTTTGAAATTTCAAAATATAAGTCTGATGGACAAATCAGAGATCCAAAGCTGGATTTATGAGAATAATTTTTTTTAGACAGAAATATGTCTGAATTGTCAGTAAAATGGATTTCTTCTTCCTTTTTCAGTAAAGACTCCTTACATTCCACGCACTGAAATTTTTTCAAACATTTAAATATAATATACCCCACATAATATTTTAATGAATTTTCCTCCAAAACCATAAAATTATCTGTATGAAGAATTGCATCAAACTGACAATCAAACGTTAAATCAATTTCATTTTCTTCGTGAAATTTTTGAAGCTCTTCTTCGCTCCCTTCTGTATTTTCTAGAATTGCACCGTAAGTTTTATTCTCATCAGGAGGATTTTCTAAATCTTTTCAATTTAAAATATTAAAAGTTTGGTCAACTTGGCAGTTTGAATTTTGAGTCTGAATTGACAACATTTTTGTTGATATTACGCGTGCAGTTAAATGGCTGAACTCATAAACTGAAGGGTTATCATATACATACATTCATATACATAAAATATCGAACAACAGAATCTGTACAAGCCGACTGCACATGCTCTCGCTGCCTGCTGTGGCACCCGCATCCCACCGCACCAAATATCCCTACCCTCGCAGATCACAATCAGCTAAGAACGAGCAGCTCAGAGAGAGCCTCAAAAAATTCCCCGAATCTCCTTTGGAACTGGGAAATTTCGAGGCATCGCGAATTTCGAGCTGAGGCAAAAGCGTTCATAGTTTCTTGTATGGGATGCACAGTCTTTATGTTATTTCTTAGTCTATGGTTATACTTAGTCCTCTTTCCCAATATTAATTGTTAATTCTCTACACATAGAATTCAGCGCAATTTTTTTAGATACATAGGTATATACAAAAATTTAGTATTTGATCCAATAAATCACAAATTCACTAAAAACTCAATTTCAAAGAACCACCCAGTCCTTTAAAGCTAACCAATCACTCGAGCGGCTTACTATAAAATTACAATTTGCTTTCCTATGCTGAGCTGAAGTGCATGAGAAATCCTATGGAGAGGTAAAATCGTCATTAAAATCCTTTCAATATTAGTCCCTTATTTTTAAAGTAGCCTCCACTACGAGTACTTAAATCACACAATAACCTATAACAGAAATGCAGCAGAACCTCAGAATATGCATTACATGAAGTTAAATTTATATACTTATTTAACTATATTTAAATTATTCCCTGTACTTAGGAGGCATAAATCTCATAATTTTTCACGCCTCACCCAAAAAACGCAGTCTGCGTAGCAGGCGGGAAATGTAGCATAGAATTATCATTGAAAGTAGCCTAAAATTAGTGGAAATTGCTTCAAAGCGGAATTCCCTAATGAAAATTTTAATGAAAACATTGAAAATCGAAGTGATGGGGAACACATCGGTGAATGATCAATTTTAGCATGACTATGAAGAACCACGCGCCGCCATTGCTTATCGCAATGGTTCTGTTAAATTCCCAATTGCCTCCTGGTGAAATGAGTCTATTTTTGCCGAGTGTCTGTCTAAAAATAAATCGAATTTTCCGTAAATTGATGCGTTGACACAGAAAATGGAGAATTTTAGGGGAGCACCACCATTAAGTGGGTGCTGTAGAAAATTTCACAGAAATTCGACTGGAGAGACAGCATCGTCAATCTTTTTATAATGTATTGTGTTTTGCTTTTTGAAAATATGTTCCCATTCATTCCTGAAAAAGGCAGCAACATCTGAGAATGCTTATATTCACAAGAAAGAGCCCCTCATGGAGAGAAGTGGGTGTGATAAACAGACGCTGGTATCACTTTGTCTATGATGCCGGTGATAGTAAAAATGGGCTGCTAAGTGAACTGAATTCTGACGCCATAGACCGACACTATATGTAATATTTTATGTATTTATTTATGTCGGTTTTTTCCTTCTAATATTTCCCCGATTTCATGCCTTCGAGTACGTCATCCGTGAGATTTATTGCGTGCTGTCGACTAATTTATGGACAGCTCAACAAAGGCACTGAGCCAATGTCAAGTTTCGGTAGCGAAATTAATTTGGCCAATTTGAAATTAGCACGTTCAGGAAGCGACGGGGAAATGGGACCGCCGATGTGATCTGGACCGAAATCATACAGCTAAGACAGACGGTCAACTAAAAATAGACCCACACGAGTTCTAGCGAGCCGCTTTGGCGGAATACCGCGATTATGACAGTCTCGCGACTCGCCTGCTGATTAGTAATGAACTTGAGCATCCAAAATGTTTACAACAAAGTTCAGATTCAGATCGTATGTGGACAGTGGCTTGGTACTTGGTAGTTAATTCCAGAATAAAGTCACCTTTGGAGTAGTTCATTGAATTTTAATGACGAAATAAATTACAACTAATTAGCAATTGTTAAACAACATCGATCAAAAGCAGCATTTTTCTATGCTGCAAATAGAAAACACTCTTCACTTGAAGAAAAACAATTGTAAAGTTTCACATAGGCAAGATTACAAGTGCTCGTTGTTAGAAATATGTGGATTTGAGGTTGTCACCTTTAAAAGAGGCTTTTAATTGTATCAATGGAATCTATAAAAAAAATATTTACTCGGGGAACGCCTTTAAGGGGGTAAAAAATTCGAAGGTTTTTTGAAATTGAGTTGAAAAAAACACGAAACATATTTTTAGTATCCGACTTTAATTATATATTTATTTATAAGATAAAAAATGAAAATAATGAAAATTTAAATAAAAATTCCGTCAATTTTGGAAATTACAGGGTGGTCAAGTGAGGCCTTGAAACAAAACCATGCATCCTGGTTGACACGATTTGGAGTCTTCTAATGATCGAAAAAAAAACTAAAAAGAATTCTTAATTAGTAAAAGTGTCGTTATCGGGCATGCCTCGATGAAAAAGAAAAAATTTTTTTTTCGCAAAATGGCAACTGTTTGAAAAATATTTTGCGCTTTTTCATTATTTTTTTTCGGTTATTAAATTTTTAAAAATAGTAAACATTTTTGTTTTTTAACGATCGTGGTACCGACCAGAACGAGTTATATCAAGAAGGTGTGTACTAAATTTCAAGTCAATCGGTTCATTAGAACTTGAGATATCGTGTCAATAAGCTTGAAAAAAGTGGTTTCGAGATAAACGCGTTTAAACATTTCAGGGTATAGTAATTCCGGTAGGACCGGTCTAGTTGCCGCGTCACTAAAGTAGCTGTAGCTTCGCCAATTATTGGAATTTTTAAATGTAACAGTAGACACTAAAAAAAAATATAAAAAAAATTGATTTTTGAAAATTTCTTGACCAGAATACGCCCTTAACCTCTTCAGCGATACTGGAACATACATACATATGTATGTGCACGTTTAGGTTTATAGACTTCAAAATTATTGTAATTGTAAAAATAAAAACCTTCTGTTAAATAACACCTCACTAGATTTATGTATCTTTCAACAATAAAACTAAAACTTTTGGAGTACAATTGCATGCATAATATTTTATTTTACGTAAAATTCACGGCTTTAAAAATATAACAAAATTATGTCTGATTGCCGCAAGATTTCTTTTTAGATCATTACCTACTCTATTTCAAAAGCATAATTTCCAAAATTTAACTTTACTCACAATGTTTTAGTGTCGAATGTATGAATTAATTTCTTATGATATGATATTCTAATGTTTTTCCTACTTACCGAATATTTATCCTTAAAATGCATATAAGTGTAATCAAAAAAAACTTATTTTTCCCAGTTTTAAAAAAAATCATCCCTGTACTAGTACCTTCGAAAATAACAAACTATTTTTAATCAAAGTAAATTGGCGTTGCTTACTAAATATATAACTTATAAGTTCCACGTCGAATCCTTACTGATTTTCATGTTCTATCTTTAATTCCAAAACATATCAAAATCTTACATTTTCCCTAAATTACAAAAATTGGTAATTTGCAAAATGTTGACGGCCCTACTCACCTGGTTCAAAGTGTATCATCGCATGTACCCAAAAACATTAACCTTTACAGAAACCCTAAAAAACAAGGGATGAAATTGAAAGCAACCAATTAACCTTTTGTCAGATAGAAAATATAGAGTTTAGCGCTCTCAAGAAAATCTGCACAGTTGCTCCCGGAGTACTTAAGAAGAAGATTCCTAGATTTCCACTCAAGACAAATTTCCTGAATGTGTCGAAAATACCTCAAACTTCTTCCTCGCCATCCTCGCCATGATGCATATAAACGACAGCACGGCACGGCTTCTTCGACAGTTCCTTAGAAATCCATTCAAGGAGTCATTGAACTCTGAGTTCCTTTCCCTAACCCGTCATTGTGGATATGCTTCCCTTTTTATGAACCGAAAACATTTCAAATAGAGGCAAAACCCGGGGAAAACAGAGCAAGGTTCAATGACTTCAAATTTACGCAACTATAGAGACATTTTATATCTCCGAGGTAGAAAAAATATTTTTAAAACGATTTTTTCCACAGACTGTGGTCCACCCCCAGAAAGATGAAAGTAAAGGGAGAACATTTTTATTAGCACATCTTTCTTTTCAGAGTAGATTTTTTTAAGAATTTGACCCTCTTTCACTTGTACAAAGGATATACATATGTATGTATGTATGAATAATCGGGGGCAAGTCTATATAGTAAAACGTCTGGACTTTCACCAAATCGCAACTTGTTGCCAAAAATTCTGACTTATTTAGGGAGGATTTAGGTCAATTCTGTTTAGACGGTGAAATTAATCAATTTCTTAGGTGGGTAGTATCTGTGGGCTAGTTTTTCCGAACGTTATGTAAATTGACATAATTTAACAAAATCCATAAATTAGTCAAAAAAAATATGAACAATGATATGTGGGTGGATTTATTTTTCATGTCCTCAAAATCCATTCCCCTAATAAATTCAGTCGTAGTGGGTCAACTTCAGCGTCACCGCATCCACGGAAACGGCCTGTGAAGTAGTGTTTATTTTCACAACGAGGACATAGCTTTTTTTCAGAGATAGTATCATGTGGCCCGAAATAATATTCAAAAATGAAAATACACAGCTGGTATCAAGCAAGGCGAAAAAATGATTCTTGTCGCAAAAAAATAATTTTAAAATGTTTGGGCGTTTATCTTAAAATACTTCCAGAGAGATTTTCAGTCACGATGTAATTAAACAAAAAGTGGTTCTTTGATGATATCTCTTGCCTTTTAATTATGTTCTGTTTTACCTGACAACTGCATGATCTCGGAATTTAATGGAAATTGAAGTATTCAAGGCTTTGTCTTCTTGACTTAAAAATAAATATAATATCAACTGAGTGGTGGGTACTTTAGTAAATTATCTTGCCGACCCTCTTTCAGTATGTTGGATATAGGACTTACGGAAGTAGACACAGACATAAAATTTATTTCCTCAAAAATTGTTCAATACATACATATATCACTGATACTATGTATTTGAAACATTCGAAACAGAGACGAGGTGATATGATGAGGTTACTTCTGGAAAATGGGTGGGAAATAACTTTTTTCCAATGTTTTAATCATTGTTAATAGTAAATTAATACTTATACTATTATGTAAATCGAGAACCCGAATAAATTTTTCATTTTGTAGCACTTTGTATTATTTCAGTAATACTTTGATCATTAAAATAGCAAGTAATAACTTCAATGGGAAGTTTAAAAACAGGAAAGATTTGGAGCCATTCAAAGTAAATTTTTTGATAAATCAGATACAATACAAGGATATAATGCAAAATATTATGTTGCCGTATGCTGAGAATAAAATGCCTCTTAAATGGATCCACCAACACGATAATGTTCAGAGGCACACGACAGGATCAACAAATTGTCCCTATGAATTGGCCTGCGTACTCCCAATACCTAAATCCCATACAGAGACTGCGGAAAACTGTGAAATAGAAACTACAGCGACAAGAATTTTCAAATATAAAGATACACTTTGGAGCAGTATGAGAAGATCGCAAAAAAACCAACAACAACCCAAATGAAGTTGATTGAATAAGCCTATGACTGCGCACTTCAGCCGTACTTTGAAACAAGGATTGTGCTACCAAGATTATGTAA
Organism: Tolmerus cingulatus; assembly: GCA_959613345.1. Classification (NCBI taxonomy): domain Eukaryota; kingdom Metazoa; phylum Arthropoda; class Insecta; order Diptera; family Asilidae; genus Tolmerus; species Tolmerus cingulatus. The sequence continues at coordinate 19,943,258 of OY390709.1, read as the reverse complement.
ATATAAGGTTTGCTTACTGCTTGCTTACTTTGTTGTTCGAAGATGTTATTAGTTTTGAATTGTAGCAAATATTTCCGCCAACAAGAATATGACGGGTTCAAAAATATTGTTACTGGTCTTAAAATGTAAGCTCTTATATGAACTTCTTATAAAAAAACCGGGAAAGTAATAAATGAGCGGTTTATTTTGAAAGTGGCCTAATTCCATTTATGTTAAAATCGAGATATTTAAGGGTTTGCGTTTTCAAAATAAATAATTTGTCATTTTATTAATCAACTAATATTTGTTATAAAAAAATCTTAATGATTTTACAGAAAGTTTGTACAATTTACTGCAAAATATAAAGATAACGTAAAAATGTAATTATTTAATAGCTAGCTTAATTTTTTTGGAAAATAGAATTAGGTTACTTTCAAAATAAACGGTTCAAATGTATTGCAAATGTTTACGCCAATAATGTAATATTATATAAGCTGAACATTTTCTTTAATTTCATTAATTTGAACTAAGAAACCCAGATTTAGCAGAAATCATAACTACTTTAAACTAAAGCTTAAATATATTTACGCCTTGATGTAAAATAAATCAATATACCTATTAATAACCATATGCATACTTACATGTTAGTAATTGGCTCCAAGTCACACTGATTGGTCTTAAGTACCTTCCAAAGTTTAAGCTCCTTCAATAAGCTTATTTTAAACGTTAACTTGCTCTTTACAAAGAGAAAATCTGTTCTGCCATTAATTACAAATGGGAAATAGAGAGCACGTATGCAACTACCATATTCCAGGAAAGATCCTAACAAAGGAAATGTGCAGGTAGCATCAATAGAATATTCACGAACATCTAAGGCAAAATGTCGGTAATGATGCAAAACTTAACAGGAAGCAAACCACGAAATAGAATGTTCTCTATTGATCTCTTTAATAATGCATGCATGTTTTGATTTTGGTCTGTCGTTTATTTCATTTATGTATGCCAAAAGATATGTATCTAGCTCTAGACATAGAAAAAAACTAGCATTTTTTAGTAAGGCCGCACATTGGGAAAAAATTTATTGAAAATCGATTTTTTTTTTGTTGATTATTGATGTACAACTATTCAAAAATGTGTACAAGAATTTTTAAATAAATAAAGATTCTACAGGGCATACTAAAAGTCTAAAACCAAAGGTTAATATGGATTTTTTCGCACTCCGCAATTCTGCACATCTTTCAATGAACATGTTTGAAAAATTATTTTAGTTTTTACACGCGAAAAATGGACCAAAAATGACGTCATTTTGCAACTTTTTTTCAAACTCGTATAATTTTCTTAATTTTAAATATTTTTTTTTCATTGAGGGTTAAGATGTGTACTTTAGTGTCTAAATTAATAATATGCATTTTTTTGTTTTTTTGTCCGCAGATCAAGAGGCGAGTTATGATGCGGGCCGATTTCCACCTATTTTATAGGCAGCAACTTAAACGCCATCTTTGATAATGAAAAATTTTGCAAAAAATAAAAAAAAAGTTTTTTCATAATCTATAATGATGTAAAATTATGTGTAAAAAATATTTTGTTTGTATCTATTAAACTTTTTTTTAAAACGTCTCTTAAAAAGCGTGTTATTTTTACTCAAAAGTCCCGCTGTGTGACCTTAAAAGGCAGTATCCACTGAGGCAGATTTCGTTGAATTTTTTAAGAAGCTAAGAAATTAAACTGGTACCATACAATTACGTCTTTCTAATACAGTTTTTATCTCTAAAAATATGTGAGCAAATCAAATTAGAATTAATTAGCATGGATTTTTCCACAGTAATTTCTCTGCAAAAGCATCAGATATAAAAACGACATCTGATGCACTAATTATCCGCGCAATTTTCAGCGATTCTTATTTAAATGTGTTTCCCGTTTGAGATGAAACAAAAACGCAATCGTCGTGACGGTCCATTCAAAGATTATCCGCCTCCAGGCAGCAATTACACACCCCGCTGTCCGCATCGTCGTCGTTGCGGTCCTCCTCTATGGTTGACCGATAGTCGCGGCATGTGTCCACCAACATTCCACAGCTAGGTGACATTTTCCTTTTTTAATTAGTTCATTTGCGATGTAGATTCCGTTCAATTTGCAATAAAGCACGCAATTTTATGCTCCGAACTAACATCCTCACAAAAAAAAACCCAGCCCAGCCGCCACATAGCCATAATTATCCACTTACTCTGAGACTGTGAAGGTCATGTTTATCTAAACTCGAATTAACTCAGAATGCTTAGAAATTTCAAGTAGGCGAAAGTCGTCAGGGTGATTGTGGCGACCTGTTTACCCGACTTGTTTCCCTGAAAATATGCCCTCCATCGTCTAACTTAAGACGCTAGATTTTCCGCGAAGAAGGGGTGCCCATCTGGCTCCAAGGCGGAGTTTTATGCTTTTTAAAAAGCCACGGAAAACGAGCATAACAAGTAGCAACCATGAAACACTAAAATTTCATTATTATTTTCTTCTTTTTCTTGTTTCAAACTAAAACAGGCCTATTAAATTGGACTCGACTGGACAAGGGAATCACGTCCGCCTGGTGGGATGGGTCATGACTTTCGACGCGTCTCTTTACGAGCAACGCAATTAATTTCTGTGAGTGTTTTTTAAACCATTACTTAATGTTATTGCCAAATTCAAAATGAATCTTTTGACACATTTCACGGCTTTTGAATAAATTATAGTCTGGCCGGATTGTTTGACGTAGTTTTTGTGTTTTCGGCGAGGATCTTTCGCCGAGAAGTCTCAATGAGCACGACGACATGGGCAAGGTTATTCACCTTTTTTAAAGATGTGACACATTTCAAAAAGCAAACATTACATCCGCAACAGGATTACTCCATAATAAATAGTTATAATTACCTCCACTTTTGAAATTTGACCCAATTTTATTTTTACGTAGAAAAAAATTAAGTACCTTATTTCCTTTATACAGGAAACACCAAAAATGATCAGTCATTAAGAAACATGCATGTGTTGCATATGTATTAGAAAACTTTTCATTTTCAAATACCCGCAACGAACCAAATTTATAATATTTTTAATTACATATATACCAAGATTTTTTTATATAACATATACATATATACAGCTGCGGTCACAAAAGTAGGAGTTAGTACTCAAGAAGATTTGCAGTACTAATAACTAAGAATTTACAAAACCATTTCTTCAAGTATTTATTGCTACTCATTAAAAACTGATTATGTTACAAGATTATGTGTTTATAAAAAATATGAATTCATTTTGAATAACAGCCAAAATTAAGAAAATTCGCTAAGTACCTATCGCAGAAAAATAGGAATAATAATAATAGCAGTTCGGTCATTTTTTGTGGGTAAACATAATTTCAAAAGAAATTAACTAACGTTTCGCGTCGTTCAAAATAAGTATTACAATTAATTTCAAAATAGCGCAACTCTATGTACCTACTGTAAAGAGAATACCTTTGGCAATAAATCGTAACAAATATCTAAATTTTTTTTTTACATTTAATAATTTGTTTCCAATTTATACAATATATTTATGTAAGCATAACATTTTCATTAATATATTTTTGTACAAGCCCTTAGTCTTTTTTCAATTAAAATATTTAATATACCTACATGTAATAGTTATTAAAATTGAAGTAAAGGTTTTATCGAAATAAACAATTAATAGTAAAATGTCAAGGACCTAAAATCAATTACTCAGATAGACGGGTGCCGATGTGTCAGCTGTTTGAAGACATTCTTATGATTTTAATTTTAATCAAAAGCGAATTGCGCGTTTATATTACAGATTTTATTGAGCAAGTACCCAGCAGCCCTGGCAGATTGCCTGAAGTGAATACAACTTTGCAGAAAATTGTAAACATTGATATAAAGTGAATAGCAAGTGTTTAAATAAACAAAAAAAAAACAATTATTACCCCGCTTCTCAAGAGACCCTCAGATCAATTGTTTTCGATATTATGAAGCCTTAGAAGGAGCTTGGACAGCTCGACTGAAGAAAGAATTCACAGCTGCGTTTTGAGTTATGCAAATGCCTTCCATAAGAAAACATAATTTGGAGTAATAATGTTTCTAGATTTGAGCATATTACGCGGTAAGAAAGTTACTAAATACACCAAAGGAACACATTTTACATAAAACCTAATTGAAATTTTTATATTATGTAGGGAAAGAAAACATTTTTGCAAATATAGAATAAATCATTTTCCCCCCAGTTGTTGCAATTATTTTAATTATAAAAGTCATAAATTAGCAATGGAAATTTTTTGGCGTTAACTCATGTTAATCATTGCAAAATTTTTTGATTGATTTCTTAGTTTCTATTGCTTTGAATGATAAAAGCAGCAGTAGTATAGGGTAATGAAAATCAATAAATTTTATTAGTTTTTATAGATACTTTTCTCCCGAAGCTAATAAATTTAAATGGTTTAGTTTCCACCTTAAAGAGATTATTTCGGTATTGATGAAGTAATATAGTTTTATTTATTAGCATTTTTATGACATTTCACAAATTATACCTTAGTTAAAATGCATTGCCAAAATAAAAGTTAAGCAGACTTTAAAATGTATTTTGTGGTCAGCCTTTATTATAAATATTAGTGCAACAATAATTTAATTATGCGTTAGATCGTATTCAAATAAAATTTAAATACGGTCACTTTAAACCCACGTTAGACTGATCAAATAATATGAATATGTGATCGAATTTTCCAGCGTTTGTTTCTGTGCAAAAATGATAATGCTGCCTCAAAATTTTTATGCACCGAACAATAAAAAAAATATTACTGTCTACAAAAACTCCAATAGAATATTAAAGCAGACAAGATACTTAAAGAAGAATATTCACCTTTCAGAGGCAAATTCTAAAAGGCTTCCCAAAAGAGATATGGAGTGAACAAACAAATTGAAAATTCACTTCTTTTGTACTGAAAATGAGTTCATAGGTATGTATGTTTCTGTACTTAAATAAGAAAGGACTTAATACAAAGAAAATTTACGAGAATCCATAAAAAGGGTGTATTCATCCACATTACACCCTTCATCATCTTTCATGCCTGCTTAGCGCCTACTCCCCAGAAATGAGTCATAGCCTGCGACTGTTTCCAGAAATCAACGAAAGGGAGGATATCCTGCCAGCAGTGAATCATCGGACTTTTCCCCGTGTAGAAGCAGTTAGAGACAATTAAGAAATAATAACAATTCATATAAAATTTATCCTTCAGAACTCACCTTGTGATGGGTCCTGGAGATTCGCTAACTGCTTTCAGTGACATCCGCAGGTGCCTATGGAATGTGCCGAAAATAGATTCTTTTCGCGGTGGCTGCGGTGGATCTGAAGAAGTTGGACTCTCCTTAGCATTTTCGTCCATTTTTACGATTACAACGCCGTTTGTGTCCTTCTCATCCAAGAGTTTCGTCCAAGCGTGCTCACTGGAATTTTCTGTCTTGTCCACAATCATTATGTCAATGTCATTCACTGCAAAAACACAAATAAAATTTATCAATAAAAATTAACTGCAAAAGCAATTACTTAACTCATTAAACTTACTAAGGAAATAATAAAACATTCCTGCCTTTCAATGATTTCGAATCCGTTATCGAAAATAAAGGATAACCCATTATAACGACCAAATTTCCGACTTGAAGTGCTTTCCATAAGAATTACATCTTAAAGATCTTCAGGGTATGATACAACAAGTTTTCAGAAGATCTGTTTTAGAGTTCCGTAGCAAAATAAGAAATCCTTATATGTAGGTTCGCCATATCCGTCCGTCCGTCCGTACATATATGTATGTCACAGTAATTTTATTCAGACTACGGCACTGAAAATTGGTACACATACATATAGTTATACCCGCTACAAAGATATGACTTAAAATTTTTGGAAAACAAAATTTAAAGCTTCATGCAAAGAGGGAATTAATAAAAATAACCTTTATTTACCCCTGGGTGGGGTATCATTGAAAACCAATTTTAAAATCATCATCATTTTTTAAACCGTTTTTTAAAACTAAGCCCCGTTTTTTAAATACATATTCAACACTAAAATACTTTGAATTAGGTTTGTGTTGGCCAAAATGTCACCTTGAACACAATTTTAGAAAAGTCCTTAAAAATCTACAATACTAGCACATATACTGAAATTACTTTTAAAAGTAATATGACTGAATTTAGTCACATAATTTACTAGACACAAGACCAAGTTATGCCTATTTGGATTCAAACAACTGTTTGGGATAAACCGCACTAGCATTTAAATGCCCACGCCTTTTATAAATATACATGTATATGTTTCAGCGCAAATATTTATATTGTGTATGTATGCATATGTGTATGAATATATTTAACTGTATATTACTATTTTATTTAGCGTTGTAATATTCGTATTTAATCGCTTTTTCATTCATGCTATTAAACCCTACACAAGCATGTTCAGCATGCTCTTGACCGTTTTTTTTATTTACGGTTTGTTTGAAAGCTTTAAAAGTAAAGTATATAATGTATTAATGCCCTTTTATATAATTATTATAATATAAAATTTCAACAATTCGTAAATTATTTATTAGTGATTGATGACTTAAACGTTTCGTCTTCCAAATCTACAAAATTTCCTGAACGATTTAGCTCCCATTATTACACTTTCGTTAATTTTCACATTTCCACAGAAAACAAAAAATCAAAAATTCTAAGAGCCCCCTCCCATGAAAAAAAAATTTTAAAAATATGTATATTCGCTACAACCAAAATGTTCATTGTTAGAATTTTGTTCAAACGATATTTTTACAATTAATAAATTGCAAGGACTCTTTAAATCTGCCTGAGCCGGCTGTCTACGTTAACACATCAAAGAAACTAATTTCCTTTAAGCACAAAAGTTAAAATTTTCCAGGGAACTTGTTGAGAGATAATAAACAAAACGACTCCACCCTACCGTGGGCTGGAGACTTCCTATCCACTGGTCCCCAGATGAATTGCCGGCCAGATCATAGACCCCCTTTCTGACGCCATCAAAGGAAATTGAAAGAACATTTGCCTGATTGCTGGAGCAATTAATTGTTAGGCATATGCTGCAATTGCTGCTCTGGGGTTCTGGGTTAGGTCATTTACTGCACTCCGCCGCAAAAGGATCTCCTTTAGCCATATGTTTGTTTATGCTCGAGAAGCACGTCAAGCAGAGAAATGGGAAGAAGTAGATGTACGCCCTTCATGAGGCACGTTATAATCGCGTGCTATCAGATCAAGACGAATGCAGGCACCATTTCACCGGGAGTCCCAGCCCGCATCGTCTTCGTCTTTGTCTACATCTTTTTCTTGGAGAAATGTGGTGAATGCGCGCATGGTGTGCATTATTATTAAGACCCAATTCAAAGGGCAGGGACTGGAAGAGTGCGTAACACCTGGCTGACAGCATTAACAACCTCAAACCAGTTCACGTCACCTACAGTGCGTCGTCTTATGCAACACCACCAACTTAACGACTACGCTGGCAGCAGCGACAGTGGAGCATAAGCATATTATTCGCCTTGTTTCCATCCATGCCTCACCCCTTTTCCGCCATCATACCAGTGAAATCATACCTCGCAAATAACAACAATTTTCCACTATGCTGAATATTATCACAGTATACCTTAAATATTTTACCCCTTTCGCCTGGCAACATTTATAAGCACTTTTACGTGAAAATGGCCTCAAGTGTTTCTAGTCACCATATGTTAAAAATTCTATAAAAAGTCATCTTGGATAGCATTCTGTCCTGATGTCTACTGCGATAGTACAACACAAAAGATGTCCTTCGCGACTGGTTAAGGTGAAAAGATACAAAGATATTTATGACGAAACCGATAGGATATAGATAGAAATTTCGAATTGAATTCTGGGGTGGAGCTATTTAGTCTTCGGCATAAATTTCACTCTGTTTGATCAGCAAATAACCGAAGGACCTAGCAATTTGCCAGAAAATCAAATTAATTCAAAGTCCTACACAATATCCCTTAAAGAAAAGCGAAAGGAAGGGTAGTTTTATGTCGTGGGCCTTCGAAAATTGTTTACATGCGAAAAGAATCAACATTTCCAAAATTTTACTAGTAAATTCGATTTTTTTCCGGGAAGGCTTTTACCTATTGTTAGGCGAGTTCTAAACAAGACAGAAAATACATAGCAATTTATTTAGTTAGCCCTTCCCAGAACTTATTAATATAAAAGTGTAGTTCTTCTTACGTTATTAATTCTGCAGCTCCATTCTAATGTAGGGATTTGTCTTGCTTACTTACTAAACCGCGAATAAATGTGCGCAAATTAAAAGGTACTCCAACGTTTACCAGTCCATACATACATATATCAATTCGATACGAGTTTGATTCTTTCTGCTTTGGTTTTGTTCCATATTTTCTAAACCAGCTGAATGCTCCGATGATTTTCTCGTGATTGTGCGGCATCTTTTGCATTTTGATTATAGTACCCATAATAAATTCAGGAATAGAGGAAATTTGAAGCATAATTCCAAATCCATTTGCGAAGGAATAAACTTCATTACTTTCCCACATCAGCGAGTATTAAAGACGTCCAACAGCAATATATAGAGGGTGTATCAAAACCAACGTCCATACAAAAACAAATGACGGGCTAGCTCATGATTGTTTGAATAAGCCAAATTTATCCTAAATATAGGAAATAAAAATTTATCTAACTTTCCGCTAAAGGCATTTCTTTAAAATTTAAGAAGTTCTGGGTCCAAATGCCCTAGACACCCAAAAAAGAAAAGTGAACATTTTTAGGAGCACTCTAATATTTCAGGAACTTTCAATTTGTGAAGCATACAGTTATACTAAAAATGTTTATAAATTTCGATGAACAGTATTCATTAAAATGTTTTATGTTAATCCAATGAATTACTGCAACAATGTAAAAATCATTGGTATTTTTTGCAAGCTATAAACGAGTTCATTAAAACTAAGTACCGCAGGTTTTTGATTTTATATGTACATATATTTCAGTTTAAATTAAATGGTTCTTTGATACAATGTAAACCTTCGTTAAATCCACAACCAACAAATTTATAAAATCTTATTCAATAAATCTACAAAACAGACCGTTTATTTATGAAAACTTGTAGTGGATATGCATATCATGAATATATATAAAATCGAAAGTTGGTTTGTTTGTTTGTTCCTCAATCACGCCTAAACGCCGAATCCGATCAATTTCATTTTTTTAATGAAGGTACTATATATTCCGGTCCAACATATGGGATTCTTTTTATTCCTGATTTTCAAAATGGCGAACCCAAGCTGGCGGTCAAAAATTGAAAATATCATGCAAATTTTCATTAAATTTGGTATTTGGAGATTGTTGGATGTCAGTATTGGGAATCTCTGTTCGATTTTTGGAAATTCGAGATGGCGAATTGGGTGACATTAATTTTCGAACTTCAACGAATTTAAATGAAAACTAGTATCTGCTATGGTTATTTTAAGGGTATTTCGAAATTTACTATAGAATTTTGGAAATTCAAAATGGCGAACAGAACGCGGCCGAAAATGGAAAATATCAAGGGATTGCCATGAAAGTTGGAATTTGGGGGGCTTTGGATCTTCTTATTGCGAATCTACGTTCGAAGTTTGAATTTTTGGAACTTCATAAAATTGAAGTGAAAATTAGTAGGGGAGAGGTGGCATGAAAGGGACATTTTTGATTTTAAGGCCCTAGTAAGCGATTGAGAAAATATTTGCAGCAGGTTGGAGTTGAGTAGAATGCGTTTAATATTAAAGTATTGAAATGAAATGCAATAATTGTCATTAATCAATTTTTAATTGTTTATTTTCGCATCTTTAAAAAATGTGTATTTTGTCCCTTTCATAAATGGACTGTATTGAAAGGGACGTAGTAATTTATGAAAGGGACAGTACCTAATTTCAAGGAAATAAGTGTATAATGAAACACATTTATAATATTTTTCTCAGATATAATGAACTTAAATGTTTTTAATAGCTATTATAATCAACAGTCTCTTTATAATTAACAACAAATTAAACACTTATCAAATTAACAATTTTATATATATCTCTTTTTAGACTTAGACCGATGACTTAGAATGATAATCAACAGCCTCTACAAAGTTTGACTTACAGTCTTATAAAAGTAAACTTAAAAACTAATAATCATTGTGGTTTTTAATGACATAGTGAGCAAAAAAAATTAAAAACACCTTTAACGCCAGAGGTTTCGTGCGCCCATTTTGTGCAAATTTTACATTGAAACCAATCTTCAGTGCTTTCTGAATATTTTTCCTTACATACTTTGCATTGGTCATCATCTCTTGTTTTATCTTTTGTAATGCTGCGATTTCTTAGTCTTGGAGTGACTTCTTCATTTTCAGAAATATCATCTATTGAGTCAGAATCTTTATCTACATTTGACAACGTTTCGCTGCTGCTACTACTACTGCTTGCGATTTTTTGTGCAACGTCCCATTCATAACCATTTGTTGTGTCCCTTTCATAAATATCATACAAAAATATGAAACGTAACCACAAAATTTACAATTTCAATTAAAAGTTCACTAACCTTATGTTCTCGTATCTGTGAATGTCCAGCCTATCTTAAACAGTGATTCATCCATAAATAATTAACTTGCAGTACTGGATATAACGTTTCATAATACTAACAGAAAAATACTTTTCAATCCCATTTAACAGCACTCGCACGAATCCGCCGTAGTTGAAATGAGAAGAGTATGAAGTTAGCCACGAACGAACTTGAGTCAAGGTTGCCATACGACAAAAATAGTTTCGTCTCGAAATTGTTTTTATTTTACCGGTTATTTGAATTGTCCCTTTCAATACGTGTCCCTTTCATGCCACCTCTCCCCTACTATGGATATTTTGAGGCCATTAATTTCGAATCTGCTATAAAAGTTTCGAATCCTTATGCCTATTTTGAAAGATTATCTGATTGTGTGTTTGCTTCATCGTTTGTTTATTTGTTCCTTTATTTATTTATTTGTTGTTCATTGTAAAATTGTCAATTTCTGTGGATTTGCTTCAACATTGATATAATTTTTGTATTGCTTATATAAAATGTTCTGTTTCCTGAATATTATATGTTGATTAAGTCAGCGGTCTTGAAAACTCAACAGAGCATTCACGTATCATGTAAATATATATATAAAAACGAAAGTTTGTTTGTTGCTCAATCACGCCTAAACGCTGTAACCGATTAGTTTCATTTTTTAAGATACTTCATGCTCCGGCCCAACATATAGGCTACTTGTTATACGCGAATTTCAAAATAGCAGATCCAAGATGGTGGCCAAAAATTGAAAATATCAACGGATTGGCGTGAAAATTGGTATTTTGGAGGTTTTTAGACGTCCTTATTGCGAATTCAAAATTTGAGAATCAAGATGACGGACCCAAACAAACCGAGTAACCCAGCTAGTATGTACATATAATACAAATGTAGTCTCCGAATACGTTATTGCGTTTTACTGGCATTCTGAACAACAAAGTGTGTCGTGGACGTCAACTAAGTTTTTCAACTTTTGAACATATACATAGACGAGTGCGATTTATAATAAGGTGTGTGTTTTGTACGTCTGTACTGTTATTATGTAAAGAGAATTTAAATTTGTTTTTATACAGTTGATTTACTACTGGACTGATAATAAATCTTGTTTAAAGTAGCATTCCTGTGAAAAAAAAAAAACAAATATGTCTTTCAAATCCTTATTCATCCTTATAAGTAGAATCAATCATACGTTTATTTTGGTCGTGGAGGTATTGCTAATAAGATGCTCTTCTTTTAGAAGACTTTAACCAAGGATTACATACATATATAACTATTATATTACATAGTATTTGTTTTGATCACTGTTGGAATGGCTAAAATATAAAAAAACCAAAACACTAAGGGCAGTTATAGTTGTGTATAATGTATTTTGCTTACATAAAGTGAAATATACTATACATAACATATATTCATATTTAAATATGGAGCTCAGAACATATTTTGAATGACATTAAAAATGCATTACAGAATCGATTTGAATGAAAGTATTATACATATATCTAATTTATATATAAAAGTATTATGTACATGCAATATATTTCCCCGATAGAAATCCCATGTGCGATTTGGATTTTTGTGATATGCAGCTTACACACCCTGACTGGTTGCATACAATTATATGTAAATATGTTTTAAATAAAATTAAAGTAAATTCTAATATTACTTATAGTAATTGGCAATATTTAAAAAAATCGCGGTAAAAATCACAGAACAAGAAAATTGATGTAATGAAATAGAATCATTGATTCTATATACAGAGAATCATTGATTTTATGAATGTAGATCATTAATTCTGTAAGTTTTATACATTATATGTATATACGCATCTCGTTGATTCAATAAACTAGATACAATATTGTAGTGAACTTTATTCATTGATTCTATTAACTTTTTTCATTTGCGTTATGAATTTTGCAGTAAACTTATGTTTATATGTCTTACAATTCATTGAAACAATGAACAAGTTCTTTGGTTTAAAAATAATGACAAATTAACTAGGCCAAAGTACATCTTGACTGACATTACGTCCTTTTTCTTCAAATGTACATTTTCTAAGTTCGACAGAAGAGGAAAATCGATGCAGGGCCAAAATAATCCTCAAACTATCCTTTTCCATTGATTTTATCCTTTCTGTCCAACAAAAGAGGCATGCTTCAGCAAAATGAAAGTACGCGAAGAGCTGCAGTGGTCCGAACAATTTTCAATGTACTATATAAACCAAATGGAAACAATTACACCTATACCTTATAAATTTAAGTAAATCTATATTGTTATTATACTTAAATAAAGAGACTAACTTAAATTTATAAGGTATAACTGTTTCTCCTCTAAAAAACAATCTATTTTATTAAATTTATTATTTATAACTAAGCTTTGGTAATGTTGATTCAATACAACACGAAAAAGCGAATACAGTTATCACGAATTTGGTCGATAATTATTTCATAGACAAAATTGAAAAATGGAAGTTTCCATCTACCAAACCAAATTTATATTTTTTGCAACACTATATAAATAGCATGGTTTGATCTCAGTAATAAATTTAACTTTGAATGCATTTTTCAGGACGTAAAAATACATTAAACCAAGTCAAATTAAATTTATAAAGCTTTTAAAAATTACCTGTTCATTACAGTGTCCTTAATTGAACACCGAGGAGGTTCCATGCATAAAAGGGTTCTCTGCTCTTTATCTTAAAACTCCAGAGTATCTAATTGAGCTTCCCTTTTCGCGTATCTCACGTGTCAGGGTATCTTTTTAAAGATTTTAGTTATTTAAACATATGCAGTATGCAAACATACGGCTAACAAGGTGGGATAACTCTTTAAATTTAATTTCTACCTCCCATCCTTGAATGTGCTCACTAACAACAAGGTAAGATTCTAAAGTTGTTTCCCATTTTCACCCTTAATTTAGAATATATAAATATTCAAGACAACTTCGTAACATTTTGCGAAGTTGGATCAGCTATTGAATATATTCGCTCAGAAAATTTGTGCTCCTGAGGCATTGAAAATTTTAAATTTATCTTGTTGTACTTCTTTCCGTTTGTAACTTTTCTGACACCCACATTGCACCATTATATTTTAGACTTTGTTTGCAATGATGATTTAAATAAAAATTAATTATTAAAAAACAATAATAAATCAGATTGAGGATTACTACCAGAATTTTGATTCTCTTTTTCAATTAAACGGCCTTTTCATTTTCATATTTCTTTTATAATTTAAAGCTTAATTTTTTAAACATTAATGGTGTAACTAAGTTAATGCATGCAAACCTTAAGTCATATGTTCCTACTTCTGTCAATCAAAATGTTTAATAGATAATACTTTTAAATAGCTTGAATAGAAGTGTTTCAATTACCTTGAAAACATTTGTGGAAAGCTAGGCGTCTTTTCTTTCTATAAAACTGCAGCAAGATTCAGACTTCTATCGTTCCCAATTTAATTGGAAAGTAATGAAAATAATTATTTTACTGATAAAATTACCTAAAGTAATAGTGAACGATTAGCTCTAAAATGGTTCAGATCTGTGAGGTATTTATCCGCATTTTCAAATATGGACTTTTCATTTTAATTTGTGTCAATTGATTCATGAAGGATTTAAATTATTTTACTGTTTATAAGAAAACTTGTGTAGAAATTAAGACTAAAAAGTAAAACAATTTCGACAAGTTTTGCCATACATATATAACCTTATCAGAAACATTTTCTTGTTTTTTATTTTTATAAACCAAAAATTCCATTCAATGCTAAACATTCATACAAAACCGTCAAATATGCGACTATTCCTGATCGCTCCACATAAAATACATATGTATTACAGCGAACCGGAAATTCACGAAATTATCACGTTTTTATTAACTTTAGGTTTTTATTTCCAAGATTATAAAATACAAAATAGTAAAAATTGAGGTCGTTTTAAGTCAATAAATATTTTTAAAAATTTAGCTCGTTTGCGAATTTATGAAAAATAAAACACTAATCAAGTTGTTTGATATTTTTTAGATACATTATATATTTTATCTGACTCGACGGGACTACTTACAGCTTCCTGCAATCATTCAAAAGAACTCTTCACGTCAGAGGACAGAATTTTTCAAGGAGCCTCTTATAAGTTTTAACGTTTTATTTTTAGATTGAGTTCAAAGTTTAAGTTTCGTTCTTGACGTGTGTTATTCATATTTAAATTATTCTGTTTTTTTCCTTTTCAAAAGTTACAATCCGGTTTAACTGACTTTTAAAAAAGGTAAGAGCCGAATGTATAAATGCTTCTAATCTATCCCGCCGTCATTTAAACGTTGAAAGAGTCGCAGAAAAGAAGTTAAGATGTTACTAAAATTTAAACTGTTTCTTGTCTTGTGTACTTTTTGTTGTGCTGAAAATTTGCGTAAGTGATCAAATTAAATGAAGTTTGGTGTTTGTTATAGGCACTTATTAACCTTGTTTTAGCATCATTCGTTAAAAAGTGTAAGCATGGAGATGTGGAGTGTATTGTTCAATCCACAAATGATATAGTGGCTAACCACCACCATGAAATGGATAAACTTAAATTCAGGTACTTCGATCCATGGCAACATGGCGAAGTTAGGGCAGGAGAAGGGGATAATAGACCTATTCGTCTTAATATGCATTTAAAAAATAGCAAAGCATACGGATTGAAAGGAATGATATTTAACAGAGCTGTGTGAGGTTTAAAGACATTTTTTATCAATTGCAATAGTTTTGAATAAAACATTTTGCAGCGGTTGGGAAAAAGATATTAAAGGAGGCAAATTTGAAATCTATGGACACAACAATTATTTAAATTTCACCGGCAATTACAACGTTGATGGTCGTATTCTTTTGTTACCAATCCAAGGAAAAGGTGACTACAATATGATCTTAGAAGATATCACATTCGGTCTCAGGCTGAAGGTTGAAGAGATCGATAAAAATGGAAAGAAGCACTTGAAGATCAAAAAAGTTAAACTCCTCCTCGATCCGACTAAGTATGATTTTGCATAAACCTAATATTTATTTATATATATATATATATATGTAATTCATTTACTGATAGATTCCACATCAGCCTCACAAATTTGTTTGATGGCAATGAAGAGCTGGGAAAATCGCTCATAGATGTTATAAATAATAACTGGAGAGATGCTTGGGATGAACTCGCACCGTCTTTGTTTGAAATTAATGAAAACATCATCAAGGAAATATTAAATGACTTCTTTGACGCATTTGCTTACGATGATTTATTCCTGCCTGAAAAATAAGGTATATGAATCGTATTAGGCTGTGATATTATTTCAAATTATTTCAAATAAATTTCGATTTGTTTTCTTATTTCGTTGCAAAATAAATTATGATCATTAAAAACAACAGAAAAATTATTCCTAAATGACTATAAATTTGAGTTTCCTCAATTTCTCAACATTACGACAATATATTTCTCATAGTAAAAACTAAATCCGTCAAATTAATTGGTAAGAAACAAAGAGTTCTACATCTATAAAAATCAATAATTTTTCTTTTTAATAATAAATTAAAGCTCATATGAAATATTTCAATCTTTCAGCTTTTAAAAATGAATTAACAAACAACCTTTAAAGAAAATGAATATATAATCTACATATGTATATAGTATACATATATAAGCACATTGTAAAACAACGCCATAAGCATTTTTTTATTTTATATTATCTCTTCGTGTTGATGTTTACTTGAGTATAATTATCTTTGGGCATTGAAATCAGGTAATATGAATTTTAATTTGTTTAACTAAAAAGCAAATAATACGAATATATACTAATAAAGAATTTAAACAATAATAAAAAAATATTAAATACATAGCTCGATAAATAAGTATGCACATGAATATTACGTATAATAATTATGGAACGAAGTACGATAATAAGTCGTAACGCAATTGCGATTTACAATAACTCAACCAAGTATCATCTCTAAATAAATTTACAATGCAAAAGCAAATGAAGATGTCAGTTTACCTCGTCCTTTTCCCCTTAATAGTATTTACGTACCTATACTAAGATTTTCTAAAAAGCTTCCAGCATATGAAAATCAAGATTGGCAAGAATAAAACCATAAATAAATCAAAAATCAAATCATTCCATTAATTCTCACTTTTTTCCAAAATATGCAGAAAGAATTAATAACAGAATTAAAAAAAGGAACAAATTGAATATTTAATGGTTTTAGACGAGTGAGACCAACCAATTCGTCATGACTTCATCGTTTTGAAAGAGCCTTGGACATGACACGCATTGGTCCAATATGTTCATAGCACGTGCCAAAGCCAAATGAAAATTCGCATTTATTTTCAAAACATCTTTCCTCTTCAGTTTTTTCTCGTTTTGTTTTGACTTTTGTAAAATTGTACAACGCATAACTGGCAAAAACAATATATGTCTCCTCTGAGAAGCAACAGAAGGCGGTGGGTGTATGCTAATTTATCCATACGTCCTATGATTGATTGATTTGTAACAAGAGGCTGAGAGAATAACGCCTTTTTGTATTATGATTTTAAATTATACAATATAAAAGTACATCTTAAAATCTCTGGTTTTCATCCCTAGTACTTGTTATCTAAAAGATAGCGCAGGTTGTTTACTCCCTGAGTTTCACAGTCACCGAACCTATCTCTTTATCTTGAAGCATTCTGCACCAACTTTGTCGTCGGTCGTCTTGAATTTGTGTCATGGGAGATGAGATGCGTTTGCCGACTGTTATATCAATCTTAACTGGTTTTCACCACAAAAATCTCGTTCAATTTGGAATTACATTGAGATTATCTGCTATCAAGTTTCCAGTTAATTTAAATCAATTTAAAAATAACTTTTAATAAAATAAGAGCTTTAACTTGATTTTCTGTTCCACGTTCCACAAATGCAAACATTTATCGAGAATTTTTCGTGAGTCTCTCACGGGAATTATAAACATACCTACTTTAATTGCATTTAGTGACAAATAACATTTACATATTTTTTTATCTTCGTTTTTATACGAATTCTGAGAAATTCAAAACAATCATTACTAGTTCATTCAAGATTGTTTACTTGAGTTTCGAATGATGACTCTTTTTGACAAATTTTACATAACAATTGACACAAATAGAAAATATGTTTTTGACAATATTGTAATTTACGATTACAAAGCAACTGCTGCATGTCAAATGTAAGAGCATAAAGAGATGCAAATCTAAGTGGAATAGGTCAGTATTGTACATATTAAATCATGCTGTTCTTGTATTTAGTATCTAAATTTGAAATAGAAGTTTATAATACTGATGGGAAACATTGTAAAGACTCGCCGCAAACTTAACGCACCTAATACTTAACTTGTTTATTAAGAAGGTGTTAAATTTGTATCTTCTTTACATCTATACGCACGTAGGCGGACATATAAAACCTTACTGAACCTTAAATTTGTCCCAAATTAACCTTTTACAATGCTCTTAATTTATCGACAGCGAAACCACCTAAAATACACCTCCGGTATAATTTTGCGAAATTACTAAGCAGAAGGGAGCTTCAGCAAACTGATTAAGTCTTTGTGCACTATCGGCCGACGCCCAAATTAGCACATTCCAATTATGTTAATTAAGACATCGGGCACCTGATAATTTGGCTCAACACAAAGTCAGTACCTGTATAACACCTTGACCTCAGTAAGCTCGACTACTTATGTAACTACCATATACTTACATAAAAATCGTAGCTTTAGCGGGTGGTGATGATTCTGGGACGACAAAACTTCAAAAGCTGATTTTTCTATACATATACATATATATAGTTTGGTATATATTAAGGTATAGTAAGATACAGCAGGAAATCGCCGCAGGCTGCTGAGTGACCAGGCAACAAGAAGAATTCCTGCTGAAGGTGTCGCCAGACATAAACTTTTCGGTCGCCGAAGACTAATAAATTTTGACATAGAATCATCGTGCAAGGAGTGGAAGTAGTAAAAGTACATGTACATAGCTACAAGCTGAAGGCAAAAGAGAAGAAATTGGTTAAGTCAAACGGGGACACGAGCTCAAGAGGCCCTAAACAGCAAAATATTTGGAAGGATGAAAACCTTAAGAGAATTTTACTGTAGATTCAGAGTTCGTTCAGTAATCATACCTCTTAAAAAAGGATACCAAATCACTGGGTAAGTCACATACTATTTCCTTGAAATCGACCTATTCGCATGCTGCTTCACGCAGTATTCACGTTTTTGAGGGTGGATCGTCCTCATGTTGCTAATAATAGCTATGCAATTCGTAGGCGAAGCAGTTGGCACAGCTAAGGCACTTTATAGAGAATTAAATACACAGTACCTCTCCCATCGATAAGATTTATTCATGTGATTTGCTTCATCCACGTGGCACTCATTCCAAGAGGACACATTTTCATGACTTTTGTCCTCAAGCACGAGTAGAATTTACGTATGACTCTTGTCGAACTAAGAAGGACTCATTAAATTGTTAGAAATTTTCTGATGAATATACATACATACAATTATACTTAAACAAATAAATACTACTTACGTCAGTAAAAGTTACTTCCTCAAATACAGAAGTTAAGATCACGTGTGCGCCTTATAGTTAGTGCACGTGCAAATTACATTCACCTGTAGCTGGACTTTTGTAATGAATGAAACAATCATCAAAAGAAATTTGATGCTTCAGGGTGCGAAACGACGTAATTAATGGCTATATTTGACCGTCACAAGAAGAGTCTACTTGAAGAATGTAAACGAACCCTACCCAGGTGAACAAGACAAGGTGGGACCAGTCAAACGAGTGAGTGCTACCAACGGTCACTCACCTGGGGAGGGTTGAAATTGATGAGGTCACCCACCTAATCAACTGCGATCACAAGATAAATTAATTTGTTTGCCACAAATTGTGGAAATTGCGAACTGTCACACTACGTTGTTACATGTTTCAAGTGATTGATACTAAAACACCGAAAAACATAGTCCCTATATAGCATGTTTAATATTATGCATAATCGCTTCATAAAACCTCAGAATGGTGATAATGTTTAATGAAACCATCATTAGTGCTAATTCCAGAGTGGGTTGTATCTACTGAGATTTTTATGTTAATTAAGTATATATCGCATAAGTTATTGCCTTGGACTTTCTTTCACTGAAAAATGTTTCCCTTTTAAAGAGATTCCTACACAAATTTCAGCTGCTGTAACCAAGTATGTATGTTTTAAATTAAGATATTAAAAACGCTCTTAAATACAGTTTTTGAATATTTTTAGGATCACTTCAATATTTCGGGAACTATTGACTTCGGAGGCATAATTTTCCTACAATCGGCAAAAGAGAAAAATCCAAGCAGGGCTAAAATAATCCTCAAAGTATCCTTTTTCATTGATTTCCTCCCCTCTGCCCAACATAAAAAATACGTGCTTCGGAAAACTAAAAGGACCCGAAGAACTGGAATGGTCCTAAAAATATTCACAGTGCTGTATTTCTTGAATAATTTAAAAGTCGGAATAACTGAATCTAGTGTGAAAATTCGACTGAGAAATTTCAACAATATTTGTTTTAAATGAGATTTCATTCCTAAATTTTAATGTCGTTGATGAAATTAATTGTTTTAAAAGAATATATGTATGTATGTATGCATGTTATATTTTATCCAAAATGACGGCATTGTATACATATGTACGTACATACCTCCATCCGATCAAACACGGTTTTATCCATATTATGTATCATAAAGCACACAAAAATGAAGCCCTAAACAAAATTATTTATTTTGTCTAAAAACATTGAGATGACATCGCGGTTCATAGTCTGCTCTAATAATAACACCCTCTGAGTGCATAAAATATGTTACGTCTTTTTAAAAATAAGAATAAATTGACTCTGGATATATAAAATTATAATAAAACAATAGTGCAATAATCGCCAAGTTTCTTATCGCAGAAATATTAGCATAACAGCACGTCTGTAACCTTAGGAGCGGGCGAGCTCCAATAAAATAAATCCGTGACTCTAAAAAAGGAAAAAATATCGGGCTTACGTTTGACACTATCGGAAGATTAGTTGAAGTTAATCAGCTGCAATATTTTCTAACTTAATTTTAATCGGAAAATAATCGCCCGTCTTTTAGTAGAAGCACCTTCCAGACATATCTCAACTCGGCTGAAGTCGGCTCCTTTATCACACTCTAAGACGTGAGACTTACTCAGAAAAGACGCATTCAGAGCAGATAAGGATTTAGTGTTTGCGGAAATTGTTTAGACTACAAACACCCACCCACACGTGCTTTTCAAAAATTCTTTATTATTTTTCACGATATCCGTCAAGTGGATAAGATTTGCAGTCCCAGGGAATTAAAATGCTTAAAATTTTGATTCTAATTTATTTCAGCAAGTAAATAGACTTTGAGTATTTCGTGTATAATTTACTGCGGCAAGAATCGGGTTGCGCAAGGGGCTAGACTCGTTTTAGTTAACGTGTTAATTGCTTCAAAATGAACTTGCCTTCAGGTTATCGTCCTCTCATGGACGTGCATTTTCTTAACTATTCAGACTATCCCGAAAAGAATGCGGACGAACGACGAAATGGATGCTATTAAGATGCGGTCAATTTTATTACATAATCTCTCCTGTGTCACTGGGCGCCCTCAGGGTTACTGGGAAGATTCTCAGATATTTTACATCCTTAAACCTGGAGATGGTTGGACGAAAACTAGTTCAAGTACATTTCTGGAATGACGAGGGGAGCTCCTGGCGGAGACGTCTCATGTTCTAGTTCAGTACCCGCGAAATTGGCGCGTTTAAAGCGCTTTTTATTTTCAAGGACTTTGAGGAGCTCTATTTGCTGGATTTCAGTACCTCTCGTACTTTCGTTGAAAAGTTTCGAGGTGATCCACAATAATGCAAACATCACTGACTGGTACACTCAATTCGCTTTTATGTAAATAAAAACAAATATCTTATTAAAAAGCTTCCAGTCTGTCTGTTCCGGACTTTTAATTTTCAATATCGTGAAGTTTTCTTCAAGATTTGAATGAAATTTGGAGTAAAGTCTACATACTAAATTATTTTAAGATCCGAAATTTAACAAACGGAAACCTATTCATATTCATATTATTCGGTTTTCAAGAACTCCCTCTCCTTTCCTTTTGACATCTTTGCCCTCACCGAGACCAACTTGACTCCCTGTATCTTCAGCAACGAACTTTTCCCTGTGACTTTTTCGGTTTTCCGTGCTGATGCCTGCGACAACGGCTCAACCCCCTCCAACCGCGGCGTACTTCTTGCTGTCCATACCCGTTTCGGCGCCAGCCTCATCTCTTCTTCTAATTCCTCTCTTTTCAATTTTGTATGCATTAAAGTCTCTACTTTGGGCAAATCCCTGTACGTACTTTGTGCATACATTCGCCCCTCCCAACCTCTCGAAGCCTACCAACTTGCCACCGACACGATTGACTCCATCTTCAGTTCCCTTGGACCTAACGATGAAGTCATCGTTCTGGGTGATTTCAACCTCCCCCGCCTCGCTTGGCTACGTTCTGATGACGACCTTTCTTTCATCCCTTCTAATGCCCTCTCCGACAAGGAAACTTTATTTGTCGACCGCCTCTCTGACTCTGGTCTCTATCAAGTTAGTGGCGTAACAAATATTCTGGGTAGACAACTTGACCTTGTATTTTCCTCTGATCCAGTTAACTCGGTTGTCTCTTTGAGCTCCCACCTTCTCTCTTCTCTCGACGAGTATCATCCTCCCCTCTTTCTCACTCTTGGCCTTGTATCCCCTCCTCTCTACACCACCGCCGAGTCATCCTACCATTTCAATTTCCGCTGTGGTGACTATGGTAAATTGTGCTACCTGCTCTCCCAATCATCTCTTCTTTCGCTCTCCGCTGAATCCAAGCTCCCCGTCGCTGATGCCCTTGACCTATTTTACTCTGAACTTTTTGCCTGCCTCGCCCAATCATTTCCCTATCAGCCCCGCAGAAATCATTCCTCCTCCCCCCCCTGGTACAATAAAGAACTTCGCTCACTCCGGAACAAAAGAAACAAATTATGGCAGTCGTTCCTAGTTTCTCGTTCCGATCGCGATCTCTCTAATTACCTCACTGCGGCATCCCTCTTCTCTGCTCGCAGCGAATCTTTGTATCTTGACTACCTGAGTCACATGCAGTCTACCCTCATCTCTAACCCCAAGCAATTCTATCAATTTATTAACATCAAGAGGAAATCCAGTGGTTACCCCTCTACTCTTAAGCTCAACGGCAATTCTTCCTCCGACCCTCATACTTTAGCCAATCTCTTTGCTCATCACTTCAGTTTGTCCTTCAGTGAGCACATATTTGAACCCGATACTTCTTATTTCCACTTTCTGTCCTCCCGTCCTCAGACCTCCCTTGCCTCCATTAATATTGATCCCTCTATGATAGCCTCCGCCATTGCTGCCCTTCCCGCCGACCATAACCCTGGCCCTGATGGTATTCCCGCTATCATACTAAAAAAGTGTGCCCAACATCTGATCCGTCCCCTATCCTTGATTTTTCAACTATCCATCTCCCAAGGTGTCTTTCCTGCCAGGTGGAAAGACTCCTTTATCATTCCCATCCATAAAAAAGGCTGTAGGAGTGAGATTTCTAATTACCGCCCTATAGCCAAACTCTCCGCCATACCTAAACTTTTCGAAAGCATCGTTTACGATTGTCTTTTCTTCCACTGCAAATCCATTTTCTCTCCGTCCCAACATGGCTTCCTTAGAGGTAGGTCAACTGTCACCAACCTTACCAACTTCATATCTAGCACCCTATGTGCCCTTGAAAAAGGTGATGAGGTTGACGTCATTGCTACCGATTTCAGTAAGGCATTTGACAAAATCTCGCACGACCTAATCCTCTTCAAACTCCATTCCCTTGGCTTCAACCAGCTTTTTTCCTCCTGGATGAAGTCCTATCTGGAACATCGCCAGTATAGGGTCATTTTTTGCTCTTCTACCTCCTACCCTTTTGTAGCCAACTCAGGTGTCCCCCAGGGTAGCCACTTAGGTCCGTTGCTTTTCATTCTGGCCATCAACGATGTCGAGTGCGTCATCAAGCACTCTGACCTCTCTATTTACGCCGACGATATGAAAATCTCCAAACGGATTTCCTCTTCCTCCGACCCCTGTCTTCTCCAAAGTGATCTTGACCAATTCTGCATTTGGTGCACTAAGAACTCCCTTGAACTTAATGTCTCCAAATGCCAGTCGATCACTTACTCCCGCAGACGGCCCTCCTCTCCCCCCAGAGTCTATCATCTGTATGGCAAACCCATCCCCTCTGTATCCTCTCTCCGCGATCTTGGAGTCATCTGTGATAGCGAACTCAACTTTCGTGAACACATTGACTACGTGATTGCCAGAGCCAACTCGGCGCTTGGTTTCGTGAAGCGCTGGTCTAAGGAGTTCCTCAACCCGTACGTAGCCAAATCCCTCTATGTCACCTTCGTTAGGCCTCTCCTGGAGTACGCTTGCCAAGTCTGGTCCCCCTTCCAATCCAACAGCATTAACAGGATCGAAGCTGTACAACGTAGGTTCCTTCGTTTCGCTCTTCGCGAGCTCCCCTGGTCTGCCCCTCATGACCTTCCGCCCTATGAAAACCGCCTCTTACTTTTAAACCTGCAGCCCTTGTGGATGCGGCGCGATCTTGCCGATATCGTCTTCATCCATCAACTGCTTACCGGCGAGATCGACTGCCCTTCTCTCCTTCAGCGGGTCCCTATTTATACCAACCCCCGTAGCATCCGTTCGGCCCCTCTCTTTCGCCCTGCTTACCACCGCACCAACTATGGCCTCTCTGAACCCCTAACGCGAATGCTTCGCAAAGCCAACTCCCTCCCTTCCTTCGACTTCCACCTGAGCAAAGCGTCGCTTAGGAACAGTCTTGCACACCCTCCTAGACGCTCTGCCCGCCCCTCTTCCCTGAATTAGCTCTTTTTGTCCCTGTATAGTTCTAGTTCTTAGGTTTAATTACTAGTTTTTAAGTCCCCCTTGTATTTCCGTAGCTTGTATTAAGCGCTAAATAAATAAATAAATATTAAATGATTTTCCCCTTAAATTCTTTTTATTTAGTAGGTACTTATTAATTTTTACAATATATGTTTTCCCATGATAAATTTATATACATATAGTATCGGAACACGGTTAATTTTAAAAAACCGATTAAACTTTATAAAAATACCATACATATATTTATTTTGCAGAATTTTCGTTAGTATTCTGATATTAATTTAAATTCAAATTTATTAATTTATTTTATTTTTAAAAAAACTTTTTTTTTATTAATATACATCTAAAAATTATACGTAACATCGAGTGTATCTAACCGGCAATATGTGGAAAATTGAAAATAATTTTTAAAATAAATACAAATCAGTCCATTTCGGTTAAAAATGGAGCCAGATACAGACTTTTAAAATTCATAATAGACCTTACACTAAAGATAGTACACTCTCCTTGATATATCCCAAAGTCAAACGAAAATATAATCCTAACATTTCCGAAAAGTCATCTATTATTATCTGAAAATTAATTCTACATAGTAAAATTCGAAAAAATAGGAAATTTCCGTGGTTTGCAGAAATCAACAAATTTAAGAAAAATAAAAACAAATATTAGTATGCTTCAAAATGAAACAAAATAAATCTATTAAGCGTAAATTGCTCTACTTACAAAATTTAAATTTATGAGATACAACGCCAACACCTCGAACAGTTTGAGTGTTAATGTATCACAAACCGTTTCGAAGCAAAAAAAAAAATTGAAAACCGCAAAAAGATTATCTAAAGACTCACGAATCACAAATCAAAAAACAAAAATATTATTTACTATGGCCGGACCACCACCAGCACTGCTTCGACCATCAAGACGAAGATCATTCATCAAATATAATATAATATATGTATGTAAATGCGAAACGATCTCAAACTGGTTAAAATCCCAAAGCTAGCGAAATATAAGAAAAACGCGGGGGAAGAAACATTGCTCACAGAAAAGCTAGAGATGGCTTACATTTTGTGGCCATGGTCGTTTGAAACAATCTCTGCCCACAATCCTCCAAGGTAGAGGGCGCTCCGGTCTCTTCATCAACATGAACTCAGGTGGAAAGATGCAACATTGCCCTGATCCATCTTGTAAAGCAACCAAACCACCGTCTTGGGCGCCGAACTTGTCTAACTAGTCTAGATTTAGTTTGCAGCGCCAGAAATAGTTAAAAGACCGCCCATCGAACGCAACGCACTTTGCGTTCAAATGAATGGACGCGAGCCAATTCAAATTTGGAAGAGGCGCGTGTTCGCGGTTCGCTATCTCGCGATTTCTATCAAGTGGGTTAGAAGATCTTCCTGGGCTAGCCTCTAACTCTGCCAACCTACCTCAACAAAGCATCGCCAGTAGTTACGTCACGTTTTTGTTGAGGCTTTTGTTCCCAAGCTTCCCGGCAAATGGGATGTTTTATTTATGGATACCGAGCAGTTTTGCAAAATTCGGAACAACACAATCCAGATTCCAGATTATATTATACAGATGCAGTAAATGACCCCTCGGACCATAAATTGCCTACCCGAAGAGCTAGATTCTCACGTATTTCCACTCTGTTGGAGATGGATCCACTGTTTAATTTGAGTGCATATGCAGATTTATCGATTATTAGGGTAAGTATTATAATTACAATCCGCAACAAAATTTTCCTTCATTTTCAATTCAATTCTACAGAATTTCTTTGATTTATGTCAACGTTCGTTTTATGCGATAAAACACCTCAGACATCTCGCACTTGTTGTGATTTTACTATAAAATCTTTAAGAGGGCTAAGCATGCGCTGTAGTGGCTGCTGGATAGAAATTATCTACGGAAGCAGGTCAACACAAGCCCAATGACTGATAAGGGGTCTAAGATTATGTTGGAATTCAATTTGCTCTCAAGGAGACACAAAGGCAATCAGCCTTTGAATGATTTTATCGCCACACATAGACTCAGAATATTAAGTCTGGTTTTTAGCTAGATAGAAGTGGATTTTGTGTTTGCATGCGTCCCAACGGATAAGATCTAGACTTTGGTTTTGAGGTTGCCTGAAGGATGATGAGGTTACTTAAGGAAAGATTTTTCGAGCCTTAAGTATGTTACTACCCACGATTTGTATTATCACAGAAATGTACATTTCTCTTGGCAAAACGAAACTATTTGTCGTTTTTTTAAAACAATAAGAACAATAATTAAATTTTAATAATATATTGCAAAAATGTAAACAATTTCATGGGAAAAAAATTTTGGCCACACAATATTTCTGATTCAGTGAGTAACTGACTGTTTTCGCACCGAAATTGAGCAATTGGTAAGTAAATAAGTAAACATATTTAAGATTATTGTGAGTTGTACGTACTATGCTACGATAATTTATAAGTTACGTACCTCTTAAAA
Source organism: Tolmerus cingulatus (assembly GCA_959613345.1). NCBI lineage: Eukaryota > Metazoa > Arthropoda > Insecta > Diptera > Asilidae > Tolmerus > Tolmerus cingulatus. Next base: position 19,916,242 of record OY390709.1, on the reverse strand, counting down.
ACTTAATAACAATAATAATAATAATTTTAGTATTTTAGTGGCACCATAAAATCTGATGCTATTTAAATTGGACATAGTGAATTTAATAATAATTATGTTCACTTATCTGGTATTACAGTTACATAAGTCCTAAGCCGGATCGATTTTACTCAGACAAAAAAAAAATAAAAAGAGTAAATGAATTTCACTTTCAACTCCATTTTTCTTAATTTCTTATAAAACTTTTTCCTAAAACTAAATGCTGAGTCAAGTTGCATAAGAACACATATGTATGTATTTTTTCTTATTTTTAAATTAATAGTTTTGGCGCCCATGATCGGATAGAGCTGAAACATACCTAAAATACACTTGCCGAGGCAATATGCGTGCAAGTTGGAATCAAACAGTCCATTAATTTGCATAAAAAGTATAATCGTTATTAAAAGGAGAATAAAAAAGAGGTAAACTTGCTGAATATCAGCATCATCCGGCAAATTGTTGATTACTTTCTGCATGCGACCCGCAAGACCACGGCGGCTGCAGCAACAGTTTATGAAAGAATCTCAAAGGGGATTTTTTCGATATAGAAGTTTCTGGAATATATAATTCCAGTGAGCATCTTAATTTTAGCATTCTAATGATATTAATTCACGGAAAATTTATAATAATTGCACAGTAAAGCCTACTCAAAGGAATAAAAGTAAATTGGGTAGTTAGGCTGGTTAAAAATTTGATCTTTTTAAAAAATCAGATATGGTGCATGGTAAAGAGTTGCTTTTGCGATTTTCTTTCGTTCAAAATTCGTGATAAATTATAAGTTTCCTCGTGCATATACACTTTTGCTTTATTTTTCAAATATTTACATACATTATATATATTTTCCTTAATAATTTACCTCAATTTTGTGAGCTTATACATGGATAAGAGTGTAGGCTTTAAAAGCGCTTTTGGGTTTTTTGGAAATTGATGAACGAAATAATTCAATGTTCCTAAGTAGGTTAAGAGAAACGTGTTCTTATACAAATTTAAAGTGGTTTTTAACTCTTGTGATTTATATCAGTCTGTGTATAAATTAAATAAGTTAAAAATACTTGTGCAGTTTTTTGAAAATTTTGCTTGAGTTAAACATTTTCAATTTTTCTATTAATACAATAATTTTATCGTGTACCTCCAAAAACTAAGTTTGCGATTTATATTTAATAAAATGCCGTAAATGCGAGTTTTTCTCTTTACGACAAAAAATAAAGAAATACTTATTTTATACATAGCACGCAGAGAGTAATTTAAAAGAAGTAGGTAAACATCCGTTTTAGATTCCTAAGCAATTCATTTTTAAATAAATTAGGAGTAATTCACGAGAAATTCGCAAAAATAGCAAAAACACCCTAAATCAGTGACTTCTTTATCTCCCTTTTGCGTTGCGTCGTCGTTATCTCTTCAGCTACTGTTTGTATAGAATTTTGATCACCAATAAAAACTCTGGGATTTAGACCCTACATTTTAACCAGAAAAATTGCGAATAAATATCGATTAAATTTATCACCTTGATACTGCGGTCCACCTTAGACAACAAAATCCCGAACTCCTTGAGCGAAATTCTGCTTGCGATACTAACTGCCCGCTTTAAATATAAAATCCAGCGGAAGTGCCTTGGTTCCTCTGTCTAAACCTGTCGCAATCACCTGTTTTCCTCACTATAGATCACTCAATTTAAATTGCACGCACTGAATCACTTGACTGCCTCTAATTCACCTTTTCGCAAAATGCATTTATACGATAATTCACCTATGAGGGCAGAAATTTACTTTGAACTGTGAAAGCACATTAAAATATCTCGCCGGTATTGTAGTTATCTTGCTTTTATCTACTTTCAATAATATTTATTAAATTTGACTTGTACTTTAATGTATCGCACAAAATTGAACGAATAATTAGCACAGTTGTAAATAAAACGCTCACGCGCTTAAGGCGACGTGCTCGCGTAAAATAATTTTTTATAAAAGGCTCGTAGCGCGAAAATAATAATTGCTAACTTAGTCAGGACAGGAAATTATGTGCGATATCGACGACGGTTGACACATGATTAAACTCGCCGACACGACGAGTGGAGTGATTTGATTTAACCGACCGAATGCGATCCACACTATGCCCAAGTTTTGTGCCTCCTCGGAGCTGCGAATGCAAAACAGATGCTCAACAGGTTCCACAGTGCCGTCGTCGCCGTTTCACCGGTTCCGTCGACCAGATACAAAGGCAGACTTCGTCCAGAATGGCACCAAAACGATGGATGAGAAAAGCTCAACGACTCCCCTGAGTTTGAGTTTTCTTGCGTGGTCTGTTGATTCAGGCAAATTGCCGGCAACACAACTAGCCCCTGGGAGACCCAGAGAACAGGGGGGAATCCGATGTCTGGCGGAAACTCCCGGATGCGTCCCTCCACCTCAACCGCTCCCTGGGATATACTGGGAGACGGCTGGGTGCCCCTGGGTATGATGTTGAAAATAAAAGCACCCTCCTGCGAGTGTTGACGACTCAAGCACCCTCTTTACGACCCTTATACTATACCTTTATTTATAAGATGCCAAAATGCCAAGATACAAAGATAGAGACGAGTTAATGACGAACTAATTTGCTCCTTCAAATAAACCCATCTGGCAACTCATGCTCAAAAGACGATTCATTTCTGTCCCTTTTATTTTCGCTGCTTTCTATTAAAAGCCGAACCCTTCAAACATCTCCGACATAATCCCATGGCCCAGCATCCCAGTTAAGAAACCCAAGGTAAAACCGGTCCTTCGATAATACGAAAATCTTGTTTTTTTTTTTATATTAAAGAGCATAATTTTTAACAAACCTCGTGGGCTCTCGTAGTAATGTGCCTCACACTTGAGCGCACCACGTGCGTCAATACGTATTTTGATCTTATCGCACTTTCGTTTTTACCTATTAGATATACCCACCCAGCCCCAACTCCACCTCGCCTGCAGCCATCTTATCTTCTAATCTCCGCGATACTGCATATCGCTGATTAAAAGTGCAACTCCTGCACTTGAAAGTGCAATGAATGTTCTTTCTGGGCCCCTCGAATTTCTAATTTTGCACCTTTTTCGCTTCCAAGGCATGTCGTCTCAGTGAAGCTTATTACCGTGGAAGTTTTATTTGCCCCGCTTATGACTTCGCTGTATTTTAATGATATTTGAAATACCTGAAAATTTATGGATTCCTAGCCTAGTGATTATTGAGCTAATGAAATCGGGTTTCACAGATATCTTGTTTTATTTCTACTACCTGAAATGCTTTACTTATTTTAACTTATTTTCGAAAGATAGGCGTGTGCATTAGTTTTTCAATTTTTGTTTCGACATGCAAATTTTTAATGCTTTCCGCTTGAAAATCATTAAACAAAAATAACTATAGCCTACAACAAAACTAACGTTATATAAACTTTCTGCAACGATCTTAAACCAGTTTCTGTTATTTTCTATTTTTTCTGGGACTGAAAAAAAAATATGTAATTAACTCATAACGTTTTTGTGCCTTAAAAAAGATAATTATGATAAATCTTTTTTAATATTCGCTTTCCTTACTCAAAATAAGTACATAATATAAGTTAAATCAGAAAAGTTTTTGTATATGACTTGATTTTATCTTCAGTTTTTTTAGGCGCAATCATCTTTTCTTTGAAACTACTTTAATGATATTTATAATTGCAAAAAATATCCTATAGAAAAAATGCCGTCACATTTGTTCATGTTCAAAGGAAATAAAAGAACTGAAGTATTGACAGATTATGTACTTTAATAATTAATTAATCCACGAGATATGTTCCTTGTAGCTATTTATTGTTTCTCAGTGGGCAGTTTAAAAATTCGGCGAAATTTGAATATGTATGCAAAAGAACACCTCATTCGGAATTCTTACAAACTCAACTCATATATCCATAATCGAAAACATTGGCAGGTACGTGGTTGAACTCAGGCAGTTTATTATTTAATGTGAATAAAAAACAAATTAGTCAATTGCTTCCAAATTAAAGTGATGTACGAGTAACGTAGTGTTAAATATCACCTTTTTGGCGGGCTTAACGCACACAAAGCAGGTCATATTCTTAGAACTGAAAAACCAAAGCGCATTACATTTTGATTTTGTTTTTTTTAATCAAAGTAACAGTGTTTTACGCATTTTACCGTGTTTTAAAATTAAGGTGTAAGAGATACTTACAACAATTTTTTATTTAAAACTTTAAAGCTATAATATTTTAAAACCAAAAATACTCAGAGCGTAAACAAAAATTTTAAAAATTTCCCATATACTCATTAATACAACATTTCAATACAAACCAATTCCAAAGGTGAGCTGCCTATACCGTGGGAAATAGCCCCATTCTCGCCGTTTGTTAAATGAGATTATTAATACAAGTCACATTTCTGTTCAACATTTTTTTAATGTTTTTATCTTCTGCTACTATTGAATTATTTGTTTAAGAACTTCAACAGGTGATTTTACTAAATATACCAAAAATCTCGAGTTTAAAATAAAGTTTATGGTTAGTTGGCCTCAATCAAAATATTTTGCTCGAAATTCGAACTGCTGAAACAGCAAATTAGAGCTGCATACATATGTATGTAAATATTTATATATCCATCGGATATCACGTGAAACTGGTTGAGTGGAAAATTGCTGACCTTCTTTAAACTTTTCGTTTTAACTTAAGTTTTCAACGGTTGTGTAATGTGGGTGGCTTTGCAGCTTGAGAGAATGCAATCAGGATATGACCCTGAAATTTTCTGGAAAACTGAAAATAATTTCTTACGTAGGATTTTGCAGCATAGAGGAACGTAAACGTGAATTAATTCAAATAAGTAGTCAACTACAATTACTTTACCTACAGAAGTCACGTTTACATTCCACAAGGGATTCTCTTCCAGAGACCGCAATTGTTATATGTTCTACAATAAAAATCAATCAGTACTAGTTATATTTAGTTTTAAATCTTATTTATTATGTTTTAACCGTTATTCAATTATATACAATATATACATACATAAGAGCTATGGAACAACTTTTATTTATTGGTTACTAAATAACTATTTAAGAAATGTGTACTTTTTTCTCACCAAGTTGTAATTGTCATAAAATTTTTACCAAACTTGATATAGATCTTTGGGATCGCTGAATTTAAGAATACAAAATGACAGACTGCTAAATTTTAAATCACGTTTTTAGTATTAAAGATTAGTCGACGTTACTGGTACCTACTAGAAAAAAATGCTTTTGAAACTTTAGAGGTTAATATTTCGGATTCAAGCGACCCACAAATCTTGTTTCCTATATTTATCATTGATCCCAAATTAATGTTTAATAACTTTTCATCAAAATCTGTGAAGAGACCTCAAACTTAATCATTTTGAAAAATTTTCTTTTACTTAAGCTTAAAATAAAGTTCCAGTTGATCGATATCTTTTATCTGATAACCAATAAAAATAAGTCGGTCTTATTAGAGATAAGAATCATGAAAGTTAATTAATAACTCTTTTTCTCATAAAAAAAAAATTATCAAATAATCGTTAAATATTTACCAATAAATTGTAATTTAATTAACCATTATCGATCAATTGTATAGAAATTTACCAGTACCTTAAAGTTTTGGAAGATACTACTCGAAATTTTAAATGGGCCAGACAGTACCAAAATTGAACCAGAGATATTTGGGTTTGCTATTGCATTCGCACTAATAGATTCATTACACAAATAAGTACAAGAACAAGCTGTCCTTACAGAAACAGAACAAACAGAAACTCTACAACGACTAAACTTTGGCAGGAAAACTTCTCGAGCTGCATCTCTCAAAGCCCAACCTGAAGTTCTCCAACAGTTAATTAAATGAAGTTACACAAAATGCATTAACTATTGCAACCATAAAATTAGGGCTGTAAACGCCAGTAACCCTAGTATATGCCCAATATAAATATAATATTCAAGAGGGGGCATAACAGTAAGATTGAAAGAGCCTATACGCATCCCCATGACTCAACAGAGCGAGAAATTTATTAGAGAGGCAGGGCTAAATTCGGGCGGATGTTCCGAGTCCGAGTTTTTCGCACTATCGTATCTTTTAACATTTTCGAGATAATTTGTTGGCATAAAATAAACCGCCATTTTTGGTCCGCCATTTAGAATCCAAGCTATCAGACACCGAATATACCCAATGATCTTTAAATCACGCACCTACTTATTTTGTTTATGAATTCCAGGACATTCATCATTATTATTTCGATTTACTTCTCTGTCGTGGCACCTTTTGGCCCCCCTGGTTTCTCATGTATATCATCGTACCCGGAGAATCATAGGCTATTCAACAAAAAAAGAATCATCAATATTTATTCACGTATTCAATAGTTATGCGCGAAAAGGCATTAAACAAAAAATTACATACGGATCATACCAGCACCTTTTTTTGAAGTTGGTTAATAAACGTGTACATTTTAGAAAAAGCACCACAAATTTATAAGTTTGCAAAAATGGTTCATGAGTTCATTTAGCTGGATTTGAATTTTAAATAAAACACATTCAAATTAGCGATATTACCAATTTTTTTATTTATTTGTTAGATACTTCTTTGGCATTTAACATAATGTATGAAAACAATTTCGGGCATATAGCCACCACGGCTATTTTTCACAAAAGTCAATCTGGATGTCCAATTTTCGACGACTTTTTCGAGCATTTAGGGGCGTATCGCCAATAACGCATTCAAATTGTTTTCGAAATTGTCAGTTGTGCAGGCTTGTCGGCATAAACCAATATAATCCCCAAGAAAATAGTCCAATAGCGTCAAATCACTCAACCACGGAGGCCAGTTGACGAGTCTATTTCGTGAGAAAATATTGTCACCAAAATAATTCTTCAACAAATCGATTGTTTCGGTCGAAGAGTGGCATGTGGCACCATCCTGTTGAAACCACAAGTCGTCAATATCAATGTTTTGAAGTTTTGGCAACAAACATTCGTTGATCAGTTGTCCGGATGCCATTATACCGGATGCCATTGACGGTGACATGTCGTCCTTCCTCACTTTTAAAGAAATAAAGACCGATTATTTCACCGATCCAAAGACCGCCACCAAACAGTATATTTACTGGGATGTATCGGTAGTTCTTGAACGTCATTAGGATTTGCGTGACTCCAAATGTGACAGTTTTGGTAATTACGTAACGTATGGTGGTCTCGAATGAACGATTATACGCACCATAATGTTCACGAAGCGCTCTATAAACAATAAATGTTCACGATTTGGAAACCTTGCTCTAGAGTCAATCTATCCACGATTATTTGCCCAATAATACTGTGTATAAATGCCACTTTGAAGTGTCAAAGTTATTCTCAGTAAAGCGCGTAGTCCCTATTGAAAAAAAAACCTCCTCCGTCCCTTCAATAACCTAAATTTAATTCTTTTTGGATTTTTACTAACATTATATTTATACTTACATATATTTATTTAACAATAACTTTTTTATTTTAATATAATTGGTTTCAATTTTAATCCCCTCTTTGAATATTTTTGGATTTTGAAAATTTATTAAAATCAAATTAAAACTATAATAAGACGGTCACTCATTGGCTTTATAATCCAAGCCGAATTTACAACGGTGAAGCCGGGGTATCATCCCACAGAAATAGGTAATCGAGTACAAAAATGTAATGACTATATAATTTTTTGATTGACAGACAAAACATTGTGCAATAAATTCAAAACAACTTTACGACGGTCTTTTACTGCAAAAATTTTATAAAAAGAGGAACTTCTTACTCAATTTACTTTTAATTGTAATAAAATGTATGCATAATAGAATTAAAGACATGTTATAAAATTTACAATTACATTAAACATAAATACCATACTATTTTTTTTCTTTTTTTTTTTTGAGGAAGCGGGGAAATGTCCTCTACCTCAGCCCGCTCCACCGTCGAGCGACAACATTCAAAGAATATGTGACGAACGGAGTCCAATAGGGAAGACAACCGCCATTATTTGTTCTTGGCGTACTCCCATGCCTTACGAAAGGTTTGCTCCGGTAAACACCATACTATAGATTGCACAACTAATGGAATAACTTTGACAACGGTTACAATATTTACAGCAAATATAAATTGAATACTTGTTGTTTATTTTAAAATGAAAATAAAATACTTTTTGAATTAAATAAAGCGATTTTTATTAATCTTATAAATAATGAGAACAGGAGGAGGGGGGCAAAAGTAGTTACTGAATTGCATTGGAATTTATAACTATTGTAAATTATTACGTTATAGAATACACTGCAATATGCAGTAAGCATTTCTTTTTTGCAGAACAATAAAATCAATTGTTATGTAATAAAATACAGGTACTTTGTCTTTGTCAAATCAATTTCTTTTGTAATGAAATCAACTGCGGTGTACTACAAATTTCTATTGTACTGTAATGATACTTATGGTAGCATTTATAATACTGTGAAATCTCATGTTTAATTCATATCTATTTATTTACGGCAAATCTAAACGGATAAACAAACAAAAAAGTGAATATGTATTGAGAAATTAAGGAAAAATATGATTAATATGCATATTGATCAGTTAGAACTTTTCAAAATTTCAAAATTATCCCGCAATAAATTAAGAGCGTTACTTCAAAATTTAAACAATCACTTTTGTCTGAACTTTGCGATAAAAAGTACAAAAATCTAATTTTTTTAAAACCCCGCACAATAATGAAAACGAGTTTATAATATCTATTACATTGTTTTTTCTGTCGCAGTGTCGTATCAGCTTGTTCCGACGAGCATTTGGATTACATGTTTGAGTGCTGGTAGTTCTAGTGTTAATGACATAATAAGGGCACCTACTTTTAATATTAATTTGTGAGGCGTAGCGTAGGTTCAAATCCGGACATCTGAACATCGTTTCCAACCAACCTCGTTTTATTTCTGGAATCGAAAATAAAGATTACCTATTTCTGAAATTTGAAACAACAAAATCATCAATAATAATTATTATTAGATATTAGTAGATCATTATTAACTAAAAGAAAAACAATTACTTAGTATTTGTTATAAAAAAATAAAAATTACTTGATAATCGTTATTTTGAACTTTCTATATTTTTTGATCATGGCCGTTACATTCCCTGATTTATTTGACTTAGCCCTAAGTATTTGACCCTATTAATCATCAATTTTTATAAAAGACATCATTATGGACCCACAACGTTGTTGGTTTAATGGTTATCATATAAAGTTTCCTTCCAAGCACTTGATCCGGGTTTGTTTCCCATATAAATTATAATTCACGTTAACCTCTTTACTGTGAAAGTTCTGGAATTATTGTAGTTCATAGTTGTTAACGTTAAATCTGCATTAATTTAAAAGTTTTAGTAAAAATAAGTTATAATACCATCTCAATTCGTGTCGTATATGATATTTCTGTATAAAAATCTAAATTAATATAACTCGTGATATTCGATCAACCTTTTTTTCTTTAAAAAAAATTTAATGTGAAAGGTAAATAATTATTTTCTTACGAATTCAAAATAAGTATGTCGATTATTGATTCGAATGAAGAAGGTTGAGAAGACTTCAGAAGACACCAGCTAATTTAAGCTCATAATAATATATACATAATATAAGTATGAATGCCTGAGTGTAATAATAATAATACAGATTTGGGCGCACTTCACACCAAATTGCTGGAAACATTCATGTAATTTTGCCTTTAAGCATCAAAATTTGGGCTCTGGGGATCGCTATTGAAGTAGCTAATAAAAATAAACATAATTAGAACGCTCAAAACAATCTAGCCTTAATACTGTTCTTGGAGAGATTGAAATTCTATATGGTCAAAATAAGTATTAGTAGAACGAAGCATTGATGCCATAGGCCCGTGGAAACCATAATTGGTTGGTTAGGGATCCTGAGAAATCCCGTATATCTCAGAGAGCGAGCCGGAATCTGAATATTGAAGCAAGACAACACGACGAGGGTCCTGCAGGCACTCCAATGCGAAAGCTGTCCTAGAGACCAGACGCAAGAAGCATGCTCCAGGATCAGCCGAACGAAAGAACAATATAGGAGCCGCGTAATGTAAGGGTCCTGAAATTCATTGACCCTTGGCCCATCTCTTAATAAATTCCAGGGTAGAATTCGTTCTACTAACTATTGCGTCGATGTGGTCATCAAAACAAAGACAGTTGTTATACCACACACCTAAGTCCTTAACTTTGTCAAGTCTGGCTAAGACACAGCCGTTAACAGAATAGTCGAAAGTGGTTGAAGTTTTTTTGCGACAGATAGCCATAAAGGTAGACTTAGTAATATTAAGTGAAAGATAATTTATAGAACACCATCGATTAAGGGCGTTTAAGTCAGAATTTAAGAGTTCGCTATAATGACCAGTAGAGACAACACATAAAATCTTGGCGTCGTCGGCATAGCAAAAAATATGCGAGTAAGATAGGAAGAGGGGTAAATCATTGATGTAAATAATGAAAAGGAGAGGGCCAAAGTGGCTCCCCTGGGGCACGCCAGAGCAATTGTTAATTTCCTCCGAAAGACAGCCTCGGCACAACACTCGCTGTGTACGAAGGGTCAGGTAGGAGTGGATCCACTTCACAAAGACAAGAGGAAAGCCCAAGGCCTCGAGGTTGCCAATTAAAATGGCCTGATTGATTCTATCAAATGCTTTACCAAAGTCCGCGTAAATACAGTCAACCTGTTCGCCATCTTCAATTGCGTTTAAAGTCAACGGTTTAATGGAATAAGATCTCTGAAATTAAAATAATTCGACTTGGGCACCATACATACATACATGTGTTCTACATTTACCAAAAAGAAAATTTCAACAGTCAGTGGCTAAATCATTATCACGACGACGCCTAGAATCTAGAGTATCTCTGCACATAAGTATGACAACTTACAGCTCATCTTCTTTTTCGAAGTATTTAAAGTTATATGTTTGAATAAAATATATAAAAACATATGCGACTTAATTAAATGCAATGCCTTTTTATTATAAAGACAGCGAAACCTTTGCGAAAACGTAACACTGACCTGCCATAGGCCCTAGCTCAATTGAGCCCGAACCGAACCGACCCATTAAATCCTGGTTATTTATTTAAGCCAAAAATTACTTGAACGCTATCCCATTTCGTATAAAAACTATAGAATTCCTAAATTTGTAATAAATTAATTTCAATTACCTTCGACTTCAATTCATATTTTTTCATTCGAAGTGGATAAAGTAATACGGTAGAAAGATCCAATCGATTTTTTGACGATATATGCAGAAAGGTAATGGAAATCAAAGGTAACTAAAATTAAGTTCTGAGAATTTTAGGATCTTTTTTAGGAACTTTTTATGCAAAATAAACTTTTGTAACCCATACATGGGCAAAATGTATATATGTAGGATGATCTCTAAAATCACCGATTAGCGAGCTGAAATCCGTTTACCCATTGTACTCAAAATACGCCATTGTTCCCTCGTTCGGTTCATCTTTGCTGGTCATATGGTCCTCACTAATTGGCTTACCGTGGTAGTGTATGCCTGGTATACGCGTGGAAGTGGAAAGTTTACTCCAAGTAATGACCTTAGTGCATTTAACTATTAATTATCCTGGTTTAACTTAGAAAAGAAATCTAATCTTGACTTTAATTATATGGACATTGAAATTTAACTCTAAATAAAGTGAATTTAACTCAAAGTGCAAGTGCTGTTTGTCTTGCGGATAACACCTAGGTTCCTACATGTATATGTATATGTATATGTAAGAGACAAAAGGAAGCATGTATTTTGAATATTTAACTCTTTTGTTCTACGCTCCGAGTTGCTCAATGTCGGAAGTATACTCAAAAAGTAGGTCAAAATGAAGGGAGCTGTATTGTGCCAATTTATATTTATATATAGTCTTCATTTTAACATATATACATTGCAAATATGTAACTTAATGTTTTTCTATCACACGTTATCCCTAAGCCAGATTTTCGTCTCCACGTGAAAAGGACTCACTTTTCTTCCGTTGATTGGCAGTCTAGTTCCATATGTCCATGCCAAAGGGTGAGAGTAGACAATTATGATTAGTCAAATGGTGTCCGGAAAATGGGAAAATATTCAAGTGTTAATTTGGATATTTTGTCACAATTTAAACTTGAATATTTTTACCACAAAATCGCTTCGCGCCTACAGAATTTTTTGTATTATGCCGTAGACCCTACACACTAGATATTTGCAATCTTTTTTGGAGAAGTGAAAAATAGGTGATCGACCCTGATTTTCATAAAATTTTGCAGATACCTTACTTTTACTATTTAATTATTATTTAATGTTTTAATTGTTGTTTCTAGCAGGTGGCTACATTAACATGCTGCGTCCGTAAAATTGCATATTTGTGAAAATACATATTACACTTTTCATATTAGTTAACATTATTTTAAAGAAACGAATTTCCTAATAAATATTCAATAATTTCATTTACCCACTGAAATAAAATGATTTGTTTTTGTTCTTCTCACTCACAAAGGTTAATTAAGGTCATTAACAAAGCATAGACATTTTTTAGTTTTAATACTTACTGGCAAAACCGTTTGACTCAATTGTAGCCTTTAATCGATGTGGGATCGATTTAACTAAGTTTCCACAAAATTGAAATTCAATGTTATTCCATTCGGACTGTAAGTTATCTTTTAATTGACTCATGTTATTAAATGTCTTATTGTAAAGCGTCGTAGAAAGTTCTTCCCACAAATGTTCAATAACATTCAATTCCGGTGACTGGGAGAGTGTTTATTATAATTTGGGGCAATTATGTATTAACTAAAGTCTTGTAACTACCGATGTATGCTTTAGATCGTTGCCTGGGTAATATGCAAAATTTTCTAAAATGCCTAATTTCTCTGCACTCCCCTTAAGATTTTTCTACAGAATGCTTAGGTAAGAAAATTTTACCTTCGATAAAATGCAGATTACCTACCTCGCACTGAACATATAGCCCCAAACCATCACCGATCCGCCTCCATGCTTAACAGTAGCTCATGTATTTTTTCTGTGGATTTCAGTGTTGGGCTTTCGTCACGCGTAAGTTTTTCCATCCGCCGATTTATGTACATAAGTTGCACTTACTCTCATCAATAAACAGGCTCTATATAATAAAATGGATGTGCTAAAATAATTAACTAAATACATGCAAAAAGTTCTTACAGTTTCTCAAAATTGATAGTCCTTCAACAAATAGTCGTTAGCAAATCTTAAAAGAAATTTCTTATAACACTTTTTAATGGCTTTTTCTGGCAATTTTACCATGGTAACTATTTCTTCTAATACATTTCGAACTGTTTCAATAGAAACATTCTTTCCAATATTGTCTTGTATACAATTTTTCGACTTTGACTCTTTTAAATTGGCATTGCTTTGCTTCTGATAAAATGCATCGTTTATCGCGATAATTTTTTTCCTTTCCCTTGCCTGCTTTTATTTTCTATTCTATTTTCACGATATTTTCAATTTCCCGTACAGTTTTTCCCTCTCCATACCGTTTAATAACTAATTGCCGAGTTTCAAAAGTTGTTTACTTTCTTTTTGGCGCCATTTACAATTATTGTGGTTTGCACTTTCACTAACTAGGTACTACTATAGCCTAAAGGCCTGCGTCCATAAGATCCGTCAGAGTCCGTCATACGTCAAGCTTTAAAACACTCAACGGATCTCGAAGGATGTTGCAACGAAGAGGTGCACCCATAAGATCCGTCATCTGACAAGTGAAAATTGAAGTAACAATCGAAGTGAACATAGTACAAAGCAGTGTTGTATTACACAATTTTGTGAAAATGCATGACGGCAGCTACATTCCTCCTAGCTATCTACACATCCCATATATCCTTGCAAATACTGTTCACTTACCTTCAATTTCTATTTTTGATAACACTTTGCCGGGATGTAAACAGCCAACTTTGAACTTGTAAGTTTGGAAGTTCATTCAAGGCTCATTCTAGCTGACGCGCCTTGACGGATGAAAATATTGCAAAATGTTCAACATTTTGATCCGTCATTATGTTGAGATATGTATGTATGTCGCTTATGGGCGAAGCATGGATTTCAATATTTTCATCCGGTCTTAAGAAATAACACATAGACTGTGCACCCCATGCAAGATACTATGAACGCTTTTGCCTCAGCTCGAAATTCACGATGCCTCGAAATTTTCCAACTCCAAAAGAGATTCGGGAAATTTTTTGAGGCTCTTCTTGAACTAGTTGTTCAGTTGTTGTATTACATGCCCGACTTAGTGCTTTCTGTGACTCCTATTTTCATTTTTTCCGACTGATTAGAGTATACATACATACATACATGCTTCGACGAAAATTTTGGGCATAGACGAGTTTTCGTAGTTTTTTTTAATTCTTTATAATTCTCTTATGCAGTCCCAACTCAGCATTCCACCTACTGTTTTAAGATCACATTCCAAAAGAGTATTCTTAACAAAGTTGAGTAAGTTATGTATATCATGTATAAAATATAAATAATTATTATATACGAGAAAATATGGTTTTTGTAGTTAGCTCCCAATAATTTGCAACAATTTCTATTGTTGAAGCCTTGATCACAAACCGTAGTTCTTATTTTAAAACCAATATCTTGATAGTATTTCATCATTTCCTCTAGTATTTTCTCGTTAAAGCACTACCATATCGGAACCCTTTCGATTCACTCCGAAAACATCTATTAAATGTGAAAAAAGTTTTAGAAGTGTTTGAAATGATTTTATAAAGTAAAAATGAGTTAAATTAAGTGTTTATAAAAAAGTCGGAAAGAACATGGATTCTATAGCTCTTTCAATCTGAAGAAAAAGAAAGAGCATCGCACAATAGATATTTAAGAGTAGCGGGAAGGATGTTAAGAGATTCGTTTAATTCTCTCCATCTGATTGAAGTCATGTAAATTGGACATTTTATATTTTTATACAATAAAGCATTTATATTTTTATAAAATAAAATATTTATATTGTATACAATAACATGAGTATGACGCTATTAAATTTATAATAGCAGATTTACCTATGATTTCCCACTGTTTTTAACATGTTTTCATTAATTCTGCTTTAATTCTGAAACCACGATTTGAGACTAGTTCTTTAAGGATCCTGCAAAGATTTTCAGTTAGATTCAAATTTAATGATTGAGCCAGCCAATCAAGAACTTGAATCCCATTCTGATTAACCAGCTTCGATGTGTGTTTCGGGTGCTGAAACATTCATCGAAGAGGCAAGTTAGAATTCTCCTACACACTAATCGCGTCGGAGAATTTCTCCCGAAAATCGTGCGTACGTTGAATTTTGGAATATCAAAAAGTTTCGAAAGTAGGAATTCGGAGGGCGGATTACGATGCGGACGATTTCGGTCATTACGTCGGAGTCCAGAACACGGCACAGAGGACTTCGGAAAAATATTACGTTACGTCGGAGTGCGGAATAAGGGTGAGTAACTTAAAACATATGTCCATGGTTGTCTTATTAATCTGATCATAAATAAACAAATTTCTTTGCCAGCTATATTCGTTCTTAGATCCCCATGATCGACAAATCCAAATATGTCATCACAAGAAGCGTTGAATGTTAAGTTATGTCTAATTGCCACTTCATCGAAAATAATAATAGCTTCCTTATCTACCTCATCGCAAGTCTACATAAGCCAGTTATGTTGGCACTAACGCCTGGTGGACACATTTTATTTGTTGCCATCGACGTATGGAAGATACACAAGGAAGTTGAAATTTTCGAGTGCCGCGCATAAAACTATGTACAGAAGGTGACTTGTAAAGCCTATTCTGTGCAAGAACTCTTTCATCTTCAGTCCATGATTGGCTTTTACGTTTTCTTACCAACAACATTTTAGCAAAAATATTCAATATTCATTAAAGTTTTCGAAATGTTCAATTATTGACAAAATGGAGGTTTTTAGTTTATGCTTTTGCCGACTTAATTCTATGTTTTTATGAACTATAATATTATATCTTCTGTATTTTCTTGAAATGGGCTTAGATTTTTCTGATACACGCTTGATATTGCAATGTATGTAGATTATTGTATCGTTTACGATTAAAATGTACATTTTCTGTTACGAAAACTTTGTATAATCAGGCTCAAGTTTAGTTAATTCATCTAGCAGGGTGGCTTCAGTGGGTAGTGTTTCTGATTTACTACCCTATACCTACTTTACCGCCAAAATTAGAGTTTGATGCAGTATTCAGCGTATTTACACTTTTAACTTAAGGTGCGTGTTTAGTATGTAGGGAATTTCTTTTTAGATGCTGTTAGCAATGCAATTGGAGTTTAAATACATATGACAGACATATGCATTTTTTTGATGAGGCGGCGGGGACATACCCAGTGCCTCCATCCACTTTTTAAACCGTTTCGTCCCCGATTTAGGAAACCTGAGGGTTTTGCTTCAGGTGCAGACTTTTTGTCCGTTTGACATGATGGAGAGCAGCATTTAACAGCTCATGACTTATTACTCGTATATTTATATTTTGACATACTTAAATATTCAATTAATACTCTACTTTGTTGAATACAGGCGTCGGGCACAATCATGCTCAGTAGCTCCGCTTCTAAAAGAAAAGGATAGAAAAACGAGCCGTGAGTTTCGGACAGTAACACAAACACAGATTCAGAGTTCAATTAAAATAAACGTAATCTTGACCTTAGAATTAATGAACGGAACCACAAACATTTTAAACAAACTTTAAAACAAACGCCCATAGATCCAGGAGTCAAACAGATACGAATCGTACGTGGCGGCAGACACGTCACGCGTACTGATTCACCAAAACGGGTTGTAGGGGCTCACTCACGAACACCCCTAACCAATTAGGTGATGGACACCTTAAAAAATCTCCAAGTGTAAGGGCAAACTCACAAGCACTTGGAATTCACCATTACTGAGGCGGGCAATGGCACAGTGCAAGGGCAAACTCACGAGTACTGACCTAAGTGCAATGGCGCACTCACGAGCACCTAAATTCCACACAGGAAACACCCCGCCCTCAGTATGAGTTAAGGCCATCGTTTGGCCTAACTCCGGCGAAAATACTCCCGGTCTACGAGTATGTACTTCACTCAAATGGTAATTCACTTAACTCAATATGACACCTCTCCGTTCATTAGTCCTTATAGGAGCGCACTCACACAATTACATAAAATAAAACAACTAAAATACGTTAGAATCAAACCAATAGGAAATAATAAATATAAAATTACTCCGGTCACTATTCCTAAAACTCAGTAAGTATAAGTACTCACCCAATTACGATTTTCAATAATCCTCGTTCTTAATTTTAATCTCTCAATCGTTGTAGGCACTCGACTCTTTCACTTCACAACCTCAACTGACAGAACAGTACAAGTTAACCGAACGGACTTTGCCCCATGCACACAAGGATAAACAAACCGAACCCCTTTCAAGCATTTTCCTCCGAATCAGCTTTACTTAGGCGCATCAGGTCAAATCCTGAAACGCATGTGCATTTCGTGGAAAACCTTTTTACCAGGCAAAAGGCCATGTTCACCAGGCCGTCGTACCTGAGCAGGGTCAAGGCCGTGAAACTATAAAATTCACGCAAACAAGACATTCAGGGAAACGAAAATTCTGTAAAACCAAAGCCTGCGCAACTAAAATCTAACTATATTTTCTTGAATTCATTTGTACATAACTATTATTTTCTTTTCGGTTTTTTTCTTTCCTTACAATATATACATATATGTATATACTAAATTAATGTTTTCTTAATTCAAAATATTACAAATATACACTCCACGACAACTGGATTGCACACGCCTTGAAAAACACGATTTAGAGGTATTTTTGTATGGAAAGGTATACAAATTTTTGCAGGTAGGCATTCCCTCCCTTGTGCAACGGTAATTAGGAATATTCTACCTCGCCTATCCCGATCCTTTTGCGAGAATTTCGAATTACCTGAAATTAGAGTGCGACAAATGGATAGCACAAGCTATAAAAACCCTCAGTTTTTGCGATCCTGCACAATTCTAAGTTGCAGTGTGTAGTGATATCATGAGTACAGTGCATTGTAGGAAATATTTAAAAAACAAAAAAAGAACATTTTTGAAAATGGGATGCGGAAAATGTTTAAACATAACGGAAATTCAGTGTATCGGACGAATGCGTGGCGAGGGGTGTTCCATAAGCCAAATAGCGAAACACTTAGGCCGAAGCCGTAAAGTCATTCAAAATTATTTGGCTGACCCCGAAAATTACGGTCAGAGGTACAAACGCAAAAAATATGACTTTCCGTTAGGAATGAGAGGGTTTTGTTACGAGAAGCGTCGAATTCAGCGTCAACAACAGGGGCAAAAGGGACAACAGCTGGCATTACGAATGTACAAAAAAAGCTAAGGACGTGCCAACGCCGTTTGGCAGAAGCAGAACATCTTCAGAGGAAAAGACTGAAGAGAAAACCCCGTTTTCAACAACGTCATCGTGAAGCTCGACTCGCCTTCGCAAAGAGCCATATGGGTAAGAAGAAACGCTGGAGAAAGGTCATCTTTTCTGATGAAAAAAGGTTTTGCCTCGCCGGTCCTGATGGCTTCCATCACTATTTTCATAACCTAAGAAAGGACAAACTATTTTCAACACGGTGACAGCAAGGCGGAGGTGGCGTTATGGTCTGGGGAGGCATTGAGTATCGTCAACGGACGAATATTCGTTTCGTGAGTGGCCGTATGAACAGCGATAATTACATAAAACTCGTAGATGAAGAGATCGTCCATTCCACAAACAACCGGTTTGGCAACGATTACAATTTCCAACAGGACAACGCCGCAATCATACGGCTCAAAAAGTTAAAGAATATTTCGAGCGCAACAGAATCCAGACGCTTGATTGGCCTGCGATTTCCCCTGACCTAAACATAATCGAGAACGTGTGGGGACAACTTTCACGGATAGTGTACCAAAAAGGACGCCAATATGCCAACGTTGAGCTGCTAAGGATACCATAAAGGCTGCGTGGGAAGGGATGCCAAAAGAATACGTTAAAACGCTCTTTAAATCATTATTGTTTTTCAAAGGGTGTGCTATCCAGTTGTCGCGAAGTGTACATACATATATACAAAATAAAGGGATTTAATTGCAATTAAATTAATCTATGAACCTGATAAAGTATGCAAATTTATCATATGTCAATATTTTAACTTCATCCTAATGTAAACGCGAACATACATATGTATATGGCAGGGTCGACATACGTTTATCGTAACAAGTTTTTCTAAACTATAATATTTTTGTTTATTTGACCAGAAGTTCGAACTTTTTATAATTATCAGTTCGGTTTTTATACACATCAATTGGCAATTTTTCTTTAATTTTTAAATTTTTTAAACATGCAGATGATGGGAAAAGGGATGAGCTGGATATCATTAATATCGGGGAATTATTTCACCATATTTTCATGTGCTCTACATGAGTGCTAACGTTGTCCAATTATTCGTTTGAGCCACTGTGTATAAGTATGTATGCACCCGCCGTTATGAACTCTTCTTCAAATTTGTCGATAATGAAATATCTCAAAACTCTCGCACGAACCCTCTTTTCAGCACAAGCCTGGAAACGTCTGAGATACGCACATATATATAATACATATATCAGAAAACTTTCGTTTTCTCAGTTGCGTATTGATATTAGGACATTTTATCATGTTGTACAAAGCGCCGCGGGGCCCAGCACATCTTGTCAGTTGACTTGAAGCAATCGGCGAATACAAAAGTCAAAGTCTCGACGCTCCCCGGATACCGCAGCGGCGGCCCATGACAAGCGTTTTAAAAACGCCTCACCTCAATTAAACATGTCGCCATGCGACGCCGACGGCAGCTGTGCAGTGAACAAATATCGATCAGAACGCAGCGTGGCCAGCCGCGGAGTATTCAAGTGGCCAGTAACTGACTCTGAGCAGTGGCCAGTTTCAGTGGCCGTCTAGAGCTCCGCTACGGCTCAGCTCAGCTCGACGGCGAGGTCTCGACTCGTATACACTCGCTGTGTTGAAACAGCGGAGGAACCATAAAAGAGCGACTTTTGGATGTAGATGTGTGGTGATGGGATGTCGTTTTTACAATAATCCAAAACTTTTTCTGTAATGCGCCAGTTTCCACAGAGTTTCATGTATCGAAAACGAGTTTCCTTAACGACTCTCAGTCCAGATCCGGCGAGACTCCGATGATATGGGGCTCGTTGTGCCTAGCGCTCCGCCACATCGTCTGAAAGTAGCCAGTCGAGTGTATCGTGTGAGCACGGCACACCAGAATATTCGGCGGCAGTTAAAGCCCCGTTCAGAACGACAGAGCTGCGATTCAGAAAAAGAGTGTTCCATCGTGTTTTTCGTATCGCACACGAACAGTGACACCAACGCTCTTTTTGTGGTAGGCATGACCGTCTTCAATACGCTTGGGTTGTGTGTGGTTGAGTCAACCTTTGGGTTCTCTGCGACCACCCCTTCCCCTC
Source organism: Tolmerus cingulatus (assembly GCA_959613345.1). Lineage (NCBI taxonomy): Eukaryota > Metazoa > Arthropoda > Insecta > Diptera > Asilidae > Tolmerus > Tolmerus cingulatus. Next base: position 19,895,722 of record OY390709.1, on the reverse strand, counting down.
CCATCAACATATTTTTCTTTTCTACCGATGAAACTTGCACTGCGGCGAGTGGAAACGCTTTTACCGAGGCGTCAGGCAAAGTATTGAACACGCTATTCGTGTTGAATACACTCGCATCGCTGTATACAAACGGGCGTTCACTTGAGTCAAGCGCACTCAACAACACAATCTCGACCTCCATTTTGTGCTAGTAGCAAATATACCGCTAGAAACACACTGAGCGAAACCGAAACGGGTTCGGTCTCATCGAATCGAAATAGTTCACTGGAGACGTGAGGCGTTTGTGCTGACTGCTGACGAATTTGACAAACGCGTTCATTTATTTTCAATTAATTATTCTCAATTTGAGGCAAGTTTTATAATTAAAAATCAACCACCCTGGCGAAAATGGAAAGAAACCTTTGGAAGGAGTCGGAGATTAGGACTCTTCTCGGTATCATCGAGGAACGTAACATCCTGACGATGATAAATGAAAAAAAATACCGCAATGAGCAAATTTTCCGATACGTCGAGTCGGAGATGTGTGCGCGTGGTTTTACAAAAAAAAATTTCCAGCAAATTTGGACGAAATGGAAATTTTTGAAATCGTCTTACGTCACCACTAAGAGGCATAATTCGATTCCCGGGAACGTGCCTAGGACATGCGACTACTACTACCTGCTGGACAGGATCCTCGGGGAGAACAAGGTGATGCCGCCACAGCCGACCATTAGCTCCGTCCAGGGCGGAATCGAGCTTCCTGCTGTCATCAAGCAGGAGGTGATGGACGAAGGTAAGTGCGATTTTGCCGTATTCAGTCGGGGTCGTTGCTCGGCTCGGTACTAATTTGTAAACGCTTCTTTTGTATTTTGCTTGCGTCGCACTGCTTCGCGGCTCAATTTGGGCTGGCATTTTGTACTCCAATTCCGCCGCCGTGCCGTTGTGCGCCGTCGTTAGTTCTGTAAGCGAAAAGAGCATCTTGCCGGGCTGGGCTTTGATTAGATTATTCGATACTTTTTCGCTATTGCGAGCGGTTCTATGCGCAAATTATGAAATTATGTAAGGCGAGAATATTTCGCGCTTTTCTTACATGTTTATGTTTTTATGATTTTTAAAGAACTTGCCTTATTCTGCTATTTAGAGACAAGTGTCCAATCGCCAAATAAATTTATTCATCAAATAAAATTGAGCAAATAATCAATTTGCCTTTAATGTCAAATAGCTATTGGATGGATAAACTTATTCGCTTCCAAGTAGATTTATTATCTGAAAAATAAAGTTATCAACCGATTAAAAAGTCAACTCTTAATAAACATATTTTTCACTCTCACCGGCTTTTGTTTGTGATATATGTACATACATATATGTGTTTGAAACTGAACTGTGTATTTATTTACTGACTTTCATTTTGTGTTTACAATGCCATACCCTGCGTATTTAGAATTTGTAGAACATTTTTTACCTCCAGTATATACAAAATAATAAACTTATACAATCATTACCATGGCTATGAACAACTAGCCCATCATTAATTACTTACAAGTTTTTTTTCTATTTTTATATTAACTATTGATCTAATTCTTTTCTTACACGAATTTGATTTAACACGATTTAAAAAGTAAAAATATGTAATTATATGTTTATACGAATTTTTTTGTTTCAACACGATATTCTATGAATTTTCTAAGTTTCACTTCACAAATATGCATTGTAACTTTCCGTTATATTTTTCATAATTCAGTTAAATTATGTAGATTGCATGGGCATATGAGTGGGATTCCCCGAATTATGCATAGAGTAAAGACGTAAAATCTTTTTTACGCAATTTGCTTTTAGTTTTAAGAATATAATTTATTTATTATAATATATTTAAAGCATAATTTAATTTTTATAATATAATTAATGAATTCAAATGTGTAAGCACGAAATTAAATCTGAAATTAACTCTAAGAAAAATTTTTGAATATTGTTTATTATACTTTTCAGTTGTTTTCTTAGATCTGGAACTAATCTACTATTTTTCAATTTAACCCATATCTTTCTTTACACGACTTTTTTGGGAACGCATCGATCGTGTAAAAAGAGAATTAGGCGTATTTTGTTTTTATTGTTTAAATATGAGTTATTATACATTTTGCAGCTCATTAAAGCCATTTGCGGTGTCAATCTGGTAGGAGTATATTTAAAAACAGCGACTAGGGTCACAACCACTAATTTTAAATCAAATTTAAAAAGAAAAACAAAACATTTAAAATCAACTCAAAAAACATTTATAATCAACTCAGTCTTCCCCCCAAAAAACCAATCTTTAATCTCTTGTTACTCCCTCCATCTTCGGACCACGGTAATTCACTTTGTGCGAATTTCTAGTCCCTACCCCATTAACCGACTTCCAAAAAAAGAGTTTATCAATTCGACCCATATGTATTTTTGTTTTTTTGTTTTTTAAATGTCTGTTCGTGCATAACTATCGAACGCGTGAATCGATTTTGATGATTCTATTTTTGTTGTGTAGTGTCAAATTCTCCGTGAGTGCAACGGTATGAATGAAAAACCTGAAGGGCCAAGGGGCGCCACAATGGAGAGGTAAATCGAAATAAAAATGATAAATAATGTGCACGTAGTCATATTAAGAAATTACAAATCTCCCAAAATAAAATCCTAAAAATGATTTTTAACTTGCCCTGGCACTTTTCCACCACAGAGCTACACTCTTTAGCTAACGTGGATTTAATAACTACCAAAGTTTATAACCTAGCTCAAATATTTTTCGATAAATGTAGAATAGCGGACAATCCACTGATCCGACAGTTAGTTGATAGTTAGTAAATAAGGCTTAGGTTAGGTTAGGTATAGATATGTAGGTTAGGATATACAATTTCATTGGGTTTTAAATAAAATAAAATTACTTTTCCCAAAATCTTATATTACTATAGAATTGTACCTCTGCTAGACTAATTATAAAATATCATAGATGAATGAAGAATGTACTTCTAGCACTAAAATGAGAACTCCTATGTTTTATATACAAATGAATTCAAACTTAAATAAATGAAATAAAAAAAAAACATAAAAATAAAAAAATGATAAATGTCCTAGAATTCATAAACAAAATGACTATGTGGGTGATTTAATAGTCATTAATTGTACATTCGGTGCCCAAATGCGTGAATTCAAAATGGCGGCTTATTTTAAGCTAACTAATTATCTCAAAAATGTTAAAACATACGAACAAAAATTTGAAAAGAAAAATAAACCTGTTTCCAAAACATCAAAAGTATAAAATAATTATATTAAAAGTCCTCTGTTACTACTTCTAATATTCAATACAAGACTTTCCTAGATTTTGAAGTCGGTGTGAACATCTGTCTTATGTATTTACATATATTAATCCGATACTAAATACTACTATTGGATTTATATCAGACAGCCTGTTTTTTGTTTATGATTCCAATACTAAATTAAATACTAATATTGGATTAATATCAGCCCCAGCTGAAACCGACCTATATTGAGGTTTTCCATCGAACTGACCTACAGCTGATTTTTATTTAAAACTCTTGACACTTATAAAACAACCGTAACTAGCCTAGTTTGGCGTAGGTAGATACAACTACTCCTGTGGACTCTGCATGGCCCAATGGAACACAGCTAATAATACAAATTCGGAAGCAAAAATACGTTATACTGAATATTTATACTTTTAAGTGTCACTTCTTTTTTAAATCCTCTGAAAAGTGCTTTTAGCTAATTTTTGAATAAGTTATATTTACATGCACATCACATCTGAATTTGTTATCAATATACCTATGTATTCTACCTAATTTATACAACTAACGCATTCAACCGGTATAATCTGAGTTTCAGTTAAAAACCTACATTGGTTTTATCAACTTTCCATTTGAAAGTTATTTTAATGGCTCCGATTTTTCGTGAATTTTTTTTCGTCTCGCATATTTCGTGCACAAAATAATGATTTTATTTTAAACAAACAAACTACTAAATAATTGTAAAATGTTTTTCGTTCAACAAGTGCGAAATTCAAGAATCTAATTAATAGAAGCACCTTAAGTATAGCATAGTCTAGTTTTCAAGGACAACAAATGGGAATGTGGTAGTGTGGGCAGACCAGTCACTCCCCGTCTCATATTTTTTACATTTAGCATCTGCTTCTATATATTTAGCCACATATGTTTATATAGGGTACTGACCCAAAGAAATGGACAACCCAAGACAAAATCGCACCTCAAAATTGATATCACTTTTTGACATATACATAACTCGCTATCTCTTTCCGCCACCCGGTCTCCAGGCAGACAATATACCTATTTCTCTTTTTATACAATAGATGCGTTCCCAAAAATATTCGTATGAAAAGGAAATATTAAGTAAAAGTAGAAAGATTGTAGATTGATTTCAGACCTAAGCAAACAACTAAAAAGTACAATAAATAATATTCCATAATTCTTGTTAGAGTTCACTTCAAAATTTATTTTATGCTTACACATTTTAATTCATTAAATATATCATAAGAAATAGATTCTACTTTAAACTTATTACAAAAAATTAATTATAAAACAAACTAAATAGTGTAAACAAACTTTACGGATTTCTCCATAAAAAGAGAACTAGGTGTACAAATGAAAAGTAGTTCTAACCACGAACTTGAGATGGCAATTTTGTTTGTTAAAAGAGTTTTCAAAGGTCATTTTTTAATGTTTATATAATACAAAACAAATTAGAAAGACCTCTTTTTGCATAAATAATAAATTAGTTTCAATTACCTTCAACTTCAATTAATTTAATTTTTTATTCGAAGTGAATAAATCTGAAGAAAGATTCGATCGAGTTATTTTAAACTTTTATGCGAAAGAGTAATGGAAATCAAGAGCAATTAAAATGAATTTCAGAGAATTGTCGGACCTATATTGAGGAATTTTTAGCAGAACAACTTTTTTCAATCCGTTTCGTACAACTTTTAACGACTTTTGGCACCCAAGAAGTTTAAGACACTCTGCAGATGTTAAGCTGACAAAAATGTAGACTTTTATGGCGACCAGATGGCTAAGGACTATGCCCTTGCTGTTTTCCTTTTGTTGGCACATACATAGGAGCAAAATGCATATACCAGACTAAATAGAATATGTTTTTATATATCTAATTCTTTCATTGCTCGGGCTCCGCGCTGCTCAGAGTCGAAATATTTTTTATAAATACTCAAAATATAGGGCAAAATGAAAGGTGCGGATTTGTTGCAAATAATTTAATGTGCTTTTATCACAGGTGCTTCCTAAGCCAGGTGTGTATTGCATCCCCAGTCAAAATGATCCATTCTTCATCCGCTGATTTTCAGTCCATTTCCCAGTGATACAGGGTATATTGCTAAAGTCTATGCAAGGGTATGCCAATAAATTCTACATGGTCTCCTGATCAATGTTTTTACGGTACTTTACCCGAAAATCGTAATTGAAAATTTGGAGGAGGTGAATCCAAAAAATGCTTTATAAGTCCTTAGGATTTTGATTGATAACATGTTATAAAGCTGATCCTTCAAGCTTTCTAATTGTACCTCTAACGACCCAATCTGTTAACAAACAAGCAAGAGAGGCCGTGTCAAATTTTGGAAATGGTTATTTCAATGCCCAAAATTTGATCTTAACTCTGCGGTTTGCCGATTTTTTATATGGGAAGATGCAAATTTTTCCAAAGAAAAAAAACATTTCTGTTTTGCGATCTTTCTCAGAAAAAATCTGAACTCATCACGAGACCATGTAGTCGTAGTCGTATTCCCCTATTCAGACCTCAACAGAACACCCTGTATATTGTTTAACTCTTCGTTTAATTTACTCCTCATTTCCACTATATTTTTACCAAGAAGATACGCATCGTCGGCACATAATGAGATTTTGCAGTGCATCACCAATGTTCCAATATAATTTATATAGACAGCAAAACCCTAAGACAGATCCCTGTGGCTCTCCAAGTTTCACTGCATTCAAATTTGATATAATGTATGCTCGCCAACTTTGGTTTATTGGATTCTTCCCGCTAGATATGATTTTAACTATGTAGTTCAGTTTTATCCTTTCTATTCCGTAAAGTTTCAGTTTTTGAGCAATGACATTTCCATTCAGTGTTTCAAACACCCGTCTGTAATCCAAAAGCACCGCTAGTTTTATCCCCTTCGTCCAAGTTCCTTTTCCATAAATTCCGATTGCTCCTACGTAAAAATATTATATTCCTCCAAATATTGCTCCCAAACAAACTTGTCAAGTATTTTTATTGTACTTTGGAAGCATATTTATAGGCCAGTACTCTTCACATTTCGTTGATGTAGTTAGTGTATACAAAATAAATGCATCGACGTCTCTTATGATTATAAGATAGCACGTTCCTTGATGTCAAAACAAAGACTTTTGTTTCTCCCCAAGCTAAATTAACAAAAATACTGTTGATGATCGAACGTCAGTCCCCATATTAGCTTGGTCAAAAAACCTAGTGTGAATTACAAGCGAGGCAAATATGTATTACAAAATATTTATTTTACTTACGTGTACATATAAAAAGAAAACAGTATGGTATAAATACCCTACTACAAGATACTCGAGTACTCAATCCCATATAACGCATCCTAAACTGAACTTGAAAACATTTTATTATAAAATATAGCATGATATTGTCAAGCTTGCATTTTATTGCTCTATTTTATCAACACATTTATGATTGAGAGATTCAATTGGGCCACAAACCGCATACTACCTGACTCTAGGGTTTTAGAAAATCGCGTAGGTAGGAATTTCAAATTAGAATTTAAAGGAGTACTAGTTGGGTTACCCGGTTTCATCCGGTGAATGAATATTTTGGCCGCGCACCGTATTAGGTTCGTCATCTTAATTCTCAAATTTTGTACATGGATCCGCAATAAGGACAACTAAAAACCCCTCAAAATACAAATGTTTCTGCCAATCCCTTAATATTTTCAATTTAGGCCGCCATCTTGGATCTGTCATTTTAAAATTCGCGAAGAAGTATCCTATATATTGGGCCGAAATATGTAAAACCTACACCCAAAAAATAAATATGATCGAATCCAGCGTCTAAGCGTGATGGGTTGCCCAGTTTTACCCCTTGAAACTCGCAAATAAAAAGTAACCCATATGTTGGGCCGGAATATTTAGTACCTTTATCCAAAAAATGAAAATGATTGGATCCACCGTTTAGGCGTGATGGATTACCTGGTGTTCAAACATTTTAGTCGCCATTTTGAATTTCCAAATTTCGAATGCAGATTCGCAATAAGGACATCCAGCACCCAAATACCAAATTTGATGGAAATCGCTTGATATTTTCAATTTCTGGCCGCCATTTTGAAACTCGGCGTTTAGGCGTGATTGAGAAACAAACAAACAAACAAACCAACTTTCGATTTTATAGACCATATATACATGATTTCCGAATGACCGACATTTTTAATCGTAATTTGAGCAATTACTTTTTTGGGATCAGTAAAAGGTTTTGAAGTAGTTTATTTTCATAGCTTTGTGCATCCGTTTTTGTGCTGAAATATATTTTCTTTATTTTAAAAACAAAGAAAGTGTTAATCCTAGGACTTGTAAAATGTGAGGGGTTCGTGGTGTTCATGATGGCAACTCTCTGTGGAGTCTGAAACGAAAAATTTCCAAATAACCATTAATTGTTCACCGGTCGACTATCGTTTTAACCTCCGAGAAGTTAAAATATTAAAAACCACGGAAGTTATGCCACTACAAAAGGAAAGTGGTAATTGTTAGGTGGAAAACATTGACTTCGAAGGTCATGGACTTAAAACTTTCGAATAAAGTTACACACGCTCTATGTGCATGGAAACTTTTAAGCCCTAAACCTCCTTAATTTGAAGAATTTTCACAAAAACAAAAGATTATTTAAGAGTCGTCAGAAGAAAAAAATGCGAACGAAAGAAAATGTTCGTTCATAAACATAATAAATAAAATTGGGTGTTACATTTAACTTATAATACTTTTTTAAGGATTTAATTCCAACATTTGGCAATAAAATACGATTGGTAAAATAAACGTGAAATAAAAATTAAATCGGACTGAAGGGATTAAAGGCAGGTTTTTAAGGAAATAGCATGTACTGTATATTGTTGCTTAAATACAACCAAAAAGAAACTTCTAGAGATAATATAGTTTTATTGCCTTAATTTCGGTCCCCTTGTTAGGTCTAATTTGTCTTTCTATAAGGTGAATGAATAGTGATGTAAAGTGCATAAATTTTTGAATCAGAGCATTGTCTACAAAGCTCAGTTTTTTTTTGACTAATGAAATGCAACAATTTTGACCTTTCAGAAATCGAAACATCTTCTTTAGACGTGAAAAACTCAGAGAGTCCAGAAGCGTCATCCACTCCAATACTTCAGCCACAAGAAGCTGTCCAGGAGCGACCACAAAGGCGGCGAAGACTGCGAGTAAATGCTGACATTCCCGAGGCCTTCTATCCGGACCTTGAACAAACTGAGGAGCCCTCAATTCCGAAAAAACCGATTCAAGGGAACTATTTGCGAGCCCTCAAAGAACTTGCCACAAATTTGAGACAAATGCAAAGAGAACTTGTCGCAGATTTCTTCAGGAAGCAAGAGGACCTCATCCGAGAGGAACACGAGTTTCAACGGCAACAAGATGAAATTCTTTTGAAGAGTTTCGAAGAACAGACTCGCCTTCTACTCGATAGCGCAAGAAATCTTCTGGCCTCAGGAGTTTCTGTTGCTCCAGATGTTGTTTATATAAACGAGGATTAAATCGTTGCTTTTTGAGATTGAAAAAATAAAATTTATTTTCTTAAACAAAAAACATTTTTAACGCTTTATGTTTGTTGACTGCAAACGAGCGGCCAGATAGACCCCCCCCGTTTTCTTACTTAAAAGTTTCTTGAATTCTGTGTTAAATGAAGACTAAAACTTCGATAATATAACATGAAAGATTCCAGCTTTATTCGTCTACTCCATTAAATCGATGACTAAGCCAATGCGCACTGAAAATAAAACAAAACATTCTTTTTTGTTAAATCACTGCGACTACAAAACAAATCGAATACAAAGCATCACCTCTGCTGATAAGATGATGAAAAGTATAGAAAAACGACAATAGATATTCACTTGCTTTGGAATTCATATTTATATCACTGGATTATGTACAATACATATTAAATCTTACACTTAATTAAAATTTTTTCTGAGCATTTGTTAAAACAGTAAGTTCCGAACTGAGATTATAACAAAATTAACCAAAATAGATAAATGAGAATTCTACATACTCCAAAAGCTCTGTTCTTTATGGATTTTTCCATTATTTTATCCAACTAACTAATAATAGAATTGCTATCAACAATAAAAATATGAATACAGCTTTATCACGCATCCGATTATCGACGATGAGGGTGAGAATGGCGAGACCGATGCTCCATTATCAGAAGCACCCGTCTCAAGTTAAAGGATGAGCGATGATTGGATGTACACTCAGACTTTCAAAAAAATAGTTATATGTATAATTAAAGTTTGTCCATACATTTAGTGATTAGCCGGTTACAGCAGCCCCAGTAGAGGCTTCAAACGATAAAACTAACATCCAAAGCGTACATACAACAATTAGTGGTTCCATGCACTTGCCGAATTCGCCAGGTTCAATCAAATCTAGTTCATAATAATACTGCCAGCTATTGTTTGATAGTGTTGTTGGCCCGTCCCCCACCTCACAGGGAATAGAAAAATATTCAAAACGGAGAACGCCGAGCTTTGTGCCAATCTCCAATCCATTTACTTAACACATTTTTTTTATATTTTTCATTTTATCTTAATTCTACTGTACATTCAAAATGAAATATTGTCAGGAAATAATGTTTTACAACAATCGACTCTATTCGCTCAGACACTTTGCGACGACCTATTGTAGTTCGAAAAATAGCTTTCTTAAATTCACCTTAAAATAAATTCTCCTTTGTTTCTGCATTTTTCGCTTACCTAACGTTTTTAAACCTAAAGGAAGTGAGACAACAAAATAAAAATCGAACTAAACCTAACTAAACGGCAGAACAAAAACTCGAACTCAACTCGAAATTATATCCTAGCGTAGTAAAAATCAGAAAACATTTTTGTGAGGATCGAGTTGTTTTAGTCGGGACGATAAATCGGCGTCTTCGGTATAAACTCGATCAAAAGGACGTACTCCATCATCGAGCTAGAATCACACTGCTGCTTGCTAAGTCGCCAATGTAGACCCAATTTGTGATACAAGTGGCTGTTCTCCCATTCGAGGAGTTTATCTAACGTTATTTGCGTCTGAAAAGTAATAAGACATTTAATTGCACCGTCCAGTAGTGATGCAAAATTTCTAGTATAACTTACTCTTTTACTTAAGCAAATCACTGGCCATAGAGAACATCCGAGCGTACAGCAGCAACACACGCAGCCGCAAAACAGCCATTTCACGTTAACCGGTAGCGTCTTTTTTAGGATTCCATTGATCCGTCCGATTGTAGCTTTGAATTCTTCAGGTGCAACACGTGAAACCAAACCTGATGGGAATTCCACATTGAAACGATTACTCAGCCCAAACCTGCAAAAGATAGAGAAGATATTTTTATAGAACTTCTCGTTTGCCGTGCTTTAAACCAAAAGAAAGATCACATCCATGACCCTTTAAGTGTTCGGGTTAAATTCACTATCGATTGCAATGGCTTTTGAATCAATTTATCTAAAAATACAATAAAGAGAACTATTATTAGACTAATGTCTGAATGCAAATGTCGGATATTCCAATAATAGATAGTGCTAAAGTTCGTACATCAAACAATTTTCAAATTACAAGTAATATATCCTAAATTAAATAATCAAAAGGCACTTCTTTGAAAAAGTATAGTTGATCAATGTTTAGGTTGTACTTGAACTTTCGAAAAGATCAGTAAGCAAATAATCTAATACGTTAGGGACTGAATCATCACAATTTAAAATGATTTCATCGTTGTCGATTCTATCATTTTAATTAATTTATTTTATTATTAAGATATTCTTGGCTTCCAAAATCGCCTCAACAATTTTGTAGTAAAGCCGGAGCATTTCTTGTCGAAACAGTAACCATTAAATGAATAGGGGATTCTCTCGTTAAATACAGATTCATTTCAATTTATTCAATAATCTTATAGTTTAAAATTTACAATGGTTTTTATGCGAGACGGATTCTAACAGCCGTATTCATAAAAATATCTTAAAATAGATTTTAGGCGTTAATTATTTAGAACTCTCTTTAAGACTAGTAGGTGTTTTAAATGCACTATTCATAAACTCGCTGTAAGCCCTTTGCAATTAAAATAGAATTAAAGTAGGTTTTAGCGCTGTTTAATTGCAATAATACGTCAAAATCCTGGTAAGTGTGAACCTTCTGTAAATTCATTCAATTTGTAAAGCTGTTGTAAGCGTGTTTTAACGATATTGGGAGTTTATGAATAACATTTTGAGCACTTTCATTGTAAAGGCTTTGTAAGTTCCTTTTAAATTTTTATGAATAATTTGTAAATCTTTTATGATATAGACAATATTCAAAACTCAAAACTTAAACTTAGTGGAACCCCAATTTGAGTAAAGCTAAAACCATCTTGGTTCAAGTTTAGCAAGGCTTGAACTAGCTTAATTAATTATTTTCTCCATGCTCCCACAATTTGTTAGTCAAAATTACAGACCAATATTAATTTAAAAACTGTTCAATCTAACTTCTGTAAACACTCTGCAGAACGCTGAAAATAAGAAATGGTTTACTTTAGTTTGATTTGTCATTTTATAAGACAAGCCGCTGACAAGCCGAAAAAGATACCTTAATTCATTAACGCTAAATTTCCATATGTTGGGTATAGAATATACCTATTTTCAAAATTGAAGCTTTTTAAAAAAAAATTATATGTTATTTTAAAGACACTTTAGGTGCATTTTTTTCACATCGGATCCGGTTCTGGGTTTTGCAGGAAGTTTTGCATCGAAATGAAATTTTATAAACCGTCACGCATATAAAGATTTTCTATTTCGAGAATATAAAATCATAGTTGCCTGGAATTATGCCCACTTTGTGTCAAAACCTTAACCTAAGAATTTATCTGGTTCAAGATTTGAAATTTGAATTTTTACAAATTTTACAATCTTACTATATGTGACGGTTAGTACCATTTCAACTCAAAATTTCCTGCAAAATCCAGAACCGGATCCGTCGTGAAAAAAACACAGCTTACATTTAAAATAATGTTTGCATACGCATATAATGTGTTGTTACATTTAGCACATTCTCTCCGATGTCACAAATTGAAATGAAAGCTTTCAACAGAAAACAATTCCACAATTTTGCAATATTGCAATATATTTCTAATTGTAACTCTCGCATTACAGTAGGTCTGTTTGTTAACTCGAAAGTTTTTACCCATGAGTAAAAAGTGGAAAACATTTTTACCCGAAACTGTTTGTTAACTCCAAGGAGAGTCAAATTGAGCACTTCTCGTTAAAATAGGTGTAGTTATATGGATTTTAGGAACAAAGGTGTATAGGGGAGGGAATTAGTATCTGTATACATTTATAAATCTATTAAAAACCAACATATTTTTAAAAAAAATATTTAAATTTTTCTATATATGTACATATAATAGCAATGAAATTGTGAATAGGTCAAATTGACTCGCTCCGGCAATCTAGTATTAATATCAAAAAATTTTGACAAGTTTTCGGAACGAAAAAGTTAAAATGTCTTTAATTTACGGCATTTACATATGTACATATATAATTCGCAACGAAACGTTGTGGAAATATGAAACAGTTCACAAAAATTGGCAAGATTCGAACCCACGACAGTTGACAAGAAAATTCCGCGAAGCTAAGCTCTTCATTCCTTAATGTACATTATTTTGAATAAAAGTCGTTAAATTGGAACATCTATAATTAAAACTTAGTTTGAAGATTATTCGCAGAGAGAAACTATGCATAAAGAAGTCTCGTGTTGAACAACAATTTGAAACTCTTTTCGCTACAACAAGGCATGCACCGCGAAGCATCCACCAGCTTTTCGAAAGCTCCTTCATAAAAGTTGCATATCTCAACCTCGCACACATTCAAAAACATATCGTTCAGGCAGAAGAGAAAGGTAAGGGAAGGTAATTGACTGCCCCGAATGCAATCGAGAGGGAAAGGGTTGGGTTGGGTGGTTTCTTCCAGTTCAATATCTATTCATCGATTTTTCGTTCCTCTTTTGCGTCTATTGAGTTCGTGTAAAACAAGGAAATTTTCTCGTCAGCAATAATTTATGAATTAATGCTTTTTTTGTAATAAAAAGAAATGGGATTACGACTTCATTTTAAAATGTTTATATAATTACTTATTGTTTTTGTTTTCGAAAATTTATAAATTGTAATTTTATAAGTCAATTTGCATATCTTACAATTTATTCTTATGGGCAAGAGAAAACTAACGTGCAGGAAAAATTAAATTGCAGAAAGACAATTGACCGTCTAAGTAAATTTTTTGATTTCAATAGTACATTGTTCACCAAGGGAGTAAAGTAGTACATTTTTACCCGGGTGTAAAATTGCCACCCGAGCCGTAGGCGAGGGTGGCAAACACCCGGGTCAACATGTACTACTTTACTCCCATGGTAAGCATACTTTTTTTTACCACATCACCGTCGAAAGTTCATTTTTTTACCCAACTTTTAAGGAACAAAAAGTAGCGTTTTTTTGCCCTGAAAAATTTACCAAGGGAGTAAAAAAGTACATTTTTACCCGGGTGTAAAATTGCCACCCGAGCCGTAGGCGAGGTTGGCAAACACCCGGGTAAAAATGTACTTTTTTACTCCCGTGGTAAACCATTTTTCAGGGCAAAAAAACGCTACTTTGTTCCCTAAAAGTAGGGTAAAAAAATGAACTTTCGACGGTGATGTGGGAAAAAAGAATATTTCCTTTTCGACCCATTGCGAGTAATGCATGTATTTTGTCTAAATTTGATTTACTAAATTTTAAAATTTTATCTAATTTAAAAATATAAAACAGTAATTTGTTGCCAAATAAAATATTACAATTTCCATACTTTTTAATAACTGTGAAAATTTTTAGGACCACTTCAATGTTTCGGGAATTTTCAATATTATGAAGCATACTTTCTCTAGAGTCGACAAAGGGAAATCAATTCAGGGCTAAATGTAAATCTTTCCTTTTCCATTGATATTTCCCCCCTCTGTCCAACTTAAAAAGTATGATTCAAAAAACCAAAGGTTACCGAAGAATTGGAGTAGTTCTAAAAATTTTCACAACACTGTATCTGCCTACTCAATTCACTTATTTTAGCAAATAATTAAAACAAACTGAAGGTATTCATATAGTTAGTAAAGGCCGCTCTCCCGTGCAGTCCACCCAACCACGAACCTAACAAGATCGCGTCCCACATTTATATTGCCTTCATATTCCATCTCGCTCGTGTTTTGGTCGACATAGCTAACTTTTTCATGTGTGCGTTGTATCCACATAGTATTAGTCACCTATTCAGCAAATTTTTGTACCAGAGGTAGTAAGAGCATTCAAGTTTCACAAATCACATTTTGTAATTAATGACTTAAAGGTACAGTGATCCTATGAAAAATTATTTAATCTAATACTTGCAGTACATATTTCGAAACTAGGTATTTCAATGATTGCGCTCTGTTCGACTTTATTATTGAAAAAAGAAAACTAAGTGAGTTTTGGATTTTAAGACATAGCTAGCTGAGACAATTCGTTATTTTTCCAGTATGTGTTTCTTTCTGTTAGTTTTCTATGGTACCTAAGTAACAAGAAATGGTAGCATATGTAAATTTACTTATAAAATTTAGTTTAGACATTTCTGAAAAAAAATAAATACGTGAATAAATAAATAAGTTTTCTAACTGAAATCATAAGACCATTTTTTTTTATTATAAAAAAAAAAAACATTAATGCATAAATAATTGCTGAAGACTAGATTTTCTTGTTTTACACAAATTCAATAGACGTAAAACTGGAACGAAAAATCAATGGATAGATATTAAATTTGAAAAAAACTAGCTAGTAATGCTCTTTAATCTCTAACACACTGCGACGAAAGTTAGAATTTCGAAATCAATTTCGCTACTCCCCGGCACATTGATCTTTTTCGTTTCATTATCAATTTCAACATTTCGGAGATGACTTCAAATGGTGCATTAAAGATTTAATAACCAAAAAACGGGCAAGGAAGGAGAATATTAATAATTGCATTTGTAATAATTATAAATTTTCAACTGATTATTTAGAAGTTTCTGCGAAAATGGAAAAAAAGCAAGGTTAATGATTCTGAAGCAGCTGGTTTATGGGAACTAAGCAGTAAGCATGACACCTATCACAAAATAGCCGTATTAATTTCTTATTTTCGCAGGAATTTGGGCAGTGAAAACTCTATTTCCAAATTGAGTTGGAATTGAAAACAGAGCCGTGATTCTAAATTTCGACGCAATGTGTCAGAGGTATTAGAAAATTGAAAGCTTACTTCTTACTTACTACTACTTAATCAAAAATATCACGGTGCAGATTTGGCAAATTAACTGATTCATGTAGTCCATAATTACTGCAAAGTCTAATTCTATTGACGCTAAGACCAGAGCGAGGAATAGATATTATAAACAAACAAAGCAGTTGCGGAACACAAACAATCTGAATTTCATCAAATAATTCAAACCTCAGAAATCTTCGGTATGCCCATCTTAAGTTGAGCAGATCACGAAATTCAGAGGATTACTAGAAAAACCCAGTTCCCCCCAAAGGGGGACTAGCTACTGTAATTGTACCGCGATTGTACAAAAAAAACTCCAACTATTGTAGCATTTTTTGATGGTTCTTTAGCAATTTGCCTGTAAAAACTAAAGCCGAAGTACCGACTACCGCGATCGTAATATAAACTGGAAAATCCAAAAACTTTATGTATTAAGTGACTTTTACTTGCAAACAAATGAAAAAATTAATTTGGAAAACCACGCTTTTTGATAGCTAATCCACTGGTGCATTCTCTGCTTCAAAAATACTACAACGATCATCCGGATAATCGACAAAACTCTAACTAAAACAAATTTCGTGGCTTAGAAAAACAAACAAGTAATTGGGGCACTCTGTTTTCAAGTTCTGTCTGAAAAAGTACTGTTTTTAATTTAAACGTATATTTAAGAGGGTCCCCTGTTTGTACATGAAACCAATTTAAATTCCAGCCTATTTTGGCACTACGGGTCGATCGAAATGTGTCCCGATTAAATGAAGTGGTGTTTCAACTTACTGCAGTAATGTGCCAGAGATGATTTTTTTCTTATTTGTTTGAATCCGCAAAAACTGCTATTGCTGCCCAGAAATAGTTTGAAGGCTGCCCCGATTCTTTCCGAATAGAA
This sequence comes from Tolmerus cingulatus, assembly GCA_959613345.1. NCBI lineage: Eukaryota > Metazoa > Arthropoda > Insecta > Diptera > Asilidae > Tolmerus > Tolmerus cingulatus. The sequence continues at coordinate 19,879,301 of OY390709.1, read as the reverse complement.
AAAGGATTTTACTGCGGCATTAACGCAACGTGCCAAGGACAATTGACGCCCGTCCAGCAAACGGCCCCAGGATGTGCCATTCACGTCTTCCTCGGCGATAGCCATTAATAATTAAGAGAAGTTTTTATCAGAGCTTCCTGTTCGAGCCACTTTCCGAGCGACCCTGACACGGCGAGTGGAGCTTTCCTTTCTCCCCATTCAGGGCGATACTTGACACGACCCCATCCCCCGTGCGAAACCTATCCTAGGGGCCCAAAAATTGGGAAAAAAAGGTGGGCTGCAGGACATTAGATTTTTTTTTGCGGAAAACTAAAATGAATATTTGTTGAAAAACAACACCTACACTGTCATATTCCCAGCGCCGCGGATGACAATTGGATCAGGAACTGGCGCAACCGTTGGGTCGTGCAGAGGCTCGTCGAGCTGCTCCTCCTCGTAGATCGCGTCGAAGTCGGCCATTATGTGTGGTTGAAATTTTGAACTGTTTAGCTGCAAGGCCCCGTCTCGGAGAGCCTTCACTAAAAATTGCACAAAAATTCCGCGAAAAAGCCACACGAAAAAAGAGGGGGCGAAAAGAACGTAAAGTAAGAAATTGAAACCCGTTCACGTTTCCATCATAGTGCCAAAAAGCAACTATTGTTTATAACAGTGTAAGGGAAAAGGAAATCGTCCACCACAGCAGCACCAGTAGCTTTCCCCCTCAGTTGTTTTCACCTAGTTAGATGAGCGCCTCTTATTTTTGTTGTCATTTGCAACCTGCCAGAGGAGGATGGAGCGAAAACAATGACAGCTGGCTAGACATCAAGTGGAGGACTTCGTGGTGGCCGGAATGAGATAGATACACGCACTTCCATGTATTTTTGTTTCCCACTTAAAATAGACAACTTTCGCAAGTGGATTTCATTGAGAAATTCTCAAAACACCACGCACAGTTGAGGCGGTTTATTTTCGCTTTTGAATACCGGAAGGAACTAAATTTTAGTTTTATTGTACTAGGAAATGGAAAATTCTTTTACAGCACGCCGAAAACCGCTGTTTTTCCGAGGGGAAGGACCCAACAATAAAAATCCCAACTGAGTGTGGCTCGTAATATTTCTACTTGATTGTGATATTTATGTTTCTTATGTTGGCTATTTTCGCTCCGATATGAAGGTGGGGAGTTGCCAGATAAAAAACATGTTTTTATTCAAATTAAAATAACTAAGCTCAATTAAATTGAAAAGCTGCAACAATTTATTTAAGTTTAAATACAGAATTTCAGAAGTAGTTCGTTTTTTGCCATGATTTATATATGTTGTAAAACAAAGCAAGCTAATAACAAAATAAGGTTTTTGAAACTGGAAAGTTTTTACACCTGGCTTTCACTGACAGTCTGTTAAACGAGAAGGCTGTCATTGCTTTTCGTATGACGAGTGAGGGTTGTTCTAGTTAATTTTTCAAACTAAAAGTGGCTAAAAGCCGTCTCTAAAGGGTTATTTGTGCCTCCAATTGTTTAGCCAATAAATCACTTTATTTAAATAATGTCTTTAATCGGTAAATTACATGATGAAAATATTCCGCTAGCTGATGACGATCCTCAAGGTATTTTTATTGAGAAAAAAATCGTAAATCTCTAAAGGCAAAATGCACCTTTTAACTTTAGTAATTATAAACGAGGAGAATGACCAGCAGAACATTCCAAACGGACGCTCAATGGATTCATTGCAGTCTTCTTACACGAACAGAAGTTCAACCCCCGACTCCCATCATTCCCTGGAGCCTGATATAAGCCCCGACGAGAAGGAGGAGAAGGCCCGACTAATTTCACAAGTTCTCGAGCTACAAAATACTCTAGACGACCTTTCCCAGCGGGTGGACAGCGTTAAGGAAGAAAATTTAAAGTTACGCTCCGAAAATCAAGTCCTCGGCCAGTACATCGAGAATCTGATGTCAGCCTCGTCGGTTTTTCAGTCGACCAGCCCGAACGCTAAGAAGAAATAAAAATTATGAATCTCTTCAATAAATTCCACGCCTAAAAATCCGCTTTAGTATTGAATCTGATTCAGAAAACAGCACATCGTTACAAGGACTATAATTCCCCCGCCCCTACACCACAGGAGCTTTCTTAGGTACGACCGATTTATCGCATTTCCCAGGCATTTCAGACAGTGTTCTTTGTACCATTAGTATTATTAATTATTTCCCTCATACACAATTTTTATGCCCCTCTACGTCCTCTTCGATTTGTTGTTAACGGAGCCACCAAAGATTGCTTTGAAGGAGGATCGCGCCTTGGTCGCCACCGCCACTGTGTCGTTTTTTGTTGTAGTTTTAAGATTAATTTTTATACTTTATGTGTTTACTGGTAAGTTTTTTTTCATTAATCGATATAATTAATTTGTTTTTTGCTAAAATTTAATAAATTATGGCTTTAGGTAAAATACAGTTTGATTTTAACACCTTTAAAGATTATTGGGGTTGATTACGTTTATTGAAAACTGAAATATCTACATCTTTATAGATGCGTAAATTCGTTATTTATGAATGATTCTAGTAATTATTTTTAATTCTGCAAGCGTTCTTCCTACCCATAGTCGCTAAGATGAAGCAGTTTATAGGCTCTGTGGAGGTTCGGTTGAACCTAAGTTTTTGTTAAACGTGTCGGTGATGATATTACTACGTATTTATCTTTCTTTATGCCTTTTAACAAGCACAATTTAAATAAATTCATAATTTTATATTACATATGTGAATCTTTTTTTTTATTTCCTAAGAAATTTTATTTAATAGTTTGGCTACGAAAGTAACGAATCCTGAATAAGCAATTCCTTTCCATTCTTTTCTTTTGCACAAAATTCTTGATTAATTTGCTGTATTTTTGCATTGCTCTGCTCTCTTGGGAGTAGAGTTTTGCTTTTACGCGCATAAAATATTCTAAAGTATTTCAGTATTTCTTATTTCTAAAGTTATGCTATGAACTATACAGTTCTTAGTCATGTTTTCTTTATACAAATCTGAAAACCTAGTTTTTATCAGCAACGCACGGCACCAGGAGAAATGTCATTCTATTATATCTTTGCTAAAAGTTCAAATTATTAAAAATGAATGGAAGGCTCATATTTTATAAAAACAGGAATACTAGAATACTGACTACATATGCGTTAAAATGCAGTATTTCATAAACGGTTCGTTTATATAGGCTTATGTCACCTTATGTAGAAAAAACACGACCTATATGTGAAATGTTTACGCTAACTTACACCATAGTGTAAATTGTGTTTAAACATTTTTCTCCTTTAATGTAATGTAGTAACCCGGAGGAATAGTCTTATAGTTGGTTATTATAAATACATAAGGTGGTATGTTTTTTCGTTTCAAAAAGATTTATTTTCTGTAGAATTCATTTATTATCTCAGTTGCTTATCACAATAAGGATGTTTATACTATAGATCCAGCAAATCCAAAGTGAAGTAGTTTAAGAGGCTGAGCTTACTGCGTTAAACCAGTTAAGCCAGTAGCCAATTAAGTTTACAAAGTAGAAAAGTTTTAAATCTAATAGCTCAAACTTATCTCTAATAATATAATATATAACAGATCTTATATCATGTTTTACATTTGTAAGCTTTGAACAGATCTTTCCCAGAATTTTCCTAGTAGTTTTTTTATTGAACTGAAAACCCAATTCAATAACAGAATTCAGCTTGTAGATTAATTATGCTATTTATTTCACACTTGCAGATTTTCTCAGCGGATAGTGTAATTTGAATATTGTTAGTTAAGAGCTATTTAATTCATTAAAAAAATTGGTATCCATGCGTTTACATTCCCTGCTAAGGGGTTTCTTTTATATTCTGGAATATCCCAACTACATACTTAACTACACAAAAAAGAAAACCAAGCGTTTTCAGTTTTTATAATTTAAAACAGTGCGGCAACAGCCGCATTGGTAAATTCGCCTCCTGTGTTATATCAGTGACTCGACAAATTTAAATATTTAGTAATCTCCAAGAAAAACAAACGATAATCAAGAAAATAAAAATGTGAGATAATTGCTGTGGCTTTAAAAGCTACATTAATCACAAAACATCATCTAGTACATTTGGCGGGAGATTTGAATACATTTTTTAAAAGTAATAAAAACGGCATTAATTTATTTTTGATGCTTGTAAAATGTACCTTATTATATGAATGTACTTAAATATAATTTTCTTGTGTCAATATTTTGTATTTTTAACTGAAATTAAAGCAAATTTTGCATTTTCCTTTTAAGTCACCTATTGAACGCACTCATTCCAAAAATAGTAACAAACCAAAGTGACATGACAGCATTGATGGCACAATCGTTTTGTACTAGTTTAAAAGATGGCTCACTTTTGTTTTCGGCGTTTATTTTATGCCAGTTCATAAATGCGACAATTTTACCATAAGGAATTATTTAAAATACCACAAGTGTACAATAAAATCAAAGTAAGAGTGCCCAATTATTGTTTGGAAAAGTGTATTACAATCAGGCATCGGCTGGAGAGTTGCAATTGACATCTGAAAAATATCTTGACGAAAAGATCATTTGAGGGCTGCCTAATTGCAATTTTTCCCGTATTTCCAACTGGATTTCGTCTCTTTCAGGAATTTATGAATGTGTTTTCATGTAAGTTTTGCCAATTATGAAGGTGCTGTTTAAAAGGGTATCAAAAATTGCCCGCGCTCTAATGTCCATTGCGCTTTTTTCTTCATTTTACCCTGGCTGTGTGTGTTCGCTTCTCGTCGTGGCCGCGGCGTTTTGCGCTCTCGGTCGACGTTCCGCCCGCACACCGTCGCCGCCTTGCCCTACGGTAAAGATGCGCCAGACAAAAACGAGGCGCCTCCACTGGCACTGGGCGGGAACGACTTTTTCCAACTTTCGAAGTTTCGCTGGTTTTCGCCTCGGACAATTTTCGTGAAGCCGCCTCGGGCCCCCTGCTGTGCCATTGGTTCGCCGGCAAACTTTGCGGGTTTTGAGACTCGGTGTAGGACAGTTGCGCAGGGATGAAGTTGCTGAATTTCAACCTATCTACATTGTTACTGGTATAAGTACTAAAATTTTTCCGGAATTTGAATGTTAGTAGCCCGGGAAAATATGCCCACAATTTTGACGGTTGGTTGTCAGTATAAGTATCAGTATCATCTTTATTCGGCTACATATACATAGGTAGTTTTACATCGATGCTTAACTAATTTATGAACAGCTATGAGCTACTACGTATGGCTCAAGTCACTTATATTATAAAGGACGGTTGGTTGTCTTTTTAGGCGAATAGAATGTATGGCTGCAAATGTTTCCGATAGTAATAGCCATAGTTTGAACTGGGCATTTCTTGTTCATGACGGCTATACTGTGATACTGAAACTATTTTGCATTAACCATGTAGTTTTATATCTATTTACTAAAATTCATTTCTTTCTCTTTCTAATTTACTTACATTATATTAGTTATAATTTTAGGTTAAGTATAACCATTCTTAAACTACTCAGACTATTCATAAGGTTCATTTTGTAGAAAAATTCGAAGTCCCAAGCATGTTCACATGAGGGTATTGCATTCCAATTGACCTTTAAGCAAATCTGTTCGGGCAGAAATCACTGGCCCTCACAGCCAAAGAATATGGATCCTAGCACAGACCTTATAACTATCAGCAAAGAAAGTATAACCATAAAGAACTTGCATCCAGTACAAGTCTGCGCTTTAGGAAATTCTTGCTTCAAAGGGCCTTGTGCAGTCGGCGCAAGGGGGTTTGTACAGGGGAAATCTTGTGTTCAGCTGAATGCTGTAGATTCTGCGGAATGCGATAGTGAGATTGCTGAGAATATTCTCTCCGATGTTTGAGCGGGTGCATGAGACGGGTAAAATTCACGCAGCCCAGCTGAGCCTGTTCATTGAGAGGAGCTGAACTACTTGAGTTGTCCCTGTGCCTCAAGAATTCCTAGAACCTGAGTTTATGTTCATAAAATATTTTTCCGTGACGAGCTGCTCCTTATGCGCGAATTTTATCTGGAATTAATGAATTGATTAAGCTTTTAAATTAGGATATTATTACAATGTTTGCAATGTTACATATCATAACATACATACATATGTTTCAGGTAATTTATTTGGGCATATATTTATTGATTTATTTATTTCAGCTTCACCAAAAAACTTATTACTACAATATCAATTATTAAAATATCTATTTATTTCTTTATAAGCATTGACAATTCCATTTCATAGATATAAACTGGTACACAAATATTGCAAACACGTAACGTTGTCAATAATCGAAATTTACGGGTAGATATCCTCATCACCAATTTCCTCCATTTGTTAAAGAGAGTTTGTGGGCATTATTTTTCCACATTATGATTTTTTAATATATTTTGAAAGAAGCCGTTACAGGAATAGTTTTATGAGAAATTATTTCTTTTATAAAACTTATATGTACGAGTTTTAGGGATTTATAATGTTAAGTTTTTCTGATTTTTTTTTTTGTCTCTTTTTTGCACGCTCCATTTACAATTTTTCCTTAATAATATCAAAATGAAGGAATCTAATATTTTGATTCTGTGATCGTAACATGTAATTTTTTCATCGAACCATTCCGGAGTAACGGCTTCACATTTCTCCAGTATATATTTCTTGATTAATTTCATTTCACGATGATTTTGAAAAGTATCTTTAAAAGTGTTCAGTGAGCTAAGTGTGTGAACTAATTCGAGAGAACTTAGAGAGAGAGAGTCAAGAACTTGAACGGCTGAAAAGCAGCTCGCAACACACGACTGGGGTTCTATGGGGTCGGCTCACGATATGCTGAATGCTGAGTTGTATCTCTGGGGTTCTTATATAGCGACCCCAGTCAAAAATTTTCATACAAAATTCCTTGTGCGGCTTGCAAGTTCTTTATGGTTATACTTTCTTTGCTATCAGACTATTCATGTTGCTGAAATCGTGAAAAATTTTCAAGTCCCAAAGATGCAAACATTGGCTTGTGCTTTCCAATGAGACTTCCACGCACAAGCAGTCGGCGGACAGCGCGCTGCAGCCGCAGATCCTGTGCCTCGTCGATGCCTTTATGGAAAGAATTGGAATGCGGGAAGGTTCTTCTCTTCCTCCGTTCCCTTTACCCCCTTGCCCATCGTTGGAGCTTGTGGGGTTGCGCTAAGGTGAAACGTGAGGGGATTCATTTGAATTTTTCTAGGAATCTGAGTTGCGTGCCCTGCTCAACTCAATGAATGAAATCTTCAAGGGAAAAAGGCACACATGCAGCGAATAAATGCGTGCCATATGTGTGTGACATGAGTCGATCTGGTCTGATTAATAATAATGTTTATGTGAGTTCAATCGAAAATTTGTTTTAATTAAAATGTTATTGCTTAAGAATACAATATTTTGAATTTGCGGAATTCACAGATTTACTTTTGGCCAACCACATACAGTTTTTTCTTAAAAGAACTAAGATTATAAAGCTTAATATCTGCATTTTATGTTGATAGCAAGCATCTTGTTCTTGAAACCACTCGGGGAAATCTTTTTTAGTTTCCTCTATACATTTTTCAACAATTGTTTTTTTTATATTTGAGATATGTAAATATTTATCAAACATTTGTTCATATACATTGAAAAATCGTTTGCATATATCAAAAAAATAATCTGTGGATGGCTGAAGTGCACAAGCAAGAGTTTTACTTCCATAATCTTTACTTATAATCATGAATTCTGAAGGTAATTCAAGTTTTTCTAAAGAATACTTCACCATCTTTTGCTTACAAACTTCGCAATTTAATTTTTTTGAGGTTTTAAAAATAGCATAACCTAAAAAGTATCGCTTCGCTGCATCGGAAACTCTAAATTTTTGTTCCATATATCTATCAAGATTTGCCTCAATCAATTTCTCTTGTGTAATGTCCTTCTCATTTTTTCCATTTAGAGGTATTATTTCAAAATGTCCAATTTCACTGACTTGATCATTTTCGATTGAACAGACAACATTTGTATTCACATCTAAGAGCATATCGTCATCATCCTCACAATTTTTTCCACTGCATTTCATTTTGGTAATTTTTGCAGACATAAGTCTAGCTACCGATATGTTAAATATTGATACCGACGGATTTCTATTGTTACCATTTTTAGCTCTGATAAGTGCAAAGTGCAAGTTTTCAATGGGATCTTGGTTGAATCTTGAAGTGAAAATAAACGTTAACTAAGAATCTTCTTTGAAAATGGTTTCAGATAAAAAAAGTAAAGATTTAATTGTGAAAACCATGCCGTCGAAACAATAGTTTATTACCTTTTTTCTTGGATCTTTCTTATTTATCAATTTACACTTTGAGAAATATTCAATCATTTCTTGTAAATGTGCTCTAACTGCATTGTTTATTTCTAAAGGTTTGTGGTAAATGTTTCTCGATTTTAAATATCTACTATTTAAGCCGTCAAAGGTTTTGTTCAGTTTTAAGATAAATTCTTTTGTGTTAACGACTATTTGTTTCGAATCATCTCTGAATTTCTTAAGTTTTAAACGTACTTATTCCCGAAGCAACTGTATGGGTGAAAATTTGGGTAGCAAAGCGAACTTTTTGCCGATCAAACGTATTGGGATTGATATGCTTATCTGTTAGCTTAGAACATAACTTAACAGTTTCGCTAGAATCTAAATTATATAATTTTTCAATTATATCCCAAGTTACTTTACCATTGCGGATACTTTTGAACAGGTGAGGAATGTCGTATAAGGTAAAAATCTTTTTGGTCGCATTTTGGAATTCAAACATAAAAAATTGTTGTGCTTCAGTAACACCCAACAGCTTTAAACATTTTCGGTTGTTTGTACCTTGGTCGCAAGTAACACTCCTAATATTAAGTTCAATTTCGAATCCAATTCTGATATTTTCTAAATAATATTATTTATTCGCTGCATGTGTGCCTTTTTCCCTTGAAGATTTCATTCATTGAGTTGAGCAGGGCACGTAACTCAGATTCCTAGAAAAATTCAAATGAATCCCCTCACGTTTCACCTTAGCGCAACCCCACAAGCTCCAACGATGGGCAAGGGGTAAAGGGAACGGAGGAAGAGAAGAACCTTCCCGCATTCCAATTCTTTCCATAAAGGCATCGACGAGGCACAGGATCTGCGGCTGCAGCGCGCTGTCCGCCGACTGCTTGTGCGTGGAAGACTCATTGGAAAGCACAAGCCAATGTTTGCATCTTTGGGACTTGAAAATTTTTCACGATTTCAGCCACATGAATAGTCTGATAGTTATAAGGTCCGTGGTATAACTAAAATAGGTTGGTTGGTTATTCTCCTTTACTATCAAGAAGTAGTGCTACCACTGTGGCTTATTTGGTTTTAGCAATTACACTTCTACTATGTCTAATACCAAATTCTAATATAGGAGAAAAACAACGAGCACAAAATCTTGGGAATCTATGTCTTAAGCCTGAATAAGTTAAGAAATTAGTGTGAACGTATCATACAGTACTGCTTTGTCAACTTTATAACTTTAATTCGTCTCGTTCATCTGGTTATCACAAAATGCTGTCAAATTAAATCACAGTCAATCACAGTTACAGCATTGAGAATATTTTTGGGACTGCAGTTATTTGGGATTCATTTTCCGAATCATGCCTTTTTTAAGTTGGACCAAGGGCGGAAAATCAATGGAAAAGGAAACTTTGAGATTCAAATTTAGCCCTGAATTGATTTCCCTTCTTTGTCGAACCTAGAAAATGGTGCTTCAGAAAATTAAAAGTTCTCAAAACATCTCAATGGTCCTAAAAATTTTCACAGTACTATACATGTTAGAGTTCGGTAAATAAATTGGGCATTTTTTATTATCCTCGATAATTCAGTTCAGTTCAAACTTAAAATTTTATTGACCACGTGGTGCCCAATTTTCAAAATTCATATTTATACTTACGAAAATCGCCATATATCCTCCTTATACCGAAAAGAAAACATTCTATTACTTCACTTTTCTAGGTTCATATTGGATTCGAATGAGACTCAATTATCTATTGAATCTAATTTATTCACACTATGTCAGCGATTATCTCAAAATTAATTGAGATTACCCTTTAAACATTCAACATTCAAGTCCCTTCAAAAAGGACCGCACTGAATAACTAATTCACCATTTTTTCACTTCTACAGAAATTCGTGGGTGGAAACCACTACCCAGAAACACCGATCTCAGAATAGGACTGATCAGAGCGGGGTATGGAAGTGCTGATAACTAAAATACTGATGTCTTTTAAGACATCTGGTCAATTCAGCTTAACATCGCCGTCGAGGTTAATTCGCTCCACAATCTTGCAAACCTCATCTTGTAAGAAACTATTAAATGGATTATAATATTGTTTAATAAAATTAATAATTCTTAAGTTAAGGAGCTTAGAAAAATTTCTTCTAATGCAGTTTAAGTGGATATGAATCTTTTTGTTATGACTCGTTTCTTAGGAGGTTGGAAATCACCTTTTTAAGGGGTTACGCCCCCTTGGCGCTCGGGAAAATTTGTATAGAAACAAAATTTTTTTCTCACGCAGCCATTAAATATATAAAATTATCTTTATTTTACACATACCTATAGTATATATTGTAGTTTTATGGAAAATTTGCAATATTAAAGATTAGAAAAAAATAAAAAATGGCAGCGATGTGAGTCGATAAGTAGGACACTCTTTTGAAAATCTTTGCTGATGATGTAAATGATTTCTATATTAGCTAATAGCTAAAATGTGACGCAGGGAAAAAAACTTTAATTTTTTTTAAAGAAATTATAGCTTTTTGAAAAAAGAACTCACATTTAGATCGGAATTTTGAGTTTAAAAAAGGTACACATGACTTCGTAACATGGCACTCAATCAAAAAAAATCTTACGTCATATTGAGATATCGTTTACATCAGGTTTGCAAAAAGTAGTTGCGAAAAGAATGCAAAAGAAAAAAATAGTCGTCAGTGTCTTGAAACCAAATATTTTGTTTCAACTTTTAATCTGCAATTTCTGGATCGTACATGAGGTCTTCTATTATCGTCGCGATGTTCTTCGCTTCCTTTTGGGTTTCCGAAACTCCTTAAAAGAATCATGTAATATCCCTTGTGAAGGCTTTGCGTTCTCGTAAAGGTCCGATCGCTACCAGAGTTACGAGTCGACTCCGACGTGCTAACTGCTAATTGCCATAACTTCGGTAATAGTTTGAATTTCCGAACAGTTGAAGGCTTAAAATATTCCAGCGTGGCTTAACTCCTTAAGTCTTGTTTTTTGTCCTGCACGGACTTACAGATTCCCGTTGAGTTCAAAGTACGCCATTGCTTTACTTTGTACAGCCAATCATCTCAGTTCCTCGCTATTACTAATGCTGTGGAACCAGGTTTAAAATTCTCCTGAAGAGCCACACTAAAAATGCTTCTAGTCTTTTTTGCGTGTTAAATGCATGTGCATACTTCATATTTCTACACAATATATAAGGTGACCATATATAGCATTTCACTGGTTTTACTTTTAGAGCCATGTTTATGTTGCTCGGAAACTGATTTATGTGTATATACTAGACTGCTATCATGCGTCTGAAAAACGAGGCGAGAAAACTTGATTTACGTATATTAATTCAATACTAAATAATTAAGGCAATCAGATTCTCTTGATTACCTAGTATTGGATTAATATTAGTCAGGTTTTCACACCGACTTTAAAAATCTAGGAAAGTCTTGTATTTAATGTTGAAAGTAGTAGCAGAGAACTTTTAATACAATTATTTTATACTTTTTAGGGCTTGGGATGTTTTGGAATCGGTTTTATTTATTTTTAGGAAATTTTTTTCAAACAAATCAATTTAATATGAACAAAAAAATGTTTACGCAGTTAATTGCATTTATCGGGGTGGCGCCATATCCATTCAAATATGAAAATAAATTGTTATCAAACTGTTCGCCTGCGTTATTTACGGAGGAGCCAGATAGGTAGATTTTGCCCAAAATTTGATCTTACTTTTAAAGTGAGTTTTTGTATAATAGGACCAGTCCAATCCAGTATTATTATATAAGTCAGTGCGCTCCGACATAGCACCTTCGGTAGTCTGCCAAGTTTTCAGGTATTTTATTTTAGTTGCTTTTTCGATTCTCGTTGTTTAGTCTGAGTTCAGCGTTTGCATAGGTTTTTTTGTTTTTTTAAATATATAAGTCAGGGATTGTAACTGTGTTATTAAGAGGTACTCCGGTTGATGCTAGTAATAACTGTAAATGTATTTATATTGTTACAAATGTACGGAATAATACAATAATTATAATTAGAATTGTGCACAGGATTTATCTGAATCAACAACAAGTGCAACTTTTGCTAAAGGGTTTTCCAATAGGGATTTGACAACTTTGAATTCAATTTGTGAACGCACCCTTTCACTAATCATCGAACTGTTACTGTCAATTTATTCAGTAAACTTAACATTTTCATCATGGTAAAGTACACAAACGAACAAGGTCTGCAAATTATAAAAATTTACTACAGAAATTCGGAGTCGGTGACCGCTACTTTAAGAGCGTTAACTCCGATTATCGGTCGTAATTCTCGCCCTAGTAGACAGGCAGTAACAAGTTTAGTGCAAAAATTGGAGTCTACATATTCGTTGTGTGATGTTGCCGTGCCAGTGAGACAACGGGTTGGTCGAAGTGTCGAAAATATCGCTGCCGTTGAAACGTCCGTAGCAAATGATCTAAAGCAGTCAATTCCACGGCGTTCTCAAGAGTTGCGCATCGCCCAGACCACTATATGGCGAATTTTGCGTAAGGATCTTCGTTTACACCCATACAAGATCAAGCTGATTCAAGAATTGAAGCCGATGGACCATTCGAAGCGACGTACGTTCTCCGATTGGGCTCTGGAAAAGATGCGCCAAGATGATCAATTTCATCGCAAAATCATTTTCAGTGATGAAGCTCATTTTTGGCTCAATGGGTTCGTCAATAAGCAAAATATGCGTTATTGGTCGGGTGAAAATGCACATGTGCTTCATGAAACACCACTTCATCCACAAAAAATAACTGTTTGGTGCGGTTTGCATGTCGGCGGCGTCATAGGGCCATATTTTTTCGTCGACGATAACGATCGTCACGTTACTGTGAATGGTAATCGTTATCGCGTCATGATTACCGATTATTTTTGGCCCGAATTGGAAGATATGGACTTGGACAACATGTGGTTTCAACAGGACGGTGCCACAAGCCACACAGCATACGCTACAATCGATCTATTGAAGAGTAAGTTTGATGAGCGTGTTATCTCAAGAAATGGACCAGTCGATTGGCCGCCTCCTTCGTGCGATTTAACGCCTCTAGACTTTTTTCTTTGGGGCTACGTTAAGTCATTGGTCTATGCCAACAAGCTGACGACGTTGGAAGAGCTCAGAGCCAACATTGAACGCGAAATAGCCGTTTCGGCCGAAATGTGTGGCCGAGTCATCGAAAATTGGGTCCAACGAATCGATCGCTGCAAACGTACCCGCGGTGGCCATATGAACGAAGTCGAGTTCCATTCATAAATGTTTTGATTGTACTTCAACCCGATAATAAAGTTTTTGAAATATCTCAAATGGTTTGCATTTTATTTTGAAAAAAAGTTTGTCTCCTTAGAATCAATAAATTCTGCAATTCAATTTGAATTCTCTTACAAAATCATTTAGCCGTTACGCAGCACTTTTTCGCCTTAACCTAGAACATGGAGTTAGTTGGAACGCTTCGGAGCTGTTGAGTTTTTTCATAGAAAAGACATTATATAATTCATCAAAAGGTGCGTTCTTTTCACATCGGGTCTGGTTCTGGGTTTTGCAAGAAATTTTATATCGAATTGAAATCGTTACGCATATGTATAAAGATATTCTATTTCGAGAAAATAAAATCATAGTTGCCTGGAATTATACTCACTTTGTGTCAAAATCTTAAACCAAGAATTTATCTGGCTCAAGATTTGAAGTTTGGATGGGTAAATATCATGGCAACATAGATTCAATTATCACTAATTTTAAAATCTTAATATAAGTGACGGTCAATAAAATTTCAATTAAATGCAGAATTTCCTGCAAAACCCAGAATCGAAAAGACAACAGCTAAAGCCGAGCTCATTGTCACTTTGCTTTGGAAATGAATTTATGCGGAATGTGGCAACAACCAAAAACTGATTATTCAAATATTCTTCAAGAAAAGTTAATGATTAATTTAAATTTTATATATGCATGTCAAATACTAATGAAATAAAAAATGTTAAAATGGTTATGAGCAGTAAATGCTTCGAAATAACCAAACGCCATAGAGAATTTGTGAAAGAAATGTTGAGTAAATCGACATTTTACACAATTTGCGCAATTTTTTTTTTTTAGTTTTCTTTATATCAATCAAAAACATCTAAAACACAAACAATCTGAATTTCACTAACTAGTTCAAACCTAATGCATCTAAGCGTATGCTCTTTTGCCTGAAAAGTTCATTCTTGAGGATTCCTAGAAAAATCCAATCCTCTCATGTTTCATGATAGGAAAATCCAACAGGCCTGCAAACAGATTTCTATGAGAGCCTTGCAACATCTCACTTGCTTTCCTGTTGTTCATGCCGCTTTCCGCGACTTTTTTCAGGCCCCTTTTTCCTCGAGCTTTGTACTGCTCTACTGTTGCGGCTCTCGACTAATTCTGGCAAATGTTGCTGAAGTTGAAAATTGTTTCCTAAGAATCTTCTCAACCTGTGTGGTACCTACTGGTACGTATGTATGTATCATAACAGCAGAAAAGTGCGAATATTCGAAGGCAAGGGATGCTACATTTTATTTTATAATCTCTGCTAGAATGAAGATGTTTTTCTCTTCTATTAATTTTAAGAGTTTGATTGGGTTACCCTGTAGGACCACAACCATCACCGCTTCTTCTTTTTGTCCTTATCTAGGGCTCCACACTCATCAGATCCAGTGAAATGTCGCCGAGCCCCCATATTTCCCGCCACCTCTGTGTGAAGGAAACCGTCTTGGCCCTATGTTCATCTCCGCCACACCGGAAGCAAAGTTTGCTTCTGTCTAGCCTCTTGCACACGTACAGGAGCTCGCTCTCAATTTTCATTTGTTGATCACAGGCCGCAGCTTCCTAATGTATCATAATCCTGCCTTCCTGACTTTTGCATTGAAGTTTCCTCAAACGAGCTTTCTTGCCTTTTTTAGCCAATTTCAATGCAGGATCTTATTTTTCGTAGAAAGTTTCCGCCTTGTCGTTGCTCTTTGCTGTCGGATCATAGGCCTGTCTAATATTGCTAGGTGTGTTTCCGGTTTTCACTTTTAAAAAGCTAATTCTATCTGGCAACCTGACCAGTCCTAGAACAGAACTTTTGATATTTTCATTCACTATGATTCATGCTTCCTAAGTCAAATACTTGTCGTTTCAACCTAAGTAATGCATAACGTATCCTTCCTTTCTCCATTCGCCATTACCTTTGCATCGTATTTCGCTCACACCTATAGTCTCAATATCATTTCCTTTATTAAATTACCAACTTTACCAGTCTGGCAAAGACTTCTTGCTTTCCATGTTCTTATTCTTAAGTACTCACTATTCATGTTTTTTGTTTTTAATCCACCGGGTGATTCCTCGCACTTCCTCATTCCACTTAAGGGCTGCCGCGAACTGATTTGTTTGTATTTGCATAGGTTGATTGTTTACTAGAGAATAATTATTGCAACATAAAAGGTGGCTTCGCGTAGCCTTCCTCTTATTCTCTAATGAATTATTTTGTATTGAAGAGCAACTTTTTCGAATGTACCTTAAGTCGATATGAATACAAACATTTAAAAATTGTTCCTGGAGCAAGTACTTTTTTATAAAACTTTAATCATGTATTAGCTATATACATATGTATATAAAATCGAAAGTTTTTTTGTTTGTTGCTCAATCACGCCTAAACGGCTAAAGTATCGTTTTTTAGGTGAAGGTATTACATATTCCGATCCAATATATAGGCTCCTTTTTATACGCGAACTTCAAAATGGTGGAATCAAGATGGCGGCCAAAAATTGAAAATATCAAGGAATTGGCATGGAAATTGGTATTTGGGAGTTTTTAGTCGTCCTTATTGCGAATTTATGTTTGAAATGTGGAAGTCAAGATGGCGGGTTCAATATGGCGACCAAAATTGTTGTACACCGGGTGAAACCGGTGAAGTTTTTGGGTGAAGACACTACATATTCCGACCCAATATATAGGCTACTCTTTATTCGCGAATTTCAAAATGTGCGGACCCAAGATGGTAGCGAAAATTTGAATATATCAAGGGATTGCCATAAAAGTTGATGTTTGGGTGTTGTTGGATGTGCTTATTGCAAATCTATGTGCGCAATGTGAAGTATGCAATATGGCCTACAGTGATTTTCGAACTTCAACGAATTTAAATGAAAATTATATAGTATACAATAGATATTTCGAGGTAGTTTCGAATTTTCTATAAAATGTTGGAAATTCATAATGGCGGAACCAATACGGCGATCAAAATATTTGTACACCGGGTGAAACCGGGTAACCTAGCTAGTTAATACCATAATGATGGCAAGTTTGAAAAGCTTTTATTTCCTTCTTTTTATATTTGTCCTATAAGATTATTGTGAGGTGCGCGTAATACCTAGACTTCCGCTTTTTCAGCTCGGTTAAAATTAAAAGATGAACGAACCTCTGAACTCAGATCTCAAACTCCCTGAAGATAGTAATTTGCAACAAAGCAATTTGAAAGATGACAGTCTTTCCGAAATCGTTGGAACATCAAGTGAACCGGCTAGCACCGAATCATTTTCAGAAAGCCTCCCTGATGTGGGTATAGGCGGTCTACATGATGCAGGAAAAAGCTGTACTTTTGGAGAAAGCATGCAAAAGGAAAGCCATGATCCACTTCCGGCCAAAGAATCATCATTTCAAGTCAACCTAGAACCAAAGCCAACTGAAGCTCCACCTCTCTTACTTCTCGACACTAAGTCAGAAGATATGGAAGATGATTCGGTGTTCACAGGTGACCTTAGCACAATGCCGGATCAACTGCTAGCTGAGCCTCCTAAGCGGGATGAGCTGGATGAAAGAACGGAGCATGAAATCGCTTCGAATATTGAGGAACAGTTGAGGGAGTTCGATGGGTCCGAGGATGATATCAGTTTAGATAAAAATATTTCGGTAGCCCCCTCCATAGTGAGTGCCACTTTAACAAGGCCTGAAGATATTTTCGGAGAAGATACGAGTGCATCTGCAGCTGGCTCAGAATCAGCTGGTAAATCAGATACCCCTATCCCTGTTGAGAAACCAGAAATTGCAGGTTCTATTGACCAACCAACAGAAAATCCTATCTCAGTTGAACAAGCCGAAACGTCTTCAGAACCGATTGAAGATCCGGAATCGATTAGAGAAGTTTTGGAAACGAAAGAGGAGGAGAGTATTCCTAACTATGAAGAAAGCCAGGAAGCCGACGAAGGTGATCCCCCACTAGAAAAAGAAAACGAAAACAATGTGGACATTGAAGATTCTCCTAAGATAGCTTCGGATTTGCCTCATGATCTCATGGAAAAATCGGACGATTCTCCAGCCGAAAACATTGGCGAATTTTCTATAAAGGAGCAATCATTTGAAAATACTTCAGAAAATATTTTAATTGAAGATGCTCCGACTGATGAAATGCTCGCTGAAGAAATTCCTGCTGAAGAGATTTCGATTGAGGAAATTCCATCCAAGGCAAGTCAGACCCCACCTCCTAGTGAAAAACCGGAGGTTACTCAACTTCCTGCTGAACCATCCATGGAAGTAGATGATGTAGAGGAGTTGAAGGCAGTTGAAGATAGTGCTGAGAAATTTTCGAAAGATTTTATCGAGATCGAAGATGTTGAAATGAGCACCGTAGAAGATTCAAGAGAAAAAAACGATGAAGTGATTTTCGATTCCGCCGATCCTTTAGCGAAAAGCGGAAAGACTGAAGACGAAGACTTAGAATATAAATCAGATGTTGAAATTCAAGAAGAAAATCTAAGTAAACCTAAGATTGACGCAGAAAACAGTATCGAAGAGCCAATGGATGAAGACGTTTGCATTGTGGAACCATTATCCTCTACAACAATTGAAGAAGATTCTGCTCGGTTTATAGGGGCAGAAAACACTGCAGGAATCCAAGAAGTAGGAAAAATTGATGAAGTCCAAGACAAAGAAAAGGCTGCAGAAGCTCAAGTAGTAAAAGAAGTCAAGAAGGTCCAAAACAATTCTCTGCTTGCCGAAGATGTGGAGATTATTGAAATTCATGAATCCGATGAGTCTAAAGAGACAACAAATTATGATGCTAGTGAAGCAGTGGAAAAGGATTCTGATGATGTACAGATCGTGGAGAATGAAAATATTTCAGTAGAGGAGGTAATTAATTCAGTTAGAGAAGAAGTAGCATCTCCATCCATAGAAGAAATAAGCCAGCAAGAAAAGGATGCAGAACTGCCTAAGGAAGGTGAGATAAACGTTTTTGAAGCCCTTTCGGATCTCTGTACAGAATTAATTATTTTTCTTTTTTTTTTGCAGAATCAGGTATAGCGCAGCAAGAAGACGATGTGAGCAACGAAGAAGTGTGTCTCCTGCCTGACTCACAGAAAGAGCTCACAGGCGCTGAAAAGCAGCAAGCTATTTTGGCGCGTGAAAATGCGGAGAAGGAAGCAGAAAACGAAAAGAAAGAAAAGCAAAAGCATAGTGGTAAGTGATTAGTAATATAATTGTAAAAAGTTGAAATTTAGCAGAGATTATAAAATACCAAGATGCAGCATCCCTTGGCTTCGAATATTCGCACTTTTCAGCTGCCATAGTACGTACCAGTGGGTACCAGAACACGCTGAGAAAGACCTTGGAAACATTCTGCAACTCCACCAACACTTTCAGATTTGGTCGAGACCCGCAACAGAAGAGCAGTGGAAATCATTAAAATAAGGGGACTTGGCAAAAGGCGCAGACTTGTAGGCTTGCTGCACTTTCATACCATGAAACCTGAGGGTTTTTCTAGGACTTCTAGAAATCCTCTGAGTTGCGTGGTCTGCTCAACTCAAGAATTAAATTTTCAGGGGAGATTTGGAAGGTTTGAATTGAAGAAAATTCAGATTGTTTGGGTTTTAGGCGTTTTTCATTGATTTAAAAAAAACCTGTCAAAGCAATAATTGAACAAATTTCGTCAAATTTCGATTTATTCAAGAATTATTTTTCAAAGTATTTATGCGCTTTGGTTATTTCGAAGTATTTACTGCTTATAATCATTTCAATTTTTTTATTTTCTTAGTATGTAATATATGTATATAATATTTAAATTAATAGTTAAATATTCTTCAAGGATATTTGAATAATCAGTTATTGGTTTTTCATAATTCACATTGCTGATCAATTCATTGTCACAGCAAAGTGCGAATGAGGTCGGCTTTGAAGAATTATATAACCTTTCCGTTGAAAATTCTATTCTTGGGTTGAGCAGAGTACGCAACTCAGAGAATTCCTAGACAAATCTAATTCCCTCACTTTTCACGGTATGAAATTCCAGCAAGCCTACAAGCAGATTTGTATGACAACCTTGCAACATCTCATTTAGTTGCCTTTTCTCATGCCGCTTTCCGCGCCTTTTGCCAAGTGTCCTTCCATTAATGCCTTCCACTGCTCTGCTGCGGCGGATCTCGACCAAATGGGAAAATGTTACTGAAGTTCAAAATGTTTCATAAGGCCCTTCTCAACACGTTGTGGTGCCCATTGGTACCTACCAAAACAGCTGAAAAGCGCGAATATTCGAAGCCAGGGGATGCTACATCTTGGTGTTTTATAATCTCTGATAATAGTCATTCAAACGTCAACAAAAAGTTGAGTTGATCTTTGGGGAAAGTTTTGAAATTTGGGCGAGAACAAAATATTATTAATATATTATTGTATTAATGAATCGGGAAATACATTCTTAAGTAGTATAAGGTGGGAACTTAAGCCCAAAATGTAAAAAATTTGATGTTCGTTCCGGACAAATACAAGACAGAAATAAAAACTTGCATTAATAGGTGTTGATCATAATTTTTTCTTAATTTAGATACTCGCCAGTCTACACCAACAGAGGAAATTGTAAATGAAGAAGATCATGTGAACGAAGAAGGAGAGACGCCGCAAGATAATCCCCTCGATCTAGCTGAGCTAGATATCATAGAATTGAACGAGGATGTCAAAGACGATAAATGTTACAAATGTCGAAAAGCGAAACCATGTAAATACAAAATGTTACGAAACGGTGAAGTCAAATATCTTTGCGATATCAAGTGCGTGAATTCGTTCAGAGTAACGAGCAAGGAAGCCTACACCCTAATCGCCAAGAAAGTGATTATAACGTCGATAATTGGGGTGGTGCAAACCTGCCTCAGGTGCAGAGCACGAAAACCATGCGGATTCCGTTTTAAGGACTCAGACCAGGGTGTCTATAACTATCTCTGCCAAACGTCTTGTTTAAATGTTTATATTGGGAAAAATATTGAGAAATATATAGTAAGACGGAAAAAGTATATAGTAGAGGACCTTGGAACGAGTGTTTCCCAAAAATGTATCCATTGTGGGGAGAAAAAACTTTGCAAATATTTCTTCAAGCAGGACGATGAATTTCTTTATATATGTGATGAAAACTGCTACAATCTCCTCAGCAAGGAAGAGCCACAACGGTTTAGGTAAGCATAGTATTGTAGTAAGGAATATCATTTTGAGGGCTTTTGTAATTCGCATTATGGTATTTTTTTTTCGTTTGCTAAAAATGAGTTTAAAATAAGTGCGTAATTCATACTGAATATAAATTTTTGTATATATATTTAATAATGTGTACTTAGGTATAGTGGAGAAGTATAGAATGGAGATTGTGAGATTACAACCTATTTTCAACAGTGTTAGTAGAAAATCTTAAAGTTTAATAAAAGAGGTGCAGAATGTTGCTGTTTGTTTTAACAACTTCAATTTTGTTATAAACTATTGAAAAGGCAATCGATCTAAAATATAATAGAAACAAAATTGAAAGTCTCTTAATGTATTAGTTACGTTAAGTAGAGATATAATCTCCATATAAGTAATTTTCGATTCATACATTTTTGTCGCGAGGACCTAAGATTATATTTTCTAACTATATTAAAAAATAATTGGCAAGTTAGAAGTGCGGATAATGAATGGATTTTTGGAACAGGTTAAAGCAGCGGCGATCAGCTCGAAGCCGAGATACAGGTACATCAAGTCCGCTGGTGGAGTCCACATCCACAACTCCTACAACGGCTCAGTGGGAGCCGGATCTCAAGATTGTTGCTAGAACGGAAGCAGAGGCCGAAGCGGCTAAACTTGACCGAGAGATCAGCTTCACCAGACGATGTGGACATTGCTCCAGCACTGTCGAGAAGGCCGATCAATTGCTCCACTGGGAGATGATAGATTTCTGCAACGAAGTCTGCTTAGCGAAGTATCAAAATGAAGTGGGTGCGTTTTGTTATCTATGCAAAACAAACGTACCCATGAGCAGCCTTGGCAAGTATTGTGTACGATTTGGTTTTGATATAAGACAATTCTGTACGACAAATTGCTTGGAAAGACACAAGAAAGGATTGAAAGTGTGTTCGTTTTGCCAGAAAGATATATCTTATAGTAAGGTTGGTTTTTTAGCACCTGTTGGAACGAGGGGTGTTTTTAAGGATTTTTGTAGTCAGGCCTGTATGTCACGGTATGACGAAATGTGCAATTTTAATAAGAAACCACAATTGAGAGAATGCGGCGTTTGTAATCATCAAAAGATTGTACGAATCGAAGTTATGGTAGATGGGCGGGACCATAATTTCTGTTCGAGTCCATGCTTTTCGGCTTTTAAATTTGTCAATAACATTCATCTGGATCAATGTGGCATGTGTTCAAAATATTTTGAACGGAAGAGTACTGAAACTTTTACTATTTATCAGGATAAAAGTCCAACGGTTTTTTGTAGTAAAATTTGTTTGAATATATATATTTCACTGAACCGAAAGATTGTACCATGTCAGTGGTGTAAAGTGAAAAAGTATGACTTTGATATGATTCAAAAACACCAAGGATCACAAATTTTGATGATGGTCTGCTCGGTAAATTGCCTTAACCAGCAAAAGGTTGCCCAGATCTCAGGTCTAAGGACAACGTGCGATAATTGCCACAAGGATTCTATTCCTCAATATCATCTTACAATGTCTGATGGAACGATCAGAAATTTCTGCAATTACAATTGTGTCCTGGTTTTCCGAGGACAGTTTGGACGTTCAGTAACATGGACCGTGGATAGTTCTGAAGTCAGTGCGAAGGATGTTAACAACAAAAAGTCACCTTTCCCCACTGGACAGCCTAAAAGAGCTAGAGGCAAAGCTTCTGCTTCAGCAAGCGCAGCCGCAGCCACAGCCACTGCTCCTATCGCAGTCTTAGCTCCTGCTGCTGCAGAAGAGTCTAAAGATGCTGCGTCCATTATACCAGTTATATCCTATGTTAAATCTTTGGCTCAAGCGTCAACAGTTGTACCATCAACCTCGCCTGTACCTACTGCTCCAACGGAGCAAGTCACTGTTGCGAAAAAAAGAGGACGACCTAGAACTGTTACACCTGCAACCGTGGTTCCAGAACAATCGCCGCAACAATCCCCTGCACAAGTTCAGCGGCACAGTCAAACAAAACCTGAAACAAGTGAGGACGATCAACCGCTCGTAAGGCTTAGATCGCTGAGGAGTGCAGGGGGACAAAATGTTCAAACCCAAGATTCTCCGAGAAATCAACATAACGTTTCCATCACCGCAAAGGCCTTAACATCAAATAGTCATACTCAAACGAAGGGTGTACAGAAAAAGAGTATAGGGATTAACACAGCTCTAGAGAAGACCTCAGAGGAGTCTAAAAAGCCTGAGATGGTACAGAAGTCAACGATGACTATTCCTGAGAAGCCTTCTGTTCAAGAGAAGGATAAATCTAAACAAGTAACAATAGAAAAGTCATCGTCTTCTACTTCGGCGGACGTTAAAACACAAGTTGTGGTTGTTCCACAACAACTACCCGTTGTTGCCAATAAGCTGACTATGTGTAAGCCAGCTACTGCAACTAAAGGGACCTCCTGTCGATCCCATCCGAACAGTATCCAATGTCAAACGGATGATGAGCTGGGAAGAAAAATTTTGGTACCTATCCCGGTTCCCATTTATGTACCACAACCGATGTATATGTATTCTGCACCCTTTCCAGTTCCTGTTCCCATACCACTTCCCATTCCAGTGCCTATTTTCATTCCAACTACCCGAAATTCAGCTGAGGGAATTATGAAGGAAATCAAAAAGATTCAAGATAAAATCCCGACGGATCCGTTCGAGGCTGAACTCCTAATGATGGCTGAAATGGTAGCTGGGGATAAGAAGAAAAATGAATCAGATTCTGATTCTGAACCGGACGCAATTAAATATGAAGAAGAATATCATCCGCCTGCTGAAGTGGCGGAACCATCAAACTCCTTCGGGGAGGATGTTCTTCAAATGGCCCTTAAGATGGCAACAGAATGCGACGAGCCAGCAGTTGATTTAGAATCAGCAATGACCACAAACACAATAACGTCCCCGGCGACGGACCGGCACTTGTCCCAGGAGCCCGAGGAATCAGTCGAGATGTCACATCCAATGATTGTGATTGATGGGCAACGGTATTCCCTGTCTGTCTACATCTGATTCGTATTATATTCAATAACTCGCATTCTTCCAGGCAAGTCATTCGCGGTAGGAAGAGGCCAACGTCACCGGTTTCGGTCTCTCCAGTTGCACAACCCTCAAGGAACAACAGGGTTCCTGTGACGCCTCCGAAGAGGCAGCGTCGAGAGATCCAGGTGATTGGCCAGTCCGAACACGTGACTAAGGAGTCTGCTGAGAAACCCGACGCGAACTTGTGTCTTAAATACACTTTCGGGGTGAACGCATGGAAGCAGTGGGTAATGACCAAAAATGCCGATTTGGAAAAGAGTTCCATCAAACGGAAGCCGTTTAAGTCGGAACTGCTTCAGCTAACCGCCGATGAGCTGAACTACTCCCTTTGCTTGTTTGTGAAGGAAGTTAGGAAGCCGAATGGGAGTGAATATGCCCCAGATACGATTTACTATCTAGTTTTAGGTAAGCACCAATCTTTAATAATTTTTCCATTCAAATTTTCAAAAATGTCCACATAAACCGCATTTTCTGCGTCCGTTCGACAAAACTGATTTTGTAACAGTTTTTTTCTAGCAGCTGTTGTAATAGTTTAGCAAAGTCTGTGTTTTTCAGAAAAGCAGACTCTTCTTTCTTTATATTTTTTATTCTCAAAACGTCGGTAAACTGAGTTCCAAGAGTTGATTATAAGCTGAACCAGTAATTGACCTAATGGTCAATTATTGGTATGAAGCGTTTTATGCGCTTACATGTAAGCGTTAGGCTTTTCTACTTGCGACCAATGTAATCCGGAATTCGATTTAATTTAAATTACACCAGTTTATTCAGAAATTGATCACCCTGGTCGACGTCTAGATTCAGAGGAACAATAGCATTCGGTAGTTGACCACCCTGCTTAAGACTCCATTAAATAAAGTTTTTTCTTCAAAGCACTTATTTTATCGCAAATCATACACTAACTTAATGAATAATACGATGAACCTTACTAAAAGTATTTAGAAAAGTTATTTAAAATCACCTTTGAGTGAGATACGACTTTTTAAATAAAAATATAACAAAAACACATGGAAATATTACTCCAGAGAACCTCTTCATAAAACGTTTTGGTAATTACTGACACATAATACACTGTATTTAGGAACCTTAGCGCGGTGGAGAGCTGCGCCAACTGATAGTTTTTAACTAAAAGCGGCAAACTAAATCTTAATTTTGTGGCTTTTATGGGTAAAAGGGAATTGCGATTCAAACTAAATTTAATTATATAATTTTTTTGAAATTCCATTAGGAATCCAACAGTACCTGTACGAAAATGGGCGAATCGACAATATCTTCACAGATCCCTACTACGAGCGTTTCACAGATTGCCTCGACGAGGTGGCGAAAAAATTTTCTGTTCTATACAATGATTCTCGTAAGTGTATTTTTTACTCCGGGATAAAGAACAGCGTTATGACTAGCCCTATTTTCTTTTAGAATACATAGTTACTCGTGTGGAGGAGGAGCACCTTTGGGAGTGCAAACAACTTGGTGCACACTCACCTCACGTACTTTTGAGCACTTTAATGTTTTTCAACACTAAACATTTTAATTTAACGGTTAGTTGTCACAGAACCTTACTTTACTGTTGGTATCTAATTTTATTTGTATTTTATATATTTTCAAAGACCGTAGAGGAGCATATGCAATTATCCTTTTCGCATATTATGAAGCACTGGAAGAGGAGTCCGCCAGGAACAAAAGCGCCGGGATCAAGAAATGTTCTTTTGAGATTTTATCCCCCACAATCTGGATTGGGCAAGTGCTATATAGTGATATGCATATTTTAATTTTTTTTTTTAAATTATTATCAGTGGCTAAAGCCACTTCGCGCTTCGAGGGCCTAGCACTACCCTCCATAAATGCATTTGTGATACACCTACAGGAGGTCTCTCTGCATTTTGAATTTTCTTAGTCTCTGATGGTTTCTGCAACACACCCTAGGGTGATATTGGAGGGCGCGACAGGGTGGGATGAAAAGAAAACGGAAGAGGAGACGCTTGAGACTTGTGAGGACAGCCGAAAGGACGGAAAAGGCGAACAAGGCGTGGATTTTCCGAAGCGGGTTATATTATGGGGCGGCTCGTATGTACTCGTATTAGTTCCGAGAATATTTGTTAACATAATTTCGAAGCGCGAAGTGGATTTTAACCATTTTGCAACATATTTATATTTTACAATCGGTGTTATTAATCTTTCATAGCAATATTTTAACTTTTAATACTCGTTTTATAACCGTCTTGATATGTCTTATTTCAGAGGCTAATCCAAAGAAGAAAAAGGTTTATGAACAGCAAGAAAACGAAGACAACCCTCTAAGGTGTCCTGTTAAGCTTTATGAATTTTACTTATCGAAGTGGTTAGTTATTACATAAGTCGGTTTTTTTACACTCTATATTTTAATGAAATCTTTTCCATTTATTGCAGTCCTGAAAGTGTAAAGACGCGGAATGATGTGTTCTACCTGCAACCAGAAAGATCTTGCGTACCCGATTCCCCGGTGTGGTATTCAACTCAACCGCTAAGCAAGGAGGCTTTAAGTAAAATGTTGCATCGAGTTAAAATGGTTAAAGAAATTAATATAGCCCTGCTAACCAGCTAATAAATCAATATATGCTATATATATAGAAATATATCTAAGAATTGCTACTTACAAAGTGATCATGCTTTTGTGATTATGGCAATTGGTCCTTCTGCTTCAGCCACATTCTTTGTCCTCATATCTTGCAATTCGTTAACTCTAATTTATGTTAAACTTTGTTGTTTTTCAAATTTTTTGAGTTAGTGGGTACAAATTGTTCGTGCCCAGCACATAGGAAACACCCACGTTTTAAATTTATAAAGTTTTTTAGTATAGTTAAAAACGATATGTTTACCTTCAGGCTGAACGTTTAAAACTTTTGTAAATTATATGGAAATAAAGATTTTTGAGAAAGTATTTTGTTTCAACTACTTTGTTTTAAGTTCTTTTGGATATAAATGTTTATCATCGCCGAGAAATTCCAATTACTCGACGACAGAAAATCGTAAATCTCCTTTTGTCATTGAAGAAAACTCGCAATTTTATTCTTAACACAAATGCTTCATTGTTTTAAATATTTATTTAATTTCATTAGCAATAATAACACGAAAACTTCTTCGTCAAAATAGGGTTAGATAACAATAATGAAATACAACGTTCCTTTAATAAAAGGGTGTCTTTAGACATTTACATAGATCGAATTGTAATGACTTTATATTTAAATCCTACTAAATAAAGATAATAAAAATAAATCAAAGTATCAAACGTAATGCAACAATTTACAGGTAACGTGAAATTAATACAAATATGAATAAAAAATTCTCCGAGGGGAAACTTAATTACTAGAAAGCAACTAATCAATTACGAAATTTTTCCAAAATGGCCTTTGTCCCAGTTTTAGTTTTAAAGTTAGTTTAAATTATAATTCATAGTTTTATTTTTTCGAAAGATGCTATTCACAGCCGAAACAGTAAGGACATACTTTTAAAAAAATTTGTTTAAAAGCTAAATTAAACCGGATATTAGTTCCTACAGTCCTTGTATTTATTTTTCAGAACAATAAGCAATTGACCATTGTTTGGCTTTGCCTCATCATCATTTAAAAACATTGATAAATCAAAGAAATAACTAAATAGTTTTTTAGAAGATTAAATGTTGCGTATTCGAACATTCGAACATAATAGGCACATGAAAATTCGAAATTCTTGTAATTGCAATAATGATTTGCTTCCTTGATTTTATTTTATGCGATAAATTAGCCTTCATTATTGCTTCTTATAAGATAAAAAGATTTACGTAAATCCTAAAGAAATTTTTACAAATGTGAGCAGTAACAAGTATCAATTTAACCATAATTATCAAAGTATCTGAACTTATTCTGTGTTATACTAGACAAAACGGGTCTTGCTATTTATTTGATATGTATCTTATCTGGGCCACCTACGATTGCATGTTACCGGGCAACATCACCACGTAGTAATTGATTTTGGTTTACATGTTTAAACATTTCTAAAACCAGTAAAAACTCCAGTGTAAATTTGTAATCGCGTTTTTAGCTCTATTAGAAAAATTGGTAATTGGAATGACGAACAAATGTTTTTTGAAGAGTCGATTTGTTGTCGGAAAGTCTTATTAACCAATACTTAAAATTTTGATCTTTTGACTAAGCAATAAATTAACTAATTCTGTAGAAACCAATACAATTAAATCGCACATTGTTGGAACAAAGCCAATGTAGATCGCTTAAAAGATCTCAAACAATAAAAAATTGAAAGTTTAAGTAATCACTCACCCACTTTAATAACACAGTATGTTTTGTTTATTTACTGACTACATAATTTACCCGAAATTGCTGTCTTTTGATACGTATTTTAAATTTCAAGTTAACACCTATCCTCTGAGGTCACAGTCCTCCCAGCCAGTAAAATACCAAAAGCAGTGTGCTTCACACTTGTCCTCCTCTACTTTGAGTTTTGACCACTTGGTAGGCTGGGGCGAGAAAGAGCTGTGGAACGGCTAAGTGATTTTGAAAAAGAATTTCTTAATTTTAAGGAGACATCGAATTGAATTTAAATTGAATTGAAGAATTTATTGATTTTTGAGAAATTTAATTATATTTAGATGAAATGGAGGAATTTTCTGAATTTTCCGAGACATTTTAGAAAAAGTGATATAAACTATTAGTCACTTCAAAATTCACAAATTTTTCAAAATACACTTTTATTTCACTAAACACTAACCATTTCGCGCAAAATCACAAACAAACTGACATTGCACTCTTCTCCTCCTTTTTCGGTTTCCTTCGCTTGGAAATCGTTCGATGAAATACCGAAACTGTAGCGCTCTGAATTTTTTTGACAATTAACAAACGCGTGTTTTAACGACTTTTTTAACCAAGAGACATAAATTACATAGGGCCAGGTCATGGTGCCTTGGATGGATGCGTAAGTTGTCTGACAGTTCGGGAATTTTAGATGTGTTGTAGCGGAGGATGAATGAAATATCTAGGATAAATTGAATTACTCAGGTAATTTGGATGCTAACTACCTAAAATTGTTAACAGATTAAACCCACGGAGACTTTTACTTCATATGAGTCAAAAATATTAATAGATTCCTGGCGAACCGGCAATAATTTTTTGGTTCTTCGGTTCGGTTGGTACTCCATTTTTTCCCCGCTGTATATGTGTTAGTGTTCCGGCTCTCGGGTCTCCTGCTGAATTTTGTTTTTACTCAAAAATATTCGAAGAGGGGGTAGTAAGCCTTAGGAGCTTTTTAGTGTAACCGCTAGTGAAATTCATTTTTGGATACGTGCCATTAACGTATAATATAATGAACGCCTGACGTACGTCCACAATTTTCTGTAGAAGCGAAGGGTGCGATGTTTATTCCCTTTCTTTCGCTTTGAGGAATTGGCAGCTCCTAAAATGACGCATACTTATTATACTTTAATTGCCGTTAAACATATTTTCTCACAGTTCTCTGGAGAATTAGTAATTTGGTTATTGCAAAAAGTTTAATTGATAAAATGGAAATTTCAGTGTGAAACAACGAGGTTAGTTATGAATTGACGAATTTCTTGCAAGGAAGTTACATTGATATTATTAGAATGCATTTCAGAACTGCTTCTGTTTGCTTTTGTTCGCTTTGGGGAAATTAAATGAATTTTCGTTTTGCGGAACATTAAAAAGGTTACAATACGCAATGTAATGCGTAAATAGCTAGTTCGAAGCGCCGATCCCCATTTAATACATTGAAATGGTCGAAATGTGGGTCGAATTTTGCATTTTGGGTAGGGCAAGATGTTTTTTTAATGGGTGAGAGTAAGACTCAGTTTTTGGAGTTGAAAACCTTCCCATTTTGCAAAAGATAGAGGGTTACTTACCCCATCGTGAGAGTTTGCGTTGAAAAGACAACTTAAAATAATAATGAGCTTCCTTAAAAATATTTTCAAACTTATGCAAAGTTATCTAGATCTTTTTCAGATTTTCCTGAAACTACATTTAGCGTGATATTTTGACTAATACCAACTAATCAAATATGGCCACTTTGGATCGGGATACTTCAAAACCATCCAACTTCCTTGGGGAGGATGTTCGTCAAATGGCCCTTAAGATGGCAACAGAATGCGACGAGCCAACAGTTGATTTAGAATCAGCAATGACCAGAAACACAATAACGTCCCGGCGACGGACCGGCACTTGTCCCAGGAGCCCGAGGAATCAGTCGAGATGTCACATCCAATGATTGTGATTGATGGGCAACGGTATTCCCTGTCTGTCTACATCTGATTCGTATTATATTCAATAACTCGCATTCTTCCAGGCAAGTCATTCGCGGTAGGAAGAGGCCAACGTCACCGGTTTCGGTCTCTCCAGTTGCACAACCCTCAAGGAACAACAGGGTTCCTGTGACGCCTCCGAAGAGGCAGCGTCGAGAGATCCAGGTGATTGGCCAGTCCGAACACGTGACTAAGGAGTCTGCTGAGAAACCCGACGCGAACTTGTGTCTTAAATACACTTTCGGGGTGAACGCATGGAAGCAGTGGGTAATGACCAAAAATGCCGATTTGGAAAAGAGTTCCATCAAACGGAAGCCGTTTAAGTCGGAACTGCTTCAGCTAACCGCCGATGAGCTGAACTACTCCCTTTGCTTGTTTGTGAAGGAAGTTAGGAAGCCGAATGGGAGTGAATATGCCCCAGATACGATTTACTATCTAGTTTTAGGTAAGCACCAATCTTTAATAATTTTTCCATTCAAATTTTCAAAAATGTCCACATAAACCGCATTTTCTGCGTCCGTTCGACAAAACTGATTTTGTAACAGTTTTTTTCTAGCAGCTGTTGTAATAGTTTAGCAAAGTCTGTGTTTTTCAGAAAAGCAGACTCTTCTTTCTTTATATTTTTTATTCTCAAAACGTCGGTAAACTGAGTTCCAAGAGTTGATTATAAGCTGAACCAGTAATTGACCTAATGGTCAATTATTGGTATGAAGCGTTTTATGCGCTCACATGTAAGCGTTAGGCTTTTCTACTTGCGACCAATGTAATCCGGAATTCGATTTAATTTAAATTACACCAGTTTATTCAGAAATTGATCACCCTGTTCGACGTCTAGATTAAGAGGAACAATAGCATTCGGTAGTTGACCACCCTGCTTAAGACTCCATTAAATAAAGTTTTTTCTTCAAAGCACTTATTTTATCGCAAATCATACACTAACTTAATGAATAATACGATGAACCTTACTAAAAGTATTTAGAAAAGTTATTTAAAATCACCTTTGAGTGAGATACGACTTTTTAAATAAAAATATAACAAAAACACATGGAAATATTACTCCAGAGAACCTCTTCATAAAACGTTTTGGTAATTACTGACACATAATACACTGTATTTAGGAACCTTAGCGCGGTGGAGAGCTGCGCCAACTGATAGTTTTTAACTAAAAGCGGCAAACTAAATCTTAATTTTGTGGCTTTTAAAAGGGAATTGCGATTCAAACTAAATTTAATTATATAATTTTTTTGAAATTCCATTAGGAATCCAACAGTACCTGTACGAAAATGGGCGAATCGACAATATCTTCACAGATCCCTACTACGAGCGTTTCACAGATTGCCTCGACGAGGTGGCGAAAAAATTTTCTGTTCTATACAATGATTCTCGTAAGTGTATTTTTTACTCCGGGATAAAGAACAGCGTTATGACTAGCCCTATTTTCTTTTAGAATACATAGTTACTCGTGTGGAGGAGGAGCACCTTTGGGAGTGCAAACAACTTGGTGCACACTCACCTCACGTACTTTTGAGCACTTTAATGTTTTTCAACACTAAACATTTTAATTTAACGGTTAGTTGTCACAGAACCTTACTTTACTGTTGGTATCTAATTTTATTTGTATTTTATATATTTTCAAAGACCGTAGAGGAGCATATGCAATTATCCTTTTCGCATATTATGAAGCACTGGAAGAGGAGTCCGCCAGGAACAAAAGCGCCGGGATCAAGAAATGTTCTTTTGAGATTTTATCCCCCACAATCTGGATTGGGCAAGTGCTATATAGTGATATACATATTTTAATTTTTTTTTAAAATTATTATCAGTGGCTAAAGCCACTTCGCGCTTCGAGGGCCTAGCACTACCCTCCATAAATGCATTTGTGATACACCTACAGGAGGTCTCTCTGAATTTTGAATTTTCTTAGTCTCTGATGGTTTCTGCAACACACCCTAGGGTGATATTGGAGGGCGCGACAGGGTGGGATGAAAAGAAAACGGAAGAGGAGACGCTTGAGACTTGTGAGGACAGCCGAAAGGACGGAAAAGGCGAACAAGGCGTGGTTTTCCCGAAGCGGGTTATATTATGGGGCGGCTCGTATGTACTCGTATTAGTTCCGAGAATATTTGTTAACATAATTTCGAAGCGCGAAGTGGATTTTAACCATTTTGCAACATATTTATATTTTACAATCGGTGTTATTAATCTTTCATAGTAATATTTTAACTTTTAATACTCGTTTTATAACCGTCTTGATATGTCTTATTTCAGAGGCTAATCCAAAGAAGAAAAAGGTTTATGAACAGCAAGAAAACGAAGACAACCCTCTAAGGTGTCCTGTTAAGCTTTATGAATTTTACTTATCGAAGTGGTTAGTTATTACATAAGTCGGCTTTTTTACACTCTATATTTTAATGAAATCTTTTCCATTTATTGCAGTCCTGAAAGTGTAAAGACGCGGAATGATGTGTTCTACCTGCAACCAGAAAGATCTTGCGTACCCGATTCCCCGGTGTGGTATTCAACTCAACCGCTAAGCAAGGAGGCTTTAAGTAAAATGTTGCATCGAGTTAAAATGGTTAAAGAAATTAATATAGCCCTGCTAACCAGCTAATAAATCAATATATGCTATATATATAGAAATATATCTAAGAATTGCTACTTACAAAGTGATCATGCTTTTGTGATTATGGCAATTGGTCCTTCTGCTTCAGCCACATTCTTTGTCCTCATATCTTGCAATTCGTTAACTCTAATTTATGTTAAACTTTGTTGTTTTTCAAATTTTTTGAGTTAGTGGGTACAAATTGTTCGTGCCCAGCACATAGGAAACACCCACGTTTTAAATTTATAAAGTTTTTTAGTATAGTTAAAAACGATATGTTTACCTTCAGGCTGAACGTTTAAAACTTTTGTAAATTATATGGAAATAAAGATTTTTGAGAAAGTATTTTGTTTCTACAACTTTGTTATAAGTTCTTTTGGATATAAATGTTTATCATCGCCGAGAAATTCCAATTACTCGACGACAGAAAATCGTAAATCTCCTTTTGTCATTGAAGAAAACTCGCAATTTTATTCTTAACACAAATGCTTCATTGTTTTAAATATTTATTTAATTTCATTAGCAATAATAACACGAAAACTTCTTCGTCAAAATAGGGTTAGATAACAATAATGAAATACAACGTTCCTTTAATAAAAGGGTGTCTTTAGACATTTACATAGATCGAATTGTAATGACTTTATATTTAAATCCTACTAAATAAAGATAATAAAAATAAATCAAAGTATCAAACGTAATGCAACAATTTACAGGTAACGTGAAATTAATACAAATATGAATAAAAAATTCTTCGAGGGGAAACTTAATTACTAGAAAGCAACTAATCAATTACGAAATTTTTCCAAAATGGCCTTTGTCCCAGTTTTAGTTTTAAAGTTAGTTTAAATTATAATTCATAGTTTTATTTTTTCGAAAGATGCTATTCACAGCCGAAACAGTAAAGACATACTTTTAAAAAAATTTGTTTAAAAGCTAAATTAAACCGGATATTAGTTCCTACAGTCCTTGTATTTATTTTTCAGAACAATAAGCAATTGACCATTGTTTGGCTTTGCCTCATCATCATTTAAAAACATTGATAAATCAAAGAAATAACTAAATAGTTTTTTAGAAGATTAAATGTTGCGTATTCGAACATTCGAACATAATAGGCACATGAAAATTCGAAATTCTTGTAATTGCAATAATGATTTGCTTCCTTGATTTTATTTTATGCGATAAATTAGCCTTCATTATTGCTTCTTATAAGATAAAAAGATTTACGTAAATCCTAAAGAAATTTTTACAAATGTGAGCAGTAACAAGTATCAATTTAACCATAATTATCAAAGTATCTGAACTTATTCTGTGTTATACTAGACAAAACGGGTCTTGCTATTTATTTGATATGTATCTTATCTGGGCCACCTACGATTGCATGTTACCGGGCAACATCACCACGTAGTAATTGATTTTGGTTTACATGTTTAAACATTTCTAAAACCAGTAAAAACTCCAGTGTAAATTTGTAATCGCGTTTTTAGCTCTATTAGAAAAATTGGTAATTGGAATGACGAACAAATGTTTTTTGAAGAGTCGATTTGTTGTCGGAAAGTCTTATTAACCAATACTTAAAATTTTGATCTTTTGACTAAGCAATAAATTAACTAATTCTGTAGAAACCAATACAATTAAATCGCACATTGTTGGAACAAAGCCAATGTAGATCGCTTAAAAGATCTCAAACAATAAAAAATTGAAAGTTTAAGTAATCACTCACCCACTTTAATAACACAGTATGTTTTGTTTATTTACTGACTACATAATTTACCCGAAATTGCTGTCTTTTGATACGTATTTTAAATTTCAAGTTAACACCTATCCTCTGAGGTCACAGTCCTCTCAGCCAGTAAAATACCAAAAGCAGTGTGCTTCACACTTGTCCTCCTCTACTTTGAGTTTTGACCACTTGGTAGGCTGGGGCGAGAAAGAGCTGTGGAACGGCTAAGTGATTTTGAAAAAGAATTTCTTAATTTTAAGGAGACATCGAATTGAATTTAAATTGAATTGAAGAATTTATTGATTTTTGAGAAATTTAATTATATTTAGATCAAATGGAGGAATTTTCTGAATTTTCCGAGACATTTTAGAAAAAGTGATATAAACTATTAGTCACTTCAAAATTCACAAAGTTTTCAAAATACACTTTTATTTCACTAAACACTAACCATTTCGCGCAAAATCACAAACAAACTGACATTGCACTCTTCTCCTCCTTTTTCGGTTTCCTTCGCTTGGAAATCGTTCGATGAAATACCGAAACTGTAGCGCTCTGAGTTTTTTTGACAATTAACAAGGGGGCTCAATAACGTATTTTTTAACGAAATTTTGAACGACATTTTTAACGAAGAGACCTAACCTACGTAGTGCCACATGAGCTGGCAGGGATGCGTAAATTGTTTGACAGGTCGTGAATTTGTTATGCTCTGGTGGAGGACGATTGAAATCTCTAGGATAAATTAATTTACTCAGGTAATTTGGATGCTAACTAACTAAAATTGTTGACAAATTTAGTCCACGGGGACTTTTACTTCATATGAATCAAAAATATTAATGGATTCCTGGCGAACCTGCAGTAATTTTTTGGTTCTTCGGTTTGGTTCATGCCCAATTTTTTTCTCGCTGTACTTGTGTTAGTGTTCCGGCTCTGGGGTCTCCTGCTGAATTTTGTTTTTACTCCAAAATATTCAAAGAGGTGATAATAAGCCTTAGGAGCTTTTTAGTGTGAAATTCATTTTTGGATACGTGCCATTAATGTATAATATAATGAACGCCTGACGTACGTCCACAATTTTCTGTAGAAGCGAAGGGTGCGATGTTTATTCCCTTTCTTTCTCTTTGAGGAATTCGTATCGTATTTTATAATTTCTGCTAAAATGAAGATGTTTTTCTCTTCTATTAGTTTTGAGAGTTCGGTTGGGTTTCGCTGGAGGCCCACAGCCATAACCGCTTCTTCCTTTTGTCCTTATCTGGGCTCCACACTCAGCAAATCCCGCGAAGTGTCGCCAACCTCCCTTATTCCCCGCCACCTTCGCTTTGGCACTATTTCCATCTTCGCCACAACCGAAGCAAAGTTTGCTTCTGTCCAGTCCGTCATATTAATCCAATGCGAAATAACTAAGGCAATCAGATTGTCTTGATGATCTAGTATTGGATTAATATCAGTCAGGTTTTCACACCGATAACATAAATTTTTTCTCCTTTTACTTCACTTCTAAGTATTCCATTAATTATCCGTCTATCTGGTTTCTATTATTATTCTATTTCCAGTTTTAAGTGACGCCCATGTGTATAAGTTAAATTTTTATATATTTTTTTTTTATAAAAAAAAACAGAATTAAATTTTTAGGATCAGACTAATGATCTGATCTACCGCACTTTATTGCCAGAACCAGACTTAAGGTACTTAGTGCTAATTACAAATATTTATTGGGTTTGCTTGATGACTTAAAGCTAACATCGGCTGTCTGCGTGCTTGGGCAATTTCCGCCGTAGGGGTTCTGCTCAGCATAGTAAGTGTAATTAGGTTGCTGACTTCGGAGCGGGTTATTGATATCGTCATATTACCTATGTGAAATGATGTTGTGGGCACGTGAGAGCAAATTCGGCGTGAATTGCGTTAACTCTTCCCTCCTTAGATTTGAATGTCCTCATTCTTAAAAGTATGGTACCTGGTTAACCTTGGCGGTCTCGATGATGGGTGCGTTCACCTGCTGTTCCAAGATTGGATCTTCTCTTAATGTGATGGTCATCGGGATCGGAACTTCTGTAGCATCCCTGGTGCGTGCGGGATTTTTCTTGCAGCAGTTGATGGTCTTTAGGATCAGAATCGCTATCAGGAACATGGTTAAGGTGGTAGTTAGGCCGAAGTTAATTAGGTAACCTGCTCGGCTTTCTTTGTCGATCTGGCTTATGCGTCCAGTGTTGGCAAGGTGAAGGTCCTTCATAGCTTGTAGAGTTAAGACTTCTTCTACGGTCCTAAATGCAGGATCGGGTTGCACGCCTGGAGGTAGAGGTTTCATCTTGGAGAGCTCGTTAGCGATGTAGGTTAGCTTCCCAATACTAAGCGTTGCATTATGATGTTGAATAATGAAAGTGCCTGCCAGGTATGTCGCTTCGTTGTCGATCAAGATGGTCCCGTTGAATTGGTTCAGTAATATTGTTCGTGGAAAAATTTCTTCAATGGTCGAGACATGGCGGTTGTCGATTTCGTTACAGTTCGGTGGTCGACTTTCGAGCAAATTAGTTACACAATTTGTGTTACTTAGATTTACAATTTGTTTATTGTTACAAATAGTCAGTTTATTTTTTGTTAGACATTTTTCTTTGATTCCAAAAATGTTGTTGTCAAAATGTAGGATATTTTCGAAGGGTAATTTAGTAATGAGATTTCTTTACAGGTTTCAGAATTAAAGTTTTACAGATTTCGGATTTTGTGCTAGGTATGCTTATAATGTACAACAAAGTTTCATTATTTGCGGCAATCTTTATCTCAGCAAAGTCTAAGGGTTCTTCTAAATTTAAATATGGAATATTGTGTTTATCAAAGAGTTTTTTCAGTATATTTATTTCATGGTTAGATAAAATGAACGAGTTTACAATATTGGCTTTCGCCCAATGTAAAACGTAATCTACGTCTAATATTTCTTCCTTAATTAGGTCTAATTTATGTTTAATTTTGTTTATTAACATTATTTTCCAGCTATCATTGGCTTTGTATGCTTCCATAACTTTACTCGCTATAGTGCTGATATTATTTATTCTTTCAAAAATTGATTTATTTATGACTACCTCCTTGTTATTGTTTTCTAACATGTCATTTATTTTTTCTTTTAAGTTTACAAAATCGTCATGGTCCGGAGTTCCGGCTAACCGTTTCCATGCGGTTCCGAGAAAATCCAAAGATCTCTTCTTCCTCAAGTTTGGTTTAATTCCATTGATAAGTGACTTGATTCTAATAATTTGATTGGAAAGGAAGGGGTGCATGGGATCACTCGCGTCTACCTGATTTTTTAACTGAAGTTCCAGTTCGCCGAGAATTTCCGAATTGTTGATAACGTGAATAAGTTTTAAAATTCCCCTTTGTAATTTCGATGTGCCAGTGGTTAATGTAATTGTTTTGGAATTTGAGCAGTCCAAGATTTGTACCTCTGCCGAGCAGAGAGTACTAAGCAACCTGAAAAAAAATTTTAACTTTTAATGTTGCTTTTATGAACGACTTTCCCGGATTCGGTTAAAATGGTTTTAGATTTGTTTTCTTTCACTATTTCTTGTTTATACCTGGAAGATAGTTTTGACCCCATACGTTTGTTCAATTTAGCGTAGAAAATTTCTCCAGGGGGGTTATTTTTAATCGGATATCTTCTTTTTATTCTGATTTTTCAAGTCAATTGCCTGCTTTTATCTTAGCCTATCGATGTTATCTCGTCTAGCTTTCTCGAAGTCTTCGGGGTTGGTGCTAATATTCGTTCCGAAGAAGACCTCAAGTGGTGTTTTCGCCGTAGTTGAGTGTATAGAATAGTTGTATTCGTAAACGGCTCTGTCAAGAAGCTCTGGGAACGTTCTCTGGATACCATCCGCTTTCAGGCATCGGATAATTTCGGTTAGTGTTGAATGAAATCTTTCAACTTGACCCGTAACTGAACTAGTGTGATGGGGTGTTTTGAAGACTTGGATATAGAGTTGATCTTTTACCATGAAAAGAATTGAAGAGGAATTTAGCGATTTTTCATTGTCGATCACAATGATTTTGGGTACACCGAACGAGAAGAGTAATTCACGGAGTGAGGTCTTTATTCCCTCAACTGCTTTAGATTGTATTATATCGCCTGCGCATACTTTGAAAGTTTATCTATGGCCGTTAATACTAATTTTTCTTCTGTAGAATAAATGTCTATATGTAATATTTCTCCTGGATACTGCGGAATTGGAGTCTCTTTCAGTTCCGGTTTGTTTGGGTGTCTATCGTATTTTTGTTCTTTACAAATTTTACACTGGTTGACAAGATTATTGATTCTCGAGTTCATTTGGGGAAAATAATACTTTTCTAAAATTTGACTTTTATTTTCTCGCGCATTACGGTGTGCTCTTGTGTGTACATACCTTTCATCTTGCTTTTCTACGCCTACGAGGTCTTTGACTTGTGTTTGAGCGAACCTAGTTTTTTAGTTTCCGAAGTGGAGAGGGTATATTTCTTGAATTTTACCCATTATAGGTTCTATAACTAACAAGTCGTTGATCACGCTGGGGTTTAGATATTTTTTGAGGATTGAGATCAAATTTTCATCGAAGTATTCGGGTTGTGAGAAGATGTGTCTATGGTAAGCAGGGAATGGAATTTTGAATTGGTAATTTGTTTAATTTCTTGTTTGAATTATTATCTGATTTTTGAAAACATTTATTAAGGCTTCGGAGGTGGGTATGAGATTCTGGTCAGAGCTATCGCTACTATGTTGTGTTCCGGTAGTGAATTGACTAGGGCTGCTTGTGGGGGTCTTGAGAGTGCATCCGCTACAGCCTTCGTCCTCCTAGGTTTGTATTATAGCTGGTAATTATACTCCTCGAGTATGGCTTTCCATCTCTTCATTTTGTTGTTATTATTCTTGTTACTTAGTGCATAAGTTAGCGGTTGGTGATCTGTAAATATCTTCACCTTGGCTGTGCTGTACAAGTAATTTCTAAGAGTGTTAAGTGCCCATATTATAGCGAGCATTTCCTTCTCGTTTGTTGCATAATGCTCTTCTGTCTTACTAAGTGTTCTAGAAATGAATATTATGGGTCTGTCTTCTTGTGCCAGCACTGCGCCTATTGCGTAGTTCGATGCGTCTGTGGTGAGTTGAAATTCTTTACTGAAGTCAGGATAGGCTAGAAGTAAATCGTCCGATATTAGGGAATTTTTTATTTTCTTGAAGACTTGCATGGCTTCATCATCGAGCTGAATAGCCATTTTGCTTTAGAGGTTTTTGGAAGTTCTTCCTCCTTCCCCCTTAAGAGGGTTGTAAGGGACTTCGCCGGGTTCGCATATGACTTAATGAACCTGCGATAGTAAGTAGAAAGGAATGGAGATCTTTCAGTGTTCTAGGGGGTGGAAAATTTGTTATGGCCTTAACCTTTTTAGGGTTGGTTTTTATACCGTCGGCCGAAATAACGAATCCCAAAAATTCAACTTCTTTGCGAAGGAATTCGCATGTATCAAGCTTAACTTTCATGTTTGCATTCTCAAGCGTTTGGAAAACTTTCCTAATATTCTCAAAGTGTGTGTCTTCATCTTTACTGAATATCACAATATCGTCTATATAGACGTAGCAAATTTTTCCTATATGATCTCTCAATATATCATCGAGTGTTCTTTGGAAAATCGACGGAGTGTTCTTTAAGCCGAAAGGCAACCTAGTGAATTCGTATTTTCCGTTATTCACGGAAAATGCTGTCTTCTCAATATTCTTTTCTTAGAGTCGGATTTGGTGGAATCCACTCTTAAGATCAATGATGGAAAACCATTTGCTTTGGCCTAATTGTGACAAAACTTCATTTATTTCTGGAATAGGGTATTTATCGGCAATAGTGACCGTGTTTAACTTCCTATAGTCCACTACCATTCTGTATTTTTTCTCTCCCGAGGCGTCTAGTTTTTTCGGCACTATCCATACGGGTGAATTATATGGAGACCTGGATGTCTAATAATGCCGTCTTTTAGAAGTTCTCGTACTTGTTTCTCCACTTCATCTTTGAGAGCTATGAGGTAGGGGTAAAATTTTGAGTATACTGGATTGTCATTAATTGTTCATATGTCTCCTTTTACAACGGTAGTAAAAGTCAATTTTTCGTCCGAGTCAGAAAATAATTTAGAAAATTCTTTAGCTAAGTTATTAATTTTATTTTTCTGCTGTAGTTCTAGATAATCGGTTCTAATATCTATTTTGTTTATTGCCGTGTAGGCTTGTTGTTTAATTTTAATTTTAACTTTATTTCTATTAACATATAATTGTCTCTTGTATAGATTACGGCAGGCAAGTCTTTGCGGCTATCGTTGCCCAAAACGGCGTGAAAAGACTTTAGAGAATCAAGTAAAAAACACTTTATTTTTGTGTCTTTGAGGCCAAATAAATTTACGAAAATGTGGTGGCTAACTTTAGTGTATCCTCCTATAGAACTTGCATAGAAATGTTGTGAATTGGGGATAGGATTCGGGACGAGATTTGCCTGGATATAATTCTTATTGGATCCAGTATCTATAAGTATTTTTCGCATTTCGCCGCTCCTCGTTCTGCACTCGAAGTAGGGCAGTGAGGAGCAGTTTAATCTAACAAATAAATATCTGTTAAATCGGCTGGCTCCGTCTCTGTAGTGTTCTCATCTTACTGCTCGGCGTATTGCTCGTCCTCAGCTTCCTGGGCTTGTTCATAAGTATAGTCGAACTCGCCACGGTTGATTTCCTATGTCTCCATGTGGAAATTACGTTGAGTTTTGTTATGCACGGATGGCAATGATGGGTTTTGTGAAGGCCTTTTCCCGTACATCGGATTTTGGGGTGGCCTATTCATGTAGTTGATTCTACGTGACTGTATGCTGTGATCTACGTCCATCGGTTCCGGTCTTGGTTGGGGTTTAGGTGCAGTAGGACGAGGTGGTTGGAATTGCTGAGGGCGGATATTTGGGTTTGGAGGCTTGTAGGCATTCTGGAAATTTGGATTGAATGGAGGTTGAGGTAGGTGTGCTTGTTGCGGATAGAAGGGTGATCTTTTGCCATGAAGGTTGGATTTGTTTTGTTTTGTTATGTTTCTGGTACTGGGGGTATGTCTTGCTTTGAAACCATTCGTGATTGTCCGTGGTATGAAAATGTATACTGGGTTCTGTAATTCCGGTTTTCCAATTTTAGACAGAGATGGAATGCCTGCGGCAGGTCTGCGGGTTCTCGTATGCGTAGAAGTCTCGCCAGATCACCTCTAAGACCTCTAATGAAAGTATCGAGCGCTTTGTCCCTGTAAGTCTGCGTTAGTAAAGTCAGAGATTCATTGCTTATCTCCATGCAACCGATCTTGTTAAGAATGAGAGATAAGTGGGAGTATACGGAGTGATAAAATTCTTGCACCGTAAGATTCACTTGCACTAGAGAAGTCATTTGGTATTCGAGTGTGGATAGATCGCGTTTATCGGCATAGTGCATTGTTAAACATCGCGCTATGCATTTACAGTCGAGAGGGGTGTTATAGTATTCTAACACCACGTTGGCTTGTCCGGAAATTGTATTCCGTATGACATTAAAGATGCCATAGTATTTAGGCGTTTCTTTGATATTGCCATACAGTCGTAGAATACGGTCTATGCTTTTTTTCCACGAATTGAACTCTCCTGGCTGACCAGTGAATTCTTTTAGGCATCTGACAACGTTAGGTATTTTATCTAACTCCCCTAAATTATCTCGATATTGCGGGTGAATAACTTGGTCTGTCCCTATAAAATTGTCAGAATTGGGGTTTACTATCGAGTTCACGATTTGTCGCCCTTCGCTTTGAAGGATGCGATTTACTATACTGGCTACGAGCTTGTCACAGATAATTTAATCTGGCAGTCCGACTAGTCCTAGAACAGAACCTTTGATATTTTCATTCACTATGATTCATGCTTCCTAAGTAAAATACTTGTCGTTTAAACCTAAGTAATGCATAACGTATCCTTCCTTTCTCCTTTCGCCATTACCGTTGCATCGCATTTCGCTCACACCTATAGTCTCAATATCATTTCCTTTATTACATTACCAACTTTACCAGCCTGGCAGAGACTTCTTATTCTCCGTATTCCTATTCTTAAGTATTCACTATTCATGTTTTTTGTTTTTAATCCACCGGGTGATTCCTCGCACTTCCTCATTCCACTTAAGGGCTGCCGCGAACTGACTTGATTGTATTTGCATAGGTTGATTGTTTACTAGAGAATAATTATTGCAACATAAAAGGTGGTTTCGCGTAGCCTTCCTCTTATTCTCTAATGAATTATTCTGTATTGAAGAGCAATTTTTTCTAATGTACCTTAAATCGATATGAATACAAGCATTTAAAAATTGTCCCTGGAGCAAGTACTTTTTAATAAAA
This sequence comes from Tolmerus cingulatus, assembly GCA_959613345.1. Lineage (NCBI taxonomy): Eukaryota > Metazoa > Arthropoda > Insecta > Diptera > Asilidae > Tolmerus > Tolmerus cingulatus. The sequence goes on along the minus strand of OY390709.1, from coordinate 19,836,580 downwards.
CTTTAATCATGTAAATATTACGTATATACATATGTATATACAATCGAAAATTTGTTCGTTTGTTGCTCAATCACGCTTGAACGGCTAAAGTTTCGTTTTTTAGATGAAGGTACTACATATTCCGATCCAACATATAGGATCCTTTTTATACGCGAACTTTTAAATGGTGGGCTCAAGATGGCTACCAAAAATTGAAAATATCAAGGGATTGGCATGAAAATTAGTATTTTGAGGGGTTTTAGATTTCCTTATTGCGAATTTATGTTCGAAATTTGGAAGTCAAGATGGCGGGTTCAATATGGCGACCAAAATTGTTGTACACCGGGTGAAACCGGGTAGCTCATCACGCCTAAACGCTGGATCCGATCATATTCAGTTTTTGGGTGAAGACACTACATATTCCGACCCAACATATAGGCTACTCTTTATTCGCGAATTTAAAAAATGTGCGGACCCAAGATGGTGGCGAAAATTTGAATATATCAAGGGATTGCCATAAAAGTTGATGTCTGGGTGTTTTTGGATGTGCTTATTGCAAATCCATGTGCGAAATGTGAAGTGTGCAATATGGCGTACAGTGATTTTCGACCTTCAATGAATTTAAATGAAAATTATATAGTATACAATGGATATTTCGAGGTAGTTTCGAATTTTCTATAAAATGTTCGAAATTCATAATGGCGGAACCAATACGGCGATCAAAATATTTGTATACCGGGTGAACCCGGGTAACCTAGCTAGTTAATACCATAATGATGGCAATTTTGAAAAGCTTTTATTTCCTTCTTTTTATATTTGTCCTATAAGATTATTGTGAGGTGCGCGTAATACCTAGACTTCCATTTTTTCAGCTCGGTTAAAATTAAAAGATGAGCGAACCTCTGAACTCAGATCTCAAACTCCCTGAAGATAATAATTTGCAACAAAGCAATTTGAAAGATGACAGTCTTTCCGAAATCGTTGGAACATCAAGTGAACCGGCTAGCACCGAATCACTTTCAGAAAATCTCCCTGAAGTGGGTATAGGCGGTCTAGATGATGCAGGAAAAAGCTGTACTTTTGGAGAAAGCATACAAAAGCAAAGCCATGATCTACTTCCGGCCAAAGAATCATTTCAAGTCAACCTAGAACAAAAGCCAACTGAAGCTCCACTTCTCTTACTTCTCGACACTAAGTCAGAAAATATGGAAGATGACTCGGTGTTCACAGGTGACCTTAGCACAATGTCGGATCAACTCCTAGCTGAGCCTCCTAATCGGGATGAGCTGGATGAAAGAACGGAGCATGAAATCGCTTCGAATATTGAGGAACAGTTGAGGGAGTTCGATGGGTCCGAGGATGATATCAGTTTAGATAAAAATATTTCGGTAGCCCCCTCCATAGTGAGTGCCACTTTAACAAGGCCTGAAGATATTTTCGGAGAAGATACGAGTGCATCTGCAGCTGGCTCAGAATCTGCTGGTAAATCAGATACCCCTATCCCTGTTGAGAAACCAGAAATTGCAAGTTCTATTGACCAACCAACAGAAAATCCTATCTCAGTTGAACAATCCGAAACGTCTTCAGAACCGATTGAAAATGTGGAATCAATTAGAGTAGTTTCGGAAGAAAGCCAGGAAGCAGACGAAGGTGATCCCCCACTAGAAAAAGAAAACGAAAACAATGTGGACATTGAAGATTCTCCCAAGATAGCTTCGGATTTGCCTCATGATCTCAGGGTAAAATCGGATGATTCTCCAGCCGAAAACATTAGCGAATTTTCTATAAAGGAGCAATCATTTGAAAATACTTCAGAAAATATTTTAACTGAAGATGCTACGACTGATGAAATGCTCGCTGGAGAAATTCCTGCTGAAGAGATTTCGATTGAGGAAATTCCAGTCACGGCAAGTCAGACCCCACCTCCAAGTGAAAAACCGGAGGTTACTCAACTTCCTGCTGAACCTCCCATGGAAGTAGATGATGTAGAAGAATTGAGGGCTGTTGAAGATAGTGCTGAGAAATTTTCGAAAGATTTTATCGAGATCGAATATGTTGAAATAAGCACCGTAGAAGATTCAAGAGAAAACAATGATGAAGTGATTTTTGATTCCGCCGATCCTTTAGCGAAAAGCGGAGAGACTGAAGACGAAGACTTAGAATATAAATCAGACGTTGAAATTCAAGAAGAAAATCTAAGTAAACCTAAGATTGACGCAGAAAACAGTATCGAAGAGCCAATGGATGAAGACGTTTGCATTGTGGAACCATTATCCTCTACAACAATTGAAGAAGATTCTGCTCGGTTTATAGGGGCAGAAAATACTGCAGGAATCCAAGAAGTAGGAAAAATTGATGAAGTCCAAGACAAAGAAAAGGCTGCAGAAGCTCAAGTAGAAGAAGTCAAGAAGGTCGAAAACAATTCTCTGCTTGCCGAAGATGTGGAGATTATTGAAATTCATGAATCCGATGATTCTAAAGAGACAACAAATTATGATGCTAGTGAAGCAGTGGAAAAGGATTCTGATGATGTACAGATCGTGGAGAATGAAAATATTTCAGTAGAGGAGGTAATTAATTCAGTTAGAGAAGAAGTAGCTTCTCCATCCATAGAAGAAATAAGCCAGCAAGAAAAGGATGCAGAACTGCCTAAGGAAGGTGAGATAAACGTTTTTGAAGCCCTTTCGGATCTCTGTACAGAATTACTTTTTTTCTTTTTTTTGCAGAATCAGGTATAGCGCAGCAAGAAGACGATGTGAGCAACGAAGAAGTGTGTCTCCTGCCTGACTCACAGAAAGAACTCACAGGCGCTGAAAAGCAGCAAGCTATTTTGGCGCGTGAAAATGCGGAGAAGGAAGCAGAAAACGAAAAGAAAGAAAAGCAAAAGCATAGTGGTAAGTGATTAGTAATATAATTGTAAAAAGTTGAAATTTAGCAGAGATTATAAAATACCAAGATGCAGCATCCCTTGGCTTCGAATATTCGCACTTTTCAGCTGCCATAGTACGTACCAGTGGGTACCAGAACATGCTGAGAAAGACCTTGGAAACATTCTGCAACTCCACCAACACTTTCAGATTTGGTCGAGACCCGCAACAGAAGAGCAGTGGAAATCATTAAAATAAGGGGACTTGGCAAAAGGCGCAGACTTGCAGGCTTGCTGCACTTTCATACCATGAAACGTGCGGGAATTCGGTTTTTCTAGGAATTCTAGAAATCCTCTGAGTTGCGTGGTCTGCTCAACTCAAGAATTAAATTTTCAGGGGAGATTTGGAAGGTTTGAATTGAAGAAAATTCAGATTGTTTGGGTTTTAGGCGTTTTTCATTGATTTAAAAAAAACCTGTCAAAGCAATAATTGAACAAATTTCGTCAAATTTCGATTTATTCAAGAATTATTTTTCAAAGTCTTTATGCGCTTTGGTTATTTCGAAGTATTTACTGCTTATAATCATTTCAATTTTTTTATTTTCTTAGTATGTAATATATGTATATAATATTTAAATTAATAGTTAAATATTCTTCAAGGATATTTGAATAATCAGTTATTGGTTTTTCATAATTCACATTGCTGATCAATTCATTGTCACAGCAAAGTGCGAATGAGGTCGGCTTTGAAGAATTATATAACCTTTCCGTTGAAAATTCTATTCTTGGGTTGAGCAGAGTACGCAACTCAGAGAATTCCTAGACAAATCTAATTCCCTCACTTTTCATGGTATGAAATTCCAGCAAGCCTACAAGCAGATTTGTATGACAACCTTGCAACATCTCATTTAGTTGCCTTTTATTCATGCCGCTTTCCGCGCCTTTTGCCAAGTGTCCTTCCATTAATGCCTTACACTGCTCTGCTGTGGCGGATCTCGACCAAATGGGAAAATGTTTCTGAAGTTCAAAATGTTTCATAAGGCCCTTCTCAACACGTTGTGGTACCCAGTGGTACCTACCAAAACAGCTGAAAAGCGCGAATATTCGAAGCCAGGGGATGCTACATCTTGGCGTTTTATAATCTCTGATAATAGTCATTTAAACGTCAACAAAAAGTTGAATTTAGATTTTTGGGGAAAGTTCTGAAATTTAGGGGAGAACACATTATTATTATTATATTATTGTATTAATGAATCTGGAAATACATTCTTAGTAGTATAAGGTGGGAACTGTTAAGAAACATAAAATTATTAAAGCAACATGACCCACAAATTGCAATTGCTTACAAAACCAGTACCTACCACACTACGCGGAAGAGAAAAATTTACACTGTTAGCATTTGCTGAGTCACTGTACAACGTAACATAAGTAATTTAATAACTCGCGTGCCGCTGCGCCGCCGATTCGCTTACTTTAGGGCAATGCATTTCAAGTGCAATGCTGATGATTTAGGTTGGCGATATTAAGCAATTGTAACTTGGGGACATGTGTGGTAATTGGTTGAACGTCAATCAATTGGATTAAGCATTTTTATTGTATAAAAGTTGAAGATAGTAACAATAAAATGGAGTTGTTAAGTTACTTTCGACTTATCGATTACCATAGCTAACCTCCTTGCTGGTACAACTTGTTTAAGTGCCGGTTGTACCTTTAACTAGCAAGATATCTCCGCGAGTATAATTGGTTCAAGTGCCGATTATACTTCTACTTTTATCGCGAGTGTAATTGGTCCAAGTACCGAATACACTATATTTAATCGTTAAGGCAAAGGAGCCTTATCGTCAACATTTGGTGACCCCGACGTGATCCCAGTGGTCTCTCACTCGGATTACGTGCATCAAACAATGAACTTGGAGAAAAACACAAACTCATATCATCAGAACCCGACAAATTTCATCTCCAATATGGTACATACGATGGAGGAGTTAGGGGAATAGCAAACCTTAAATGGAGGCGAAATTCAACGGATTATAACGAATTATAAGGATCCAGAAAGCAGAAAGGACAAGACTTACTTCATCGATCGTCTCCGTCAGCTAGAAGGATCGTGGACTCTGTTCGAGGCAATTGATACGAAGATAAGAGCAGCTCCTGATGTGCCGCCGGATCATCCTTACTTCACCAAGTGCTATTACGACTCAATAAAGTCAATTTATTACCAATATAGCGAGCAGTTTACGAAAAAGATTGAGTTACTCACCGTTCAAGAGACTAATCCTCCACCCACTAAACCCCCTTCAGCAGCCAGTGTTACTCAAGATCCACCATAAATATCCGCAAGGAAATCTAAACCAAGTTCCGAAAAAGGGGCTATGTCTAAATCAACACAGCCGGTTCAAAATCCACTTGATGCCTTAAATGCAAGGGAAGCAGTAGCCAATTACTCCAGGCCAACCTCCGATCCTTCATGGGAGCAGCCGCTACCCTCAGAATCTCAGGCGCCACAAGTCTGTCGATTGATAAGAAGGCAACGAAGGATCATCGAGACGTTACGATGTTTGCTAGCTCACATTGAAGCAGATCAGCAGGAAAGGTCAAGGCAATACCTTGATTTAAACATAACCACCATTACTCAGCAATGGTCCTAATTTCAAGAATGTGATCATTCGATATGGGAATTGACCGAGAACCGAGCCGCAGAAGGCTACGACACCGAAGAAAGCATACGGTTAGAAGAAAAGGTTGAGAAATGCCTAATTTTACTAACTACCAAGCGCGACAATTGCCAGTTATCTGCAACTCAATCAATCCCACGAGACCCAAATTCTGCGATGAACCTTCCCAAATTCACACTCCACAAATTTGATGGCGATTATTTGAAGTGGAAACAATTCCATGATTTATTCGAACAAATGGTACACTCCCAGGCAATACCAAATTGCCAGAAAATGTGGTACCTCAAGGCCAACTTATCCGGGGAAGCAGAGAAATTAGGAAGGCATTTTACTGCGTCCGAAGAAAACTATGCAGCTGCCTGGCAAACATTAAAGGATCGTTACAATAACAAAAAATTATTGATAACGGTATTGATTAATAAATTTCACAGCCGGGGCATGCGAATGAAAATGCTTCTGTTACAGCAATAAAGACATTGCATGACACAACACAGGAATGCCTTTTGGGGTTAAAATCTTAAAGTGTCGACAGCAGACTGGGATCCGTTGCTTCTTCATATACTCATCAAGAATCTGGACAAAACTACTCATATGCTATATGAACAGTCGCTATCCAATCCTCAAAAGATACAAAATATCAAGGATTTTTTAACTTTCCTGGAGACGAGATTTCAATCTCTCGAGGCTCTTGGTACCAAGATCAGAAATGAGGAGTCCCAAAAGAACCAAGGCTTTACCAAAGGTTTAACGTCGGGCGTATCAACAACTCCCACAGCCTGCATGTCATGCAAGGCGAATCATCCGCTCTTTGCATGCAGTAATTTTCGAAAGTTGTCAATATCCAATCGCCTTAATTTTTTGCGAAAGCCTAATTTATGCATCAACTGCCTTAAATCTGGACACAATAGTCGCCAGTGTACCTTACGAGGGTGCACAAGGTGCAACCCAAAACATAATACGCTGATGCACGTTGAAACGTCAGAAAGGGCAAACAAACGTCAAACAGGTTCATCCGAAACCACCAACGCAGTAGCGGCAACATCGGAGAAAATAAATATTCAGCCAAGCAGAGTAGCAACACTCACAAGTCATATATATTTTATATATACTTCTCGACACCGCCACCGTAAAACTAGCAACTGACCAGGGAGATACACTTGAATGTCGGGCTATTCTGGACTCAGGCTCTCAGGTCAGCTTGATAACAGAGAAAATTATGAAGAAGCTGAAATTACCACCATAGGCTGATACAATCACGATCTATGGTGTCGGCAATGGAAAGGGACGAGCTCAACATAGAGGGAACATCTCAGTAAAGTCAACAATCAACGACTTTTCAGCTGGACTAGAGGCCTTTGTATTGCCCAAAATAATTCCACCACAGCCAACACAATCGTTCGAGGCAACAAACTGGAATATTCCGAAGAATACCAAGTTAGCGGATCCAAAATTTAACATCTCTGACACAATCGACCTGCTTTTGGGTGCAGAGCTCTATCACCAGTTGCTCTCAGTGTGGCAAATGAAGCTAGCGCATAACCTTCCCTTGTTGCAGAACACTATTTTTGGATGGGTGTTGGCAGGTAAAATCGATCAGAAGCCGACAACAGCTCTTATTTGCGGCATTTGCACCGAAGATGAACAAATGGATCAATGGCTTAAACGATTTTAGCAGCTTGAGGAAGTTCCAGCAATTCGGGACAATCTAACTCAAGAAGAAAAAAGATGTGAAACCCCCTTCAACCAAACAGTTGAACGAGGTACCAACGGCCGGTTCATTGTTAGCTTGCCATTTCGAGAAGATCCAGAAAATTTAGGCGAATCAAGGACCGTTACTTTAAACCGATTCTTCGCGTTTGAAAGACGTTTGGCCAAAGATACAGCCTTAAAATCACAGTACGTGGAGTTTATGAGGGAATACATTGATCTGGGCCAAATGAAGGAAGTAGACATCGATACTGTAGACTGTCCGCGGTATTTCATTCCACACCATTGCGTCCTTAAGCCCGAAAGCAGCACCACTAAATTAAGAGTGGTATTTGATGCGTCCATGAAGAAGACAACGCAGCGATCGCTGAATGATATATTATGCACGGGGCCAACAATTCAGAGCGATTTATTTTCAATATTACTTCGATTTCGGCTACCACGATTTGTGTTCACAGCATATATTCAGAAGATGTACAGACAGGTACTTCTGAAGGAAAGTGATTAAAATTACCAACTAATATTCTGGCGAAATGATCCAAGCCACCCATTAAACTGCTATCAATTGTGTACAGTCACATATGGCACAAGGTCGGCGCCTTACTTAGCAACCAAATGCCTACAAAAACTAGCCCAAGAGAGCGCTGTATAGTATCCGCTCGCAGCAGAAATACTTAGAAATGATTTCTACGTGGACGACTGCATAATCGGATCTACTAGCCTTGCCGCAGTCCTAGCGATGCAGGAGGAATTAAGGGATTCCTGCAAGAAGCAGGCTTCAAATTAAGAAAGTGGAGCGCCAATAATGCTAAATTGTTTCAAGGAATAGCACCAGAAGACCGGGAAGTAATTCTTGATTTTGGAAATTCGGCAGAAGAAAGAATAAAAACATTAGGACTGACATGGCTGCCAAAGACAGATCAATTTAGAATCAAGGCTTTCTCAATTCAAGGATCAAGAATCACAAAAAGAGTTGTTACATCCGACATAGCCAAACTCTTTGATCCCCTTGGAATACTCGCACCTGTGGTCGTCTCAGCAAAAATATTTGCCCAAGAGCTATAGAGTCTAAAGATCGATTGGGACTCAGCATTGCCAATGGAGCCACATACAAGATGGATTAATTTTTGGACTGCTTTATTAACGTTAAATAATATTACTATTCCAAGAAATGTGTTTGCCCAAGGAACTCCACAAGACATACAAATTCATGTATTCTCAGATGCCTCCGAAAAGGCAGTTGCACCATTACAGAAACAAACTCTACCTCGTCTAGAATTGTGTGCAGCTCTACTAGCAGCTCAACTTGCTCATCGGGTGAAGAAGGATTTAAAATTAGAAGAAGCTCCGGTATTTTTCTGGTTCAATTCCGAAATAGTATAAGCTTGGATAAACTCAATATCAGCATCGTTCCACACATTCGTGGCCAACAGAATTGGTGCCATACAAGAACTAAGCATACCCAGCCAATGGCGCCATGTCAGATCGAAAGAAAATCCGGCAGATGTACTCTCCAGAGGATTATCTCCGAAAAAACTTGAAGCTTATCAAGTGTGGTTTTACGGCTCTCCATTCTTGCACGGCAACGAATCCATATGGCCTGCCCCCTTTCAAGAAAAGACAGAATGTCAGTTAGAAAGAAAGCGCGTAGGACTGCCGAAAACAACTATAACGGACGATACGTCAAGTCCCATATATAAAATCAATCACGGAGGATCATTCCGCAAACTACAGCGTATAGTTGCATATATTTTAAGATTTGTGAATGCAAGTAGACATCATCATAATCTGCGACTAAGGCAGTTATCCCCGACTTGCCAAGAGCTGGACGAGGCGATGCATAGAATAGTAAAGACTATGCAGGAGGACGAGTTCAAGGAAGAAATTAGTCAATTAACCAGGGCTAAGGAAGTTAACAAAAATAGTAGTCTGAGCAGTCTCACACCATTTTTGGACAAAAGAAGCATCATTCGAGGTGGCGGACGCTTGAAGCAATCATCAATTTCTTACGATGCAAAGCTTCCCATGCTACTTCCGTACTCAGACCCGTTAACAAAGCTCCTGATGTTGGCTATTCATAAGGAAAACTTGCACTCTGGAGCACAAGCGTTGCTTGCCGACACTAGACAACGTTTTTTGGCGAATTAAAGGAAAAATCATCGCCAGATCAATTGTTCAGCACTGCACAATTTGCGCAAGGGCCAAACCAAATATGTTATCACAACTGATGGGAAACTTTTCTGATACAAGGGTCCAACCTGCCTGGCCGTTTGTGAATACCGGTGTTGATTTTTGCGGGCCCATTTGGATCCATCATAAGCTCGGAGGGAAAAGGCCTGACAAGGCTTATATATCAGTTTTTTGCTGCTTCGCTACAAAGGCTGTGCACTTAGAAATAGTAAGCGACCTATCAACAGAAGCATTCCTTGGAGCACTAAGACGATTCGTCAGTCGTAGAGGAAATTGTCGCAACATTTAGTGTGACAACGCAACTAACTTTGTAGGTGCACAGAATCAGCTAGAAGAGCTAAGTAAAACAATATACTCCGAAAAGGCTATGGAAGATATAACAGGAACTTGCAACAAACAGGGTATTGATTTCCATTCTATTCCCCCAAGAGCACCGCACTTCGGTGGTCCGTGGGAAGCTGCAATTAAATCGGTCAAGCACTTACTCTTCAAAACTGCCTCTACTGGATCTCTAACGTATGAGAAACTAGAGACACTAATGATTGAAATAGAAGCCATTTTAAATTCCAGGTCGTTAATTCAGATGTCAAATGATCCAAACGATCTGACTGCACTCACCCCGGGTCATTTTCTTATAGGAGAACCACTGACAGCAACCATAGATGCAAATGGTGACAAATTAAAAGCGAGCTTACTCAAACGATGGTAACTTGTCTCACACCTGAAACTGGAATTCTGGAAACGCTGGTCCAGGGAATACTTAAATGAACTTCAACACCGCTTTAAGTGGAAGGAACGGTGTCAGAACATTGAGCCAGGCACTATTGTAATCGTCCAAGATGACAATCTCCTAGTTATGAAGTGGCCGTTTGGCAGGATTGTTGAAACACACAAGGGAGATGATGGCTTGGTTCGAGTTGCTGATGTGAAAACAGCCACAGGCATATTCCGGCGAGCCATTCATAGATTATCACCACTGCCTTGTGACGACAAAGAATCGCAATCTGAGGACGATGACATCTTGAATCACGACCAGAATCTAGATAAATCCTCCACTAACGATACAGTTAAGCAGCTTAATGACAATGGGGAAAGCTCCAACAAAAATGAAATCAATAAAGATCAGATTCCGAGGAAGAGGCTTCGTAGTTCTTATGGTACTGCAATTGTTACCCTGCTATTAACCTGTCTCATTTTACCTACCACAAACGCACTTGCCGTTGAGGTCGAATACTTCGCTTCAAAGACCGGAATATATTTCGAAAATATGGGAACTGCCAGTCTTATAAGGACAGAATGGAACCTGGTAGCCTATTATGACTTGGAACCATACTGGACAGAACTCTCAGTGTTATTAAACGGCACAAATGCGCTACGACAGCTATGTAGACCGATCAAGGAAAAACCAAGTTGCAGCCAAATAGTAAAGGAATTTGAACATCTTAAAGAAGAGCTAGAAAATGGCAATAAATTTCTTACTTCGAAAAAACAAAAAAGAGGCGCCATCGACATAATCGCAAACATAGCTAACTCATTTTTTGGAGTTCTCAATTCTGAATATGCCAAAACGATGTCCGAAACCATTGATGCTATTAATGAAAACGAACATCATCTGTTGATACTGCTAAAAAATCAAACATTATTAATTGATTCCACAATAAACATCATGAAAAAGGATCAATCAGCCGTAGAGAGAAAATTTGAAAAATTGGGCAAACACATGCAACAATTGGAAGGCCAAATAAATCGTACTGGAGAGGAAAATTACGAACTCTAAATCGTTCAGTTATTTACATCATTGTCCATACAAATGTCGCTAATAGCGTCAAATTTGCAGAAAACTCAAACAGCGATAATCGATGAATCACCTACCCCCGTCATTATGGTTACCAACAGATCAGAACATATTACAACTTTACAAAACCATGTCTGCAGCAGCAGGAATTGCCAACAAGCATGCAATCATTAAAATTCGGATTTCATTGGTCTGCCTGGAAAAATTCGACCTGTTTAAAATGACGCCGATACCAGTACTAGTTGATGATACTCCCATGGCTATAAGGCAATGCGCTAGTTACATTGCTGTTACGTCTTATAGAGATCAATATTTTACAATGACAGATCAACAACTATTGTCATGTATCTCAACAGAAGAATCGGGCTATCTATGTCCACAAAATCATCTCATATATCAGAAGTTGGTTCATATTTGCATTTGCGAAATAAGTTTTTTTAAAAATCGCCACTCAGGAAATGTAAGATTCAAAAGGCGGGAGATAATCTGATTTTGGATATTCACAACAAGGGATGGAATCACTGTAAATACACTGTGTAAGGATAAAGCAAGACCAGTTAGATTAAGTGGATCTGGTCTGCTGAAAATATCCCCAGGCTGCGTCATCAAACATGATCTAGTTACAGTTCGTGGAACCAACACCTATCCGAGCAGTATTAAGGCATCCTATTCGCGATCAGGCGATCTGGATGAATTTTCTTCCCCCGTACGTGTGGAGCCTACCAGAAGCAAGTCGACACCCTACAAGGGTCAACAAGAGCAGCTTGAAACATTAAAGAAACTGTCAGTAAAGAGGCCCCACTCTAATAGCAGTCACCAGTCCACGATAGGGTATCTCGCATTTGCAGTAATTTTGGTTATCATTCTCATCGTTTGCGTGATACTCATCAGGTACAAGGAAAACATCTGCAAGGGCTCATCGAAACGATCTGCATCTGCACCTACACCGGCACCAAGGAAATCTAAAGAGTTTTAGACTTTAGTGTACATATTTAATTCTAAATTACATTAGGGTCTTGAACAGCAGTTCAATGCGGGGGAGAATGCTAAGAAACATGAAATTATTAAAGCAACATGACCCACAAATTGCTATTGCTTACAAAACCAGTACCTACCACACTACGCGGTAGAGAAATATTTACACTGTTAGCATTTGCTGAGTCACTGTACAACTTAACATAAGTAATTTAATAACTCGCGTGCCGCTGCGCCGCCGATTCGCTTACTTTAGGGCAATGCATTTCAAGTGCAATGCTGATGATTTAGGTTGGCGATATTAAGCAATTGTAACTTGGGGACATGTGTGGTAATTGGTTGAACGTCAATCAATTGGATTAAGCATTTTTATTGTATAAAAGTTGAAGATAGTAATAATAAAATGGAGTTGTTAACATACTTTCGACTTATCGATTACCATAGCTAACCTCCTTGCTGGTACAACTTGTTTAAGTGCCGGTTGTACCTTTAACTAGCAAGATATCTCCGCGAGTGTAATTGGTTCAAGTGCCGATTATACTTCTACTTTTACCGCGAGTGTAATTGGTCCAAGTACCGAATACACTATATTTAACCCTTAAGGCAAAGGAGCCTTATCGTCAACAGGAACTTAAGCCCAAAATGTAAAAAATTTGATGTTCGTTCCGGACAAACAAAATACAGAAATAAATACTTTCATTAATAGGTGTTGATCATTATTTTTTTCTTAATTTAGATACTCGCCAGCCTACATCAACAGAGGAAATTGCAAATGAAAACGATGATGTGAACGAAGAAGCAGAGACGCCGCAAGATAATCCCCTCGATCTAGCTGAGCTAGATATCATAGAATTGAACGACAATGTCAAAGACGATAAATGTTACAAATGTCGAAAAGCGAAACCATGTAAATACAAAATGTTGCGAAACGGTGAAGTCAAAGATCTTTGTGATATGAAGTGCCTGAATTCCTTTAGAGTAGGGAGCAAGGAAGCCTACACCCTAATCACCAAGAAAGTGATTATAACGTCGATAATTGGGGTGGTGCAAACCTGCCTCAGGTGCAGAGCACGAAAACCATGCGAATTCCGTTTTAAGGACTCAGACCGGGGTGTCTATAACTATCTCTGCCAAACGTCTTGTTTAAATGTTTATATTGGGAAAAATATTGAGAAATATATAGTAAGACGGAAAAAGTATATAGTAGAAAACCTTGCGATGAAAGTTTCCCAAAAATGCATCCATTGTGGGGAGAAAAAACTTTGCAAATATTTCTTCAACCAGGACAATGAATATTTTTATATATGTGATGAAAACTGTTACAATCTCCTCAACAAGGAAGAGCCACAACGGTTTAGGTAAGCATAGTATTGTAGTAAGGAATATAATTTTGCAAGCTTTTGTAATTAGCATTCTGGTATTTTTTTTCGTTTGCTAAAAATCAGTTTAAAATAAGTACGTAATTCGTACTGAATATAAATTTTTGTATATTTATTTAATAATGTATTAAAATGCGTACTTAGGTATAGTGGAGAAGTAAAGACTGGAGATTTTAGATTACAAGCTATTTGCAACTGTGTTAATAAAAAATCTTAAAGTTTAATAAAAGAGGTGTAGAATGTTGCCGTTTGTTTTAACAACTTCAATTTTTTTAAAAACTAGTGAAAAGGCAATCGATTCAAAATATAACAGAAACAAAATTGAAAGTCTCTTAATATATTAATTACGTTAAGTAGAGATATAATCTCCATATAAGTAATTTTCGATTCATACATTTTAGTGGCAAGATCCTAAGATTATATTTTTTTAACTATATTAAAACATAAATGACAATTTAGAAGTGCGGATAATGAATGGATTTTTGGAACAGGTTAAAGCAGCGGCGATCAGCTCGAAGCCGAGATACAGGTACATCAAGTCCGCTGGTGGAGTCCACATCCATAACTCCTACAACGGCTCAGTGGGAGCCGGATCTCAAGATTGTTGCTAGAACGGAAGCAGAGGCCGAAGCGGCTAAACTTGACCGAGAGATCAGCTTCACCAGACGATGTGGGCATTGCTCCAGCACTTTTGAGAAGGCCGATCAATTGCTCCACTGGGAGATGATAGACTTCTGCAACGAAGTCTGCTTAGCGAAGTATCAAAATGAAGTGGGTGCGTTTTGTTATCTATGCAAAACAAAAGTACACATGAGCAGCCTTGGCAAGTATTGTGAACGATTTGGTTTTGATATAAGACAATTCTGTACGACAAATTGCTTGGAAAGACACAAGAAAGGATTAAAAATGTGCTCGTTTTGCCAGAAGGATATTTCTGATAGTAAGGTTGGTTTCGCAGCACCTGTTGGAACGAGGGGTGCTGTTAAGGATGTTTGTAGTCAGGCCTGTATGTCACGGTATGACGAAATGTGCAATTTTAATAAGAAACCACAATTGAGAGAATGCGGCGTTTGTAATCATCAAAAGATTGTACGAATCGAAGTTATGGTAGAAGGCCGGGAACATAATTTCTGTTCGAGTTCATGCTTTTCGGCTTTTAAATTTGTCAATAACATTCATCTGGATCAATGTGGCATGTGTTCAAAATATTTTGAACGGAAGAGTACTGAAACTTTCACTATTTATCAGGATAAAAATCCAACGGTTTTTTGTAGTAAAATTTGTTTGAATATCTATATTTCACTGAAACGAAAGATTGTACCATGTCAGTGGTGTAAAGTGAAAAAGTATGACTTTGATATGATTCAAAAACACCAAGGATCACAAATTTTGATGATGGTTTGCTCGGTAAATTGCCTTAACCAGCAAAATGTTTCCCAGATTCCAGGGCTAAGGAGGACGTGCGATACTTGCCACCAGGATTCTATTCCTCAATATCATCTTACAAAGTGTGATGGAACGATCAGAAATTTCTGCAATTACAATTGTGTCCTGGTGTTCAGAGGACAGTTTGGACGTTCAGTAACATGGACCGTGGATAGTTCTGAAGTCAGTGCGAAGGATGTTAACAACAAAAAGTCACCTTTCCCCACTGGACAGCCTAAAAGAGCTAGATTCAAAGCTTGTGCTTCAGCAGCCGCACCCGCAACCGCTGCTCTTATGGCAGTCTCTGCCCCTATTGCTGCAGAAGAGTCTACAGATGCTGCGTCCATTATACCAGTTATATCCTATGTGAAATCTTTGGCTCAAGCGTCAACAGTTGTACCATCAACCTCGCCTGTACCTACTGCTCCAACGGAGCAAGTCACTATTGCGAAAAAAAGAGGACGACCTAGAACTGTTACACCTGCAACCGTGGTTCCAGAACAATCGCCGCAACAATCCCCTGCACAAGTTCAGCGGCACAGTCAAACAAAACCTGAAACAAGTGAGGACGATCAACCGCTCGTAAGGCTTAGATCGCTGAGGAGTGCAGGAGGCCAAAATGTTCAAACCCAAGATTCTCCGAGAAATCAACATAACGTTTCCATCACCGCAAAGGCCTTAACATCAAATAGTCATACTCAAACGAAGGGTGTACAGAAAAATAGTATAGGGATTAACACAGCTCTAGAGAAGACCTCAGTGGAGTCTAAAAAGCCTGAGATGGTACACAAGTCAATGATAACTATACCTGAGAAGCCTTCTGTTCAAGAGAAGGATAAATCTAAACAAGTAACAATAGAAAAGTCATCGACTTCAACTTCGACGGACGTTAAAACACAAGTTGTAATTGTTCCACAACAACTAACCGTTGTTGCCAATAAGCTGACTATGTGTAAGCCAGCTACTGCAACTAAAGGGACCTCCTGTCGACCCCATCATAGCAGTATCGGGTGCCAGACCGATGATGAGATGGGAAGACAAATTTTGGTACCTATCCCGGCCCCTATTTATGTACCACAACCGATGTATATGTACTCTGCACCTTTTCCAGTTCCTGTTCCCATACCACTTCCCATTCCAGTGCCTATTTTCATTCCAACTACCCGAAATTCAGCTGAGGGAATTATGAAGGAAATCAAAAAGATTCAAGATAAAATCCCGACGGATCCGTTCGAGGCTGAACTCCTAATGATGGCTGAAATGGTAGCTGGGGATAAGAAGAAAAATGAATCAGATTCTGATTCTGAACCGGACGCAATTAAATATGAAGAAGAATACCATCCGCCTGCTGAAGTGGCGGAACCATCAAACTCTTTCGGGAAGGAGACCCTTAAGATGGCAACAGAATGCGACGAGCCAGCAGTTGATTTAGAATCAGCAATGACCACAAACACAATAACGTCCCCGGCGACGGACCTGCACTTGTACCAGGAGCCTGAGGAATCAGTCGAGATGCCACACCCAATGATTGTGATTGATGGGCAACGGTATTCCCTGTCTGTCTACATCTGATTCGTATTATATTCAATAACTCTCATTCTTCCAGGCAAGTCATTCGCTGTAGGAAGAGGCCAACGTCACCAGTTTCGGCCTCTCCACTTGCACAATTCTCAAGAAATGACACGGTTCCTGTGACGCCTCCGAAGAGGCAGCGCCGCGAGATCCAGGTGATTGGCCAGTCCGAACACGTGACTCAGGAGTCTGTTGAACAACCCGACGCAAACTTGTGTCTTAAGTACACTTTTGGAGTGACCGCATGGAAGCAGTGGGTAATGACCAAAAACGACGATTTGGAAAAGAGTTCCATTAAGCGGAAGCCGTTTAAGTCGGACCTACTTCAGCTAACCGCCGATGAGCTGAACCACTCCCTTTGCTCGCTTGTGAAGGAATATAGAAGGCCGAATGGGAGTGAATACGCCCCAGATACGATTTACTATCTAGTTCTAGGTAAGTACCAGCTTTTAACTATTTTTCCATTCATATTTCAACAAAATGACCTCATAAGCCGCATTTTCTGAGTCCGTTGGACAAAACTGATTTTGTAACAGTTTTTTTCCAGCAGCTGTTGTAATAGTTTAGCAAAGTCCGTCTTTTTCAGAAACGCAGACTCTTCTTTCTCTATGTTTTGTATTCTCAAAATGTCGGTAAACTGTGTTCCAAGAGTTGACTATAAGTTGAACCAGTAATTGACCTAATGGTTAATTATTGGTATAAAGCGTACTATCCGCTCGCATGTAAGCGTTAGGCTTTTCTACTTGCGACCAATGTAATCCGGAATTCGATTTAATTTAAATTACACCAGTTTATTCAGAAATTGATCACCCTGGTCGACGTCTAGATTCAGAGGAACAATAGCATTCGGTAGTTGACCACCCTGCTTAAGACAAAGTTTTTTCTTCAAAGCACTTATTTTATCGCAAATCATACACTAACTTAATGAATAATACGATGAACCTTACTAAAAGTATTTAGAAAAGTTATTTAAAATCACCTTTGAGTGAGATACGACTTTTTAAATAAAAATATAACAAAAACACATGGAAATATTACTCCAGAGAACCTCTTCATAAAACGTTTTGGTAATTACTGACACATAATACACTGTATTTAGGAACCTTAGCGCGGTGGAGAGCTGCGCCAACTGATAGTTTTTAACTAAAAGCGGCAAACTAAATCTTAATTTTGTGGCTTTTATGGGTAAAAGGGAATTGCGATTCAAACTAAATTTAATTATATAATTTTTTTGAAATTCCATTAGGAATCCAACAGTACCTGTACGAAAATGGGCGAATCGACAATATCTTCACAGATCCCTACTACGAGCGTTTCACAGATTGCCTCGACGAGGTGGCGAAAAAATTTTCTGTTCTATACAATGATTCTCGTAAGTGTATTTTTTACTCCGGGATAAAGAACAGCGTTATGACTAGCCCTATTTTCTTTTAGAATACATAGTTACTCGTGTGGAGGAGGAGCACCTTTGGGAGTGCAAACAACTTGGTGCACACTCACCTCACGTACTTTTAACCACTTTACTGTTTTTCAACACTAAATATTTTCATCTAGCGGTTAGTTGTCACAGAATTTTATTTTACTCTTGGTATCTAATTTTAATTGTATTTTATTTTATATATTATATTTTCAAAGACCGTACAGGAGCATCTGCAACTATCCTTTTCGAATATTATAAAGCACTGGAAGAAAAGTCCTCCAGGAACAAAAGCTCCGGAATCGAGGAAAGTTTTTTTGAGATTTTATCCCCCACAATCTCGATCGGGCAAGTGCTATATAGTGATATACATATTTTATTTTGTTTTTTAAATTATTATCAGTGGCTAAAGCCACTTCGCGCTTCGAGGGCCTAGCACTACCCTCCATAAATGCATTTGTGACACACCTACAGGAGGTCTCTCTGAATTTTGAATTTTCTTAGTCTCTGATGGTTTCTGCAACACACCCTAGGGTGATATTGGAGGGCGCGACAGGGTGGGATGAAAAGAAAACGGAAGAGGAGACGCTTGAGACTTGTGAGGACAGCCGAAAGGACGGAAAAGGCGAACAAGGCGTGGTTTTCCCGAAGCGGGTTATATTATGGGGCGGCTCGTATGTACTCGTATTAGTTCCGAGAATATTTGTTAACATAATTTCGAAGCGCGAAGTGGATTTTAACCATTTTGCAACATATTTATATTTTACAATCGGTGTTATTAATCTTTCATAGCAATATTTTAACTTTTAATACTCGTTTTATAACCGTCTTGATATGTCTTATTTCAGAGGCTAATCCAAAGACGAAAAAGGTTTATGAACAGCAAGAAAACGAAGACAACCCTCTAAGGTGTCCTGTTAAGCTTTACGAATTTTACTTATCGAAGTGGTTAGTTATTACATAAGTCGGCTTTTTTACACTCTATATTTTAATGAAATCTTTTCCATTTATTGCAGTCCTGAAAGTGTAAAGACGCGGAATGATGTGTTCTACCTGCAACCAGAAAGATCTTGCGTACCCGATTCCCCGGTGTGGTATTCAACTCAACCGCTAAGCAAGGAGGCTTTAAGTAAAATGTTGCATCGAGTTAAAATGGTTAAAGAAATTAATATAGCCCTGCTAACCAGCTAATAAATCAATATATGCTATATATATAGAAATATATCTAAGAATTGCTACTTACAAAGTGATCATGCTTTTGTGATTATGGCAATTGGTCCTTCTGCTTCAGCCACATTCTTTGTCCTCATATCTTGCAATTCGTTAACTCTAATTTATGTTAAACTTTGTTGTTTTTCAAATTTTTTGAGTTAGTGGGTACAAATTGTTCGTGCCCAGCACATAGGAAACACCCACGTTTTAAATTTATAAAGTTTTTTAGTATAGTTAAAAACGATATGTTTACCTTCAGGCTGAACGTTTAAAACTTTTGTAAATTATATGGAAATAAAGATTTTTGAGAAAGTATTTTGTTTCAACTACTTTGTTTTAAGTTCTTTTGGATATAAATGTTTATCATCGCCGAGAAATTCCAATTACTCGACGACAGAAAATCGTAAATCTCCTTTTGTCATTGAAGAAAACTCTCAATTTTATTCTTAACACAAATGCTTCATTGTTTTAAATATTCATTTAATTTCATTAGCAATAATAACACGAAAACTTCTTCGTCAAAATAGGGTTAGATAACAATAATGAAATACAACGTTCCTTTAATAAAAACACGAAAACTTCTTCGTCAAAATAGGGTTAGATAACAATAATGAAATACAACGTTCCTTTAATAAAAGGGTGTTTTTAGTACATTACAAGAATTTATATAGATTTAATTGTAACCATTTTATATTAAGCTCTAGTAAAAAAAATTGGCAATTGGAATGACGAAAAAATGGATTTTGAAGAGTTGATTTGTTGTCGGAAAGCCTTATTAGCCAATACTTCAAATTTTGATCTTTTGACTAAGCGATAAATTAAATAATTCTGTAGAAACCAATACAATTAAATCACATGTTGTTGGAACAAAGCCAATGTAGATCGCTTAAAGGATCTCAAACAATAAAAAAATGAAAGTTTAAGTAATCACTCACTCACTTTAATACCACAGTATGTTTTGTTTATTTACTGACTACATAATTTTCCCGAAACTGCTGTCTTTTTGATACGTATTTTAAATTTTCAAGTTAACACCTATCCTCTGAGGTCACAGTCCTCCCAGCCAGTAAAATACCAAAAGCAGTGTGCTTCACACTTGTCCTCCTCTACTTTGAGTTTTGACCACTTGGTAGGCTGGGGCGAGAAAGAGCTGTGTAACGGCTAAGTGATTTTGAAAAAGAATTTCTTAATTTTAAGGAGACATCGAACTGAATTTAAATTGAATTGAAGAATTTCTTGATTTTAAGGAGACATCGAATTGAATTTAAATTGGATTGAAGAATTTATTGATTTTTGAGCAATTTAATTATATTTAAATTAAATTGAGGAATTTTCCTAGGCATTTTAGAATAAGTGATATAAACTATTATTCAATTCAAAACTCACAAATTTTTTAAAATACATTTTTATTTCACTAAACACTTAAGTATGTAACCTTTTTCGCTCTCCTTCGCTTTGAAATCGTTGGATGAAAAGCCGAAACTGTAGCGCTCTGAGTTTTTTTGACAATTAACAAGGGGGCTCAATAACGTATTTTTTAACGAAATTTTGAACGACATTTTTAACGAAGAGACCTAACCTACGTAATGCCACATGAGCTGGCATCTTCAGGGATGCGTAAGTTGTTTGACAGATCGTGAATTTTTTATGCTCTGGTGGAGGACGATTGAAATCTCTAGGATAAATTAATTTACTCAGGTAATTTGGATGCTAACTAACTGAAATTGTTGACAAATTAAGTCCACGGGGACTTTTACTTCATATGAGTCAAAAATATTAATGGGTTCCTGGCGAACCTGCAATAATTTTTTGGTTCTTCGGTTCGGTTCATGCCCAATTTTTTTCTCGCTGTACTTGTGTTAGTGTTCCGGCTCTGGGGTCTCCTGCTGAATTTTGTTTTTACACCAAAATATTCAAAGAGGTGATAATAAGCCTTAGGAGCTTTTTAGTGTGAAATTCATTTTTGGATACGTGCCATTAATGTATAATATAATGAACGCCTGACGTACGTCCACAATTTTCTGTAGAAGCGAAGGGTGCGATGTTTATTCCCTTTCTTTCTCTTTGAGGAATTCGTATCGTATTTTATAATTTCTGCTAAAATGAAGATGTTTTTCTCTTCTATTAGTTTTGAGAGTTCGGTTGGGTTTCCCTGGAGGCCCACAGCCATAACCGCTTCTTCCTTTTGTCCTTATCTGGGCTCCACACTCAGCAAATCCCGCGAAGTGTCGCCAACCTCCCTTATTCCCCGCCACCTTCGCTTTGGCACTATTTCCATCTTCGCCACAACCGAAGCAAAGTTTGCCTCTGTCCAGTCCGTCATATTAATCCAATGCGAAATAACTAAGGCAATCAGATTGTCTTGATGATCTCGTATTGGATTAATATCAGTCAGGTTTTCACACCGATAACATAAATTGTTTTCTCCTTTTACTCCACTTCTAAGTATTCCATTAATTATCCGTCTATCTGGTTTCTATTATTATTCTATTTCCAGTTTTAAGTGACGCCCATGTGTATAAGTTAAATTTTTATATATTTTTTTTATATAAAAAAAAAAACCGAATTAAATTTTTAGGATCAGACTAATGATCTGATCTACCGCACTTTATTGCCAGAACCAGACTTAAGGTACTTAGTGCTAATTACAAATATTTATTGGGTTTGCTTGATGACTTAAAGCTAACATCGGCTGTCTGCGTGCTTGGGCAATTTCCGCCGTAGGTGTTCTGCTCAGCATAGTGAGTGTAATTAGGTTGCTGACTTCGGAGCGGGTTATTGATATCGTCATATTACCTATGTGAAATGATGTTGTGGGCACGTGAGAGCAAATTCGGCGTGAATTGCGTTAACTCTTCCCTCCTTAGATTTGAATGTCCTCATTCTTAAAAGTATGGTACCTGGTTAACCTTGGCGGTCTGGATGATGGGTGCGTTCACCTGCTGTTCCAAGATTGGATCTTCTCTTAATGTGATGGTCATCGGGATCGGAACTTCTGTAGCATCCCTGGTGCGTGCGGGATTTTTCTTGCAGCAGTTGATGGTCTTTAGGATCAGAATCGCTATCAGGAACATGGTTAAGGTGGTAGTTAGGCCGAAGTTAATTAGGTAACCTGCTCGGCTTTCTTTGTCGATCTGGCTTATGCGTCCAGTGTTGGCAAGGTGAAGGTCCTTCATAGCTTGTAGAGTTAAGACTTCTTCTACGGTCCTAAATGCAGGATCGGGTTGCACGCCTGGAGGTAGAGGTTTCATCTTGGAGAGCTCGTTAGCGATGTAGGTTAGCTTCCCAATACTAAGCGTTGCATTATGATGTTGAATAATGAAAGTGCCTGCCAGGTATGTCGCTTCGTTGTCGATCAAGATGGTCCCGTTGAATTGGTTCAGCAATATTGTTCGTGGAAAAATTTCTTCAATGGTCGAGACATGGCGGTTGTCGATTTCGTTACAGTTCGGTGGTCGACTTTCGAGCAAATTAGTTACACAATTTGTGTTACTTAGATTTACAATTTGTTTATTGTTACAAATAGTCAGTTTACTTTTTGTTAGACATTTTGCTTTGATTCCAAAAATGTTGTTGTCAAAATGTAGGATATTTTCGAAGGGTAATTTAGTAATGAGATTTCTTTACAGGTTTCAGAATTAAAGTTTTACAGATTTCGGATTTTGTGCTAGGTATGCTTATAATGTACAACAAAGTTTCATTATTTGCGGCAATCTTTATCTCAGCAAAGTCTAAGGGTTCTTCTAAATTTAAATATGGAATATTGTGTTTATCAAAGAGTTTTTTCAGTATATTTATTTCATGGTTAGATAAAATGAACGAGTTTACAATATTGGCTTTCGCCCAATGTAAAGCGTAATCTACGTCTAATATTTCTTCCTTAATTAGGTCTAATTTATGTTTAATTTTGTTTATTAACATTATTTTCCAGCTATCATTGGCTTTGTATGCTTCCATAACTTTATTCGCTATAGTGCTGATATTATTTATTCTTTCAAAAATCGATTTATTTATGACTACCTGCTTGTTATTGTTTTCTAACATGTCATTTATTTTTTCTTTTAAGATTACAAAATCGTCATGGTCCGGAGTTCCGGCTAACCGTTTCCATGCGGTTCTGGGAAAATCCAAAGATCTCTTCTTCCTCAAGTTTGGTTTAATTCCATTGATAAGTGACTTGATTCTAATAATTTGATTGGAAAGGAAGGGGTGCATGGGATCACTCGCGTCTACCTGATTTTTTAACTGAAGTTCCAGTTCGCCGAGAATTTCCGAATTGTTGATAACGTGAATAAGTTTTAAAATTCCCCTTTGTAATTTCGATGTGCCAGTGGTTAATGTAATTGTTTTGGAATTTGAGCAGTCCAAGATTTGTACCTCTGCCGAGCAGAGAGTACTAAGCAACCTGAAAAAAAATTTTAACTTTTAATGTTGCTTTTATGAACGACTTTCCCGGATTCGGTTAAAATGGTTTTAGATTTGTTTTCTTTCACTATTTCTTGTTTATACCTGGAAGATAGTTTTGACCCCATACGTTTGTTCAATTTAGCGTAGAAAATTTCTCCAGGGGGGTTATTTTTAATCGGATATCTTCTTTTTATTCTGATTTTTCAAGTCAATTGCCTGCTTTTATCTTAGCCTATCGATGTTATCTCGTCTAGCTTTCTCGAAGTCTTCGGGGTTGGTGCTAATATTCGTTCCGAAGAAGACCTCAAGTGGTGTTTTCGCCGTAGTTGAGTGTATAGAGTAGTTGTATTCGTAAACGGCTCTGTCAAGAAGCTCTGGGAACGTTCTCTGGATACCATCCGCTTTCAGGCATCGGATAATTTCGGTTAGTGTTGAATGAAATCTTTCAACTTGACCCGTAACTGAACTAGTGTGAGAGGGTGTTTTGAAGACTTGGATATAGAGTTGATCTTTTACCATGAAAAGATTTGAAGAGGAATTTAGCGATTTTTCATTGTCGATCACAATGATTTTGGGTACACCGAACGAGAAGAGTAATTCACGGAGTGGGGTCTTTATTCCCTCAACTGCTTTAGATTGTATTATATCGCCTGCGCATACTTTGAAAGTTTATCTATGGCCGTTAATACTATTTTTTCTTCTGTAGAATAAATGTCTATATGTAATATTTCTCCTGGATACTGCGGAATTGGAGTCTCTTTCAGTTCCGGTTTGTTTGGGTGTCTATCGTATTTTTCTTCTTTACAAATTTTACACTGGTTGACAAGGTTATTGATTCTCGAGTTCATTTGGGGAAAATAATACTTTTCTAAAATTTGACTTTTATTTTCTCACGCATTACGGTGTGCTCTTGTGTGTACATACCTTTCATCTTGCTTTTCTACGCCTACGAGGTCTTTGACTTGTGTTTGAGCGAACCTAGTTTTGAAGTTTCCGAAGTGGAGAGGGTATATTTCTTGAATTTTACCCATTATAGGTTCTGTAATTAACAAGTCGTTGATCACGCTGGGGTTTAGATATTTTTTGAGGATTGAGATCAAATTTTCATCGAAGTATTCGGGTTGTGAGAAGATGTGTCTATGGTAAGCAGGGAATGGAATTTTGAATTGGTGATTTGTTTAATTTCCTGTTTGAATTATTATCTGATTTTTGAAAACATTTATTAAGGCTTCGGAGGTGGGTATGAGATTCTGGTCAGAGCTATCGCTACTATGTTGTGTTCCGGTAGTGAATTGACTAGGGCTGCTTGTGGGGGTCTTGAGAGTGCATCCGCTACAGCCTTCGTCCTCCTAGGTTTGTATTATAGCTGGTAATTATACTCCTCGCGTATGGCTTTCCATCTCTTCATTTTGTTGTTATTATTCTTGTTACTTAGTGCATAAGTTAGCGGTTGGTGATCTGTAAATATCTTCACCTTGGCTGTGCTGTACAAGTAATTTCTAAGAGTGTTAAGTGCCCATATTATAGCGAGCATTTCCTTCTCGTTTGTTGCATAATGCTCTTCTGTCTTACTAAGTGTTCTAGAAATGAATATTATGGGTCTGTCTTCTTGTGCCAGCACTGCGCCTATTGCGTAGTTCGATGCGTCTGTGGTGAGTTGAAATTCTTTACTGAAGTCAGGATAGGCTAGAAGTAAATCGTCCGATATTAGGGAATTTTTTATTTTCTTGAAGACTTGCATGGCTTCATCATCGAGCTGAATAGCCATTTTGCTTTAGAGGTTTTTGGAAGTTCTTCCTCCTTCCCCCTTAAGAGGGTTGTAAGGGACTTCGCCGGGTTCGCATATGACTTAATGAACCTGCGATAGTAAGTAGAAAGGAATGGAGATCTTTCAGTGTTCTAGGGGGTGGAAAATTTGTTATGGCCTTAACCTTTTTAGGGTTGGTTTTTATACCGTCGGCCGAAATAACGAATCCCAAAAATTCAACTTCTTTGCGAAGGAATTCGCATGTATCAAGTTTAACTTTCATGTTTGCATTCTCAAGCGTTTGGAAAACTTTCCTAATATTCTCAAAGTGTGTGTCTTCATCTTTACTGAATATCACAATATCGTCTATATAGACGTAGCAAATTTTTCCTATATGATCTCTCAATATATCATCGAGTGGTCTTTGGAAAATCGACGGAGTGTTCTTTAAGCCGAAAGGCAACCTAGTGAATTCGTATTTTCCGTTATTCACGGAAAAGGCTGTCTTCTCAATATTCTTTTCTTAGAGTCGGATTTGGTGGAATCCACTCTTAAGATCAATGATGGAAAACCATTTGCTTTGGCCTAATTGTGACAAAACTTCATTTATTTCTGGAATAGGGTATTTATCGGCAATAGTGACCGTGTTTAACTTCCTATAGTCCACTACCATTCTGTATTTTTTCTCTCCCGAGGCGTCTAGTTTTTTCGGCACTATCCATACGGGTGAATTATATGGAGACCTGGATGTCTAATAATGCCGTCTTTTAGAAGTTCTCGTACTTGTTTCTCCACTTCATCTTTGAGAGCTATATATGAGGTAGGGGTAAAATTTTGAGTATACTGGATTGTCATTAATTGTTCATATGTCTCCTTTTACAACGGTAGTAAAAGTCAATTTTTCGTCCGAGTCAGAAAATAATTTAGAAAATTCTTTAGCTAAGTTATTAATTTTATTTTTCTGCTGTAGTTCTAGATAATCGGTTCTAATATCTATTTTGTTTATTGCCGTGTAGGCTTGTTGTTTAATTTTAATTTTAACGTTATTTCTATTAAGATATAATTGTCTCATGTATAGATTACGGCAGGCAAGTCTTTGCGGCTATCATTGCCCAAAATGGCGTGAAAAGACTTTAGAGAATCAAGTAAAAAACACTTTTTTTTTGTGTCTTTGAGGCCAAATAAATTTACGAAAATGTGGTGGCTAACTTTAGTGTATCCTCCTATAGAACTTGCATAGAAATGTTGTGAATTGGGGATAGGATTCGGGACGAGATTTGCCTGGATATAATTCTTATTGGATCCAGTATCTATAAGTATTTTTCGCATTTCGCCGCTCCTCGTTCTGCACTCGAAGTAGGGCAGTGAGGAGCAGTTTAATCTAACAAATAAATATCTGTTAAATCGGCTGGCTCCGTCTCTGTAGTGTTCTCATCTTACTGCTCGGCGTATTGCTCGTCCTCAGCTTCCTGGGCTTGTTCATAAGTATAGTCGAACTCGCCACGGTTGATTTCCTATGTCTCCATGTGGAAATTACGTTGAGTTTTGTTATTCACGGATGGCAATGATGGGTTTTGTGAAGGCCTTTTCCCGTACATCGGATTTTGGGGTGGCCTATTCATGTAGTTGATTCTACGTGACTGTATGCTGTGATCTACGTCCATCGGTTCCGGTCTTGGTTGGGGTTTAGGTGCAGTAGGACGAGGTGGTTGGAATTGCTGAGGGCGGATATTTGGGTTTGGAGGCTTGTAGGCATTCTGGAAATTTGGATTGAATGGAGGTTGAGGTAGGTGTGCTTGTTGCGGATAGAAGGGTGATCTTTTGCCATGAAGGTTGGATTTGTTTTGTTTTGTTATGTTTCTGGTACTGGGGGTATGTCTTGCTTTGAAACCATTCGTGATTGTCCGTGGTATGAAAATGTATACTGGGTTCTGTAATTCCGGTTTTCCAATTTTAGACAGAGATGGAATGCCTGCGGCAGGTCTGCGGGTTCTCGTATGCGTAGAAGTCTCGCCAGATCACCTCTAAGACCTCTAATGAAAGTATCGAGCGCTTTGTCCCTGTAAGTCTGCGTTAGTAAAGTCAGAGATTCATTGCTTATCTCCATGCAACCGATCTTGTTAAGAATGAGAGATAAGTGGGAGTATACGGAGTGATAAAATTCTTGCACCGTAAGATTCACTTGCACTAGAGAAGTCATTTGGTATTCGAGTGTGGATAGATCGCGTTTATCGGCATAGTGCATTGTTAAACATCGCGCTATGCATTTACAGTCGAGAGGGGTGTTATAGTATTCTAACACCACGTTGGCTTGTCCGGAAATTTTATTCCGTAAGACATTAAAGATGCCATAGTATTTAGGCGTTTCTTTGATATGCCATACAGTCGTAGAATACGGTCTACGCTTTTTTTCCACGAATTGAACTCTCCTGGCTGACCAGTGAATTCTTTTAGGCATCTGACAACGTTAGGTATTTTATCTAACTCCTCTAAATTATCTCTATATTGCGGGTGAATAACTTGGTCTGTCCCTATAAAATTGTCAGAATTGGGGTTTACTATCGAGTTCACGATTTGTCGCCCTTCGCTTTGAAGGATGCGATTTACTATACCGGCTACGAGCTTGTCACAGATAATTTAATCTGACAGTCCGACCAGTCCTAGAACAGAACTTTTGATATTTTCATTCACTATGATTCATGCTTCCTAAGTAAAATACTTGTCGTTTAAACCTAAGTAATGCATAACGTATCCTTCTTTTCTCCATTCGCCATTACCGTTGCATCGCATTTCGCTCACACCTATAGTCTCAATATCATTTCCTTTATTACATTACCAACTTTACCAGCCTGGCAGAGACTTCTTATTCTCCGTATTCCTATTCTTAAGTATTCACTATTCATGTTTTTTGTTTTTAATCCACCGGGTGATTCCTCGCACTTCCTCATTCCACTTAAGGGCTGCCGCGAACTGACTTGATTGTATTTGCATAGGTTGATTGTTTACTAGAGAATAATTATTGCAACATAAAAGGTGGTTTCGCGTAGCCTTCCTCTTATTCTCTAATGAATTATTCTGTATTGAAGAGCAATTTTTTCTAATGTACCTTAAATCGATATGAATACAAGCATTTAAAAATTGTCCCTGGAGCAAGCACTTTTTAATAAAACTTTAATCATGTAAATATTACGTATATACATATGTATATACAATCGAAAGTTTGTTCGTTTGTTGCCCAATCACGCTTAAACGGCTAAAGTTTCGTTTTTTAGATGAAGGTACTACATATTCCGATCCAACATATAGGATCCTTTTTATACGCGAACTTTTAAATGGTGGGCTCAAGATGGCTACCAAAAATTGAAAATATCAAGGGATTGGCATGAAAATTAGTATTTTGAGGGGTTTTAGATTTCCTTATTGCGAATTTATGTTCGAAATTTGGAAGTCAAGATGGCGGGTTCAATATGGCGACCAAAATTGTTGTACACCGGGTGAAACCGGGTAGCTCATCACGCCTAAACGCTGGATCCGATCATATTCAGTTTTTGGGTGAAGACACTACATATTCCGACCCAACATATAGGCTACTCTTTATTCGCGAATTTAAAAAATGTGCGGACCCAAGATGGTGGCGAAAATTTGAATATATCAAGGGATTGCCATAAAAGTTGATGTCTGGGTGTTTTTGGATGTGCTTATTGCAAATCCATGTGCGAAATGTGAAGTGTGCAATATGGCGTACAGTGATTTTCGACCTTCAATGAATTTAAATGAAAATTATATAGTATACAATGGATATTTCGAGGTAGTTTCGAATTTTCTATAAAATGTTCGAAATTCATAATGGCGGAACCAATACGGCGATCAAAATATTTGTATACCGGGTGAACCCGGGTAACCTAGCTAGTTAATACCATAATGATGGCAATTTTGAAAAGCTTTTATTTCCTTCTTTTTATATTTGTCCTATAAGATTATTGTGAGGTGCGCGTAATACCTAGACTTGCATTTTTTCAGCTCGGTTAAAATTAAAAGATGAGCGAACCTCTGAACTCAGATCTCAAACTCCCTGAAGATAATAATTTGCAACAAAGCAATTTGAAAGATGACAGTCTTTCCGAAATCGTTGGAACATCAAGTGAACCGGCTAGCACCGAATCACTTTCAGAAAATCTCCCTGAAGTGGGTATAGGCGGTCTAGATGATGCAGGAAAAAGCTGTACTTTTGGAGAAAGCATACAAAAGCAAAGCCATGATCTACTTCCGGCCAAAGAATCATTTCAAGTCAACCTAGAACAAAAGCCAACTGAAGCTCCACTTCTCTTACTTCTCGACACTAAGTCAGAAAATATGGAAGATGACTCGGTGTTCACAGGTGACCTTAGCACAATGTCGGATCAACTCCTAGCTGAGCCTCCTAATCGGGATGAGCTGGATGAAAGAACGGAGCATGAAATCGCTTCGAATATTGAGGAACAGTTGAGGGAGTTCGATGGGTCCGAGGATGATATCAGTTTAGATAAAAATATTTCGGTAGCCCCCTCCATAGTGAGTGCCACTTTAACAAGGCCTGAAGATATTTTCGGAGAAGATACGAGTGCATCTGCAGCTGGCTCAGAATCTGCTGGTAAATCAGATACCCCTATCCCTGTTGAGAAACCAGAAATTGCAAGTTCTATTGACCAACCAACAGAAAATCCTATCTCAGTTGAACAATCCGAAACGTCTTCAGAACCGATTGAAGATGTGGAATCAATTAGAGTAGTTTCGGAAGAAAGCCAGGAAGCAGACGAAGCTGATCCCCCACTAGAAAAAGAAAACGAAAACAATGTGGACATTGAAGATTCTCCCAAGATAGCTTCGGATTTGCCTCATGATCTCATGGTAACATCGGATGATTCTCCAGCCGAAAACATTAGCGAATTTTCTATAAAGGAGCAATCATTTGAAAATACTTCAGAAAATATTTTAACTGAAGATGCTTCGACTGATGAAATGCTCGCTGAAGAAATTCCTGCTGAAGAGATTTCGATTGAGAAAATTCCAGCCAAGGCAAGTCAGACCCCACCTCCAAGTGAAAAACCGGAGGTTACTCAAATTCCTGCTGAACCATCCATGGAAGTAGATGATGTAGAGGAGTTGAAGGCAGTTGAAGATAGTGCTGAGAAATTTTCGAAAGATTTTATCGAGATCGAAGATGTTGAAATGAGTACCGTAGAAGATTCAAGAGAAAAAAACGATGAAGTGATTTTCGATTCCGCCGATCCTTTAGCGAAAAGCGGAAAGACTGAAGACGAAGACTTAGAATATAAATCAGATGTTGAAATTCAAGAAGAAAATCTAAGTAAACCTAAGATTGACGCAGAAAACAGTATCGAAGAGCCAATGGATGAAGACGTTTGCATTGTGGAACCATTATCCTCTACAACAATTGAAGAAGATTCTGCTCGGTTTATAGGGGCAGAAAACACTGCAGGAATCCAAGAAGTAGGAAAAATTGATGAAGTCCAAGACAAAGAAAAGGATGCAGAAGCTCAAGTAGTAAAAGAAGTCAAGAAGGTCGAAAACAATTCTCTGCTTGCCGAAGATGTGGAGATTATTGAAATTCATGAATCCGATGATTCTAAAGAGACAACAAATTATGATGCTAGTGAAGCAGTGGAAAAGGATTCTGATGATGTACAGATCGTGGAGAATGAAAATATTTCAGTAGAGGAGGTAATTAATTCAGTTAGAGAAGAAGTAGCTTCTCCATCCATAGAAGAAATAAGCCAGCAAGAAAAGGATGCAGAACTGCCTAAGGAAGGTGAGATAAACGTTTTTGAAGCCCTTTCGGATCTCTGTACAGAATTACTTTTTTTCTTTTTTTTGCAGAATCAGGTATAGCGCAGCAAGAAGACGATGTGAGCAACGAAGAAGTGTGTCTCCTGCCTGACTCACAGAAAGAGCTCACAGGCGCTGAAAAGCAGCAAGCTATTTTGGCGCGTGAAAATGCGGAGAAGGAAGCAGAAAACGAAAAAAAAGAAAAGCAAAAGCATAGTAGTAAGTGATTAGTAATATAATTGTAAAAAGTTGAAATTTAGCAGAGATTATAAAATACCAAGATGCAGCATCCCTTGGCTTCGAATATTCGCACTTTTCAGCTGCCATAGTACGTACCAGTGGCTACCAGAACATGCTGAGAAAGACCTTGGAAACATTCTGCAACTCCACCAACACTTTCAGATTTGGTCGAGACCCGCAACAGAAGAGCAGTGGAAATCATTAAAATAAGGGAACTTGGCAAAAGGCGCAGACTTGTAGGCTTGCTGCACTTTCATACCATGAAACCTGAGGGTTTTTCTAGGACTTCTAGAAATCCCCTGAGTTGCGTGGTCTGCTCAACTCAAGAATTAAATTTTCAGGGGAGATTTGGAAGGTTTGAATTGAAGAAAATTCAGATTGTTTGGGTTTTAGGCGTTTTTCATTTATTTTAAAAAAAACTGTCAAAGCAATAATTGAACAAATTTCGTAAAATTTCGATTTATTCAAGAATTATTTTTCAAAGTCTTTATGCGCTTTGGTTATTTCGAAGTATTTACTGCTTATAATCATTTCAATTTTTTTATTTTCTTAGTATGTAATATATGTATATAATATTTAAATTAATAGTTAAATATTCTTCAAGGATATTTGAATAATCAGTTATTGGTTTTTCATAATTCACATTGCTGATCAATTCATTGTCACAGCAAAGTGCGAATGAGGTCGGCTTTGAAGAATTATATAACCTTTCCGTTGAAAATTTTATTCTTGGGTTGAGCAGAGTACGCAACTCAGAGAATTCCTAGACAAATCTAATTCCCTCACTTTTCACGGTATGAAATTCCAGCAAGCCTACAAGCAGATTTGTATGACAACCTTGCAACATCTCATTTAGTTGCCTTTTATTCATGCCGCTTTCCGCGCCTTTTGCCAAGTGTCCTTCCATTAATGCCTTCCACTGCTCTGCTGCGGCGGATCTCGACCAAATGGGAAAATGTTTCTGAAATTCAAAATGTTTCATAAGGCCCTTCTCAACACGTTGTGGTGCCCATTGGTACCTACCAAAACAGCTGAAAAGCGCGAATATTCGAAGCCAGGGGATGCTACATCTTGGTGTTTTATAATCTCTGATAATAGTCATTCAAACGTCAACAAAAAGTTGAGTTGATCTTTGGGGAAAGTTCTGAAATTTGGGCGAGAACAAAATATTATTAATATATTATGGTATTAATGAATCGGGAAATACATTCTTAAGTAGTATAAGGTGGGAACTTAAGCCCAAAATGTAAAAAATTTGATGTTCGTTCCGGACAAATACAAGACAGAAATAAAAACTTGCATTAATAGGTGTTGATCATAATTTTTTCTTAATTTAGATACTCGCCAGTCTACACCAACAGAGGAAATTGTAAATGAAGAAGATCATGTGAACGAAGAAGGAGAGACGCCGCAAGATAATCCCCTCGATCTAGCTGAGCTAGATATCATAGAATTGAACGAGGATGTCAAAGACGATAAATGTTACAAATGTCGAAAAGCGAAACCATGTAAATACAAAATGTTACGAAACGGTGAAGTCAAATATCTTTGCGATATCAAGTGCGTGAATTCGTTCAGAGTAACGAGCAAGGAAGCCTACACCCTAATCGCCAAGAAAGTGATTATAACGTCGATAATTGGGGTGGTGCAAACCTGCCTCAGGTGCAGAGCACGAAAACCATGCGGATTCCGTTTTAAGGACTCAGACCAGGGTGTCTATAACTATCTCTGCCAAACGTCTTGTTTAAATGTTTATATTGGGAAAAATATTGAGAAATATATAGTAAGACGGAAAAAGTATATAGTAGAGGACCTTGGAACGAGGGTTCCCCAAAAATGTATTCATTGTGGGGAGAAAAAACTTTACAAATATTTCTTCAAGCAGGACGATGAATTTCTTTATATATGTGATGAAAACTGTTACAATCTCCTCAGCAAGGAAGAGCCACAACGGTTTAGGTAAGCATAGTATTGTAGTAAGGAATATAATTTTAAGGGCTTTTGTAATTCGCATTATGGTATTTTTTTTCGTTTGCTAAAAATCAGTTTAAAATAAGTACGTAATTCGTACTGAATATAAATTTTTGTATATTTATTTAATAATGGATTAAAATGCGTACTTAGGTATAGTGGAGAAGTAAAGACTGGAGATTTTAGATTACAAGCTATTTGCAGCTGTGTTAATAAAAAATCTTAAAGTTTAATAAAAGAGGTGTAGAATGTTGCCGTTTGTTTTAACAACTTCAATTTTGTTATAAACTATTGAAAAGGCAATCGATCTAAAATATAATAGAAACAAAATTGAAAGTCTCTTAATATATTAATTACGTTAAGTAGAGATATAATCTCCATATAAGTAATTTTCGATTCATACATTTTTGTGGCGAGGTCCTAAGATTATATTTTCTAACTATATTAAAAAATAATTGGCAAGTTAGAAGTGCGGATAATGAATGGATTTTTGGAACAGGTTAAAGCAGCGGCGATCAGCTCGAAGCCGAGATACAGGTACATCAAGTCCGCTGGTGGAGTCCACATCCACAACTCCTACAACGGCTCAGTGGGAGCCGGATCTCAAGATTGTCGTTAGAACGGAAGCAGAGGCCGAAGCGGCTAAACTTGACCGAGAGATCAGCTTCACCAGACGATGTGGGCATTGCTCCAGCACTTTTGAGAAGGCCGATCAATTGCTCCACTGGGAGATGATAGACTTCTGCAACGAAGTCTGCTTAGCGAAGTATCAAAATGAAGTGGGTGCGTTTTGTTATCTATGCAAAACAAACGTACCCATGAGCAGCCTTGGCAAGTATTGTGTACGATTTGGTTTTGATATAAGACAATTCTGTACGACAAATTGCTTGGAAAGATACAAGAAAGGCTTGAAAGTGTGTTCGTTTTGCCAGAAAGATATATCTTGTAGTAAGGTTGGTTTTTTAGCATATGTTGGAACGAGGGGTGTTTTTAAGGATTTTTGTAGTCAGGCCTGTATGTCACGGTATGACGAAATGTGCAATTTTAATAAGAAACCACAATTGAGAGAATGCGGCGTTTGTAATCATCAAAAGATTGTACGAATCGAAGTTATGGTAGAAGGCCGGGAACATAATTTATGTTCGAGTCCATGCTTTTCGGCTTTTAAATTTGTCAATAACATTCATCTGGATCAATGTGGCATGTGTTCAAAATATTTTGAACGGAAGAGTACTGAAACTTTCACTATTTATCAGGATAAAAATTCAACGGTTTTTTGTAGTAAAATTTGTTTGAAAATCTATATTTCACTGAAACGAAAGATTGTACCATGTCAGTGGTGTAAAGTGAAAAAGTATGACTTTGATATGATTCAAAAACACCAAGGATCACAAATTTTGATGATGGTCTGCTCGGTAAATTGCCTTAACCAGCAAAATGTTTCCCAGATTCCAGAGCTAAGGAGGACGTGCGATAATTGCCACAAGGATTCTATTCCTCAATATCATCTTACAATGTCTGATGGAACGATCAGAAATTTCTGCAATTACAATTGTGTCCTGGTTTTCCGAGGACAGTTTGGACGTTCAGTAACATGGACCGTGGATAGTTCTGAAGTCAGTGCGAAGGATGTTAACAACAAAAAATCACCTTTCCCCACTGGACAGCCTAAAAGAGCTAGAGGCAAAGCTTCTGCTTCAGCAAGCGCAGCCGCAGCCACAGCCACTGCTCCTATCGCAGTCTTAGCTCCTGCTGCTGTAGAAGAGTCTAAAGATGCTGCGTCCATTATACCAGTTATATCCTATGTTAAATCTTTGGCTCAAGCGTCAACAGTTGTACCATCAACCTCGCCTGTACCTACTGCTCCAACGGAGCAAGTCACTGTTGCGAAAAAAACAGGACGACCTAGAACTGTTACACCTGCAACCGTGGTTCCAGAACAATCGCCGCAACAATCCCCTGCACAAGTTCAGCGGCACAGTCAAACAAAACCTGAAACAAGTGAGGACGATCAACCGCTCGTAAGGCTTAGATCGCTGAGGAGTGCAGGAGGACAAAATGTTCAAACCCAAGATTCTCCGAGAAATCAACATAACGTTTCCATCACCGCAAAGGCCTTAACATCAAATAGTCATACTCAAACGAAGGCTGTACAGAAAAAGAGTATAGGGATTAACACAGCTCTAGAGAAGACCTCAGAGGAGTCTAAAAAGCCTGAGATGGTACAGAAGTCAACGATGACTATTCCTGAGAAGCCTTCTGTTCAAGAGAAGGATAAATCTAAACAAGTAACAATAGAAAAGTCATCGTCTTCTACTTCGGCGGACGTTAAAACACAAGTTGTGGTTGTTCCACAACAACTACCCGTTGTTGCCAATAAGCTGACTATGTGTAAGCCAGCTACTGCAACTAAAGGGACCTCCTGTCGATCCCATCCGAACAGTATCCAATGTCAAACGGATGATGAGCTGGGAAGAAAAATTTTGGTACCTATCCCGGTTCCCATTTATGTACCACAACCGATGTATATGTATTCTGCACCCTTTCCAGTTCCTGTTCCCATACCACTTCCCATTCCAGTGCCTATTTTCATTCCAACTACCCGAAATTCAGCTGAGGGAATTATGAAGGAAATCAAAAAGATTCAAGATAAAATCCCGACGGATCCGTTCGAGGCTGAACTCCTAATGATGGCTGAAATGGTAGCTGGGGATAAGAAGAAAAATGAATCAGATTCTGATTCTGAACCGGACGCAATTAAATATGAAGAAGAATTTGTTTCTACAACTTTGTTATAAGTTCTTTTGGATATAAATGTTTATCATCGCCGAGAAATTCCAATTACTCGACGACAGAAAATCGTAAATCTCCTTTTGTCATTGAAGAAAACTCGCAATTTTATTCTTAACACAAATGCTTCATTTTTTTAAATATTTATTTAATTTCATTAGCAATAATAACACGAAAACTTCTTCGTCAAAATAGGGTTAGATAACAATAATGAAATACAACGTTCCTTTAATAAAAGGGTGTCTTTAGTACATTTACATAGATCGAATTGTAATGACTTTATATTTAAATCCTACTAAATAAAGATAATAAAAATAAATCAAAGTATCAAACGTAATGCAACAATTTACGGGTAACGTGAAATTAATACAAATATGAATAAAAAATTCTTCGAGGGGAAACTTAATTACTAGAAAGCAACTAATCAATTACGAAATTTTTCCAAAATGGCCTTCGTCCCAGTTTTAGTTTTAAAGTTAGTTTAAATTATAATTCATAGTTTTATTTTTTCGAGTGATGCTATTCACAGCCGAAACAGTAAGGACATACTTTTAAAAAAATTTGTTTAAAAGCTAAATTAAACCGGATATTAGTTCCTACAGCCCTTGTATTTATTTTTCAGAACAATAAGCAATTGACCATTGTTTGGCTTTGCCTCATCATCATTTAAAAACATTGATAAAATCAAAGAAATAACTAAATAGTTTTTTAGAAGATTAAATGTTGCGTATTCCAACATAACAGGCACATGAAAATTTGAAATTCTTGTAATTGCAATAACGATTTGCTTCCTTGATTTTATTTTATTTTTACAAATGTGAGCAGTAACAAGTATCAATTTAACCATAATTATCAAAGTATCTGAACTTATTCTGTGTTATACTAGACAAAACGGGTCTTGCTATTTATTTGATATGTATCTTATCTGGGCCACCTACGATTGCATGTTACCGGGCAACATCACCACGTAGTAATTGATTTTGGTTTACATGTTTAAACATTTCTAAAACCAGCAAAAACTCCAGTGTAAATTTGTAATCGCGTTTTTAGCTCTATTAGAAAAATTGGTAATTGGAATGACGAACAAATGTTTTTTGAAGAGTCGATTTGTTGTCGGAAAGTCTTATTAACCAATACTTAAAATTTTGATCTTTTGACTAAGCAATAAATTAACTAATTCTGTAGAAACCAATACAATTAAATCGCACATTGTTGGAACCAAGCCAATGTAGATCGCTTAAAAGATCTCAAACAATAAAAAATTGAAAGTTTAAGTAATCACTCACCCACTTTAATAACACAGTATGTTTTGTTTATTTACTGACTACATAATTTACCCGAAATTGCTGTCTTTCGATACGTATTTTAAATTTCAAGTTAACACCTATCCTCTGAGGTCACAGTCCTCCCAGCCAGTAAAATACCAAAAGCAGTGTGCTTCACACTTGTCCTCCTCTACTTGGTGGCCCGTGTCGCTGTGTCAGCAGCCGGGTCGTCGATCGCTGGTTAATAATCGCTGTTCGCATGCAGGTGTCACGTTGCGAAGATTTCAGCTTAAGTTGCGATAACTCGTCCCCCTTTAAATTAGGATGTCCTCATTCTTAGAAGAAAGGTATTTGATTAACTCGTGCCGTTTCTGCCAAGGTCGAATGCGCCGAAGATGGAGGTGGCAGTTGGTCCACCGGAGGTTCCTGTCTTACGGTGATGGTCATTGGAATCTCTGCTACTGTCGTTGTACTAGCTTCTGGTCTCCGTCTGCAACAACTGGTGAATCTGGCGATAGTGGCTGCTACTAGTAGAATCACGATTGTAGCGCTTAGCCCAAAATTCGTTAGGAAGCCAGCACGACTTTCATCTTCGATGGCAGCAATACGTTCAGTGTTGTTGAGATGTAGGTCTTTCATCGATTGTAGGGTGAGTATTTCCTCTATGGTCCTGAAGGTGGAGTCAGGTTGCATGATTGGTGGAAGCGGCTTCATCGTAGAAATCTCTTTGGAAATGAAAGTTTGTCTGCCCACGTTAAGTGTTGCATTAAGGAACTGGATGATGAATGTCTCCGTTAAGTTCATAGCCTCGTAATCCACGAAGATGGTTCCGCTGAATTGATTTAGAAGCAAGGTGCCTGGAAGGATTTCTTCTATTGTTGGGAGGTGTCAGTTATCAAGTTCTGTGCAGTTCGAAGGGCGGCTCTTGAGTAAATTATCGATACAATTCAAATTACTTAGGTCTATTATATTTTTACTATTACAAATAGTTAGCTTACTTCTAGATAAACATTTTTGTTTCATCCCGTATGTTGTCTTTTCACATTGCAAAATATTTTCGAATGGCAATTTCGTTATTAGACTTCCTCTTTTTACGGCTTTTAAAATAACAGTGTTACATGGTTCCGATTTTGTATCAGGAATACTAATAATATAAAGGAGAGTCGAATTACTAGCTGCAATCTTAATTTCTGAAAAATCTATTGCTTCTTCTAAGTTCAAGTAGGGAACATTATTGTCTTCAAATAATTTCTTTAAGAGATTCATCTCATGGTTTGATAAAATGCACGAATTTACAATATTTGCTTTCGCCCAGTGTAAGGCATAATCTACATTTAGTATTTCCTCTTTTACTAGTTCAAGTTTGTATTTTATAATTCCGATCAATCCTGCAATTCTATCTTCGCTAATTTTATATGCTTCTAAAATTTTGTTTGTAACAGTGGTTATGTTGTTTATCCTGTCTATAATAGATTTGTTTATAACTACCTGTTTGTTATTGTTTCCTAAAACATTAGTTAGTTTTGCTTTCAGTATTTTGAAGTCGTCATGGTCTGGGTTGCCAGCCAGCCATTTCCATGCGCTTTCTATAAAATCAAGTGACCTTTTCGCTTTCGCGTTGGGCTTGAGTCGGTCAATTAGAGTTTTAATTTTTAGAATTTCGTGGGATAGGAATGGGTACATGGGATGACTCGTCTCGACATCTTTCCCTAAATGTATTTCTAAATCGGTAAGTATTTTATTATAAGATTCTAGGTCGATGACGTGAATTAATTTTAATGTTCCTGTTTGTATTTTTGAAACCCCTGTGCTTAGCGCGATCACTTTAGAATTTGAGTAGTCCAAAATCTTCACCTCTGCAAAGCAGTGGGCTAGAAGGAGCCTGGAAGGGAAATATTAGTTTTTAATATTACCTTTATAAACTACTTTTCCGGATTCTGTTAGTACGGTTTTGGAATAATTTTCTTTCACGATTTCTTTCTTATACCTAGGGGACAATTTTGAACCAATGCTTAACGTAAATGGTTTTGGGATTATAATCTTTTATCTTTTGCCGATTTTTGTTCGAGTACTTCAGATCGGCCTTTTGTTTTTCCCTAAGTCTAGTGATATTGTCTTGTCTAGTTTTTTCATAATCGGCTGGGTTGACGCTGACGTTTCTTCCGAAAAACACTTTAAGTGGTCTCTTCCCTGTAGTCGAATGTATAGACAAATTATATTCTTAGACGGCTCGGTCGAGTAACTCGGGGGAGGTTCTTTGTATTCCATCCGCTTTTATGCATCTCATTATTTCTGTAGGGGTGGAATGAAATCTTTCGACTTGACCATTTACTGTATACTAGTGTAAGGGGGGTTTTAAAGATTAGAATACCGAGTTGATCTTGGATCATGAAACTTATTGAAGAGGAGTTTAGGGACTTTTCGTTGTCAATTACTATTATTCGTGGAACGCCGAAAGAGAAGAGTAGCTCACGTAAAGGTTCTTTAATATCCTTGATTGCTTTGGATTTTAATGCCTGAGCATATTTTGAAAACTTGTCTAGCGCCGTTAATATTAATTTCCTTTCCGTGGAATAAACGTCTATATGGAGAATTTCGCCTGGGTATTGTGGGATTGGTGTTTCTTTAAATTCGGGGCAGCTCGGGTGTCTGTCATACTTTTGTTCAGTACATATTACGCATTGCTTTACTAAATTATTTATTTTAGCATTCATTTGGGGAAAGTAAAATTTTTGTAACAGTTGGATTTTGTTTTCGCGAGCATTACGATGCGCTCTTTTATGTGTCTTTAGAATTTCCTCGTTTTGTATTTCTATATTGGTGAGATCCTCCACCTGTGTTTGGGTAAATCGAATTTTATATTTCCTGAAGTGAGATGAGTAAATTTCCTGGATTTTCCCCATTACCGTTTCGGATGTAAATAAGCCATTTATTACGCTCGGATGAAGATATCTCTTGAAAATGGATATAAGCTGATCTTCGGAATAATCTGGTTGCGAAAATATGTGCCTGTGGTAAGTGGGAAATAGAATTTTGAATTGATAGCTTGTATCGTCATTAAGTTTAAGCATCAACTGGTTTTTAAATGCATTTATAGGTACTTTTGTGGTGGGAATAAGATCATGGCCCGAACTATCGCTACTGTGTTGAGTTTCGGTTACTGAATTTATGGATGTTATCGGAGGCCTAGAGAGAGCACCTGCTCCCACGTTCGTTCTTCCAGGTTTGTATACCAATTCGTGGTTATACTCTTCTAGTATGACCTTCCATCTCTTCATCTTGTTGTTATTATTCTTATTAAGGACGTATGTCAGCGGTTGATGATCTGTAAAGATCTTGACTTTCGCTGAGCCATAGAGGTAATTTCTAAGGGAACTTAGAGCCCAAATTATAGCGAGCATTTCTTTCTCGTTTGTCGCGTAATGCTCTTCGGCTTTATTGAGTGTTCGTGAGATAAACGTTATGGGTCTGTCGTTTTGAGCTAATACCGCTCCAATCGCATCGTCTGTGCCCGTTGTAAGTTGGAATTCCTTTTTAGGATCGGGGTAGACTAGAAGTAGGTCTTCTGATACTAAGGAGTTCTTTATTTTTTTAAAAGCTTCAAGAGATTCTTTATTAAGATTGATTATTTTTTTGCTTGAAAGATTATTTGAAATTCTTCCTCCTTCCCCCCTTAAGAGGACTGTAAGGGGTTTCGCCAGATTAGCATAACCCTTAATAAATCGGCGATAATACCCTGAAAGGCCGAGAAAAGATCGCAGGTCTTTTAATGTTTTGGGAGGTGGAAAATTAACTATGGCATCGACTTTTGCAGGGTTAGTTCTTATGCCTCCTACCGAGATAACAAAGCCTAAAAATTCTACTTTCTCTTGAAGGAACTCGCATTTGTCGAGTTGAACTTTCATGTTCGCCCTTTCTAGCGTCTGAACAATTTTCCTGATGTTTTCAAAATGTGTTTCTTCATCCTTGCTGAAGATCAAAATGTCGTCTATATAGACGTAACAGATTTTCCCGATATGTTCCGAAGAATATCGTCGAGTGCTCTCTGGAATATAAAAGGTGCATTTTTCAGACCGAATGGTAGTCTTGTGAACTCGTATCTATAACTGAAAACCATTTCTTTTGACCTAGTTGGGATAGTACCTCATTTATTTCCGGTATTGGGTATTTGTCTGCTATATTGATACTATTTAATTTTCGGTAGTCCACTACCATTCTATATTTCTTTGTGCCAGAGGCGTCGGCTTTTTTTGGCACTATGCATACCGGTGAGTTATAAGGGGACCAAGATGGTCGAATGATTCCATCGTTAAGGAGTTGTCGGACTTGTTTTTCGACCTCATCTTTTAAGGCCATTGGATAGGGGTAAAATTTAGAATAGACTGGAGTATCGGAAGTGGTTCGAATTTCTCCCTTGACCACGGTAGTGAAAGTCAATTTTTCATCCGGTTCGGTAAATAATTTAGGGAATTCTTGGATTAGAGCGTTAATTTTTTCCTTTTGTTCCGAGTTCATATGCTGAGTCCTAATTTTTTTATTTTATTAACTGATGAATAAGTACGCTGTTTGATCCTAATTTTTACTTTATTTCGTATAGCCATATAGTTTTCTTTTGTGTGTATTACCGCGGATAGATCTTGTAGACTGTCGTTTCCGAGGATAGCATCGAAAGATTTAAGGGAATGTAATAAAAAGAATTTTATTTTTGTGTCTTGGAGGCCAAACAAATTTACTAGTGTGTGGTGAGTAACTTTAGTCTTTTCACCTATTGAATTCGCATAGAAGGGTTGCGTGTTGGGAATAGGGTTTGGGACAAGGTGCGGTTGAATGTAATTCTCATTAGAGCCGGTATCAATCAGCATTTTGAGAATTTTACCGCTCTTCGTCCTGCATTCGAAATAAGGCAGGGAAGAGCAGTTTAGTCTAAAAAATGTACATACATATGTCACTATAATCGACGAATTCTTCGGTCGCGTCCTCTTTTTCCTCGTATTGCTCTGCATATTCTGCCAATGACTGATCGTAACCTTCGTTACTAGATTCCTGCATTAGTTCGTAATCTAGAACCTCAGTTTGGTTAATCTCCTGAGATTCGGAATGGAAGTTACGTTGGGCCTTATTGGGAACTGCTGGCCCTGATTGTGTATGTGGTGGTCTTTTCCCATACAGCGGGGTATGCGATGGTCGATTCATGTAATTGATACTCCTTGTTTGGAGGCTTTGGTCGACGTCCATCGGTTCGGGCTTCGGCTGCGGCTTAGGTGTTAGTGGGCGAGTTGGCATAGGCGGTTGATTCTGCCGATTATTTGGATTAAACGGAGGTGCTCTACAGGAATTTTGA
Organism: Tolmerus cingulatus; assembly: GCA_959613345.1. NCBI lineage: Eukaryota > Metazoa > Arthropoda > Insecta > Diptera > Asilidae > Tolmerus > Tolmerus cingulatus. The sequence continues at coordinate 19,793,801 of OY390709.1, read as the reverse complement.
TAGTAAGGAGTAGGGCCTGATTGGGGTAGGAATGCTAGCTGCAGGTAGAAGGCCGGTTTATTTGCTTGTGGATTAGGCTCACTATGACCTATAATGTTCTTACGTAGCGGAGATTGAGGGGCACCTTGGAATTTCGACATTCGAAATTGTCCATTATGTGAGTTAGCGTACTGAGTCCGGTAATTCTGATTTTCTAATTTAAGGCAAAGGTGCAAAGCTTGTGGAAAATCTGCTGGTTCTCGCATGCCGAGAAGTCTCGGCAAATCGCCATTCAAACCTCTGATTAAAGTATCTAACGCCTTATCCCGATACGTCTGAGTTAACAAATTCAAGGATTCACGATTAATTTCCATGCAACCTATATTATTAAGTATAAGAGAGAGATGAGAATATACCGTATGGTAGAATTCTTGAACCGTGCGATTCCCTTGAACCAGAGATGTCATTTGGTATTCCAAAGTGGGTAAGTCTCGTTTATCGGCGTAATGCATTGTTAGACATCGAGCAACGCACTTCCAGTACAAAGGGGTGTTATAGGACTCTAGTACAACGTCTGCCTGTCCGACAATTTTGTTACGTATAACTCTAAGGATACCGTAATATTTAGGGGTTCCTGTAATGCCTTCGTATAGACGTAAAATCCGATCGACGCTTCTCTTCCACGAATAAAATTCGCCTGGTTGCCCAGTGAATTCTTTTAAACACCTCACAACATCAGGTATTTTATCTAATTCGCTCAAATTTTCACGAAATTGTGGATGAATAGCTTGATCTGTTCCGGCAAATTGATCAGCATTAGGATTAATTATAGAATTAACGATTTCGCGACCTTCGCTTTGGAGAATGCGGTTTACCGCCGCTGTTACGATCCTATCTAATGCCTCACTCAAGACAGGGACGCTATTGGGTGCTGAGGGTTGAGCCGCTTGGGCTTGAGGATTGGGACTTTCTGGTACATTCAGAACAGGGGCTCTAATCAGATTAGGATTAGCCATATTAAAGGATTTAGTCACTTCACGAATTATAACTTAATTAAACTATTTTTAATTCTTGAATTTTCGCACGTTACTTCCGATAATTATGATTTGCTTTATTAGAATTTTCTTTTCCGAAACTCGTATTAGAAACAGGTATTTTATCCACTATAATACGCTTACACTTTTCCACGTTCGAAATTTGAAATTTGCGGGATTATTCGGAATTATATTAAATGTTTTCCCGTAAACTTGGTCACTTTCAATATAAAATTAAAATTTCAATATAAAATTTTCTTTCTCTGAGTACTTTTCGCACTTGATATTATATTTTCTGCCTTTTCGCTATTTGTACAATTTTTCGTTAGTTTTCACATCAATTTTCTCTATTTTTCTTTTTTATCTATACATTTGAAACTTAAAAATCTACAACTTACAAAGCTATTTGAAGTCCAATTAACATCTTGCGTAGAGTGGCTGTTAACTCTGTTAACTCCGTTTCCTGCGATGACTGCTACTAAGGGGCCTTATTTCCTCTAGGCAAGCGGTGGTTCTGGGACGCAGGCGCTGTGGTGCTTCCTGAGGACCTTTGATTCTGCTGGTGTGGTGCTCCTTGAAGACCTGCTGTTTTCACTCACTTTCCACTCGATCGCGGTGCTACTTGAGGACTTATTCGATCTGGAGATTTGTCCTACCGCGGACTACTTAACAGCGAAACCGAATCTTTTTTCACCTGGTCCCTGCTCGGGCGCCAGTTTAATTTTACGGAATTTAATTACCGAAAAAGTAAAACATCAATTTTTCCTTGGATCGGAAGGTCCGATTCGTTTATTGCTAAAATTCAGACTTAAGCTAATTACAATAATTTCCTATATTTAAAACCTACTCAAGGCCTGTGTCAGCGGATTAGTAATTGGGGCGGCGGTGGCCCGTGTCGCTGTGTCAATAATCGCTGTTCGCATGCAGGTGTCTCGTTGCGAAGATTTAAGCTTAAATTGAGTTAACTTATATATTTTACAATCTGTGTTATTAATCTTTCATAGCAATATTTTAATTTTTAATACTCGTTTTATAATCGTTTTGATATATCCTATTTCAGAGGCTAATCCAAAGAAGAAAAAGGTTTATGAACAGCAAGAAAACGAAGACAACCTTCTAAGGTGTCCTGTTAAGCTATATGAATTTTACTTTTCGAAGTGGTTAGTTATTACATAAGTCGGCTTTTTTACACTCTATATTTTAATTAAATCTTTTATATTTATTCCAGTCCTGAAAGTGTAAAGACGCGGAATGATGTGTTCTACCTGCAACCAGAAAGATCTTGCGTACCCGATTCCCCGGTGTGGTATTCAACTCAACCGCTAAGCAAGGAGGCTTTAAGTAAAATGTTGCATCGAGTAAAAATGGTTAAAGAAATTAATATAGCTCTGCTACCCAGAAAATAAATCAATATGTGTTATACACATTTCTAAAGATTGCCATTTACATTATATGGAAATAATGATTTTTGTAGCAATATTTTGATTCAACTATTTCGGTTTATGTCCTTTTGAATATAAATATTTATCATCTCTAAGAAATTCCATTTGCCCGATAACAGAAAGGCATAAATTCCTTTTTATAATTTAAGAAAACTTGCAATTTTATTCTTAATTGTTTATTCTTTTAAATATTTACATATTTAATGTCATTTGCAATATAAACCCAAGCAAACTTCCTGGTTAAACTAAGATCAGATAATAATAATGAGTTACAACATTCCTTTACGAAAGAAGAACGATAAAATGTGTTTTGAAGAGTCGTTGTTTTGTCGGGAAGTCTTATTAACCAATACTTAAAATTTTGATCTTTTGACTAAGCGATAAATTAAATAATTCTGTAGAAACCAATACAATTAAATCGCACATTGTTGGAACAAAGCCAATGAAGATCGCTTAAAAGATCTCAAACAATAAAAAATTGAAAGTTTAAGTAATCACTCACTCACTTTAATAACACAGTATGTTTTGTTTATTTACTGACTACATAATTTACCCGAAATTGCTGTCTTTTGATACGTATTTTAAATTTCAAGTTAACACCTATCCTCTGAGGTCACAGTCCTCCCAGCCAGAAAAATACCAAAAGCAGTGTGCTTCACACTTGTCCTCCTCTACTTTGAGTTTTGACCACTTGGTAGGCTGGGGCGAGAAAGAGCTGTGGAACGGCTAAGTGATTTTGAAAAAGAATTTCTTAATTTTAAGCAGACATCGAATTGAATTTAAATTGAATTGAAGAATTTATTGATTTTTAAGAAATTTAATTATATTTAGATCAAATGGAGGAATATTCTGAATTTTCCGAGACATTGTAGAAAAAGTGATATAAACTATTTGTTCTAACCGTTGTTAGAACATAATGTAAAAGAAATGAAAGAATTAAGTTCGGATATACTTTTAATCAGTTCAAAAATTTTATTTCTCTTTTCAAATTATACATTAAATCAAATTCTCAATTTATACAATAACGGATGCTAATATGCTTGAATTTAAACTTAATTGTGTACATTAAATCAAACGATAAACTTGTAACTCGACTCAATGTTTGTATTAATACGAGGTTCAAAACAGTGAACGGTCGGTACCCGAACACTGAGGAATAGGAATGATGAACGGTCGATACCCGAACACCTAAGGAATAGGATTGGTGAACAGTCGATACCCGAACACCTAAGGAATAGGAATGGTGAACGGTCGATACCCGAACACCTAAGGAATAGGAATTGGTGAACAGTCGATACCCGTACACCTAAGGAATAGGAATTGGTGAACGGTCGATACCCGAACACCTAAGGAATAGGAATTGGTGAACAGTCGATACCCGAACACCTAAGGAATAGGAATTGGTGAACGGTCGATACCCGAACACCTAAGGAATAGGAATGGTGAACGGTCGATACCCGAACACCTAAGGAATAGGAATTGGTGAACAGTCGATACCCGTACACCTAAGGAATAGGAATTGGTGAACGGTCGATACCCGAACACCTAAGGAATAGGAATTGGTGAACAGTCGATACCCGAACACCTAAGGAATAGGAATTGGTGAACGGTCGATACCCGAACACCTAAGGAATAGGAATTGGTGAACAGTCGATACCCGAACACCTAAGGAGTAGGAATTGCAATAAATATCAACCACAGTCGCTACCCGTGGTGATACTTACCTCTTGCCGAATTGTTCGGAAGAGTGATTCTTTCAGGCGAATCCGCTCCTTTTATACTACAAAAATTGATTGTTACCACGGCAACGCGATGCTTAAGGCTTACTAACATTCTAGTTTTAAATTCAAAGCCTATTAGGATTTTAACAAAATTTCTAAGTATTTTAAAACAAAGTAAAATTAATAATAGTTGATAGTTGTTTGGTTGATGGGGTGTTCTGGAACAGCTTGATGATGGGATATTCGGTCGGCGGGAAACTCAGGTACTTCAAATGGGATATTTGGTTTTGAATCGGGAAATTACATTCTGAAAACAAAACGTATATTTTACAAAACATTACTTATAAATTGTGAACCCAACATACTGCCCCCCCTTGAAAGGTATGATTACCTTTCAAGAAATAATTATTTATAAAAACAAAAAAATATTTACTGTTTTATGCGAATACTGTTGTTTGCTAAAAAATGAACATTTAACCGTTTGCCATTGCTGGTCCGGTATCGCTGCTTCCTTTTTTTTTGATTGTTGAAGAGCACTCTTTGAAATTTTGACTGTTTCTTGATGATTATGCTGTGGTGCGAAGCATCGGAAACAAGTAATGCATTTACTTAAAATTTTCCGTACTGTTTTCCGGCCTTGTGGAATCCAATATTGATTCCTCATAGTTGTTAATACTAATTGAGTACCTCCATGTAAAGTTTTGATATGATAGTAATTTATTATAAGTTTCGTCAGAACACTTTCCCTTGGTAATATTATGGGATGTTGTTCAGAAAAAGATAATTTTGCATGTCGTAATCGACCACCGACTCTTAAAAGACCTGCATCATCCATAAATGGGTGCAATGACAATATCATGCTTTTTCTTGATAAAGGAAGATTGGCGCATATTTGTTTTAACTCTTTGGAAAAATACTCCTTTTGAACTATTTTTATGAGAACTTCATTTGCTTTTAATATTTCATTTGTAGTTAATAAATTTAGAGATCTGTCCTCTTTTGGTTTTCCACAATTATTAACAAATCGAAGACAATATGCTGTAACCCGAACAAGTTTGGTGTATGAAGAATATTTTATTAACAATGCTTCACAATCGTCCTTGATGTTGATAAAGCAAAGTTTTTTGTGTTCTATTTCATCCGTAGCGGGAGGAAATTTTGATTTGGGCCATACTTCCGGTGGTTCTTGCAACCATTTTGGACCATGCCACCACAAATCATTGTTGATTAAAAGAGAGGGCTTAATACCTCGAGAATTTAAATCTGCAGGGTTATCGCTAGATCGCACGTGACGCCAAGTATTTATGGACGTTAATTCTTGGATTTCAGCAACTCTATTCGCAACATACGTTTTGTATTTGTTGGGATGGTTGCGAATCCAGGTAAGAACTATTGATGAATCAGTCCAATTGTACATAGCAATATTTTGAAAATTCATATCTTCCTTTATGCGTGATATTAGTCTCGCTAATAATACGGCTCCGCATAATTCAAGTCGTGGGAGCGAAACTGGTTTAACTGGTGCTACCCTTGATTTGGCAATTAATAAATTCACATGAAGAATTTCTTTTTCGTCAATGACTCTTACATATATTGCCGCGGAATATGCATGTATTGAAGCATCTGAGAAACCATGAATTTGAACATTTAAAAGATTTCCTGTGGTATGTAACCAACGGGGTATTTTTATTTTGCTTAGCAGATTAAGTTCTGATAAAAATGATTGCCAGAGTGATTCTAAATTTGAAGGAATAGATTCGTCCCATGAACATCCATGAAGCCATAACGATTGTATTAGAATTTTAGCGGTTATTATAATTGGAGATATCCAGCCATGTGGATCAAAAAATTTAGCTACTTCAGATAAAATTGATCGCTTTGTAAGCGGACACTCCTTGAATGGCTGATATTTGATTGTGAAATAATCAGCACCAGGATACCAGTGTATCCCTAAGGTTTTGACTGAGTCATTACCTGAAATCCGTAACGGAGGTTGAATTTCCCTTAGTTCCTTTGGAATGTTGTTAAGTAACAAAGAGGAATTAGTTACCCATTTCCTTAATGTGAAACCTCCTGACTTTAAGAGAGAACACAGCTCCTTTTGAATTTGTTGAGCTTCATCTATAGAGTTTGCACCAGTCAAAAGATCATCTACATAGAAATCTTGAAGAAGAATTCCTGAGGCAATTGGGTAATTTTTTGATTCATCTTTGGCAAGTTGATGCAAAGTTCTGATAGCCAAGTAGGGAGCTGGGGTCAGCCCAAAAGTAACAGTTGTCAGCTTATAGTCCTTTATGTTTTCCTCCGGATTATTTCGCCAGACCAACCGTTGGTAATTTTGATCATTAGGGTGTACATTTATCATTCTGTACATTTTTTCTATATCAGCAGACATAACTATACGATATTTTCTCCATCTTAAAAGAATGGTATACAAATCTGACTGTATAGTTGGTCCAGTACGAAGTTGTTCATTTAAGCTTTTTCCGTTGCTTGTTTTAGCAGAAGCATCAAATACTACGCGAAGTTTTGTTGTGGTACTTTCTTTTATCACTGCATGGTGTGGTAAATAAAAGTTATCGAATGTTTTGTTTGTGTCAGCCAGCACCATATGTCCTAATTCAATATACTCGTTTATACAAGTTCTGTATTGTTCGTATACTTGTGGTGACTTCAACAGACTTTTCTCGAGGTTGTAAAACCTCTTAAGTGCTCTTGAACGAGATTCACCCAAATCAGGATTGGTTGTCTTGAAAGGTAGTTGTACTTCGTAACGACCGGAAGGAGAACGTTTGTGCGTTTGAGCATAATGTTCCTCGCATTGCTTATCTGATGCCTTTGGTTTTATTTGAATCTTAACCTCTTCGCATTCCCAAAATTTTTTAAGAAGGCAATACAAATCATCATCTTGAGATTGTGTATTTGCCATAAAAGTAGAAACCTTGAAGCCTGTGTCATGCTGATTGGGAGAAATGTTACCAAAAAGAATCCAGCCTAGACTACTGTTCTGAGCTATAGGTGTTCCTGGTGGTCCCTTGCGCAATCCTTCCTGGATAATTTGTCCGTAAACATCTGCTCCAAGAAGCAAGTCTATTTTACCTGGTTGGTAAAATAATGGATCAGCTAGTGGCAAAGATCTCAAATGGTCCCACTCTTCAATTGAGATTCTTGACGGTGGAAGTATACTTGTAATAGTTGGTACTATTAAGGCTGTCACCGCAATTGGGTCACCATGGTTGTTGTTTGGAAACACTTCAAACGATGTTTGTGATCGTACAAGAGTTCCCTTATTATCCCCTAATCCTGTTACCTGCACTGACGTTTGTACAGGTTTCAGTTGCAATCTTCGAGCTACAGATTGTGTAATAAATGATACTTGCGATCCTGAGTCAATCAAAGCTCGAAACGTATAAGGGGCATACGAATTGACACGTATTTTAACTAATGACGTTGATAATAATGCTGGACTATTTTTACTAATGTGACTAGCATAGAACGAGTGTACATTAGCTTCAGTCTCGGTGGGAATAGTCGAACAAGATAGATTCGACTGTCTTTGAGCAAGAGGTTTTTTGTTGGTTGGTAATTGGAATGTTTTGTCTTTGTGGAGAAGTGAATGATGTTTTCCACCACAGTGCCGACATCTGAATCTACTCGAACATTGTTGTATCTTATGTTTGTTGGATAGGCAATTAAAACATAGATTCTTTGATGTCACAATTTTAATCCTTTCATCTGTATGATGTTTGAAGAATATTGGACATTGATTTATGATATGGGAGTTATTGCATACAACGCATGTATTGCTTACTGCCGAAACTTGGGTCATAGTATTTCGTTTGATGCTCATAGTATTTGATGAGCCTGGTTTTGACTCTGCCAATGCTTCTAGAGTTCGAAATCGTTTTTCTAAAAAGGATTTGAAATGATCCAAACTTGGTAATTGATTTAGTGAGCTTATATCCTCTTCCCACATACGATGTGTTTCTGAGGGTAAACTTTGTGTTAACAAGTGTATTATAATAGGATCCCAATTTTCGGTTGAAACACCTAATGCCTTTAATTCAAATATGCACTCTGTGCTTTTGTCTAAAAGTGATTTGATAGATTTAGCTGACTCTGAATTTATTTTAATTATTTTTGTTAATAACCTTAACTGATGATTAACAAGAACACGTTGGTTATTATATCTGTCCACAAGAACTTTCCAAGCATTTTCATAACTGGCATGTGTCACTGGAAATTGTCGCAATAAATGTTCTGCTTCTCCTGTGACACTAGATTTTAAGTAATGAAGCTTTTGAACTGGCTGCAATGATGGATTCTTGTGAATAAGAGAACTAAAAAGATCATGAAATGATCGCCAAGACTCATATGAGCCTGAAAATGTTGGAATAGAAATTTGGGGTAGCTTTAATGCTAATGAAGTTGCATGTATTGGTCCACCACCCAGGGTCTCAGTACATGAATTTGTTGGTTCAAATTCACTTAAACTATCTCGTAAAACACCTGCATATTCGAAATATTTGTCCTCGGTGTCTGAAAATAGATCTCCTGTAAGATATGAATATTTTTTCCGTTCCCTTGTAGTTAGAGTGCTTGCTAGTTCAATGATCTGATCATGAGTAGCGGAATATGTGACCCAACAGTTTCGTAAATCTGTTAGCCGTTCAGAAATGATACCTTTAGAAAGGATTGAAGGCTTCAATTCCTGATACTTTGAGTATGTTTTAAGAATTTTTTCTGAAGCAAGAATTTGCTTTTCTATGAGTTGCTGAAGAGACATTGTAAACTTTTGAACTGATTATATCCGGCTCGAAGGACCAAAAAATATGTTCTAACCGTTGTTAGAACATAATGTAAAAGAAATGAAAGAATTAAGTTCGGATATACTTTTAATCAGTTCAAAAATTTTATTTCTCTTTTCAAATTATACATTAAATCAAATTCTCAATTTATACAATAACGGATGCTAATATGCTTGAATTTAAACTTAATTGTGTACATTAAATCAAACGATAAACTTGTAACTCGACTCAATGTTTGTATTAATACGAGGTTCAAAACAGTGAACGGTCGGTACCCGAACACTGAGGAATAGGAATGATGAACGGTCGATACCCGAACACCTAAGGAATAGGATTGGTGAACAGTCGATACCCGAACACCTAAGGAATAGGAATGGTGAACGGTCGATACCCGAACACCTAAGGAATAGGAATTGGTGAACAGTCGATACCCGTACACCTAAGGAATAGGAATTGGTGAACGGTCGATACCCGAACACCTAAGGAATAGGAATTGGTGAACAGTCGATACCCGAACACCTAAGGAATAGGAATTGGTGAACGGTCGATACCCGAACACCTAAGGAATAGGAATGGTGAACGGTCGATACCCGAACACCTAAGGAATAGGAATTGGTGAACAGTCGATACCCGTACACCTAAGGAATAGGAATTGGTGAACGGTCGATACCCGAACACCTAAGGAATAGGAATTGGTGAACAGTCGATACCCGAACACCTAAGGAATAGGAATTGGTGAACGGTCGATACCCGAACACCTAAGGAATAGGAATTGGTGAACAGTCGATACCCGAACACCTAAGGAGTAGGAATTGCAATAAATATCAACCACAGTCGCTACCCGTGGTGATACTTACCTCTTGCCGAATTGTTCGGAAGAGTGATTCTTTCAGGCGAATCCGCTCCTTTTATACTACAAAAATTGATTGTTACCACGGCAACGCGATGCTTAAGGCTTACTAACATTCTAGTTTTAAATTCAAAGCCTATTAGGATTTTAACAAAATTTCTAAGTATTTTAAAACAAAGTAAAATTAATAATAGTTGATAGTTGTTTGGTTGATGGGGTGTTCTGGAACAGCTTGATGATGGGATATTCGGTCGGCGGGAAACTCAGGTACTTCAAATGGGATATTTGGTTTTGAATCGGGAAATTACATTCTGAAAACAAAACGTATATTTTACAAAACATTACTTATAAATTGTGAACCCAACACTATTATTAACTTCAAAACTCACAAAGTTTTCAAAATGCACTTTTATTTGACTAAACACTTAAGTATGTTAACCATTTCGCGCAAAATCATAAACACAATTGACATTGCACTCTTCCCATCCTTTTTCGGTCTCCTTCGTTTTGAAATCGTTCAATGAAATACCGAAAGTGGAGCGTTCTGAGTTTTTTTGACAATTAACAAGGAGATTAACACGGTATAGGAAGACAAGGTATAGTAAAGAATTTTTTGACGTCTAGCTGTGACGTCACTGCCCACGAAATTGTATGAAAAGCAATGAAAATATAAAATAACTAGTATTAGGTGCAATATATCTAAAATTTAATGATAGGAGGTCAAAGTCAATAATATTCCTGATATTTTAGGCGACTTTTGGAAATTATAAACAATCAGAAATAAAATAAAAATCCTAAAAGTATTTCATGCACCAAAAACAATATCATAAAAAACCACGATAAACAACTATATTTTGACTTAAAGGTGCACCTCTCTAAAAAAAAACACATCTACAACTGTCACATATGTCGTGGGCAGTGACGCGCAAGATGGCGGATTGAGTTTCAGGGTTACTATACCTTGTCTTCCTATACCGTGGAGATTAATAACGTATTTTTTAATGACATTTTTAACCAAGAGACATAAATTACATAATGCCACATCAACTGGACAGGGATGCGTAAATTGTTTGACAGGTGGTGAATTAATTGTGCTCTGGTGGAGGACGAATGAAATATCTAGGATAAATTGAATTACTCAGGTAATTTGGATGCTAACTAACTGAAATTGTTAACAGATTAAACCCACGGGGACTTTTACTTCACATGAGTCAAAAATATTAATGGATTCCTGGCGAACCTGCAATAATTTTTTGGTTCTTCGGTTCGGTTGGCACTCCATTTTTTCCGCGTTGTGCATGTGTTAGTGGTCCGGCGCTGGGGTCTCCTGTTGAATTTTGTTTTTACTCAAAAATATTCGAAGAGGTGGTAATAAGCCTTAGGAGCTAGTGAAATTAATTTTTGGATACGTGCCATTAACGTATAATATAATGAACGCCTGACGTACGTCCACAATTTTCTGTAGAAGCGAAGGGTGCGATGTTTATTCCCTTTCTTTCGCTTTGAGGAATTGGCAGCTCCTAAAATGACGCATACTTATTATACTTTAATTGCCGTTAAAGATTTTTTCTCACAGTTCTCTGGAGAATTAGTAATTTGGTTATTGCAAAAAGTTTAATTGATATAATGGAAATTTCAGTGTGAAACAACGAGGTTAGTTATGAATTGACGTATTTCTTGCAGGGAAGTTACATTGATATTATTAGAATGCATTTCAGAACTGCTTCTGTTTGTTTTTGTTCGCTTTGGGGAAATTAAATGAATTTTCGTTTTGCGGAACATTACAAAGGTTACATTACAATACGCAATGTAATGCGTAAATAGCTAGTTCGAAGCGCCGATCCCCATTTAATACATTGAAATGGTCGAAATGTGGGTCGAATTTTGCATTTTGCGTAGGACAAAATGTTTTTTTAATAGGTGAGAATAAGACTCAGTTTTTGGAGTTGAAAACCTTCCCATTTTGCAAAAGATAGAGGGGTTAGTTACCCCATCGTGAGAGTTTGCGTTGAAAAGACAACTTAAAATAATAATGAGCTTCCTTAAAAATATTTTCAAACTTATGCAAAGTTATCTAGATCTTTTTCAGATTTTCCTGAAACTACATTTAGCGTGATATTTTGACTAATACCAACTAATCAAATATGGCAACTTTGGATCGGGATACTTCAAAACCATCCAACTTCCTTGGGGAGGATGTTCGTCAAATGGCCCTTGAGATGGCAATAGAATGCGACGAGCCAACAGTTGACTTAGAATCAGCAACGACCAGAAACACAATAACGTCCCGGCGACGGATCGGCACTTGTCCCAGCAGCCTGAGGAATCAGTCGAGATGCCACACCCAATGATTGTGATTGATGGGCAACAGTATTCTCTGTCTGTCTACATCTGATTCGTATTATATTCAATAACTCGCATTCTTCCAGGTAGGAAGAGGCCAACGTCACCGGTTTCGATCACTCCAGTTGCACAACCCTCAAGGAACAACAGGGTTCCTGTGACGCCTCCGAAGAGGCAGCGTCGAGAGATCCAGGTGATTGGCCAGTCCGATCACGTGACTAAGGTGTCTGCTGAGAAAGCTGACGCGGACTTGCGTCTTAAATACACTTTCGGGGAGGAGTCATTAATGATCAAAAACGCCGCTGCAAATTCTAAAGGTAAGAAAACAATTAAGTAAGTTATCCATATCCATGAAGGGACCCCTAGATTTCAATTCAAAGCTAACGAATGTCTACGCTGAAAAGCGGAATTAAAAAGTCTTGACAACTTTAAAGCCGAAAAAAATCAGAAACGTAGTTTTAGGACGAGCAGCAGGCACAGGATTTCTTGCAAATGCTGCATATATATTTACTTTCTTAGTTATTTAGCTGTTATTGGAGTAAATGCACTAATATAACTACAGATTTTAAGACGTATTTATTGGTTGCGTGACACCTTCAGAATTTGGCTTAATAATATGCATAAGTAGGTCACTTCGGTTGAAGAATTTCCTGTCGCAGGCGGTGCACTGAAAGGGCTGCTCTCGAGTGTGAATTTGGGTGTTGCTTGAGATGTGAGTAGTTTCTTTCCTCCTGGTGGAAGCTGGTTACATGTTTCCTCAAATGGTCCGCTGTGGTAAATCGTCCATCACAAAGTTTGCGAATATTCGGCTTAACCTGTGTTTCTTGATTCCTGAATGGGTTGTCTTCACTTCACAGCAAACCTACTTTGAGTTCGTATGTTGAAAAATGTATTACTATATTTATTAAAGTTACCGATTGAGTGGCTCCTGATTTGATTACTTAATACTGTGGATGATGTAACATAAAGGTATAATAGCAACGATAGAACTTCTTTTTTGTGAAATGCTTCATGTGTTTTTCAAAAATTGTTGCAAAACAACTCGGACCATTTACGCAAGTATAGCTTGTAGGAAACGAATTCGCTAGCCATTTCTAATTCCATTTATAATCTTATGCAACATTAATACCTGCTAGCATGTATATTCAGAAGTAGTCCTGTAGTGAATGAGTCAAGGTGAGTTTTTTTTCAAGTTAACACCTATCCTCTGAGGTCACAGTCCTCCCAGGCAGTAAAATTCCAAAAACAGTGTGCTTCACACTTGTCCTCCTCTACTTTGATTTTTGACCACTTGGCTGGCTGGGGCGAGAAAGAATTGTGTAACGTTTAAGTAATTTTGCAAAAGAATTCAAATTGAGTTGAAGAATTTCTTAATTTTAAGGAGACATCGAATTGAATTTAAATTGAATTGAAGAATTTATTGATTTTGGAGAAGTTTAATTACATTTAAATCAAATTGAGGAATTTTCCGACATTTTCGAAAAAGTGATATAAAGTATTATTCACAGAGAGTGCAATATCTTAGCATGCAACTATTTCCTGCCAAAGACTATAGAACCTACGTTACAAGGACTGTTCGCTCCTGCAATTTAGCAAATAACGCCGAACCGGCGCTTGGAATTTAGAGTTGATGCAGAGCTACAGGGTCCCGAAAAAATATGAAAGCACACATTTTTTATAAGTGGTCCTTTATGCCAAAATTAATTATTAGCTCACTATATATTTCAGCGCAATTTTTTTAGATATTCACAAAACAATTGAAAAATAATTGGTTTCATATGCAACCATTTAGCATAAAATAAATAAAAACTCAATCAGGATGAAGCACCCTGGCCTTAAAACTACCTGATCGCCGGGCGCACCGGCAAACAATCGCATTTGATTTAGCATTCGCCTTCGGTACGCATAAGAAAAACCCATGGTGAAAAAACGTAAGCAAACTTACACAACGTGAATACCTTCAATGTGTGAGGGCAGAGCCGCCACAAACACAATGACTGAAAAACCGACGAAAAGTAATAGGTGAACTTTTGTTTCGTAGTGTTATGTCGGCATTTGTGACTGCTATCGTCCTTTTTGCTTATTTGGCAATTTAAACGAGAATTTGGAACTGGAACCAGCTCTCTTTTTGACTAAATTTTTTGTTTTATTTTGGTGAAAAGTAGCCATGGTGGAGGTAATTGTGTCGCAAAATGTGAGTGAACATTCTTTTAACTAGGTTCCATATTCTTTGCCCTAGACGAGGCATTGGTCGCTCGAGCTAGTTAGCGAAAGGTCCGATTCTGGAATGCGATAGTGAATTAAGTCAAGTCTCTGCACTTAAAGGCTATAAGCTTTATTAATTCTGCTAATCTGCTAATCTTTTTGGAAGTAATAAAGGAGTTTTCCTCTATTGCAGTTGTATGAATACGTGTTTTAACGGTTCCTGTGCTTTAATCAGTTTTTGGAAGAAATTCTAGGAAATCCCAAGATGCAGTACCTGAATGTTCTTAAAAAGCATACTCTGTTTCCTCACCTACGATAAATGTTTCAGCAAAAATTCTAAATTCGGACCCAAATTTTTTTAAACAAAATCATGCAATAATTTTAGTTTCTCAGCTGCATTTAAAGGCGAGGATAATGGTGGCCTTTCCCATAGATAACAACAAGACTACTAATGTACTTTTATGTTACTGTCTATAGGAATTTAGTTTCTAAAAGCTAGAATCATCGAATTTGAGCTAGTTGTGTTCGAACTGCCCAACATGATCAACGATTGTTCGGACACCCTCTTAAAATTGGTTTTTCACTCTTAAACTATAGAACATTTGCAGAAGATGAATCCAGAGACTTAGAGGAATATAAATTCAATTATGTCCAATAAATTTCAGTCAGATTGAGAATCGAAACTTTTTATTACAATGTTTAATTATACGTTTCAAGAATTTTAAGTTCTTTCAATTCAAAGAAAAAATAAACATAAATTGTAGTAAAATTTTCACTGTACTTTTCACACAAGTTTTTTTTAAAAATTAAAATATTTTTGATGAGCACGGAGGAAATTATTATTATATGCATATGCTATAAAGGTACTAAAAATTAAAATTTGTCAGTACATTTTGATATCTTAGTCGATTTTTTATACAAATTTTTGAATTTTCTTGCTTTATTAACTAAACCTAGAAAATGTTGTATAAGCCATAATTACAAATTTTACTGTTCTTCCATTAAAGCAGTCTCCTGTGTCCTTTTCGATCTGGTTCTGCCTTTCATTATCCATTTTGTCCTCGGAGCGGGAGGAAACAATGGGGGAATTGTAACGAACTTTAAATTTGGATCACCTACGAGTTTTCGGGTTAGTCAAATTTGTAGATAAATTTCTCCGATGTCATAATACTGACGTTATTCTTTGTGTGAATGACTACTATTCTTTATTAATAGAGTAATGGATGCGTCATTAGTCGATTTTGATGACCCAAATTTCCTGATGGGCTAGTGTGTTCACTTAGGTTAGGTTCAAGTGGCTGCCAAAAAGAGGCACACTTAGGCCAAGGTAGGCCTATTGTGATACCACGTGGGACGAAACCCCTAATAACTAACCTTCGAACCATTTGGAATCTTTAATGAACTGCTCCAGGCTATTAATGCTGACGGAGCTCAGTTCCGACAGATCATTAAAGAAAGTGGAGCCCAGGCTCTGATTTCTCCGCACCGCTAATGCTGGTCATTGACACAGGAAGTGAAGGAAATTCTCTTCCTCTTCCTCATTGAGGCAAATTCTACAGAGACAGAGACAGTGGCCCGTAATGACCGCTCGTTGCTGATAGCAGCTCTCTTGAGCGAAACTAAGTTTCTGGACCTGTTACGGTCGAAGGTGAGCCAGATAAATCTGGTCGTTGCGCAGGTGGGCTCATTTCTCCACCTGCGATTAGCAGTTGCCAAGAAGGATTCTTGTATGGTCCGCTTGCTTGATGCAAGCGGCTTAAGAGTGATATCCTCAACGGGCAAGCCTGTGCCAAGCCTCGCGAACTCATCCACCCTGGTATTACCCGGGATGTCGAAATGGCCAGGCACCCAGACCAGACTGATTTCATTTCGAGCAGCCACGCGGTTGAGCTCCGAGCGGCAGTCCGCGACGGCCTTGGATGTCGCGTGAACACTTACTAGCGATCGCAGGTTGACTATCGCTAAAGATACGTATGTTGACCAAGGGCTTCGGTGTAGCTCTGAGTCGCGCGATTGCTTGTGAAATGGCCATGACCTAAGCTTGGAATACGCTGCAATGGTCTGGCAGTCAGAAGGAGATTTCTATACTTATTTGTTCAGGGCATATACCTCCACCCACTTTGCCGTCCTTCTTGGAGCCGTCAGTGAAAACCTGAATCGACCCTGGTTGCAAAACTAGACCTCCTCCCATTCTTGCCTCGAGGGAAGGGAGGCAGTAATACCCACACGGAATGATGGCTTGGAAACCATGTAGTCCACCGCCAGGGTACGTGGCGCTAGAATTCTAGCATGCCCGTAATCTGTGCGTGTCCAGCAGTGAACCGCGTTGAGCCTTAAGTCCGAGGATGCTGCCGATTGCTTACCAAACAGGTCCAGCGGAATGAAGTGGAGGATAGTGTTTAGGGCCTTAGTGGGGGTGGATCTGAGGGCGCCTGTAATGAGCAGGGACGTAAACCTCTACACCTTTTCCAAGTCTGTCCGGTTGTAAGCCTTATCAAGGGCCGGCCATCAGACTAACACTCCATACACAAGTATAGGCCTAATAACGGCCTCATAGAGCCAGTAGATGATACGGGGCTCCAACCCCCATTTCCTTCCGACAGCTTTTCTACAAGAGTACAGAGCCACGGTGGCCTTGCGTACTCTTCCTTAATGTAGTCTTTCCTATTCAACTTTCTGTCAATGATCAGGACCAGGTACCTGACTTGATCTGAAAGTTTAAGGTTGACACCCTTTAGTGTTGGTGTGACAAAGGGGGGAGTTCGGTGTTTCCTGGTAAACAACACCAGTTCGGTCTTATCCGGATTGCCCTCAAACCGCATCTGTCGCACCACCATGCAAGCTTAGCCGGAGCACGTTGAAGCACCTCCGCCAAGGTGTTCACATGTTTGCCCGAGACTGCCATCGCAATGTCGTCGGCATAAGCGACCACTTTGCACCCGGAGCCGTCTAACTCCACGAGAAGGTCATAGAGAGTCAGGTTCCAGAGAACCGGCGACAGGACACCACCCTGTGGGGTGCCCCTAGCCGCAAATTTCCTTATGGAACCAGTCCCAATAGTGGCATTAATGACTCTGCAACCAAGCAACAAGTCAATAAGTCCTATGACCGACTCACTAGTGCCCACACTCCCTAGCGCGTTCGTGATTGCCTCTGGCCTAATATTATTGAAGGCCCCCTCTATGTCCAAGAAGACTGCCAAGTCGAATTCCTTGTAGAGAAGAGACTTCTCCACCTGATCGACGAGAGCATGCAGGGCGGTCTCAGTGGATTTACCCTTGGTATAGGCATGCTGGGATTGAGATAGCCTACTCGGATTAATGCTTTCCTTGATGTAGACATCCAAAAGCTTTTCCAGAGCTGTGAGAAGGAAAGAAGAAAGAGTAATGGGCCTATAATCCTTTGGCTTACAATGTGAGACCCTTCCCCCTTTCGAGATGAAAACGACCTTAGCCTCTAGCCAGGACTTAGGGATATGCGAGAGCTGCAAACAGGCTTCAAAAATGATAAGCAGCCAAGGGCTGATTAGCGCAGAAGCCCCTTTTGGAGGTCCGCTGGTATAATGCCACCCAAGCCTGGTGACTTGTATGGCTTAAACAAGGACCCTTGTGACGAGTTCCCCAGCCTCCTGTGTGGCCGTGGATACCACCGTTTCTCAGCACCGGCCAAAGTCTTTGCTTCTACTACGGTGCTGATCTCTCCATTTTGTCCAGCGACACCATCAGGTCTTTCGACTCTCCTGTCTTTCGAGTAGACGGACAGCACAATGGAGTCGAAGCCATAGACGATTTTGTCGCCCTTAGCTGCTAGAGGTGGCAGAGATTCCTCATTTAAGATAACAATGGCTTGCCTCGTTTTGCCCTTGACCTCTCCGACGCGTGCAATCCTCCAATCGTGGGTC
The DNA here is from genome assembly GCA_959613345.1 of Tolmerus cingulatus. Classification (NCBI taxonomy): domain Eukaryota; kingdom Metazoa; phylum Arthropoda; class Insecta; order Diptera; family Asilidae; genus Tolmerus; species Tolmerus cingulatus. The sequence continues at coordinate 19,775,518 of OY390709.1, read as the reverse complement.
GGAAGGTTGCGATTGCACATTCGCATGATGGCCAAGATCTTTTCTGGTTCAGAGGGCTCCGCCGGGATCCACGTCCTGGCTCTCGGTCTGCTCGGGATCTCGTCCCTGGACACGACCTCGAGCCTGGCATCTGACCAGACTTCGCCCAGGCAGGAAATCGCTGCTTTGTAAAGATCTGTCGACCGCTGATCCTCGCAAGCTGTTTGTGAAGGAATCTAGGAAGCCGAATGGGAGTGATTATGCCATAGATTATATTTACTATCTAGTTTTAGGTAAGCACCAATTTCTAACAATTTTTCTATTCAAATTTCAACAAAATGACCACATAAGCCGCATTTTCTGAGTCCGTTGGACAAAACTGATTTTGTAATAGTTTTTTTCTAGCAGCTGTTGTAATAGTTTAGTGTAGGAGGCCTGGTCAGCAAAATAAAAACGAGTGAGCAATTCGACGGTCAGAACTTTACTGTCCAAACAGTGCTTTCACAAGTCTAGGCTGAGATTTAACAAAAGTACCGTCAACACCGATAACGGAAAACGAGGGCAATGTTTTGCTTTTTGAACTGCCTAGCGAACATTTTCCTCTTACATTAGCACTATTATCTACTCACATGTAAGTTTTAGGCTTTTCTACTTGCGACCGATATAATCCGGAATCCGATTTAATTTAACTTACACCAGCTTATTCAGAAATTGGTCACCCTGGTCGACGTCTAGATTCAGAGGAACAATAGCACTCGATAGTTGACCACCCTCCTTAAGATGCCATTAAATAAAGTTTTTTCTTCAAAGCACCTGTTTTATCGCAAATCGTACACTAACTTAATGAATAATACGATGAACCTACTTTGAGCGCTTCACAGATTGCTTCGACAAGGTGTCGAAGAAATTTTCTGTTCCATGGTATATAATGATTCTCGTAAGGGTATATTTTACTACGGGGTAAAGAACAGTGTTATGACTAGCCCTATTTTCTTTTAGAATACATAGTTACTCGTGTGGAGGAGGAGCACCTTTGGGAGTGCAAACAACTTGGTGCACACTCACCTCACGTACTTTTGAGCACTTTAATGTTTTTCAACACTAAACATTTTAATTTAACGGTTAGTTGTCACAGAACCTTACTTTACTGTTGGTATCTAATTTTATTTGTATTTTATATATTTTCAAAGACCGTAGAGGAGCATATGCAATTATCCTTTTCGCATATTATGAAGCACTGGAAGAGGAGTCCGCCAGGAACAAAAGCGCCGGGATCAAGAAATGTTCTTTTGAGATTTTATCCCCCACAATCTGGATTTGGCAAGTGCTATATAGTGATATATATATAATTTAATTTTTTTTTTAAATTATTATCAGTGGCTAAAGCCACTTCGCGCTTCGAGGGCCTAGCACTACCCTCCATAAATGCATTTGTGACACACCTACAGGAGGTCTCTCTGAATTTTGAATTTTCTTAGTCTCTGATGGTTTCTGCAACACACCCTAGGGTGATATTGGAGGGCGCGACAGGGTGGGATGAAAAGAAAACGGAAGAGGAGACGCTTGAGACTTGTGAGGACAGCCGAAAGGACGGAAAAGGCGAACAAGGCGTGGATTTTCCGAAGCGGGTTATATTATGGGGCGGCTCGTATGTACTCGTATTAGTTCCGAGAATATATGTTAACCTAATTTCGAAGCGCGAAGTGGATTTTAACCATTTTGCAACATATTTATATTTTACAATCTACTCGTATGTTATTAATCTTTCATAGCAATATTGTAATTTTTAATACTCGTTTTATAACCGTCTTGATATGTCCTATTTCAGAGGCTAATCCAAAGAAGAAAAAGGTTTATGAACAGCAAGAAAACGAAGACAACCCTCTAAGGTGTCCTGTTAAGCTTTATGAATTTTACTTATCGAAGTGGTTAGTTATTACATAAGTCGGCTTTTTTACACTCTATATTTTAATGAAATCTTTTCCATTTATTGCAGTCCTGAAAGTGTAAAGACGCGGAATGATGTGTTCTACCTGCAACCAGAAAGATCTTGCGTACCCGATTCCCCGGTGTGGTATTCAACTCAACCGCTAAGCAAGGAGGCTTTAAGTAAAATGTTGCATCGAGTTAAAATGGTTAAAGAAATTAATATAGCCCTGCTAACCAGCTAATAAATCAATATATGCTATATATATAGAAATATATCTAAGAATTGCTACTTACAAAGTGATCATGCTTTTGTGATTATGGCAATTGGTCCTTCTGCTTCAGCCACATTCTTTGTCCTCATATCTTGCAATTCGTTAACTCTAATTTATGTTAAACTTTGTTGTTTTTCAAATTTTTTGAGTTAGTGGGTACAAATTGTTCGTGCCCAGCACATAGGAAACACCCACGTTTTAAATTTATAAAGTTTTTTAGTATAGTTAAAAACGATATGTTTACCTTCAGGCTGAACGTTTAAAACTTTTGTAAATTATATGGAAATAAAGATTTTTGAGAAAGTATTTTGTTTCAACTACTTTGTTTTAAGTTCTTTTGGATATAAATGTTTATCATCGCCGAGAAATTCCAATTACTCGACGACAGAAAATCGTAAATCTCCTTTTGTCATTGAAGAAAACTCGCAATTTTATTCTTAACACAAATGCTTCATTGTTTTAAATATTTATTTAATTTCATTAGCAATAATAACACGAAAACTTCTTCGTCAAAATAGGGTTAGATAACAATAATGAAATACAACGTTCCTTTAATAAAAACACGAAAACTTCTTCGTCAAAATAGGGTTAGATAACAATAATGAAATACAACGTTCCTTTAATAAAAGGGTGTTTTTAGTACATTACAAGAATTTATATAGATTTAATTGTAACCATTTTATATTTAGCTCTATTAAAAAAAATTGGCAATTGGAATGACGAAAAAATGGATTTTGAGGAGTTGATTTGTTGTCGGAAAGCCTAATTAGCCAATACTTCAAATTTTGATCTTTTGACTAAGCGATAAATTAAATAATTCTGTAGAAACCAATACAATTAAATCGCACATTGTTGGAACAAAGCCAATGTATATCGCTTAAAAGATCTCAAACAATAAAAAATTGAAAGTTTAAGAAATCACTCACTCACTTTAATAACACAGTATGTTTTGTTTATTTACTGACTACATAATTTACCCGAAATTGCTGTCTTTTGATACGTATTTTAAATTTCAAGTTAACACCTATCCTCTGAGGTCACAGTCCTCCCAGTCAGTAAAATACCAAAAGCAGTGTGCTTCACACTTGTCCTCCTCTACTTTGAGTTTTGACCACTTGGTAGACTGGGGCGAGAAAGAGCTGTGTAACGGCTAAGTGATTTTGAAAAAGAATTTCTTAATTTTAAGGAGACATCGAACTGAATTTAAATTGAATTGAAGAATTTCTTGATTTTAAGGAGACATCGAATTGAATTTAAATTGGATTGAAGAATTTATTGATTTTTGAGCAATTTAATTATATTTAAATTAAATTGAGGAATTTTCCTAGGCATTTTAGAATAAGTGATATAAACTATTATTCAATTCAAAACTCACAAATTTTTTAAAACACATTTTTATTTCACTAAACACTTAAGTATGTAACCTTTTTCGCTCTCCTTCGCTTTGAAATCGTTCGATGAAATACCGAAACTGTAGCGCTCTGAGTTTTTTTGACAATTAACAAGGGGGCTCAATAACGTATTTTTTAACGAAATTTTGAACGACATTTTTAACGAAGAGACCTAACCTACGTAATGCCACATGAACTGGCATCTTGCAGGGATGCGTAAATTGTTTGACAGGTCGTGAAGTTTTTATGCTCTGGTGGAGGACGAATGAAATCTCTAGGATAAATTAATTTACTCAGGTAATTTGGATGCTAACTAACTAAAATTGTTGACAAATTTAGTCCACGGGGACTTTTACTTCACATGAATCAAAAATATTAATGGATTCCTGGCGAACCTGCAATAATTTTTTGGTTGTCCGGTTCGGTTCATGCTCAATTTTTTTCTCGCTGTACTTGTGTTAGTGTTCCGGCTCTGGGGTCTCCTGCTGAATTTTGTTTTTACTCCAAAATATTCAAAGAGGTGATAATAAGCCTTAGGAGCTTTTTAGTGTGAAATTCATTTTTAGATACGTGCCATTAACGTATAATATAATGAACGCCTGACGTACGTCCACAATTTTCTATAGAAGCGAAGGGTGCGATGTTTATTCCCTTTCTTTCTCTTTGAGGAATTCGTATCGTATTTTATAATTTCTGCTAAAATGAAGATGTTTTTCTCTTCTATTAGTTTTGAGAGTTCGGTTGGGTTTCCCTGGAGGCCCACAGCCATAACCGCTTCTTCCTTTTGTCCTTATCTGGGCTCCACACTCAGCAAATCCCGCGAAGTGTCGCCAACCTCCCTTATTCCCCGCCACCTTCGGATAAAAGAAACCGCTTTGGCACTATTTCCATCTTCGCCACAACCGAAGCAAAGTTTGCTTCTGTCCAGTCCGTCATATTAATCCAATGCGAAATAACTAAGGCAATCAGATTGTCTTGATGATCTAGTATTGGATTAATATCAGTCAGGTTTTCACACCGATAACATAAATTTTTTTCTCCTTTTACTTCACTTCTAAGTATTCCATTAATTATCCGTCTATCTGGTTTCTATTATTATTCTATTTCCAGTTTTAAGTGACGCCCATGTGTATAAGTTAAATTTTTATATATTTTTTTTATATAAAAAAAAAACAGAATTAAATTTTTAGGATCAGACTAATGATCTGATCTACCGCACTTTATTGCCAGAACCAGACTTAAGGTACTTAGTGCTAATTACAAATATTTATTGGGTTTGCTTGATGACTTAAAGCTAACATCGGCTGTCTGCGTGCTTGGGCAATTTCCGCCGTAGGTGTTCTGCTCAGCATAGTGAGTGTAATTAGGTTGCTGACTTCGGAGCGGGTTATTGATATCGTCATATTACCTATGTGAAATGATGTTGTGGGCACGTGAGAGCAAATTCGGCGTGAATTGCGTTAACTCTTCCCTCCTTAGATTTGAATGTCCTCATTCTTAAAAGTATGGTACCTGGTTAACCTTGGCGGTCTGGATGATGGGTGCGTTCACCTGCTGTTCCAAGATTGGATCTTCTCTTAATGTGATGGTCATCGGGATCGGAACTTCTGTAGCATCCCTGGTGCGTGCGGGATTTTTCTTGCAGCAGTTGATGGTCTTTAGGATCACAATCGCTATCAGGAACATGGTTAAGGTGGTAGTTAGGCCGAAGTTAATTAGGTAACCTGCTCGGCTTTCTTTGTCGATCTGGCTTATGCGTCCAGTGTTGGCAAGGTGAAGGTCCTTCATAGCTTGTAGAGTTAAGACTTCTTCTACGGTCCTAAATGCAGGATCGGGTTGCACGCCTGGAGGTAGAGGTTTCATCTTGGAGAGCTCGTTAGCGATGTAGGTTAGCTTCCCAATACTAAGCGTTGCATTATGATGTTGAATAATGAAAGTGCCTGCCAGGTATGTCGCTTCGTTGTCGATCAAGATGGTCCCGTTGAATTGGTTCAGCAATATTGTTCGTGGAAAAATTTCTTCAATGGTCGAGACATGGCGGTTGTCGATTTCGTTACAGTTCGGTGGTCGACTTTCGAGTAAATTAGTTACACAATTTGTGTTACTTAGATTTACAATTTGTTTATTGTTACAAATAGTCAGTTTACTTTTTGTTAGACATTTTGCTTTGATTCCAAAAATGTTGTTGTCAAAATGTAGGATATTTTCGAAGGGTAATTTGGTAATGAGATTTCTTTAAAGGTTTCAGAATTAAAGTTTTACAGATTTCGGATTTTGTGCTAGGTATGCTTATAATGTACAACAAAGTTTCATTATTTGCGGCAATCTTTATCTCAGCAAAGTCTAAGGGTTCTTCTAAATTTAAATATGGAATATTGTGTTTATCAAAGAGTTTTTTCAGTATATTTATTTCATGGTTAGATAAAATGAACGAGTTTACAATATTGGCTTTCGCCCAATGTAAAGCGTAATCTACGTCTAATATTTCTTCCTTAATTAGGTCTAATTTATGTTTAATTTTGTTTATTAACATTATTTTCCAGCTATCATTGGCTTTGTATGCTTCCATAACTTTATTCGCTATAGTGCTGATATTATTTATTCTTTCAAAAATCGATTTATTTATGACTACCTGCTTGTTATTGTTTTCTAACATGTCATTTATTTTTTCTTTTAAGATTACAAAATCGTCATGGTCCGGAGTTCCGGCTAATCGTTTCCATGCGGTTCCGAGAAAATCCAAAGATCTCTCCTTCCTCAAGTTTGGTTTAATTCCATTGATAAGTGACTTGATTCTAATAATTTGATTGGAAAGGAAGGGGTGCATGGGATCACTCGCGTCTACCTGATTTTTTAACTGAAGTTCCAGTTCGCCGAGAATTTCCGAATTGTTGATAACGTGAATAAGTTTTAAAATTCCCCTTTGTAATTTCGATGTGCCAGTGGTTAATGTAATTGTTTTGGAATTTGAGCAGTCCAAGATTTGTACCTCTGCCGAGCAGAGAGTACTAAGCAACCTGAGAAAAAATTTTAACTTTTAATGTTGCTTTTATGAACGACTTTCCCGGATTCGGTTAAAATGGTTTTAGATTTGTTTTCTTTCACTATTTCTTGTTTATACCTGGAAGATAGTTTTGACCCCATACGTTTGTTCAATTTAGCGTAGAAAATTTCTCCAGGGGGGTTATTTTTAATCGGATATCTTCTTTTTATTCTGATTTTTCAAGTCAATTGCCTGCTTTTATCTTAGCCTATCGATGTTATCTCGTCTAGCTTTCTCGAAGTCTTCGGGGTTGGTGCTAATATTCGTTCCGAAGAAGACCTCAAGTGGTGTTTTCGCCGTAGTTGAGTGTATAGAGTAGTTGTATTCGTAAACGGCTCTGTCAAGAAGCTCTGGGAACGTTCTCTGGATACCATCCGCTTTCAGGCATCGGATAATTTCGGTTAGTGTTGAATGAAATCTTTCAACTTGACCCGTAACTGAACTAGTGTGATGGGGTGTTTTGAAGACTTGGATATAGAGTTGATCTTTTACAATGAAAAGAATTGAAGAGGAATTTAGCGATTTTTCATTGTCGATCACAATGATTTTGGGTACACCGAACGAGAAGAGTAATTCACGGAGTGGGGTCTTTATTCCCTCAACTGCTTTAGATTGTATTATATCGCCTGCGCATACTTTGAAAATTTATCTATGGCCGTTAATACTAATTTTTCTTCTGTAGAATAAATGTCTATATGTAATATTTCTCCTGGATACTGCGGAATTGGAGTCTCTTTCAGTTCCGATTTGTTTGGGTGTCTATCGTATTTTTGTTCTTTACAAATTTTACACTGGTTGACAAGGTTATTGATTCTCGAGTTCATTTGGGGAAAATAATACTTTTCTAAAATTTGACTTTTATTTTCTCACGCATTACGGTGTGCTCTTGTGTGTACATACCTTTCATCTTGCTTTTCTACGCCTACGAAGTCTTTGACTTGTGTTTGAGCGAACCTAGTTTTGAAGTTTCCGAAGTGGAGAGGGTATATTTCTTGAATTTTACCCATAATAGGTTCTGTAATTAACAAGTCGTTGATCACGCTGGGGTTTAGATATTTTTTGAGGATTGAGATCAAATTTTCATCGAAGTATTCGGGTTGTGAGAAGATGTGTCTATGGTAGGCAGGGAATGGAAGTTTGAATTGGTAATTTGTTTAATTTCTTGTTTGAATCATTATCTGATTTTTGAAAACATTTAATAAGGCTTCGGAGGTGGGTATGAGATTCTGGTCAGAGCTATCGCTACTATGTTGTGTTCCGGTAGTGAATTGACTAGGGCTGCTTGTGGGGGTCTTGAGAGTGCATCCGCTACAGCCTTCGTCCTCCTAGGTTTGTATTATAGCTGGTAATTATACTCCTCGCGTATGGCTTTCCATCTCTTCATTTTGTTGTTATTATTCTTGTTACTTAGTGCATAAGTTAGCGGTTGGTGATCTGTAAATATCTTCACCTTGGCTGTGCTGTACAAGTAATTTCTAAGAGTGTTAAGTGCCCATATTATAGCGAGCATTTCCTTCTCGTTTGTTGCATAATGCTCTTCTGTCTTACTAAGTGTTCTAGAAATGAATATTATGGGTCTGTCTTCTTGTGCCAGCACTGCGCCTATTGCGTAGTTCGATGCGTCTGTGGTGAGTTGAAATTCTTTACTGAAGTCAGGATAGGCTAGAAGTAAATCGTCCGATATTAGGGAAATTTTTTTATTTTCTTGAAGACTTGCATGGCTTCATCATCGAGCTGAATAGCCATTTTGCTTTAGAGGTTTTTGGAAGTTCTTCCTCCTTCCCCCTTAAGAGGGTTGTAAGGGACTTCGCCGGGTTCGCATATGACTTAATGAACCTGCGATAGTAAGTAGAAAGGAATGGAGATCTTTCAGTGTTCTAGGGGGTGGAAAATTTGTTATGGCCTTAACCTTTTTAGGGTTGGTTTTTATACCGTCGGCCGAAATAACGAATCCCAAAAATTCAACTTCTTTGCGAAGGAATTCGCATGTATCAAGTTTAACTTTCATGTTTGCATTCTCAAGCGTTTGGAAAACTTTCCTAATATTCTCAAAGTGTGTGTCTTCATCTTTACTGAATATCACAATATCGTCTATATAGACGTAGCAAATTTTTCCTATATGATCTCTCAATATATCATCGAGTGGTCTTTGGAAAATCGACGGAGTGTTCTTTAAGCCGAAAGGCAACCTAGTGAATTCGTATTTTCCGTTATTCACGGAAAAGGCTGTCTTCTCAATATTCTTTTCTTAGAGTCGGATTTGGTGGAATCCACTCTTAAGATCAATGATGGAAAACCATTTGCTTTGGCCTAATTGTGACAAAACTTCATTTATTTCTGGAATAGGGTATTTATCGGCAATAGTGACCGTGTTTAACTTCCTATAGTCCACTACCATTCTGTATTTTTTCTCTCCCGAGGCGTCTAGTTTTTTCGGCACTATCCATACGGGTGAATTATATGGAGACCTGGATGTCTAATAATGCCGTCTTTTAGAAGTTCTCGTACTTGTTTCTCCACTTCATCTTTGAGAGCTATGAGGTAGGGGTAACATTTTGAGTATACTGGATTGTCATTAATTGTTCATATGTCTCCTTTTACAACGGTAGTAAAAGTCAATTTTTCGTCCGAGTCAGAAAATAATTTAGAAAATTCTTTAGCTAAGTTATTAATTTTATTTTTCTGCTGTAGTTCTAGATAATCGGTTCTAATATCTATTTTGTTTATTGCCGTGTAGGCTTGTTGTTTAATTTTAATTTTAACGTTATTTCTATTAAGATATGATTGTCTCATGTATAGATTACGGCAGGCAAGTCTTTGCGGCTATCATTGCCCAAAATGGCGTGAAAAGACTTTAGAGAATCAAGTAAAAAACACTTTATTTTTGTGTCTTTGAGGCCAAATAAATTTACGAAAATGTGGTGGCTAACTTTAGTGTATCCTCCTATAGAACTTGCATAGAAATGTTGTGAATTGGGGATAGGATTCGGGACGAGATTTGCCTGGATATAATTCTTATTGGATCCAGTATCTATAAGTATTTTTCGCATTTCGCCGCTCCTCGTTCTGCACTCGAAGTAGGGCAGTGAGGAGCAGTTTAATCTAACAAATAAATATCTGTTAAATCGGCTGGCTCCGTCTCTGTAGTGTTCTCATCTTACTGCTCGGCGTATTGCTCGTCCTCAGCTTCCTGGGCTTGTTCATAAGTATAGTCGAACTCGCCACGGTTGATTTCCTATGTCTCCATGTGGAAATTACGTTGAGTTTTGTTATGCACGGATGGCAATGATGGGTTTTGTGAAGGCCTTTTCCCGTACATCGGATTTTGGGGTGGCCTATTCATGTAGTTGATTCTACGTGACTGTATGCTGTGATCTACGTCCATCGGTTCCGGTCTTGGTTGGGGTTTAGGTGCAGTAGGACGAGGTGGTTGGAATTGCTGAGGGCGGATATTTGGGTTTGGAGGCTTGTAGGCATTCTGGAAATTTGGATTGAATGGAGGTTGAGGTAGGTGTGCTTGTTGCGGATAGAAGGGTGATCTTTTGCCATGAAGGTTGGATTTGTTTTGTTTTGTTATGTTTCTGGTACTGGGGGTATGTCTTGCTTTGAAACCATTCGTGATTGTCCGTGGTATGAAAATGTATACTGGGTTCTGTAATTCCGGTTTTCCAATTTTAGACAGAGATGGAATGCCTGCGGCAGGTCTGCGGGTTCTCGTATGCGTAGAAGTCTCGCCAGATCACCTCTAAGACCTCTAATGAAAGTATCGAGCGCTTTGTCCCTGTAAGTCTGCGTTAGTAAAGTCAGAGATTCATTGCTTATCTCCATGCAACCGATCTTGTTAAGAATGAGAGATAAGTGGGAGTATACGGAGTGATAAAATTCTTGCACCGTAAGATTCACTTGCACTAGAGAAGTCATTTGGTATTCGAGTGTGGATAGATCGCGTTTATCGGCATAGTGCATTGTTAAACATCGCGCTATGCATTTACAGTCGAGAGGGGTGTTATAGTATTCTAACACCACGTTGGCTTGTCCGGAAATTGTATTCCGTATGACATTAAAGATGCCATAGTATTTAGGCGTTTCTTTGATATTGCCATACAGTCGTAGAATACGGTCTATGCTTTTTTTCCACGAATTGAACTCTCCTGGCTGACCAGTGAATTCTTTTAGGCATCTGACAACGTTAGGTATTTTATCTAACTCCCCTAAATTATCTCGATATTGCGGGTGAATAACTTGGTCTGTCCCTATAAAATTGTCAGAATTGGGGTTTACTATCGAGTTCACGATTTGTCGCCCTTCGCTTTGAAGGATGCGATTTACTATACTGGCTACGAGCTTGTCACAGATAATTTAATCTGGCAGTCCGACTAGTCCTAGAACAGAACCTTTGATATTTTCATTCACTATGATTCATGCTTCCTAAGTAAAATACTTGTCGTTTAAACCTAAGTAATGCATAACGTATCCTTCCTTTCTCCTTTCGCCATTACCGTTGCATCGCATTTCGCTCACACCTATAGTCTCAATATCATTTCCTTTATTACATTACCAACTTTACCAGCCTGGCAGAGACTTCTTATTCTCCGTATTCCTATTCTTAAGTATTCACTATTCATGTTTTTTGTTTTTAATCCACCGGGTGATTCCTCGCACTTCCTCATTCCACTTAAGGGCTGCCGCGAACTGACTTGATTGTATTTGCATAGGTTGATTGTTTACTAGAGAATAATTATTGCAACATAAAAGGTGGTTTCGCGTAGCCTTCCTCTTATTCTCTAATGAATTATTCTGTATTGAAGAGCAATTTTTTCTAATGTACCTTAAATCGATATGAATACAAGCATTTAAAAATTGTCCCTGGAGCAAGCACTTTTTAATAAAACTTTAATCATGTAAATATTACGTATATACATATGTATATACAATCGAAAGTTTGTTCGTTTGTTGCTCAATCACGCTTAAACGGCTAAAGTTTCGTTTTTTAGGTGAAGGTACTACATATTCCGATCCAACATATAGGATCCTTTTTATACGCGAATTTCTAAATGGTGGGCTCAAGATGGCTGCCAAAAATTGAAAATATCAAGGGATTGGCATGAAAATTAGTATTTTGAGGGGTTTTAGATTTCCTTATTGCGAATTTATGTTCGAAATTTGGAAGTCAAGATGGCGGGTTCAATATGGCGACCAAAATTGTTGTACACCGGGTGAAACCGGGTAGCTCATCACGCCTAAACGCTGGATCCGATCATATTCAGTTTTTGGGTGAAGACACTACATATTCCGACCCAACATATAGGCTACTCTTTATTCGCGAATTTAAAAAATGTGCGGACCGAAGATGGTGGCGAAAATTTGAATATATCAAGGGATTGCCATAAAAGTTGATGTCTGGGTGTTTTTGGATGTGCTTATTGCAAATCCATGTGCGAAATGTGAAGTGTGCAATATGGCGTACAGTGATTTTCGACCTTCAATGAATTTAAATGAAAATTATATAGTATACAATGGATATTTCGAGGTAGTTTCGAATTTTCTATAAAATGTTCGAAATTCATAATGGCGGAACCAATACGGCGATCAAAATATTTGTATACCGGGTGAACCCGGGTAACCTAGCTAGTTAATACCATAATGATGGCAATTTTGAAAAGCTTTTATTTCCTTCTTTTTATATTTGTCCTATAAGATTATTGTGAGGTGCGCGTAATACCTAGACTTGCATTTTTTCAGCTCGGTTAAAATTAAAAGATGAGCGAACCTCTGAACTCAGATCTCAAACTCCCTGAAGATAATAATTTGCAACAAAGCAATTTGAAAGATGACAGTCTTTCCGAAATCGTTGGAACATCAAGTGAACCGGCTAGCACCGAATCACTTTCAGAAAATCTCCCTGAAGTGGGTATAGGCGGTCTAGATGATGCAGGAAAAAGCTGTACTTTTGGAGAAAGCATACAAAAGCAAAGCCATGATCTACTTCCGGCCAAAGAATCATTTCAAGTCAACCTAGAACAAAAGCCAACTGAAGCTCCACTTCTCTTACTTCTCGACACTAAGTCAGAAAATATGGAAGATGACTCGGTGTTCACAGGTGACCTTAGCACAATGTCGGATCAACTCCTAGCTGAGCCTCCTAATCGGGATGAGCTGGATGAAAGAACGGAGCATGAAATCGCTTCGAATATTGAGGAACAGTTGAGGGAGTTCGATGGGTCCGAGGATGATATCAGTTTAGATAAAAATATTTCGGTAGCCCCCTCCATAGTGAGTGCCACTTTAACAAGGCCTGAAGATATTTTCGGAGAAGATACGAGTGCATCTGCAGCTGGCTCAGAATCTGCTGGTAAATCAGATACCCCTATCCCTGTTGAGAAACCAGAAATTGCAAGTTCTATTGACCAACCAACAGAAAATCCTATCTCAGTTGAACAATCCGAAACGTCTTCAGAACCGATTGAAGATGTGGAATCAATTAGAGTAGTTTCGGAAGAAAGCCAGGAAGCAGACGAAGGTGATTCCCCACTAGAAAAAGAAAACGAAAACAATGTGGACATTGAAGATTCTCCCAAGATAGCTTCGGATTTGCCTCATGATCTCATGGTAACATCGGATGATTCTCCAGCCGAAAACATTAGCGAATTTTCTATAAAGGAGCAATCATTTGAAAATACTTCAGAAAATATTTTAACTGAAGATGCTTCGACTGATGAAATGCTCGCTGAAGAAATTCCTGCTGAAGAGATTTCGATTGAGAAAATTCCAGCCAAGGCAAGTCAGACCCCACCTCCAAGTGAAAAACCGGAGGTTACTCAAATTCCTGCTGAACCATCCATGGAAGTAGATGATGTAGAGGAGTTGAAGGCAGTTGAAGATAGTGCTGAGAAATTTTCGAAAGATTTTATCGAGATCGAAGATGTTGAAATGAGTACCGTAGAAGATTCAAGAGAAAAAAACGATGAAGTGATTTTCGATTCCGCCGATCCTTTAGCGAAAAGCGGAAAGACTGAAGACGAAGACTTAGAATATAAATCAGATGTTGAAATTCAAGAAGAAAATCTAAGTAAACCTAAGATTGACGCAGAAAACAGTATCGAAGAGCCAATGGATGAAGACGTTTGCATTGTGGAACCATTATCCTCTACAACAATTGAAGAAGATTCTGCTCGGTTTATAGGGGCAGAAAACACTGCAGGAATCCAAGAAGTAGGAAAAATTGATGAAGTCCAAGACAAAGAAAAGGATGCAGAAGCTCAAGTAGTAAAAGAAGTCAAGAAGGTCGAAAACAATTCTCTGCTTGCCGAAGATGTGGAGATTATTGAAATTCATGAATCCGATGATTCTAAAGAGACAAAAAATTATGATGCTAGTGAAGCAGTGGAAAAGGATTCTGGTGATGTACAGATCGTGGAGAATGAAAATATTTCAGTAGAGGAGGTAATTAATTCAGTTAGAGAAGAAGTAGCTTCTCCATCCATAGAAGAAATAAGCCAGCAAGAAAAGGATGCAGAACTGCCTAAGGAAGGTGAGATAAACGTTTTTGAAGCCCTTTCGGATCTCTGTACAGAATTACTTTTTTTCTTTTTTTTGCAGAATCAGGTATAGCGCAGCAAGAAGACGATGTGAGCAACGAAGAAGTGTGTCTCCTGCCTGACTCACAGAAAGAGCTCACAGGCGCTGAAAAGCAGCAAGCTATTTTGGCGCGTGAAAATGCGGAGAAGGAAGCAGAAAACGAAAAGAAAGAAAAGCAAAAGCATAGTGGTAAGTGATTAGTAATATAATTGTAAAAAGTTGAAATTTAGCAGAGATTATAAAATACCAAGATGCAGCATCCCTTGGCTTCGAATATTCGCACTTTTCAGCTGCCATAGTACGTACCAGTGGGTACCAGAACATGCTGAGAAAGACCTTGGAAACATTCTGCAACTCCACCAACACTTTCAGATTTGGTCGAGACCCGCAACAGAAGAGCAGTGGAAATCATTAAAATAAGGGGACTTGGCAAAAGGCGCAGACTTGCAGGCTTGCTGCACTTTCATACCATGAAACCTGAGGGTTTTTCTAGGACTTCTAGAAATCCTCTGAGTTGCGTGGTCTGCTCAACTCAAGAATTAAATTTTCAGGGGAGATTTGGAAGGTTTGAATTGAAGAAAATTCAGATTGTTTGGGTTTTAGGCGTTTTTCATTGATTTAAAAAAAAACTGTCAAAGCAATAATTGAACAAATTTCGTCAAATTTCGATTTATTCAAGAATTATTTTTCAAAGTCTTTATGCGCTTTGGTTATTTCGAAGTATTTACTGCTTATAATCATTTCAATTTTTTTATTTTCTTAGTATGTAATATATGTATATAATATTTAAATTAATAGTTAAATATTCTTCAAGGATATTTGAATAATCAGTTATTGGTTTTTCATAATTCACATTGCTGATCAATTCATTGTCACAGCAAAGTGCGAATGAGGTCGGCTTTGAAGAATTATATAACCTTTCCGTTGAAAATTCTATTCTTGGGTTGAGCAGAGTACGCAACTCAGAGAATTCCTAGACAAATCTAATTCCCTCACTTTTCACGGTATGAAATTCCAGCAAGCCTACAAGCAGATTTGTATGACAACCTTGCAACATCTCATTTAGTTGCCTTTTATTCATGCCGCTTTCCGCGCCTTTTGCCAAGTGTCCTTCCATTAATGCCTTCCACTGCTCTGCTGCGGCGGATCTCGACCAAATGGGAAAATGTTACTGAAGTTCAAAATGTTTCATAAGGCCCTTCTCAACACGTTGTGGTGCCCATTGGTACCTACAAAAACAGCTGAAAAGCGCGAATATTCGAAGCCAGGGGATGCTACATCTTGGTGTTTTATAATCTCTGATAATAGTCATTCAAACGTCAACAAAAAGTTGAATTGATTTTTGGGGAAAGTTCTGAAATTTGGGCGAGAACAAAATATTATTAATATATTATGGTATTAATGAATCGGGAAATACATTCTTAAGTAGTATAAGGTGGGAACTTAAGCCCAAAATGTAAAAAATTTGATGTTCGTTCCGGACAAATACAAGACAGAAATAAAAACTTGCATTAATAGGTGTTGATCATAATTTTTTCTTAATTTAGATACTCGCCAGTCTACACCAACAGAGGAAATTGTAAATGAAGAAGATCATGTGAACGAAGAAGGAGAGACGCCGCAAGATAATCCCCTCGATCTAGCTGAGCTAGATATCATAGAATTGAACGAGGATGTCAAAGACGATAAATGTTACAAATGTCGAAAAGCGAAACCATGTAAATACAAAATGTTCCGAAACGGTGAAGTCAAATATCTTTGCGATATCAAGTGCGTGAATTCGTTCAGAGTAACGAGCAAGGAAGCCTACACCCTAATCGCCAAGAAAGTGATTATAACGTCGATAATTGGGGTGGTGCAAACCTGCCTCAGGTGCAGAGCACGAAAACCATGCGGATTCCGTTTTAAGGACTCAGACCAGGGTGTCTATAACTATCTCTGCCAAACGTCTTGTTTAAATGTTTATATTGGGAAAAATATTGAGAAATATATAGTAAGACGGAAAAAGTATATAGTAGAGGACCTTGGAACGAGTGTTTCCCAAAAATGTATCCATTGTGGGGAGAAAAAACTTTGCAAATATTTCTTCAAGCAGGACGATGAATTTCTTTATATATGTGATGAAAACTGCTACAATCTCCTCAGCAAGGAAGAGCCACAACGGTTTAGGTAAGCATAGTATTGTAGTAAGGAATATAATTTTGAGGGCTTTTGTAATTCGCATTATGGTATTTTTTTTTCGTTTGCTAAAAATGAGTTTAAAATAAGTGCGTAATTCATACTGAATATAAATTTTTGTATATATATTTAATAATGTGTACTTAGGTATAGTGGAGAAGTATAGAATGGAGATTGTGAGATTACAACCTATTTTCAACAGTGTTAGTAGAAAATCTTAAAGTTTAATAAAAGAGGTGCAGAATGTTGCTGTTTGTTTTAACAACTTCAATTTTGTTATAAACTATTGAAAAGGCAATCGATCTAAAATATAATAGAAACAAAATTGAAAGTCTCTTAATATATTAATTACGTTAAGTAGAGATATAATCTCCATATAAGTAATTTTCGATTCATACATTTTTGTGGCGAGGTCCTAAGATTATATTTTCTAACTATATTAAAAAATAAATGGCAAGTTAGAAGTGCGGATAATGAATGGATTTTTGGAACAGGTTAAAGCAGCGGCGATCAGCTCGAAGCCGAGATACAGGTACATCAAGTCCGCTGGTGGAGTCCACATCCACAACTCCTACAACGGCTCAGTGGGAGCCGGATCTCAAGATTGTCGTTAGAACGGAAGCAGAGGCCGAAGCGGCTAAACTTGACCGAGAGATCAGCTTCACCAGGCGATGTGGGCATTGCTCCAGCACTTTTGAGAAGGCCGATCAATTGCTCCACTGGGAGATGATAGACTTCTGCAACGAAGTCTGCTTAGCGAAGTATCAAAATGAAGTGGGTGCGTTTTGTTATCTATGCAAAACAAACGTACCCATGAGCAGCCTTGGCAAGTATTGTGTACGATTTGGTTTTGATATAAGACAATTCTGTACGACAAATTGCTTGGAAAGATACAAGAAAGGCTTGAAAGTGTGTTCGTTTTGCCAGAAAGATATATCTTGTAGTAAGGTTGGTTTTTTAGCATATGTTGGAACGAGGGGTGTTTTTAAGGATTTTTGTAGTCAGGCCTGTATGTCACGGTATGACGAAATGTGCAATTTTAATAAGAAACCACAATTGAGAGAATGCGGCGTTTGTAATCATCAAAAGATTGTACGAATCGAAGTTATGGTAGAAGGCCGGGAACATAATTTATGTTCGAGTCCATGCTTTTCGGCTTTTAAATTTGTCAATAACATTCATCTGGATCAATGTGGCATGTGTTCAAAATATTTTGAACGGAAGAGTACTGAAACTTTCACTATTTATCAGGATAAAAATCCAACGGTTTTTTGTAGTAAAATTTGTTTGAAAATCTATATTTCACTGAAACGAAAGATTGTACCATGTCAGTGGCGTAAAGTGAAAAAGTATGACTTTGATATGATTCAAAAACACCAAGGATCACAAATTTTGATGAGGGTCTGCTCGGTAAATTGCCTTAACCAGCAAAATGTTTCCCAGATTCCAGAGCTAAGGAGGACGTGCGATACTTGCCACAAGGATTCTATTCCTCAATATCATCTTACAATGTCTGATGGAACGATCAGAAATTTCTGCAATTACAATTGTGTCCTGGTGTTCAGAGGACAGTTTGGACGTTCAGTAACATGGACCGTGGATAGTTCTGAAGTCAGTGCGAAGGATGTTAACAACAAAACGTCACGTTTCCCCACTGGGCAGCCTAAAAGAGCTAGATTCAAAGCTTGTGCTTCAGCAGCCGCACCCGCAACCGCTGCTCTTATGGCAGTCTCTGCCCCTATTGCTGCAGAAGAGTCTACAGATGCTGCGTCCATTATACCAGTTATATCCTATGTTAAATCTTTGGCTCAAGCGTCAACAGTTGTACCATCAACCTCGCCTGTACCTACTGCTCCAACGGAGCAAGTCACTGTTGCGAAAAAAACAGGACGACCTAGAACTGTTACACCTGCAACCGTGGTTCCAGAACAATCGCCGCAACAATCCCCTGCACAAGTTCAGCGGCACAGTCAAACAAAACCTGAAACAAGTGAGGACGATCAACCGCTCGTAAGGCTTAGATCGCTGAGGAGTGCAGGAGGACAAAATGTTCAAACCCAAGATTCTCCGAGAAATCAACATAACGTTTCCATCACCGCAAAGGCCTTAACATCAAATAGTCATACTCAAACGAAGGCTGTACAGAAAAAGAGTATAGGGATTAACACAGCTCTAGAGAAGACCTCAGAGGAGTCTAAAAAGCCTGAGATGGTACAGAAGTCAACGATGACTATTCCTGAGAAGCCTTCTGTTCAAGAGAAGGATAAATCTAAACAAGTAACAATAGAAAAGTCATCGTCTTCTACTTCGGCGGACGTTAAAACACAAGTTGTAATTGTTCCACAACAACTACCCGTTGTTGCCAATAAGCTGACTATGTGTAAGCCAGCTACTGCAACTAAAGGGACCTCCTGTCGATCCCATCCGAACAGTATCCAATGTCAAACGGATGATGAGCTGGGAAGAAAAATTTTGGTACCTATCCCGGCCCCTATTTATGTACCACAACCGATGTATATGTACTCTGCACCCTTTCCAGTTCCTGTTCCCATACCACTTCCCATTCCAGTGCCTATTTTCATTCCAACTACCCGAAATTCAGCTGAGGGAATTATGAAGGAAATCAAAAAGATTCAAGATAAAATCCCGACGGATCCGTTCGAGGCTGAACTCCTAATGATGGCTGAAATGGTAGCTGGGGATAAGAAGAAAAATGAATCAGATTCTGATTCTGAACCGGACGCAATTAAATATGAAGAAGAATTTGTTTCTACAACTTTGTTATAAGTTCTTTTGGATATAAATGTTTATCATCGCCGAGAAATTCCAATTACTCGACGACAGAAAATCGTAAATCTCCTTTTGTCATTGAAGAAAACTCGCAATTTTATTCTTAACACAAATGCTTCATTGTTTTAAATATTTATTTAATTTCATTAGCAATAATAACACGAAAACTTCTTCGTCAAAATAGGGTTAGATAACAATAATGAAATACAACGTTCCTTTAATAAAAGGGTGTCTTTAGTACATTTACATAGATCGAATTGTAATGACTTTATATTTAAATCCTACTAAATAAAGATAATAAAAATAAATCAAAGTATCAAACGTAATGCAACAATTTACGGGTAACGTGAAATTAATACAAATATGAATAAAAAATTCTTCGAGGGGAAACTTAATTACTAGAAAGCAACTAATCAATTACGAAATTTTTCCAAAATGGCCTTCGTCCCAGTTTTAGTTTTAAAGTTAGTTTAAATTATAATTCATAGTTTTATTTTTTCGAGTGATGCTATTCACAGCCGAAACAGTAAGGACATACTTTTAAAAAAATTTGTTTAAAAGCCAAATTAAACCGGATATTAGTTCCTACAGTCCTTGTATTTATTTTTCAGAACAATAAGCAATTGACCATTGTTTGGCTTTGCCTCATCATCATTTAAAAACATTGATAAAATCAAAGAAATAACTAAATAGTTTTTTAGAAGATTAAATGTTGCGTATTCGAACATAACAGGCACATGAAAATTTGAAATTCTTGTAATTGCAATAACGATTTGCTTCCTTGATTTTATTTTATTTTTACAAATGTGAGCAGTAACAAGTATCAATTTAACCATAATTATCAAAGTATCTGAACTTATTCTGTGTTATACTAGACAAAACGGGTCTTGCTATTTATTTGATATGTATCTTATCTGGGCCACCTACGATTGCATGTTACCGGGCAACATCACCACGTAGTAATTGATTTTGGTTTACATGTTTAAACATTTCTAAAACCAGCAAAAACTCCAGTGTAAATTTGTAATCGCGTTTTTAGCTCTATTAGAAAAATTGGTAATTGGAATGACGAACAAATGTTTTTTGAAGAGTCGATTTGTTGTCGGAAAGTCTTATTAACCAATACTTAAAATTTTGATCTTTTGACTAAGCAATAAATTAACTAATTCTGTAGAAACCAATACAATTAAATCGCACATTGTTGGAACCAAGCCAATGTAGATCGCTTAAAAGATCTCAAACAATAAAAAATTGAAAGTTTAAGTAATCACTCACCCACTTTAATAACACAGTATGTTTTGTTTATTTACTGACTACATAATTTACCCGAAATTGCTGTCTTTCGATACGTATTTTAAATTTCAAGTTAACACCTATCCTCTGAGGTCACAGTCCTCCCAGCCAGTAAAATACCAAAAGCAGTGTGCTTCACACTTGTCCTCCTCTACTTGGTGGCCCGTGTCGCTGTGTCAGCAGCCGGGTCGTCGATCGCTGGTTAATAATCGCTGTTCGCATGCAGGTGTCACGTTGCGAAGATTTCAGCTTAAGTTGCGATAACTCGTCCCCCTTTAAATTAGGATGTCCTCATTCTTAGAAGAAAGGTATTTGATTAACTCGTGCCGTTTCTGCCAAGGTCGAATGCGCCGAAGATGGAGGTGGCAGTTGGTCCACCGGAGGTTCCTCTCTTACGGTGATGGTCATTGGAATCTCTGCTACTGTCGTTGTACTAGCTTCTGGTCTCCGTCTGCAACAACTGGTGAATCTGGCGATAGTGGCTGCTACTAGTAGAATCACGATTGTAGCGCTTAGCCCAAAATTCGTTAGGAAGCCAGCACGACTTTCATCTTCGATGGCAGCAATACGTTCAGTGTTGTTGAGATGTAGGTCTTTCATCGATTGTAGGGTGAGTATTTCCTCTATGGTCCTGAAGGTGGAGTCAGGTTGCATGATTGGTGGAAGCGGCTTCATCGTAGAAATCTCTTTGGAAATGAAAGTTTGTCTGCCCACGTTAAGTGTTGCATTAAGGAACTGGATGATGAATGTCTCCGTTAAGTTCATAGCCTCGTTATCCACGAAGATGGTTCCGCTGAATTGATTTAGAAGCAAGGTGCCTGGAAGGATTTCTTCTATTGTTGGGAGGTGTCAGTTATCAAGTTCTGTGCAGTTCGAAGGGCGGCTCTTGAGTAAATTATCGATACAATTCAAATTACTTAGGTCTATTATATTTTTACTATTACAAATAGTTAGCTTACTTCTAGATAAACATTTTTGTTTCATCCCGTATGTTGTCTTTTCACATTGCAAAATATTTTCGAATGGCAATTTCGTTATTAGACTTCCTCTTTTTACGGCTTTTAAAATAACAGTGTTACATGGTTCCGATTTTGTATCAGGAATACTAATAATATAAAGGAGAGTCGAATTACTAGCTGCAATCTTAATTTCTGAAAAATCTATTGCTTCTTCTAAGTTCAAGTAGGGAACATTATTGTCTTCAAATAATTTCTTTAAGAGATTCATCTCATGGTTTGATAAAATGAACGAATTTACAATATTTGCTTTCGGCCAGTGTAAGGCATAATCTACATTTAGTATTTCCTCTTTTACTAGTTCAAGTTTGTATTTTATAATTCCGATCAATCCTGCAATTCTATCTTCGCTAGTTTTATATGCTTCTAAAATTTTGTTTGTAACAGTGGTTATGTTGTTTATCCTGTCTATAATAGATTTGTTTATAACTACCTGTTTGTTATTGTTTCCTAAAACATTAGTTAGTTTTGCTTTCAGTATTTTGAAGTCGTCATGGTCTGGGTTGCCAGCCAGCCATTTCCATGCGCTTTCTATAAAATCAAGTGACCTTTTCGCTTTCGCGTTGGGCTTGAGTCGGTCAATTAGAGTTTTAATTTTTAGAATTTCGTGGGATAGGAATGGGTACATGGGATGACTCGTCTCGACATCTTTCCCTAAATGTATTTCTAAATCGGTAAGTATTTTATTATAAGATTCTAGGTCGATGACGTGAATTCATTTTAATGTTCCTGTTTGTATTTTTGAAACCCCTGTGCTTAGCGCGATCACTTTAGAATTTGAGTAGTCCAAAATCTTCACCTCTGCAAAGCAGTGGGCTAGAAGGAGCGTGGAAGGGAAATATTAGTTTTTAATATTACCTTTATAAACTACTTTTCCGGATTCTGTTAGTACGGTTTTGGAATAATTTTCTTTCACGATTTCTTTCTTATACCTAGGGGACAATTTTGAACCAATGCTTAACGTAAATGGTTTTGGGATTATAATCTTTTATCTTTTGCCGATTTTTGTTCGAGTACTTCAGATCGGCCTTTTGTTTTTCTCTAAGTCTAGTGATATTGTCTTGTCTAGTTTTTTCATAATCGGCTGGGTTGACGCTGACGTTTCTTCCGAAAAACACTTTAAGTGGTCTCTTCCCTGTAGTCGAATGTATAGAAAAATTATATTCTTAGACGGCTCGGTCGAGTAACTCGGGGGAGGTTCTTTGTATTCCATCCGCTTTTATGCATCTCATTATTTCTGTAGGGGTGGAATGAAATCTTTCGACTTGACCATTTACTGTATACTAGTGTAAGGGGGGTTTTAAAGATTAGAATACCGAGTTGATCTTGGATCATGAAACTTATTGAAGAGGAGTTTAGGGACTTTTCGTTGTCAATTACTATTATTCGTGGAACGCCGAAAGAGAAGAGTAGCTCACGTAAAGGTTCTTTAATATCCTTGATTGCTTTGGATTTTAATATTTTTGCCTGAGCATATTTTGAAAACTTGTCTAGCGCCGTTAATATTAATTTCCTTTCCGTGGAATAAACGTCTATATGGAGAATTTCGCCTGGGTATTGTGGGATTGGTGTTTCTTTAAATTCGGGGCAGCTCGGGTGTCTGTCATACTTTTGTTCAGTACATATTACTCATTGCTTTACTAAATTATTTATTTTAGCATTCATTTGGGGAAAGTAAAATTTTTGTAACAGTTGGATTTTGTTTTCGCGTGCATTACGATCCGCTCTTTTATGTGTCTTTAGAATTTCCTCGTTTTGTCAATCTGTGTTATTAATCTTTCATAGCAATATTTTAATTTTTAATACTCGTTTTATAATCGTTTTGATATGTCCTATTTCAGAGGCTAATCCAAAGAAGAAAAAGGCTTATGAACAGCAAGAAAACGAAGACAACCTTCTAAGGTGTCCTGTTAAGCTTTATGAATTTTACTTATCGAAGTGGTTAGTTATTGCATAAGTCGGCTTTTTTACACTCTATATTTTAATGAAATCTTTTCCATTTATTGCAGTCCTGAAAGTGTAAAGACGCGGAATGATGTGTTCTACCTGCAACCAGAAAGATCTTGCGTACCCGATTCCCCGGTGTGGTATTCAACTCAACCGCTAAGCAAGGAGGCTTTAAGTAAAATTTTGCATCGAGTAAAAATGGTTAAAGAAATTAATATAGCTCTGCTACCCAGAAAATAAATCAATATGTGTTATACACATTTCTAAAGATTGCCATTTACATTATATGGAAATAATGATTTTTGTAGCAATATTTTGATTCAACTATTTCGGTTTATGTCCTTTTGAATATAAATATTTATCATCTCTAAGAAATTCCATTTGCCCGATAACAGAAAGGCATAAATTCCTTTTTATAATTTAAGAAAACTTGCAATTTTATTCTTAATTGTTTATTCTTTTAAATATTTACATATTTAATGTCATTTGCAATATAAACCCAAGCAAACTTCCTGGTTAAACTAAGATCAGATAATAATAATGAGTTACAACATTCCTTTACGAAAGAAGAACGATAAAATGTGTTTTGAAGAGTCGTTGTTTTGTCGGGAAGTCTTATTAACCAATACTTAAAATTTTGATCTTTTGACTAAGCGATAAATTAAATAATTCTGTAGAAACCAATACAATTAAATCGCACATTGTTGGAACAAAGCCAATGAAGATCGCTTAAAAGATCTCAAACAATAAAAAATTGAAAGTTTAAGTAATCACTCACTCACTTTAATAACACAGTATGTTTTGTTTATTTACTGACTACATAATTTACCCGAAATTGCTGTCTTTTGATACGTATTTTAAATTTCAAGTTAACACCTATCCTCTGAGGTCACAGTCCTCTCAGCCAGTAAAATACCAAAAGCAGTGTGCTTCACACTTGTCCTCCTCTACTTTGAGTTTTGACCACTTGGTAGGCTGGGGCGAGAAAGAGCTGTGGAACGGCTAAGTGATTTTGAAAAAGAATTTCTTAATTTTAAGCAGACATCGAATTGAATTTAAATTGAATTGAAGAATTTATTGATTTTTAAGAAATTTAATTATATTTAGATCAAATGGAGGAATATTCTGAATTTTCCGAGACATTGTAGAAAAAGTGCTATAAACTATTATTAACTTCAAAACTCACAAAGTTTTCAAAATGCACTTTTATTTGACTAAACACTTAAGTATGTTAACCACTTCGCGCAAAATCATAAACACAATTGACATTGCACTCTTCCCCTCCTTTTTCGGTCTCCTTCGTTTTGAAATCGTTCAATGAAATACCGAAAGTGGAGCGTTCTGAGTTTTTTTGACAATTAACAAGGAGATTAACACGGTATAGGAAGACAAGGTATAGTAAAGAATTTTTTGACGTCTAGCTGTGACGTCACTGCCCACGAAATTGTATGAAAAGCAATGAAAATATAAAATAACTAGTATTAGGTGCAATATATCTAAAATTTAATGATAGGAGGTCAAAGTCAATAATATTCCTGATATTTTAGGCGACTTTTGGAAATTATAAACAATCAGAAATAAAATAAAAATCCTAAAAGTATTTCATGCACCAAAAACAATATCATAAAAAACCACGATAAACAACTATATTTTGACTTAAAGGTGCACCTCTCTAAAAAAAAACACATCTACAACTGTCACATATGTCGTGGGCAGTGACGCGCAAGATGCCGGATTGAGTTTCAGGGTTACTATACCTTGTCTTCCTATACCGTGGAGATTAATAACGTATTTTTTAATGACATTTTTAACCAAGAGACATAAATTACATAATGCCACATCAACTGGACAGGGATGCGTAAATTGTTTGACAGGTGGTGAATTAATTGTGCTCTGGTGGAGGACGAATGAAATATCTAGGATAAATTGAATTACTCAGGTAATTTGGATGCTAACTAACTAAAATTGTTAACAGATTAAACCCACGGGGACTTTTACTTCACATGAGTCAAAAATATTAATGGATTCCTGGCGAACCTGCAATAATTTTTTGGTTCTTCGGTTCGGTTGGCACTCCATTTTTTCCGCGTTGTGCATGTGTTAGTGGTCCGGCGCTGGGGTCTCCTGTTGAATTTTGTTTTTACTCAAAAATATTCGAAGAGGTGGTAATAAGCCTTAGGAGCTAGTGAAATTAATTTTTGGATACGTGCCATTAACGTATAATATAATGAACGCCTGACGTACGTCCACAATTTTCTGTAGAAGCGAAGGGTGCGATGTTTATTCCCTTTCTTTCGCTTTGAGGAATTGGCAGCTCCTAAAATGACGCATACTTATTATACTTTAATTGCCGTTAAAGATTTTTTCTCACAGTTCTCTGGAGAATTAGTAATTTGGTTATTGCAAAAAGTTTAATTGATATAATGGAAATTTCAGTGTGAAACAACGAGGTTAGTTATGAATTGACGTATTTCTTGCAGGGAAGTTACATTGATATTATTAGAATGCATTTCAGAACTGCTTCTGTTTGCTTTTGTTCGCTTTGGGGAAATTAAATGAATTTTCGTTTTGCGGAACATTACAAAGGTTACATTACAATACGCAATGTAATGCGTAAATAGCTAGTTCGAAGCGCCGATCCCCATTTAATACATTGAAATGGTCGAAATGTGGGTCGAATTTTGCATTTTGCGTAGGACAAAATGTTTTTTTAATAGGTGAGAATAAGACTCAGTTTTTGGAGTTGAAAACCTTCCCATTTTGCAAAAGATAGAGGGGTTAGTTACCCCATCGTGAGAGTTTGCGTTGAAAAGACAACTTAAAATAATAATGAGCTTCCTTAAAAATATTTTCAAACTTATGCAAAGTTATCTAGATCTTTTTCAGATTTTCCTGAAACTACATTTAGCGTGATATTTTGACTAATACCAACTAATCAAATATGGCAACTTTGGATCGGGATACTTCAAAACCATCCAACTTCCTTGGGGAGGATGTTCGTCAAATGGCCCTTGAGATGGCAATAGAATGCGACGAGCCAACAGTTGACTTAGAATCAGCAACGACCAGAAACACAATAACGTCCCGGCGACGGATCGGCACTTGTCCCAGCAGCCTGAGGAATCAGTCGAGATGCCACACCCAATGATTGTGATTGATGGGCAACAGTATTCTCTGTCTGTCTACATCTGATTCGTATTATATTCAATAACTCGCATTCTTCCAGGTAGGAAGAGGCCAACGTCACCGGTTTCGATCACTCCAGTTGCACAACCCTCAAGGAACAACAGGGTTCCTGTGACGCCTCCGAAGAGGCAGCGTCGAGAGATCCAGGTGATTGGCCAGTCCGATCACGTGACTAAGGTGTCTGCTGAGAAAGCTGACGCGGACTTGCGTCTTAAATACACTTTCGGGGAGGAGTCATTAATGATCAAAAACGCCGCTGCAAATTCTAAAGGTAAGAAAACAATTAAGTAAGTTATCCATATCCATGAAGGGACCCCTAGATTTCAATTCAAAGCTAACGAATGTCTACGCTGAAAAGCGGAATTAAAAAGTCTTGACAACTTTAAAGCCGAAAAAAATCAGAAACGTAGTTTTAGGACGAGCAGCAGGCACAGGATTCCTTGCAAATGCTGCATATATATTTACTTTCTTAGTTATTTAGCTGTTATTGGAGTAAATGCACTAATATAACTACAGATTTTAAGACGTATTTATTGGCTGCGTGACACCTTCAGAATTTGGCTTAATAATATGCATAAGTAGGTCACTTCGGTTGAAGAATTTCCTGTCGCAGGCGGTGCACTGAAAGGGCTGCTCTCGAGTGTGAATTTGGGTGTTGCTTGAGATGTGAGTAGTTTCTTTCCTCCTGGTGGAAGCTGGTTACATGTTTCCTCAAATGGTCCGCTGTGGTAAATCGTCCATTACAAAGTTTGCGAATATTCGGCTTAACCTGTGTTTCTTGATTCCTGAATGGGTTGTCTTCACTTCACAGCAAACCTACTTTGCGTTCGTATGTTGAAAAATGTATTACTATATTTATTAAAGTTACCGATTGAGTGGCTCCTGATTTGATTACTTAATACTGTGGATGATGTAACATAAAGGTATAATAGCAACGATAGAACTTCTTTTTTGTGAAATGCTTCATGTGTTTTTCAAAAATTGTTGCAAAACAACTCGGACCATTTACGCAAGTATAGCTTGTAGGAAACGAATTCGCTAGCCATTTCTAATTCCATTTATAATCTTATGCAACATTAATACCTGCTAGCATGTATATTCAGAAGTAGTCCTGTAGTGAATGAGTCAAGGTGAGTTTTTTTCAAGTTAACACCTATCCTCTGAGGTCACAGTCCTCCCAGGCAGTAAAATTCCAAAAACAGTGTGCTTCACACTTGTCCTCCTCTACTTTGATTTTTGACCACTTGGCTGGCTGGGGCGAGAAAGAATTGTGTAACGTTTAAGTAATTTTGCAAAAGAATTCAAATTGAGTTGAAGAATTTCTTAATTTTAAGGAGACATCGAATTGAATTTAAATTGAATTGAAGAATTTATTGATTTTGGAGAAGTTTAATTACACTTAAATCAAATTGAGGAATTTTCCGACATTTTCGAAAAAGTGATATAAAGTATTATTCACAGAGAGTGCAATATCTTAGCATGCAACTATTTCCTGCCAAAGACTATAGAACCTACGTTACAAGGACTGTTCGCTCCTGCAATTTAGCAAATAACGCCGAACCGGCGCTTGGAATTTAGAGTTGATGCAGAGCTACAGGGTCCCGAAAAAATATGAAAGCACACATTTTTTATAAGTGGTCCTTTATGCCAAAATTAATTATTAGCTCACTATATATTTCAGCGCAATTTTTTTAGATATTCACAAAACAATTGAAAAATAATTGGTTTCATATGCAACCATTTAGCATAAAATAAATAAAAACTCAATCAGGATGAAGCACCCTGGCCTTAAAACTACCTGATCGCCGGGCGCACCGGCATACAATCGCATTTGATTTAGCATTCGCCTTCGGTACGCATAAGAAAAACCCATGGTGAAAAAACGTAAGCAAACTTATACAACGTGAATACCTTCAATGTGTGAGGGCAGAGCCGCCACAAACACAATGACTGAAAAATCCACTGTATCTCCGGGACGAAAAGTAATAGGTGAACTTTTGTTTCGTAGTGTTATGTCGGCATTTATGACTGCTATCGTCCTTTTTGCTTATTTGGCAATTTAAACGAGAATTTGGAACTGGAACCAGCTCTCTTTTTGACTAAATTTTTTGTTTTATTTTGGTGAAAAGTAGCCATGGTGGAGGTAATTGTGTCGCAAAATGTGAGTGAACATTCTTTTAACTAGGTTCCATATTCTTTGCCCTAGACGAGGCATTGGGCGCTCGAGCTAGTTAGTGAAAGGTCCGATTCTGGAATGCGATAGTGAATTAAGTCAAGTCTCTGCACTTAAAGGCTATAAGCTTTATTAATTCTGCTAATCTGCTAATCTTTTTGGAAGTAATAAAGGAGTTTTCCTCTATTGCAGTTGTATGAATACGTGTTTTAACGGTTCCTGTGCTTTAATCAGTTTTTGGAAGAAATTCTAGGAAATCCCAAGATGCAGTACCTGAATGTTCTTAAAAAGCATACTCTGTTTCCTCACCTACGATAAATGTTTCAGCAAAAATTCTAAATTCGGACCCAAATTTTTTTAAACAAAATCATGCAATAATTTTAGTTTCTCAGCTGCATTTAAAGGCGAGGATAATGGTGGCCTTTCCCATAGATAACAACAAGACTACTAATGTACTTTTATGTTACTGTCTATAGGAATTTAGTTTCTAAAAGCTAGAATCATCGAATTTGAGCTAGTTGTGTTCGA
The DNA here is from genome assembly GCA_959613345.1 of Tolmerus cingulatus. Lineage (NCBI taxonomy): Eukaryota > Metazoa > Arthropoda > Insecta > Diptera > Asilidae > Tolmerus > Tolmerus cingulatus. Next base: position 19,746,215 of record OY390709.1, on the reverse strand, counting down.
ACTGCCCAACATGATCAACGATTGTTCGGACACCCTCTTAAAATTGGTTTTTCACTCTTAAACTATAGAACATTTGCAGAAGATGAATCCAGAGACTTAGAGGAATATTAATTCAATTATGTCCAATAAATTTCAGTCAGATTGAGAATCGAAACTTTTTATTACAATGTTTAATTATACGTTTCAAGAATTTTAAGTTCTTTCAATTCAAAGAAAAAATGCACATAAATTGTAGTAAAATTTTCACTGTATTTTTCACACAAGTTTTTTTTAAAAATTAAAATATTTTTGATGAGCACGGAGGAAATTATTATTATATGCATATGCTATAAAAGTACTAAAAATTAAAATTTGTCAGTACATTTTGATATCTTAGTCGATTTTTTATACAAATTTTTGAATTTTTTTGCTTTATTAACTAAACCTAGAAAATGTTGTATAAGCCATAATTACAAATTTTACTGTTCTTCCATTAAAGCAGTCTCCTGTGTCCTTTTCGATCTGGTTCTGCCTTTCATTATCCATTTTGTCCTTGGAGCGGGAGGAAACAATGGGGGAATTGTAACGAACTTTAAATTTGGATCACCTACGAGTTTTCGGGTTAGTCAAATTTGTAGATAAATTTCTCCGATGTCATAATACTGACGTTATTCTTTGTGTGAATGACTACTATTCTTTATTAATAGAGTAATGGATGCGTCATTAGTCGATTTTGATGACCCAAATTTCCTGATGGGCTAGTGTGTTCACTTAGGTTAGGTTCAAGTGGCTGCCAAAAAGAGGCACACTTAGGCCAAGGTAGGCCTATTGTGATACCACGTGGGACGAAACCCCTAATAACTAACCTTCGAACCATTTGGAATCTTTAATGAACTGCTCCAGGCTTTTAATGCTGACGGAGCTCAGTTCCGACAGATCATTAAAGAAAGTGGAGCCCAGGCTCTGATTTCTCCGCACCGCTAATGCTGGGCATTGACACAGGAAGTGAAGGATATTCTCTTCCTCTTCCTCATTGAGGCAAATTCTGCAGAAGTCATGCGTGGTCACCCTCGTCCTGCTGGCATGTTTGCCGATGAGACAGTGGCCCGTAATGACCGCTACTACGTTGCTGATAGCAGCTCTCTTGAGCGAAACTAAGTTTCTGGACCTGTTACGGTCGAAGGTGAGCCAGATAAATCTGGTCGTTGCGCAGGTGGGCTCATTTCTCCACCTGCGATTAGCAGTTGCCAAGAAGGATTCTTGTATGGTCCGCTTGCTTGATGCAAGCGGCTTAAGAGTGATATCCTCAACGGGCAAGCCTGTGCCAAGCCTCGCGAACTCATCCACCCTGGTATTACCCGGGATGTCGAAATGGCCAGGCACCCAGACCAGACTGATTTCATTTCGAGCAGCCACGCGGCTGAGCTCCGAGCGGCAGTCCGCGACGGCCTTGGATGTCGCGTGAACACTTACTAGCGATCGCAGGTTGACTATCGCTAAAGATACGTATGTTGACCAAGGGCTTCGGTGTAGCTCTGAGTCGCGCGATTGCTTGTGAAATGGCCATGACCTAAGCTTGGAATACGCTGCAATGGTCTGGCAGTCAGAAGGAGATTTCTATACTTATTTGTTCAGGGCATATACCTCCACCCACTTTGCCGTCCTTCTTGGAGCCGTCAGTGAAAACCTGAATCGACCCTGGTTGCAAAACTAGACCTCCTCCCATTCTTGCCTCGAGGGAAGGGAGGCAGTAATACCCACACGGAATGATGGCTTGGAAACCATGTAGTCCACCGCCAGGGTACGTGGCCCTAGAATTCTAGCATGCCCGTAATCTGTGCGTGTCCAGCAGTGAACCGCGTTGAGCCTTAAGTCCGAGGATGCTGCCGATTGCTTACCAAACAGGTCCAGCGGAATGAAGTGGAGGATAGTGTTTAGGGCCTTAGTGGGGGTGGATCTGAGGGCGCCTGTAACGAGCAGGGACGTAAACCTCTACACCTTCTCCAAGTCTGTCCGGTTGTAAGCCTTATCAAGGGCCGGCCATCAGACTAACACTCCATACACAAGTATAGGCCTAATAACGGCCTCATAGAGCCAGTAGATGATACGGGGCTCCAACCCCCATTTCCTTCCGACAGCTTTTCTACAAGAGTACAGAGCCACGGTGGCCTTGCGTACTCTTCCTTAATGTAGTCTTTCCTATTCAACTTTCTGTCAATGATCAGGACCAGGTACCTGACTTGATCTGAAAGTTTAAGGTTGACACCCTTTAGTGTTGGTGTGACAAAGGGGGGAGTTCGGTGTTTCCTGGTAAACAACACCAGTTCGGTCTTATCCGGATTGCCCTCAAACCGCATCTGTCGCACCACCATGCAAGCTTAGCCGGAGCACGTTGAAGCACCTCCGCCAAGGTGTTCACATGTTTGCCCGAGACTGCCATCGCAATGTCGTCGGCATAAGCGACCACTTTGCACCCGGAGCCGTCTAACTCCACGAGAAGGTCATTGAGAGTCAGGTTCCAGAGAACCGGCGACAGGACACCACCCTGTGGGGTGCCCCTAGCCGCAAATTTCCTTATGGAACCAGTCCCAATAGTGGCATTAATGACTCTGCAACCAAGCAACAAGTCAATAAGTCCTATGACCGACTCACTAGTGCCCACACTCCCTAGCGCGTTCGTGATTGCCTCTGGCCTAATATTATTGAAGGCCCCCTCTATGTCCAAGAAGACTGCCAAGTCGAATTCCTTGTAGAGAAGAGACTTCTCCACCTGATCGACGAGAGCATGCAGGGCGGTCTCAGTGGATTTACCCTTGGTATAGGCATGCTGGGATTGAGATAGCCTACTCGGATTAATGCTTTCCTTGATGTAGACATCCAAAAGCTTTTCCAGAGCTGTGAGAAGGAAAGAAGAAAGAGTAATGGGCCTATAATCCTTTGGCTTACAATGTGAGACCCTTCCCCCTTTCGAGATGAAAACGACCTTAGCCTCTAGCCAGGACTTAGGGATATGCGAGAGCTGCAAACAGGCTTCAAAAATGATAAGCAGCCAAAGGCTGATTAGCGCAGAAGCCTTTTGGAGCTCCGCTGGTATAATGCCACCCAAGCCTGGTGACTTGTATGGCTTAAACAAGGACCCTTGTGACGAGTTCCCCAGCCTCCTGTGTGGCCGTGGATACCACCGTTTGGTTATCCAAGCAACCATGAAAGTGAGTCTCCATCAGCAACTCCAGAGCTTCCATGCTCGTTCAGGTCCAGTCCCCATTCTGCTTCATCAGAAGACCGGGTGCACAAGGCGTCGTGGCGAGTATCTTCCTGAGGCGACTAACCTCGGATACCTTTTCTACTCTGCTACAAAATTTCTCCCACGAGGACCTTGTGGCCATCCTGACAGATTTCTTGAAGTTCCTAAGGCTGTCCTTATAAGCAGACCATTCATTGGTGCTCTTGGCCTTGTTGAACTGCTTACGGCGCACAGTGGGCCAAAACGACTTGGCGGCGGTCAAAAATCTGTAACTTTTGTTGTGTTAAAGATATCATAGTGAAACTTTGGGAACTCATTACTGCAATAATGACCCCTTAACTGGCAAAACAAGAGGTCAATCGGTTTACAGGGTGACACAAAATGTATTAACAAAATTTAAAGTATTCGAAAAATGAATTATTAATTTTATTTTACAACTTATAACAACAGTTTGAATTTAATTACTAATTATTTCATTATCTATATAACAATATTTAAATAAAAAAATATAAACTTACAAAAAAAAATACAATAAATCTTAAATACTAATCAGTTGCCTGGAATAATTTCAAACATATTACGTGTATTTTCATCGCCCATGTCTAATAACGAAGCCATTTTCTCTGGATATTCGCTGCTTCTAAAGTGTTTGTCCCGTACTCTCCGAAATGATGAGATGTATGGATCTGATGATATTAGCAGCATACTCATTAGATCCACGTTTTGCTCTTTTCTTGATACTTTCCTGGTGTTGTGGTACCTGTAGTGTTTGTAATCTTTATTTTTGGTTTCCTGGGCTTCTTCAGATAGCTCCCCAATTGGCAAAATACAGTGAAGTATTATATTTTTTCCATGCCTTAAAACTTTGTGGACTGTTGTTGTCAATGGTCTCCATGCATATTTCTCATTTAGTAGTTCTTCTGTTTGTGCTGCATATATTCCAGATTTCTCGGCGTTAATGGGAAGACCACAAGAAAGAACAATTAATATGGTCTTAAATCTCCTTATCACTTCCACGTCCACTTTGGTAATATCCGCTGTTATGTCCGGGTATTCAAAAAACTTCCTCGCTGTGTTGCCATCATTGGTACTTCCAAATCCTTGCTTAGGTCTATCAATAATTAAACCAAGTTGTCGTCTGAACTCTTGTATTCTGCATTTCTCTTCCAGTCTCTTTTGCTTATTTACTGGGTTATTTCGTACACCCTCATCAGCGAAACTCAAGTCATAACTCATGGGCAGTATAAATTCCATAAATCGAATCCTTCATGAAGAGGTGAAAGCCCGTATTGGTAATTTTCTTCAACATCACATTCTTCCTCCGTAGTTTGAAAATATTTTGGATTTTTTTAGCAAATAGTGCAAGTTGCCGATGATTTTGTGTCTGTTACAAATTGCGTTACTCTGCCATCACACATTGTAAAGTGAAGCCTATGAATTACTTCTACTTCTTTAGCATTTCGTCGGCAGTAAAGAATTTATTTCTTATTTTACTAGTTCAAATTCACTTTGAACCAATTCTTTGATTTGCTTTAAATACTGAAATTTCATAGGTGTACAAAAGTGTGCAGATGATGGGCGAGGATTTCCGAAGTATTGCATTTTAAACGAAGAGGGACTAATGATATTACGAATAAATTGGCGTCTGTTACATTTTCGTCACCATTGCCAAAAATTTGTTGCTTGTATTCGCTTTGCCCCGAAGATCCATCACATCCCCATTTACTCTAACTAACACTAAAGTGGTGTCATCTAAGGCCTCGATTTCATCCTGTGATTTTATCTTTAAAATTCTGTTAGCAGTTGCATCAAGCAAATTCTGAAGAGGCACCAAAGCGGAAGTTTCGGTAGTCTGCAGAATTTCAGGCAAACACTCTTTTTTGCTGTGGCAATATTGTTATAGCTTGGTAAAGCATCGTGGTTTCTTTTCTTCAATTCATTTCTAAGCAATTTGTACTTATCTTTAGACCGTCCCAAGTCTAAAAACAAAGACAATGCTTCCTCTGGAGTGAATTTCTGCGGCTGGTCTTTTGAGGTGGGGATACTTTCCTTAATTCTGTTCACGCGGTTTGGACTAGCTTCATCAACAGCTTTTACAATCAAGGCTTTTTCCATTAATTTCTCGGACTGATATGGTTGGCAAAGTGATTGCGTTATTAATTCCGTTGATAAATCTTCATTAAACTCTCTAAGTTTTCGCTTTTTGGTCCTTTTTACGCACTGATCCAAGGATTTAGCTGGTTTTCCCCTGCCGGATGATGTATACGGCTCCAATATTGATGCCGAAAATTCCGCTGTTGATGTTGAAGGCGTCGCAAATGTTGAAGTTGATGGTTGAGGTGACCCGGACGATGTTATTTCTTCAGCATTGAATTCCATTGCTGTATTTAACCACGACTCATTTCGTTCTTCAAACTTTTACGCGTTTCTAGTACTATGTTGCCACATTTTCTTGAAACTCCGAAATTTGTCTTCGTCCAATATTTTCATATTGTATATATTTTCTATAAGACGAACAAACTCCAGGTATTCCGTAACATTGTTATGACGAATTATTTTATATTTACAGCTCCGAATTCAAAATCTGCATGTTGATTTCTTCGCAGCATTTTTATACAAAATAAATTGTTATAACAACTCGCAAAACGAAATAACTGCACTTGAAAGTTGTTGTAATTTTCTTATTATATTATCAAATTAGAATTTTCCAATAATTCAAGTCTTTCCTCTTTTCTATCAAGATAGAGAATGATTAATTCGCAAAGAATGTTCCCTTTAAATAGCTAAAATTTTCATTACTTTCACCTACCTGTAACTTATGCCTTTAAACACACACATAATTACAATAGTCCCTTACCTCAAGTAATTATCATAATATTAATTAGTTGTCATAAACATCAAAGTCAATAATCATCATTTGTAAATACCTGGATGTCATATAGTAGGTACTAAACACAGTACTCAAAAGGGCGCATATACTGAGTAATTCAAAGTCAATTAAAATTGTCATAAAGCGTAGTAATGTAATTTCTTTAAATATTAATGATGTCCTTAATCCTAAACGTTTACTAGGGAAACTGTAATTTATTTCCAAAACAAACATTGTACAGCCTTAAAAGTCATAAACTTCCTGCATAAATGGGAATACATTTTATGAGGAAATACACAGCCGACAACAAGGTAGACTTTACTTCAAATGCAATTATCTCCGAAGGTCGCAGGTGGTCGCAGCCAATGTTTTGTAAAAGATGTAGGAGGATTTCTACTTTAATTTGATATCTATAAGAGTGTGGCCATCTTTGGCCATTTTTTTAAAAGTCAACAATTAGTTAAAATTTTAGAGAAATGTGACACCTTTTAATTAAAATGCTATTATTAAAAAACTGTTCGACTTTTCTCATAACTTATAGACCCAATAATACTTTCTCCTGTGTAGGGAGTGATTTCATTAATAACAATTGAACCTCCTCATACAACAATTTTCACAATAGTACTTTGAAATTCCAAAGAATTGAAAATTTAAGAAAAAAATGAGCCGCTCACATTTTTCCCTGCGTTTAGCCATTCCAAACACAAGGAGCGGGGGAAAATAATGAAAAAATATTGTTGTCATAAGGTAATACATTTAGTTTACTATCGAATGGTATTAAAATATTTAAAATCGGTGACATGACGAAAATCGATTTTTGGTCACCCAAAATTGATTTTGGCCCACTGTGCGGCATTTCTTCCTGAGTGCCGTGATTTCATTAGTCCATCACGGGGGCTTGGGTCTGCCCCTGGGTTAGCACGAGGGGCAAGCAATTTTGGCCGCCCTATTGCAGGCTCCAGGCAGCACGTTCACCGCTATATGAATGTCCTGTCGGCTATTGATGAATAGTGGTCCTTCAGTCGGTAACGCCTGCTGGAGAGCCAGATTATACCTATCTCAATTCGTTCTCCTCCTGTTAATGAAGGGGCTGCGAATTGGTTTAAGAAAGTCAAGTCCGAACTCAATGTATGAGTGATCGTACACCGAAGGTTCCTTGGAACCCATCCAGTCGTTAACAATGTGGGCGGAGTTCTCGATACACAGGGTAATTTCGAGAACCTCCCATCTCACAGAGGTAACAAAAGTGGGCTCATCGCTTACGTTGCACACCTGAAGGCTGGAGCTAAGTATAAAGTGACGAAGAGACTCACTTCTATCATTTATGTCCGAGCTACCCCAGACAGTATGGTGGGCATTCGCGTCTGCGCCGATTATCAGCGCTTGCTTGCGCCTAGCTGTCTCCGCGGCGATATTCCGCAGGGTCTCATGTGGAGGGGGCCCCTCATGATCATGAGCCATATACGAGGATACCAGCCAGATGCTGTTCGATCCAAGTTCCACCATAACCGACACAGTATCTCCGTCACTGAAATGGTTTAGCATGAAGGCATTGTAGTTCGTGCTCATTAAAATGCAGGTTCTAGGTTTACGTACTCCCTTTGTGTAGAAGTTGCAGTAACCCTTCAGATTGAGACCGTAAACCCGGTCTCTAACGACCCATGGTTCTTGGACAAGAACAACATTCTCCCCCTTTTGAGATAGGCGCAGGAGGAGTGCAGCGGACGCTGCCTTAGAGTTGTGTAGGTTAATCTGCACCACTCTCAGCTTGCACGCGCTGGGTAGGGGACGCCTCTATCACCGTCACCTCGCCGTCATCTGTGTCTGAAAGTAGGATGTCTTCTTCCAGGTCATCCTGAATGAATAGGTCTCCCAACAATCTAGAAGCTGATAGCGTATCGCTACCTTCAGCCATGCATGCTGACGGAGATGCTGGGGGGAGTTTCTCAGCACCGGCCAAAGTCTTTGCTTCTACTACGGTGCTGATCTCTCCATTTTGTCCAGCGACACCATCAGGTCTTTCGACTCTCCTGTCTTTCGAGTAGACGGACAGCACAATGGAGTCGAAGCCATAGACGATTTTGTCGCCCTTAGCTGCTAGAGGTGGCAGAGATTCCTCATTTAAGATGACAATGGCTTGCCTCGTTTTGCCCTTGACCTCTCCGACGCGTGCAATCCTCCAATCGTGGGTCGGAAGGTTGCGATTGCACATTCGCATGATGGCCAAGATCTTTTCTGGTTCAGAGGGCTCCGCCGAGATCCACGTCCTGGCTCTCGGTCTGCTCGGGATCTCGTCCCTGGACACGACCTCGAGCCTGGCATCTGACCAGACTTCGCCCAGGCAGGAAATCGCTGCTTTGTAAAGATCTGTCGACCGCTGATCCTCGCAAGCTGTTTGTGAAGGAATCTAGGAAGCCGAATGGGAGTGATTATGCCATAGATTATATTTACTATCTAGTTTTAGGTAAGCACCAATTTCTAGCAATTTTTCTATTTAAATTTCAACAAAATGACCACATAAGCCGCATTTTCTGAGTCCGTTGGACAAAACTGATTTTGTAATAGTTTTTTTCTAGCAGCTGTTGTAATAGTTTAGTGTAGGAGGCCTGGTCAGCAAAATAAAAACGAGTGAGCAATTCGACGGTCAGAACTTTACTGTCCAAACAGTGCTTTCACAAGTCTAGGCTGAGATTTAACAAAAGTACCGTCAACACCGATAACGGAAAACGAGGGCAATGTTTTGCTTTTTGAACTGCTTAGCGAACATTTTCCTCTTACAGCTTCGGCCATCCTGGCCATAATCGTCCCGATTATAAACGATATCAGTGCATCGAGTTTACAATTACAAAATAGGTTATACATATGTATTAATAAACTATTTTCTTTGAACGATTCTAAACTAATTCTAAAGAATCTATAATTCGTATTTTGAAAGCGTACAAACGCAAATCTCCCATAAACAAAGCGCTAGTCATAAATATAATACAATATAGTAGGTATAAATTTGAACAAAGCAACTTTCTCAAAACTACGACAGACATGAAGTACAAATATTAGTATTCATAGAGTTATATTTATCTACATTTCGAAAGCGTTTTAATGCAAATATCTCTTAATTATAAGCACATTGATAATATACCTGAATATATATGTATGTCATTACTTCAATCGATTATGGAAAATTTCTTGTTTGCATAACTATTGAACTTATTTATGTGTCTAGTAACTTAATCAAGGGCTCACACATGTTCGAGTTTCCAAGGAGTTCTTCAGGCATGGAACCATTCTCAACGCATCCTATATCCTCTTCCATGAAGAGAATATGGAGCAGGCACCGAATCCGCTGCGTTCTAATCAATGCAGTCACTCCGCTCTCTTGAGTACAGAGAACGAGGAGCTGATTACGCCCGGACACTTACTTGATAACAGCAGCTCGAGCAATTACAACAACCACGGTCCAGCCCTTCACCGCGAGCAAGCCGTCGATAGCAACCCAGCCAAGGTCCAGCACATCATCGCCAGCACCGTTAATATCAACCTGTTCAGTGCAGCAAGAAATTAAGTGCATTATTTTCTTCCAATCACCCACTATGATATTATCACTAGTTTGTTTCAAGTAGGGCCTCATATTAGCTACAGAGCAAATTCCGCTATAAGGTAATCTGCTCACCTGAACATTGTCAACATCCGTTCTCTTATACCTATCGTTATGTAGAACTTGCACAATCTTATAAGGCCCACGATATTTAGGCAACAATTTCTTATATACCCCCGCTGTGGTAACGACATTTTTGACCATAACTAAGTCCGCTACTTTATATTTTTGAGGAAGTTTATGTCGCCTGTTGTAATAGTCCTCATTATAACTCTGGCTCTTGCAAATTTTCTCTGCATTTCTTGATCTCAGGACGCTTAAATCTCGAGGAATATCATTAACCCCGCGCCCGTCCAAGTACTCAAATATCTGATCGCAAATTTTGCCCCTTTGAGTAACACCATAAAGCAGCATACTAGGGGCTGTGCTTATGCTTTTACTAATTGTATTGTTTAGCGCAAACTCAATTCTTGGTAAGCACTCATACCAATTTCCAGTGGTATCGTTTTTAGTCCCCTTAGCCAACATTGGTGTGATTACTCTATTAAAACGCTCAATTCGGCCATTGGACTGAGGAGACCCTGTTGCAACCTGGATATGCACTATGCCGTTTTTCTGAAGATATTTGACAAATTCATCAGACGTAAAACTTGTACCCCTATCAGAGATCAATTTCTTGGGCCTACTGTATGTTGAGAAATAGGAGTTCAAACAAGATATAGCCTCACGGGATTGAGTAGAGCTTACAGCATAAAGCTTTATGAATTTCGTAAATTCGTCGACTACTAAAAATATATACTTTTTCTTTGTACGGGTTAGACGAAGCGGACCAAAATGATCAACATGTATAACATCAAATGGTCTATCGCCCTTCGGTATGCTATGCAGATTTCCCTCTACTTTTCCCGACGCTGGAGAATAATAAATGCATTTGAGGCAATTTTTAATACCGCTTTTAACGTTCTCCATTATATTAGGGAATCAGTAATATCTTTTCAGATGTTCGTAACATTTTTCTAGACCTAAATGACAAAGGGCTTCGTGATGAGTGTTAATAACTTGTTGCTCTATTTCGCGTGGGACGTAAAACCTGACATCACCTTTAGACTTCCTATTAACTAACCCATCTATTAACTCAAAGGTTTTATTATCTTTTTGTTCTAATTCGGAAGCAATTTTTGTAATCTCAGGATCCCTATGTTGAACTGCCGCCAAAGCATACTCAAACGTATCTTCCTCAACAACGAGAATCTCAGAACATCTACTTAACGCATCGACGTGTTGCATCCTATTAGACGCACGATGTTCAACGACATAATCGTAATCTTGGAGCTTTAGGGCCAATCTTAATTTTCGGGGATTTAGTACTTTCTTTTGGAGAGTTAACGTCAAGGCTTGACTGTCAGTTTCCACTTTGAACCTTATTCCGGACAAATATACTCTAAATCGTCTCAACGCTTACATAATAGCTAGAGTTTCGAGTTCGTAGCTACGATATTTAGATTCTAGGTCAGATGTCCTTTTGGAAAAATAAAACACGGAGTGGAACTTTCTGTCGTCCTGACGCTGTAGTAAAATTGCTCCAAACCCGGTACTGCTTGCATCGCAGTGGAGCTCCGTCTCATTATGGGGACTATAGATCGCAAGGATTGGTGCCTGAACAAGCTCAGCTTTTAACATGTTAAAAATTTATATTTCTTTCGGACCAAAACTAAATATTATATCCTTTCTTATAAGATCATATAGGGGTTTAGCCTTTATAGCAAAATTTTTTATGATTTTTCTCAAATAAGAGCACAAGCCCAAAAAACTTTGTATGTTTCTAGTACATTTGGGTATCGAAAAATTCTCAATTGCCCTCAATTTTTCAGGGTTAGGACGTATTCCTTTCGCGCTAACGACGTAACCTAGGTAAACTATTTCCTCATACAAAAATTTGCATTTGTCATACCTTAATTCCAAAGAATGCCTTTAACCAAATTCATGACCTGTTTTAAAGTTTCAATATGCTCTTCAACGGTTTCACTGGCGATTAACAGATCGTCTATATATGAAAAGATTTTGTCAGACACTATCAGAGGTTTAAAAATATGGTTAACATACCTTTGAAATACCGACGGGGCATTTTTCAGCCCAAAAGGCATGCGTAAGTACTCAAATTGCCCTACTGGAGTCACAAATGAGGTATATTTCACAGAACTTTCCGACATTCGTACGTGGTGAAACCCACTTCGTAGGTCCAAAATAGAAAAATAACGTTTACCACGCAGGCGGTCCAACAGATCTTCTATTATTGGTAAGGGGTAATTATCCTTAACAGTATGTTTGTTCAGCTCCCGAAAGTCCACGCACATTCTTGTTTCCCCGTTCTTTTTCTGAACCAAAACAATAGGACTGGCATAGGGCGAGGAACTTTCCCTAATAATTTTCCTGTTCAAGAGATCATCTAAGATGTTTTGTAGTTCCTGGTTTTGATGGTAGGACAAACGTCCCGGTGTACAAGAAAAGGGAGTATCTTTATTAAGATGAATAGTCATTTCACAAGTGGCTTCGAGTTTAGAATCGACGCTATTTTCAGGACTACCTTTTTGTAATACAACCTTGGTTATTAGTTTTTTTCAGATCATACAAAATTTGTTCATAAATGTCTAGAGTTATAGTATCCCTATCGTCAATTATATTTATACATAACATTTCTGAACCGAAAATTTCGTTTTCTTCCTCAATTTCTGTCCGATCATCGTTGCGTAGCTCATTTACAGATTTCTCATCTTTTGATTTTTCTCAATAGCAATTTTGTTTTCTTGTTTACCAAAATTTAATTTTAAATTACAATGAGACAAAAAGTTACGACCTAAAATAGCGGGGTATTTCAAACCTAAATTTTTAACAACAAACTTTCTTAACTCGACCAACATACCATTAAATTCTATATTACCTTTAATACCACCTACAATGTCTAGCCTACTGTTGTTGATGCCAACGTAATTCTTCTCTGCCTCGGAGTCTACCTTGGTGATGAGGTGCGACGGTATATAGCCCTCCTGGAGAAAACTAATCGCGCTTCCTGAGTCCAAAAGAGTCAGCAAGGTGAGGTTACAATTTTCAAAGCCATAGCATATCTGAAACTCAAACTCGTTTTGTGAACAATAGACATACCCGTGACTGCTAGGGTTCCCTCCAACAGCTGAATCTCGGACAATCATAGCTTCACCTCCTCCCGGACACTCGCTGGCTCGATGACCAAGTTTTCCACACCGGAAGCATGATCCTTTTGTACGTTTGGGTTTTGGGCACTTATTACTGAGATGGCCAGCTTCATTACAATTGAAGCATTTCGGCTTTGCATGTTTTACAGTCGATGGTTCCTTGGTATGATGATTATTCATTGCATAATTTGTCGCGGACTGATTGATTTTTATTTTTTCATATTTGCTTAACGCATCTTTTAATTGAGACATAGAGTTGGCACCATATAAAATTACTTTATTGACATACGAATCTGGGATTCCATTGATAACATATTGCATCAAATCTGCTTCTTCAATATTACCAAACGAAGCAATTTCTTGCATGGACAGTATAAATGTTCGGTAGGATTCATCTTCTTTCTTTTTGCGATTCCGCAATTGGTTGTGAACATCAGCGTTTGTAACTTTTGACGAAAACTCGTTGATCAGCAAATCTTTAAGTTCAAACCAGGACTTTGGCATAACAGTCCTAAGAAACAGTTTAGCTGTGCCGCTTAACAGACGTTGTGCGTATACAAGTTTTGTTTCACAATCCCAACCAAAAATGTTAGCGCAATCTTCAAAATTTCTAACCCATTTGTTTATGCAAAAGTTATCGTCTCCCGTGAATCGTACGAAGGATTCCTCTATATCTTTAAAATTAAAATTTGTTTTATTACTTGCGGTTTCACTTTGATTTGCTAATTCAGCTAGTTGTCGTCTTAAATTTAAAATCTTCCGCTGCTTCGTGACCTTTTCTCTCAAAGCTAAAAGTTCTGCAAATCTGCTTCACTTGATATTAGGTTGCCTCGTATGATTGTTGGGTCACCGCCTGAAGTTGTTGTATTATCGTTCCCAGATGCTCCATTAAAATCGATCTGCATATTCTCAGCCGGATCGTTCTCCAAGGGTGAATTTCTCGGAAAATATTTCTCTAAATCAGACGCCGACAATTTTCCGACAAATCTTCTAATCTTGCGACTTCTCCGAAAATTACCATTTTACAACATAAAGAACTTCAATTATAACAAGGTTTTAACTTGAGTTCACAATCTCACTTCTGATTAACTGTAGGAGGCCTGGGCAGCAAAATAAAAACGAGTGAGCAATTCGACGGTCAGAACTTTACTGTCCAAACAGTGCTTTCACAAGTCTAGGCTGAGATTTAACTTTAAGCAAAAGTACCGTCAACACCGATAACGGAAAACGAAGGTAATATTTTGCTTTTTGAACTGCCTAGCGAACATTTTCCTCTTACATTAGCACTATTATCTACTCACATGTAAGTTTTAGGCTTTTCTACTTGCGACCGATATAATCCGGAATCCGATTTAATTTAACTTACACCAGCTTATTCAGAAATTGGTCACCCTGGTCGACGTCTAGATTCAGAGGAACAATAGCACTCGGTAGTTGACCACCCTCCTTAAGATGCCATTAAATAAAGTTTTTTCTTCAAAGCACCTGTTTTATCGCAAATCGTACACTAACTTAATGAATAATACGATGAACCTACTTTGAGCGCTTCACAGATTGCTTCGACAAGGTGTCGAAGAAATTTTCTGTTCCATGGTATATAATGATTCTCGTAAGGGTATATTTTACTACGGGGTAAAGAACAGTGTTATGACTAGCCCTATTTTCTTTTAGAATACATAGTTACTCGTGTGGAGGAGGAGCACCTTTGGGAGTGCAAACAACTTGGTGCACACTCACCTCACGTACTTTTGAGCACTTTAATGTTTTTCAACACTAAACATTTTAATTTAACGGTTAGTTGTCACAGAACCTTACTTTACTGTTGGTATCTAATTTTATTTGTATTTTATATATTTTCAAAGACCGTAGAGGAGCATATGCAATTATCCTTTTCGCATATTATGAAGCACTGGCAGAGGAGTCCGCCAGGAACAAAAGCGCCGGGATCAAGAAATGTTCTTTTGAGATTTTATCCCCCACAATCTGGATTTGGCAAGTGCTATATAGTGATATATATATAATTTAATTTTTTTTTTAAATTATTATCAGTGGCTAAAGCCACTTCGCGCTTCGAGGGCCTAGCACTACCCTCCATAAATGCATTTGTGACACACCTACAGGAGGTCTCTCTGAATTTTGAATTTTCTTAGTCTCTGATGGTTTCTGCAACACACCCTAGGGTGATATTGGAGGGCGCGACAGGGCGGGATGAAAAGAAAACGGAAGAGGAGACGCTTAAAACTTGTGAGGACGGCCGCGTGACCGCCGAAAGTACGGAAAAGGCGAACAAGGCGTGGTTTTTCCGAAGCGGGCATATTATGGGGCGGCTCGTATATTCTCGTATTAGTTCCGAGAATATTTGTTAACATAATTTCGAAGCGCGAAGTGGATTTTAACCATTTTGCAAAATATTTATATTTTACAATCTATGTTATTAATCTTTCATAGCAATATTGTAATTTTTAATACTCGTTTTATAACCGTCTTGATATGTCCTATTTCAGAGGCTAATCCAAAGAAGAAAAAGGTTTATGAACAGCAAGAAAACGAAGACAACCCTCTAAGGTGTCCTGTCAAGCTTTATGAATTTTACTTATCGAAGTGGTTAGTTATTACATAAGTCGGCTTTTTTACACTCTATATTTTAATGAAATCTTTTCCATTTATTGCAGTCCTGAAAGTGTAAAGACGCGGAATGATGTGTTCTACCTGCAACCAGAAAGATCTTGCGTACCCGATTCCCCGGTGTGGTATCTAACTCAACCGCTAAGCAAGGAGGCTTTAAGTAAAATGTTGCATCGAGTTAAAATGGTTAAAGAAATTAATATAGCCCTGCTAACCAGCTAATAAATCAATATATGCTATATATATAGAAATATATCTAAGAATTGCTACTTACAAAGTGATCATGCTTTTGTGATTATGGCAATTGGTCCTTCTGCTTCAGCCACATTCTTTGTCCTCATATCTTGCAATTCGTTAACTCTAATTTATGTTAAACTTTGTTGTTTTTCAAATTTTTTGAGTTAGTGGGTACAAATTGTTCGTGCCCAGCACATAGGAAACACCCACGTTTTAAATTTATAAAGTTTTTTAGTATAGTTAAAAACGATATGTTTACCTTCAGGCTGAACGTTTAAAACTTTTGTAAATTATATGGAAATAAAGATTTTTGAGAAAGTATTTTGTTTCAACTACTTTGTTTTAAGTTCTTTTGGATATAAATGTTTATCATCGCCGAGAAATTCCAATTACTCGACGACAGAAAATCGTAAATCTCCTTTTGTCATTGAAGAAAAGTCGCAATTTTAATCTTAACAAAAATGCTTCATTGTTTTAAATATTTATTTAATTTCATTAGCAATAATAACACGAAAACTTCTTCGTCAAAATAGGGTTAGATAACAATAATGAAATACAACGTTCCTTTAATAAAAGGGTGTCTTTAGTACATTACAAGAATTTATATAGATTGAGTTGTAACCATTTTATATTTAGCTCTATTAAAAAAAATTGGCAATTGGAATGACGAAAAAATGGATTTTGAGGAGTTGATTTGTTGTCGGAAAGCCTAATTAGCCAATACTTCAAATTTTGATCTTTTGACTAAGCGATAAATTAAATAATTCTGTAGAAACCAATACAATTAAATCGCACATTGTTGGAACAAAGCCAATGTATATCGCTTAAAAGATCTCAAACAATAAAAAATTGAAAGTTTAAGTAATCACTCACTCACTTTAATAACACAGTATGTTTTGTTTATTTACTGACTACATAATTTACCCGAAATTGCTGTCTTTTGATACGTATTTTAAATTTCAAGTTAACACCTATCTCTGAGGTCACAGTCCTCCCAGCCAGTAAAATACCAAAAGCAGTGTGCTTCACACTTGTCGGCTTCTACTTTGAGTTTTGACCACTTGGTAGGCTGGGGCGAGAAAGAGCTGTGGAACGGCTAAGTGATTTTGAAAAAGAATTTCTTAATTTTAAGGAGACATCGAACTGAATTTAAATTGAATTGAAGAATTTCTTGATTTTAAGGAGACATCGAATTGAATTTAAATTGGATTGAAGAATTTATTGATTTTTGAGCAATTTAATTATATTTAAATTAAATTGAGGAATTTTCCTAGGCATTTTAGAATAAGTGATATAAACTATTATTCAATTCAAAACTCACAAATTTTTTAAAACACATTTTTATTTCACTAAACACTTAAGTATGTAACCTTTTTCGCTCTCCTTCGCTTTGAAATCGTTCGATGAAATACCGAAACTGTAGCGCTCTGAGTTTTTTTGACAATTAACAAGGGGGCTCAATAACGTATTTTTTAACGAAATTTTGAACGACATTTTTAACGAAGAGACCTAACCTACGTAATGCCACATGAACTGGCATCTTGCAGGGATGCGTAAATTGTTTGACAGGTCGTGAAGTTTTTATGCTCTGGTGGAGGACGAATGAAATCTCTAGGATAAATTAATTTACTCAGGTAATTTGGATGCTAACTAACTAAAATTGTTGACAAATTAAGTCCACGGGGACTTTTACTTCATATGAATCAAAAATATTAATGGATTCCTGGCGAACCTGCAATAATTTTTTGGTTGTTCGGTTCGGTTCATGCCCAATTTTTTTCTCGCTGTACTTGTGTTAGTGTTCCGGCTCTGGGGTCTCCTGCTGAATTTTGTTTTTAATCCAAAATATTCAAAGAGGTGATAATAAGCCTTAGGAGCTTTTTAGTGTGAAATTCATTTTTAGATACGTGCCATTAACGTATAATATAATGAACGCCTGACGTACGTCCACAATTTTCTATAGAAGCGAAGGGTGCGATGTTTATTCCCTTTCTTTCTCTTTGAGGAATTCGTATCGTATTTTATAATTTCTGCTAAAATGAAGATGTTTTTCTCTTCTATTAGTTTTGAGAGTTCGGTTGGGTTTCCCTGGAGGCCCACAGCCATAACCGCTTCTTCCTTTTGTCCTTATCTGGGCTCCACACTCAGCAAATCCCGCGAAGTGTCGCCAACCTCCCTTATTCCCCGCCACCTTCGGATAAAAGAAACCGCTTTGGCACTATTTCCATCTTCGCCACAACCGAAGCAAAGTTTGCTTCTGTCCAGTCCGTCATATTAATCCAATGCGAAATAACTAAGGCAATCAGATTGTCTTGATGATCTAGTATTGGATTAATATCAGTCAGGTTTTCACACCGATAACATAAATTTTTTTCTCCTTTTACTTCACTTCTAAGTATTCCATTAATTATCCGTCTATCTGGTTTCTATTATTATTCTATTTCCAGTTTTAAGTGACGCCCATGTGTATAAGTTAAATTTTTATATATTTTTTTTATATAAAAAAAAAACAGAATTAAATTTTTAGGATCAGACTAATGATCTCATCTACCGCACTTTATTGCCAGAACCAGACTTAAGGTACTTAGTGCTAATTACAAATATTTATTGGGTTTGCTTGATGACTTAAAGCTAACATCGGCTGTCTGCGTGCTTGGGCAATTTCCGCCGTAGGTGTTCTGCTCAGCATAGTGAGTGTAATTAGGTTGCTGACTTCGGAGCGGGTTATTGATATCGTCATATTACCTATGTGAAATGATGTTGTGGGCACGTGAGAGCAAATTCGCGTGAATTGCGTTAACTCTTCCCTCCTTAGATTTGAATGTCCTCATTCTTAAAAGTATGGTACCTGGTTAACCTTGGCGGTCTGGATGATGGGTGCGTTCACCTGCTGTTCCAAGATTGGATCTTCTCTTAATGTGATGGTCATCGGGATCGGAACTTCTGTAGCATCCCTGGTGCGTGCGGGATTTTTCTTGCAGCAGTTGATGGTCTTTAGGATCAGAATCGCTATCAGGAACATGGTTAAGGTGGTAGTTAGGCCGAAGTTAATTAGGTAACCTGCTCGGCTTTCTTTGTCGATCTGGCTTATGCGTCCAGTGTTGGCAAGGTGAAGGTCCTTCATAGCTTGTAGAGTTAAGACTTCTTCTACGGTCCTAAATGCAGGATCGGGTTGCACGCCTGGAGGTAGAGGTTTCATCTTGGAGAGCTCGTTAGCGATGTAGGTTAGCTTCCCAATACTAAGCGTTGCATTATGATGTTGAATAATGAAAGTGCCTGCCAGGTATGTCGCTTCGTTGTCGATCAAGATGGTCCCGTTGAATTGGTTCAGCAATATTGTTCGTGGAAAATTTTCTTCAATGGTCGAGACATGGCGGTTGTCGATTTCGTTACAGTTCGGTGGTCGACTTTCGAGCAAATTAGTTACACAATTTGTGTTACTTAGATTTACAATTTGTTTATTGTTACAAATAGTCAGTTTACTTTTTGTTAGACATTTTGCTTTGATTCCAAAAATGTTGTTGTCAAAATGTAGGATATTTTCGAAGGGTAATTTAGTAATGAGATTTCTTTAAAGGTTTCAGAATTAAAGTTTTACAGATTTCGGATTTTGTGCTAGGTATGCTTATAATGTACAACAAAGTTTCATTATTTGCGGCAATCTTTATCTCAGCAAAGTCTAAGGGTTCTTCTAAATTTAAATATGGAATATTGTGTTTATCAAAGAGTTTTTTCAGTATATTTATTTCATGGTTAGATAAAATGAACGAGTTTACAATATTGGCTTTCGCCCAATGTAAAGCGTAATCTACGTCTAATATTTCTTCCTTAATTAGGTCTAATTTATGTTTAATTTTGTTTATTAACATTATTTTCCAGCTATCATTGGCTTTGTATGCTTCCATAACTTTATTCGCTATAGTGCTGATATTATTTATTCTTTCAAAAATCGATTTATTTATGACTACCTGCTTGTTATTGTTTTCTAACATGTCATTTATTTTTTCTTTTAAGATTACAAAATCGTCATGGTCCGGAGTTCCGGCTAATCGTTTCCATGCGGTTCCGAGAAAATCCAAAGATCTCTTTTTTCTCAAGTTTGGTTTAATTCCATTGATAAGTGACTTGATTCTAATAATTTGATTGGAAAGGAAGGGGTGCATGGGATCACTCACGTCTACCTGATTTTTTAACTGAAGTTCCAGTTCGCCGAGAATTTCCGAATTGTTGATAACGTGAATAAGTTTTAAAATTCCCCTTTGTAATTTCGATGTGCCAGTGGTTAATGTAATTGTTTTGGAATTTGAGCAGTCCAAGATTTGTACCTCTGCCGAGCAGAGAGTACTAAGCAGCCTGAAAAAAAATTTTAACTTTTAATGTTGCTTTTATGAACGACTTTCCCGGATTCGGTTAAAATGGTTTTAGATTTGTTTTCTTTCACTATTTCTTGTTTATACCTGGAAGATAGTTTTGACCCCATACGTTTGTTCAATTTAGCGTAGAAAATTTCTCCAGGGGGGTTATTTTTAATCGGATATCTTCTTTTTATTCTGATTTTTCAAGTCAATTGCCTGCTTTTATCTTAGCCTATCGATGTTATCTCGTCTAGCTTTCTCGAAGTCTTCGGGGTTGGTGCTAATATTCGTTCCGAAGAAGACCTCAAGTGGTGTTTTCGCCGTAGTTGAGTGTATAGAGTAGTTGTATTCGTAAACGGCTCTGTCAAGAAGCTCTGGGAACGTTCTCTGGATACCATCCGCTTTCAGGCATCGGATAATTTCGGTTAGTGTTGAATGAAATCTTTCAACTTGACCCGTAACTGAACTAGTGTGAGAGGGTGTTTTGAAGACTTGGATATAGAGTTGATCTTTTACAATGAAAAGAATTGAAGAGGAATTTAGCGATTTTTCATTGTCGATCACAATGATTTTGGGTACACCGAATGAGAAGAGTAATTCACGGAGTGGGGTCTTTATTCCCTCAACTGCTTTAGATTGTATTATATCGCCTGCGCATACTTTGAAAATTTATCTATGGCCGTTAATACTAATTTTTCTTCTGTAGAATAAATGTCTATATGTAATATTTCTCCTGGATACTGCGGAATTGGGGTCTCTTTCAGTTCCGGTTTGTTTGGGTGTCTATCGTATTTTTGTTCTTTACAAATTTTACACTGGTTGACAAGGTTATTGATTCTCGAGTTCATTTGGGGAAAATAATACTTTTCTAAAATTTGACTTTTATTTTCTCACGCATTACGGTGTGCTCTTGTGTGTACATACCTTTCATCTTGCTTTTCTACGCCTACGAGGTCTTTGACTTGTGTTTGAGCGAACCTAGTTTTGAAGTTTCCGAAGTGGAGAGGGTATATTTCTTGAATTTTACCCATAATAGGTTCTGTAATTAACAAGTCGTTGATCACGCTGGGGTTTAGATATTTTTTGAGGATTGAGATCAAATTTTCATCGAAGTATTCGGGTTGTGAGAAGATGTGTCTATGGTAAGCAGGGAATGGAATTTTGAATTGGTGATTTGTTTAATTTCCTGTTTGAATTATTATCTGATTTTTGAAAACATTTATTAAGGCTTCGGAGGTGGGTATGAGATTCTGGTCAGAGCTATCGCTACTATGTTGTGTTCCGGTAGTGAATTGACTAGGGCTGCTTGTGGGGGTCTTGAGAGTGCATCCGCTACAGCCTTCGTCCTCCTAGGTTTGTATTATAGCTGGTAATTATACTCCTCGCGTATGGCTTTCCATCTCTTCATTTTGTTGTTATTATTCTTGTTACTTAGTGCATAAGTTAGCGGTTGGTGATCTGTAAATATCTTCACCTTGGCTGTGCTGTACAAGTAATTTCTAAGAGTGTTAAGTGCCCATATTATAGCGAGCATTTCCTTCTCGTTTGTTGCATAATGCTCTTCTGTCTTACTAAGTGTTCTAGAAATGAATATTATGGGTCTGTCTTCTTGTGCCAGCACTGCGCCTATTGCGTAGTTCGATGCGTCTGTGGTGAGTTGAAATTCTTTACTGAAGTCAGGATAGGCTAGAAGTAAATCGTCCGATATTAGGGAATTTTTTATTTTCTTGAAGACTTGCATGGCTTCATCATCGAGCTGAATAGCCATTTTGCTTTAGAGGTTTTTGGAAGTTCTTCCTCCTTCCCCCTTAAGAGGGTTGTAAGGGACTTCGCCGGGTTCGCATATGACTTAATGATCCTGCGATAGTAAGTAGAAAGGAATGGAGATCTTTCAGTGTTCTAGGGGGTGGAAAATTTGTTATGGCCTTAACCTTTTTAGGGTTGGTTTTTATACCGTCGGCCGAAATAACGAATCCCAAAAATTCAACTTCTTTGCGAAGGAATTCGCATGTATCAAGTTTAACTTTCATGTTTGCATTCTCAAGCGTTTGGAAAACTTTCCTAATATTCTCAAAGTGTGTGTCTTCATCTTTACTGAATATCACAATATCGTCTATATAGACGTAGCAAATTTTTCCTATATGATCTCTCAATATATCATCGAGTGGTCTTTGGAAAATCGACGGAGTGTTCTTTAAGCCGAAAGGCAACCTAGTGAATTCGTATTTTCCGTTATTCACGGAAAAGGCTGTCTTCTCAATATTCTTTTCTTAGAGTCGGATTTGGTGGAATCCACTCTTAAGATCAATGATGGAAAACCATTTGCTTTGGCCTAATTGTGACAAAACTTCATTTATTTCTGGAATAGGGTATTTATCGGCAATAGTGACCGTGTTTAACTTCCTATAGTCCACTACCATTCTGTATTTTTTCTCTCCCGAGGCGTCTAGTTTTTTCGGCACTATCCATACGGGTGAATTATATGGAGACCTGGATGTCTAATAATGCCGTCTTTTAGAAGTTCTCGTACTTGTTTCTCCACTTCATCTTTGAGAGCTATGAGGTAGGGGTAAAATTTTGAGTATACTGGATTGTCATTAATTGTTCATATGTCTCCTTTTACAACGGTAGTAAAAGTCAATTTTTCGTCCGGGTCAGAAAATAATTTAGAAAATTCTTTAGCTAAGTTATTAATTTTATTTTTCTGCTGTAGTTCTAGATAATCGGTTCTAATATCTATTTTGTTTATTGCCGTGTAGGCTTGTTGTTTAATTTTAATTTTAACGTTATTTCTATTAAGATATAATTGTCTCATGTATAGATTACGGCAGGCAAGTCTTTGCGGCTATCATTGCCCAAAATGGCGTGAAAAGACTTTAGAGAATCAAGTAAAAAACACTTTATTTTTGTGTCTTTGAGGCCAAATAAATTTACGAAAATGTGGTGGCTAAGTTTAGTGTATCCTCCTATAGAACTTGCATAGAAATGTTGTGAATTGGGGATAGGATTCGGGACGAGATTTGCCTGGATATAATTCTTATTGGATCCAGTATCTATAAGTATTTTTCGCATTTCGCCGCTCCTCGTTCTGCACTCGAAGTAGGGCAGTGAGGAGCAGTTTAATCTAACAAATAAATATCTGTTAAATCGGCTGGCTCCGTCTCTGTAGTGTTCTCATCTTACTGCTCGGCGTATTGCTCGTCCTCAGCTTCCTGGGCTTGTTCATAAGTACAGTCGAACTCGCCACGGTTGATTTCCTATGTCTCCATGTGGAAATTACGTTGAGTTTTGTTATGCACGGATGGCAATGATGGGTTTTGTGAAGGCCTTTTCCCGTACATCGGATTTTGGGGTGGCCTATTCATGTAGTTGATTCTACGTGACTGTATGCTGTGATCTACGTCCATCGGTTCCGGTCTTGGTTGGGGTTTAGGTGCAGTAGGACGAGGTGGTTGGAATTGCTGAGGGCGGATATTTGGGTTTGGAGGCTTGTAGGCATTCTGGAAATTTGGATGGAATGGAGGTTGAGGTAGGTGTGCTTGTTGCGGATAGAAGGGTGATCTTTTGCCATGAAGGTTGGATTTGTTTTGTTTTGTTATGTTTCTGGTACTGGGGGTATGTCTTGCTTTGAAACCATTCGTGATTGTCCGTGGTATGAAAATGTATACTGGGTTCTGTAATTCCGGTTTTCCAATTTTAGACAGAGATGGAATGCCTGCGGCAGGTCTGCGGGTTCTCGTATGCGTAGAAGTCTCGCCAGATCACCTCTAAGACCTCTAATGAAAGTATCGAGCGCTTTGTCCCTGTAAGTCTGCGTTAGTAAAGTCAGAGATTCATTGCTTATCTCCATGCAACCGATCTTGTTAAGAATGAGAGATAAGTGGGAGTATACGGAGTGATAAAATTCTTGCACCGTAAGATTCACTTGCACTAGAGAAGTCATTTGGTATTCGAGTGTGGATAGATCGCGTTTATCGGCATAGTGCATTGTTAAACATCGCGCTATGCATTTACAGTCGAGAGGGGTGTTATAGTATTCTAACACCACGTTGGCTTGTCCGGAAATTGTATTCCGTATGACATTAAAGATGCCATAGTATTTAGGCGTTTCTTTGATATTGCCATACAGTCGTAGAATACGGTCTACGCTTTTTTTCCACGAATTGAACTCTCCTGGCTGACCAGTGAATTCTTTTAGGCATCTGACAACGTTAGGTATTTTATCTAACTCCCCTAAATTATCTCGATATTGCGGGTGAATAACTTGGTCTGTCCCTATAAAATTGTCAGAATTGGGGTTTACTATCGAGTTCACGATTTGTCGCCCTTCGCTTTGAAGGATGCGATTTACTATACTGGCTACGAGCTTGTCACAGATAATTTAATCTGGCAGTCCGACTAGTCCTAGAACAGAACCTTTGATATTTTCATTCACTATGATTCATGCTTCCTAAGTAAAATACTTGTCGTTTAAACCTAAGTAATGCATAACGTATCCTTCCTTTCTCCTTTCGCCATTACCGTTGCATCGCATTTCGCTCACACCTATAGTCTCAATATCATTTCCCTTATTACATTACCAACTTTACCAGCCTGGCAGAGACTTCTTATTCTCCGTATTCCTATTCTTAAGTATTCACTATTCATGTTTTTTGTTTTTAATCCACCGGGTGATTCCTCGCACTTCCTCATTCCACTTAAGGGCTGCCGCGAACTGACTTGATTGTATTTGCATAGGTTGATTGTTTACTAGAGAATAATTATTGCAACATAAAAGGTGGTTTCGCGTAGCCTTCCTCTTATTCTCTAATGAATTATTCTGTATTGAAGAGCAATTTTTTCTAATGTACCTTAAATCGATATGAATACAAGCATTTAAAAATTGTCCCTGGAGCAAGCACTTTTTAATAAAACTTTAATCATGTAAATATTACGTATATACATATGTATATACAATCGAAAGTTTGTTCGTTTGTTGCTCAATCACGCTTAAACGGCTAAAGTTTCGTTTTTTAGGTGAAGGTACTACATATTCCGATCCAACATATAGGATCCTTTTTATACGCGAATTTCTAAATGGTGGGCTCAAGATGGCTGCCAAAAATTGAAAATATCAAGGGATTGGCATGAAAATTAGTATTTTGAGGGGTTTTAGATTTCCTTATTGCGAATTTATGTTCGAAATTTGGAAGTCAAGATGGCGGGTTCAATATGGCGACCAAAATTGTTGTACACCGGGTGAAACCGGGTAGCTCATCACGCCTAAACGCTGGATCCGATCATATTCAGTTTTTGGGTGAAGACACTACATATTCCGACCCAACATATAGGCTACTCTTTATTCGCGAATTTAAAAAATGTGCGGACCGAAGATGGTGGCGAAAATTTGAATATATCAAGGGATTGCCATAAAAGTTGATGTCTGGGTGTTTTTGGATGTGCTTATTGCAAATCCATGTGCGAAATGTGAAGTATGCAATATGGCGTTCAGTGATTTTCGACCTTCAATGAATTTAAATGAAAATTATATAGTATACAATGGATATTTCGAGGTAGTTTCGAATTTTCTATAAAATGTTCGAAATTCATAATGGCGGAACCAATACGGCGATCAAAATATTTGTACACCGGATGAACCCGGGTAACCTAGCTAGTTAATACCATAATGATGGCAATTTTGAAAAGCTTTTATTTCCTTCTTTTTATATTTGTCCTATAAGATTATTGTGAGGTGCGCGTAATACCTAGACTTCCATTTTTTCAGCTCGGTTAAAATTAAAAGATGAGCGAACCTCTGAACTCAGATCTCAAACTCCCTGAAGATAATAATTTGCAACAAAGCAATTTGAAAGATGACAGTCTTTCCGAAATCGTTGGAACATCAAGTGAACCGGCTAGCACCGAATCACTTTCAGAAAATCTCCCTGAAGTGGGTATAGGCGGTCTAGATGATGCAGGAAGAAGCTGTACTTTTGGAGAAAGCATACAAAAGCAAAGCCATGATCTACTTCCGGCCAAAGAATCATTTCAAGTCAACCTAGAACAAAAGCCAACTGAAGCTCCACTTCTCTTACTTCTCGACACTAAGTCAGAAAATATGGAAGATGACTCGGTGTTCACCTTGTGTGACCTTAGCACAATGTCGGATCAACTGCTAGCTGAGCCTCCTAAGCGGGATGAGCTGGATGAAAGAACGGAGCATGAAATCGCTTCGAATATTGAGGAACAGTCGAGGCAGTTCGATGGGTCCGAGGATAATATCAGTTTAGATAAAAATATTTCGGTAGCCCCCTCCATAGTGAGTGCCACTTTAACAAGGCCTGAAGATATTTTCGGAGAAGATACGAGTGCATCTGCAGCTGGCTCAGAATCTGCTGGTAAATCAGATACCCCTATCCCTGTTGAGAAACCAGAAATTGCAAGTTCTATTGACCAACCAACAGAAAATCCTATCTCAGTTGAACAATCCGAAACGTCTTCAGAACCGATTGAAAATGTGGAATCAATTAGAGTAGTTTCGGAAGAAAGCCAGGAAGCAGACGAAGGTGATCCCCCACTAGAAAAAGAAAACGAAAACAATGTGGACATTGAAGATTCTCCCAAGATAGCTTCGGATTTGCCTCATGATCTCAGGGTAAAATCGGATGATTCTCCAGCCGAAAACATTAGCGAATTTTCTATAAAGGAGCAATCATTTGAAAATACTTCAGAAAATATTTTAACTGAAGATGCTACGACTGATGAAATGCTCGCTGGAGAAATTCCTGCTGAAGAGATTTCGATTGAGGAAATTCCAGTCACGGCAAGTCAGACCCCACCTCCAAGTGAAAAACCGGAGGTTACTCAACTTCCTGCTGAACCTCCCATGGAAGTAGATGATGTAGAAGAATTGAGGGCTGTTGAAGATAGTGCTGAGAAATTTTCGAAAGATTTTATCGAGATCGAATATATTGAAATAAGCACCGTAGAAGATTCAAGAGAAAACAATGATGAAGTGATTTTTGATTCCGCCGATCCTTTAGCGAAAAGCGGAGAGACTGAAGACGAAGACTTAGAATATAAATCAGATGTTGAAATTCAAGAAGAAAATCTAAGTAAACCTAAGATTGACGCAGAAAACAGTATCGAAGAGCCAATGGATGAAGACGTTTGCATTGTGGAACCATTATCCTCTACAACAATTGAAGAAGATTCTGCTCGGTTTATAGGGGCAGAAAACACTGCAGGAATCCAAGAAGTAGGAAAAATTGATGAAGTCCAAGACAAAGAAAAGGCTGCAGAAGCTCAAGTAGTAAAAGAAGTCAAGAAGGTCCAAAACAATTCTCTGCTTGCCGAAGATGTGGAGATTATTGAAATTCATGAATCCGATGATTCTAAAGAGACAACAAATTATGATGCTAGTGAAGCAGTGGAAAAGGATTCTGATGATGTACAGATCGTGGAGAATGAAAATATTTCAGTAGAGGAGGTAATTAATTCAGTTAGAGAAGAAGTAGCTTCTCCATCCATAGAAGAAATAAGCCAGCAAGAAAAGGATGCAGAACTGCCTAAGGAAGGTGAGATAAACGTTTTTGAAGCCCTTTCGGATCTCTGTACAGAATTACTTTTTTTCTTTTTTTTGCAGAATCAGGTATAGCGCAGCAAGAAGACGATGTGAGCAACGAAGAAGTGTGTCTCCTGCCTGACTCACAGAAAGAGCTCACAGGCGCTGAAAAGCAGCAAGCTATTTTGGCGCGTGAAAATACGGAGAAGGAAGCAGAAAACGAAAAGAAAGATAAGCAAAAGCATAGTGGTAAGTGATTAGTAATATAATTGTAAAAAGTTGAAATTTAGCAGAGATTATAAAATACCAAGATGCAGCATCCCTTGGCTTCGAATATTCGCACTTTTCAGCTGCCATAGTACGTACCAGTGGGTACCAGAACATGCTGAGAAAGACCTTGGAAACATTCTGCAACTCCACCAACACTTTCAGATTTGGTCGAGACCCGCAACAGAAGAGCAGTGGAAATCATTAAAATAAGGGGACTTGGCAAAAGGCGCAGACTTGTAGGCTTGCTGCACTTTCATACCATGAAACCTGAGGGTTTTTCTAGGACTTCTAGAAATCCTCTGAGTTGCGTGGTCTGCTCAACTCAAGAATTAAATTTTCAGGGGAGATTTGGAAGGTTTGAATTGAAGAAAATTCAGATTGTTTGGGTTTTAGGCGTTTTTCATTGATTTAAAAAAAAACTGTCAAAGCAATAATTGAACAAATTTCGTCAAATTTCGATTTATTCAAGAATTATTTTTCAAAGTCTTTATGCGCTTTGGTTATTTCGAAGTATTTACTGCTTACAATCATTTCAATTTTTTTATTTTCTTAGTATGTAATATATGTATATAATATTTAAATTAATAGTTAAATATTCTTCAAGGATATTTGAATAATCAGTTATTGGTTTTTCATAATTCACATTGCTGATCAATTCATTGTCACAGCAAAGTGCGAATGAGGTCGGCTTTGAAGAATTATATAACCTTTCCGTTGAAAATTCTATTCTTGGGTTGAGCAGAGTACGCAACTCAGAGAATTCCTAGACAAATCTAATTCCCTCACTTTTCACGGTATGAAATTCCAGCAAGCCTACAAGCAGATTTGTATGACAACCTTGCAACATCTCATTTAGTTGCCTTTTATTCATGCCGCTTTCCGCGCCTTTTGCCAAGTGTCCTTCCATTAATGCCTTCCACTGCTCTGCTGTGGCGGATTTCGACCAAATGGGAAAATGTTACTGAAGTTCAAAATGTTTCATAAGGCCCTTCTCAAGACGTTGTGGTACCCAGTGGTACCTACCAAAACAGCTGAAAAGCGCGAATATTCGAAGCCAGGGGATGCTACATCTTGGCGTTTTATAATCTCTGATAATAGTCATTCAAACGTCAACAAAAAGTTGAATTTAGATTTTTGGGGAAAGTTCTGAAATTTAGGGGAGAACACATTATTATTATTATATTATTGTATTAATGAATCGGGAAATACATTCTTAGTAGTATAAGGTGGGAACTGTTAAGAAACATAAAATTATTAAAGCAACATGACCCACAAATTGCAATTGCTTACAAAACCAGTACCTACCACACTACGCGGAAGAGAAAAATTTACATTGTTAGCATTTGCTGAGTCACTGTACAACGTAACATAAGTAATTTAATAACTCGCGTGCCGCTGCGCCGCCGATTCGCTTACTTTAGGGCAATGCATTTCAAGTGCAATGCTGATGATTTAGGTTGGCGATATTAAGCAATTGTAACTTGGGGACATGTGTAGTAATTGGTTGAACGTCAATCAATTGGATTAAGCATTTTTATTGTATAAAAGTTGAAGATAGTAACAATAAAATGGAGTTGTTAAGTTACTTTCGACTTATCGATTACCATAGCTAACCTCCTTGCTGGTACAACTTGTTTAAGTGCCGGTTGTACCTTTAACTAGGAAGATATCTCCGCGAGTATAATTGGTTCAAGTGCCGATTATACTTCTACTTTTATCGCGAGTGTAATTGGTCCAAGTACCGAATACACTATATTTAATCGTTAAGGCAAAGGAGCCTTATCGTCAACATTTGGTGACCCCGACGTGATCCCAGTGGTCTCTCACTCGGATTACGTGCATCAAACAATGAACTTGGAGAAAAACACAAACTCATATCATCAGAACCCGACAAATTTCATCTCCAATATGGTACATACGATGGAGGAGTTAGCGGAATAGCAAACCTTAAATGGAGGCGAAATTCAACGGATTATAACGAATTATAAGGATCCAGAAAGCAGAAAGGACAAGACTTACTTCATCGATCGTCTCCGTCAGCTAGAAGGATCGTGGACTCTGTTCGAGGCAATTGATACGAAGATAAGAGCAGCTCCTGATGTGCCGCCGGATCATCCTTACTTCACCAAGTGCTATTACGACTCAATAAAGTCAATTTATTACCAATATAGCGAGCAGTTTACGAAGAAGATTGAGTTACTCACCGTTCAAGAGACTAATCCTCCACCCACTAAACCCCCTTCAGCAGCCAGTGTTACTCAAGATCCACCATAAATATCCGCAAGAAAATCTAAACCAAGTTCCGAAAAAGGGGCTATATCTAAATCAACACAGCCGGTTCAAAATCCACTTGATGCCTTAAATGCAAGGGAAGCAGTAGCCAATTACTCCAGGCCAACCTCCGATCCTTCATGGGAGCAGCCGCTACCCTCAGAATCTCAGGCGCCACAAGTCTGTCGATTGATAAGAAGGCAACGAAGGATCATCGAGACGTTACGATGTTTGCTAGCTCATATTGAAGCAGATCAGCAGGAAAGGTCAAGGCAATACCTTGATTTAAACATAACCACCATTACTCAGCAATGGTCCTAATTTCAAGAATGTGATCATTCGATATGGGAATTGACCGAGAACCGAGCCGCAGAAGGCTACGACACCGAAGAAAGCATACGGTTAGAAGAAAAGGTTGAGAAATGCCTAATTTTACTAACTACCAAGCGCGACAATTGCCAGTTATCTGCAACTCAATCAATCCCACGAGACCCAAATTCTGCGATGAAACTTCCCAAATTCACACTCCACAAATTTGATGGCGATTATTTGAAGTGGAAACAATTCCATGATTTATTCGAACAAATGGTACACTCCCAGGCAATACCAAATTGCCAAAAAATGTGGTACCTCAAGGCCAACTTATCCGGGGAAGCAGAGAAATTAGTGTTGTGTGATGGAGATTACTCCCCAGCGTGTTGCAACAATAAATTTGTTTAACAACACCCGAATGGCTAACAACTTTAATTACTGGTTACTTATCTTTATTCACTGTGGCGAGTACGGATGGGAAAGTTCTATTGTAGAGCTGGAACAAGTGGAGCGGTTCAACTGGGCGGTTTTAAAACTTCACTTATTTAGTGTATTTATTTTTATTCAATGCCACTACACTAAATACACAAATATGCGGGGGTTTATTATAAAACTTTTACTTAAACCCCGCAACAAAATCCACTGAATATAACCACCTTAATTGAGTGCACAAACGTACACTTATTAGTTCAAGACTTACGCCCGTAACCGATTAATTTCCCGTCAATCCTTAACTTTCCTAACTTCACTTTTTGTCTGCACTACTTTATTGAAACTTTTAAAATTGTACTCCCTTAATTTCGGATCACGGCCGTAATTGATAGATGGCCGACTCTAACTCTCAGTCGACTGCCCGTTAACAAAGTCTAACTCGAAACTCCCCTTGGCTCGAATTTTCCAATCGCGGGAGCTCTCAGTTTCCGGCGTCGATGACCGATCGAAAAAAAACCCGATCAAGCACCTTTTGCGCTGCGACAATGATTTTATTGTCGCGCGTGTGCTATGATCGCACTTTCCCCGATTATCGAGCGCTTTCTTTAATGAGATCGTCGCCCACACGCTGAGTGTTAGTTTACAGCGGGGCGATGCCCTTAAAAAAAATATGCGCAAGGGCACATTTTGACCGCGCTTAAAAATGCACAAAGGGTACATTTCCTTGGGATGAGATC
Source organism: Tolmerus cingulatus (assembly GCA_959613345.1). Taxonomy (NCBI): domain Eukaryota; kingdom Metazoa; phylum Arthropoda; class Insecta; order Diptera; family Asilidae; genus Tolmerus; species Tolmerus cingulatus. The sequence continues at coordinate 19,714,537 of OY390709.1, read as the reverse complement.
TCAAATGGAATCTCTCCCCTTTTATATTTAAGTACTTATTTTTTAGTCTGGAATGTGAAGCACCCCAGACTAATTTAATGTCTCTAAACATTTATCTTTTAATTCCGATATCGGCTAATTATGCCGATATTCATTACATAACATTAGGAAGGCATTTTACTGCGTCCGAAGAAAACTATGCAGCTGCCTGGCAAACATTAAAGGATCGTTACAATAACAAAAAATTATTGATAACGGTATTGATTAATAAATTTCACAGCCGGGGCATGCGAATGAAAATGCTTCTGTTACAGCAATAAAGACATTGCATGACACAACACAGGAATGCCTTTTGGGGTTAAAATCTTAAATGTGTCGACAGCAGACTGGGATCCGTTGCTTCTTCATATACTCATCAAGAATCTGGACAAAACTACTCATATGCTATATGAACAGTCGCTATCCAATCCTCAAAAGATACAAAATATCAAGGATTTTTTAACTTTCCTGGAGACGAGATTTCAATCTCTCGAGGCTCTTGGTACCAAGATCAGAAATGAGGAGTCCCAAAAGAACCAAGGCTTTACCAAAGGTTTAACGTCGGGCGTATCAACAACTCCCACAGCCTGCATGTCATGCAAGGCGAATCATTCGCTCTTTGCATGCAGTAATTTTCGAAAGTTGTCAATATCCAATCGCCTTAATTTTTTGCGAAAGCCTAATTTATGCATCAACTGCCTTAAATCTGGACACAATAGTCGCCAGTGTACCTTACGAGGGTGCACAAGGTGCAACCCAAAACATAATACGCTGATGCACGTTGAAACGTCAGAAAGGGCAAACAAACGTCAAACAGGTTCACCCGAAACCACCAACGCAGTAGCGACAACATCGGAGAAAATAAATATTCAGCCAAGCAGAGTAGCAACACTCACAAGTCATATATATTTTATATATACTTCTCGACACCGCCATCGTAAAACTAGCAACTGACCAGGGAGATACACTTGAATGTCGGGCTATTTTGGACTCAGGCTCTCAGGTCAGCTTGATAACAGAGAAAATTGTGAAGAAGCTGAAATTATCACCATAGGCTGATACAATCACGATCTATGGTGTCGGCCATGGAAAGGGACGAGCTCAACATAGAGGGAACATCTCAGTAAAGTCAACAATCAACGACTTTTCAGCTGGACTAGAGGCCTTTGTATTGCCCAAAATAATTCCACCACAGCCAACACAATCGTTCGAGGCAACAAACTGGAATATTCCGAAGAATACCAAGTTAGCGGATCCAAAATTTAACATCTCTGACACAATCGACCTGCTTTTGGGTGCAGAGCTCTATCACCAGTTGCTCTCAGTGTGGCAAATGAAGCTAGCGCATAACCTTCTCTTGTTGCAGAACACTATTTTTGGATGGGTGTTGGCAGGTAAAATCGATCAGAAGCCGACAACAGCTCTTATTTGCGGCATTTGCACCGAAGATGAACAAATGGATCAATGGCTTAAACGATTTTAGCAGCTTGAGGAAGTTCCAGCAATTCGGGACAATCTAACTCAAGAAGAAAAAAGATGTGAAACCCCCTTCAACAAAACAGTTGAACGAGGTACCAACGGCCGGTTCATTGTTAGCTTGCCATTTCGAGAAGATCCAGAAAATTTAGGCGAATCAAGGACCGTTACTTTAAACCGATTCTTCGCGTTTGAAAGACGTTTGGCCAAAGATACAGCCTTAAAATCACAGTACGTGGAGTTTATGAGGGAATACATTGATCTGGGCCACATGAAGGAAGTAGACATCGATACTGTAGACTGTCCGCGGTATTTCATTCCACACCATTGCGTCCTTAAGCCCGAAAGCAGCACCACTAAATTAAGAGTGGTATTTGATGCGTCCATGAAGAAGACAACGCAGCTATCGCTGAATGATATATTATGCACGGGGCCAACAATTCAGAGCGATTTATTTTCAATATTACTTCGATTTCGGCTACCACGATTTGTGTTCACAGCATATATTCAGAAGATGTACAGACAGGTACTTCTGAAGGAAAGTGATTAAAATTACCAACTGATATTCTGGCGAAATGATCCAAGCCACCCATTAAACTGCTATCAATTGTGTACAGTCACATATGGCACAAGGTCGGCGCCTTACTTAGCAACCAAATGCCTACAAAAACTAGCCCAAGAGAGCGCTGTATAGTATCCGCTCGCAGCAGAAATACTTAGAAATGATTTCTACGTGGACGACTGCATAATCGGATCTACTAGCCTTGCCGCAGTCCTAGCGATGCAGGAGGAATTAAGGGATTCCTGCAAGAAGCAGGCTTCAAATTAAGAAAGTGGAGCGCCAATAATGCTAAATTGTTTCAAGGAATAGCACCAGAAGACCGGGAAGTAATTCTTGATTTTGGAAATTCGGCAGAAGAAAGAATAAAAACATTAAGACTGATACGGCTGCCAAAGACAGATCAATTTAGAATCAAGGCTTTCTCAATTCAAGGATCAAGAATCACAAAAAGAGTTGTTACATCCGACATAGCCAAACTCTTTGATCCCCTTGGAATACTCGCACCTGTGGTCGTCTCAGCAAAAATATTTGCCCAAGAGCTATAGAGTCTAAAGATCGATTGGGACTCAGCATTGCCAATGGAGCCACATACAAGATGGATTAATTTTTGGACTGCTTTATTAACGTTAAATAATATTACTATTCCAAGAAATGTGTTTGCCCAAGGAACTCCACAAGACATACAAATTCATGTATTCTCAGATGCCTCCGAAAAGGCAGTTGCACCATTACAGAAACAAACTCTACCTCGTCTAGAATTGTGTGCAGCTCTACTAGCAGCTCAACTTGCTCATCGGGTGAAGAAGGATTTAAAATTAGAAGAAGCTCCGGTATTTTTCTGGTTCAATTCCGAAATAGTATAAGCTTGGATAAACTCAATATCAGCATCGTTCCACACATTCGTGGCCAACAGAATTGGTGCCATACAAGAACTAAGCATACCCAGCCAATGGCGCCATGTCAGATCGAAAGAAAATCCGGCAGATGTACTCTCCAGAGGATTATCTCCGAAAAAACTTGAAGCTTATCAAGTGTGGTTTTACGGCTCTCCATTCTTGCACGGCAACGAATCCATATGGCCTGCCCCCTTTCAAGAAAAGACAGAATGTCAGTTAGAAAGAAAGCGCGTAGGACTGCCGAAAACAACTATAACGGACGATACGTCAAGTCCCATATATAAAATCAATCACGGAGGATCATTCCGCAAACTACAGCGTATAGTTGCATATATTTTAAGATTTGTGAATGCAAGTAGACATCATCATAATCTGCGACTAAGGCAGTTATCCCCGACTTGCCAAGAGCTGGACGAGGCGATGCATAGAATAGTAAAGACTATGCAGGAGGACGAGTTCAAGGAAGAAATTAGTCAATTAACCAGGGCTAAGGAAGTTAACAAAAATAGTAGTCTGAGCAGTCTCACACCATTTTTGGACAAAAGAAGCATCATTCGAGGTGGCGGACGCTTGAAGCAATCATCAATTTCTTACGATGCAAAGCTTCCCATGCTACTTCCGTACTCAGACCCGTTAACAAAGCTCCTGATGTTGGCTATTCATAAGGAAAACTTGCACTCTGGAGCACAAGCGTTGCTTGCCGACACTAGACAACGTTTTTTGGCGAATTAAAGGAAAAATCATCGCCAGATCAATTGTTCAGCACTGCACAACTTGCGCAAGGGCCAAACCAAATATGTTATCACAACTGATGGGAAACTTGTCTGATACAAGGGTCCAACCTGCCTGGCCGTTTGTGAATACCGGTGTTGATTTTTGCGGGCCCATTTGGATCCATCATAAGCTCGGAGGGAAAAGGCCTGACAAGGCTTATATATCAGTTTTTTGCTGCTTCGCTACAAAGGCTGTGCACTTAGAAATAGTAAGCGACCTATCAACAGAAGCATTCCTTGGAGCACTAAGACGATTCGTCAGTCGTAGAGGAAATTGTCGCAACATTTAGTGTGACAACGCAACTAACTTTGTAGGTGCACAGAATCAGCTAGAAGAGCTAAGTAAAACAATATACTCCGAAAAGGCTATGGAAGATATAACAGGAACTTGCAACAAACAGGGTATTGATTTCCATTCTATTCCCCCAAGAGCACCGCACTTCGGTGGTCCGTGGGAAGCAGCAATTAAATCGGTCAGCACTTACTCTTCAAAACTGCCTCTACTGGATCTCTAACGTATGAGAAACTAGAGACACTAATGATTGAAATAGAAGCCATTTTAAATTCCAGGTCGTTAATTCAGATGTCAAATGATCCAAACGATCTGACTGCACTCACCCCGGGTCATTTTCTTATAGGAGAACCACTGACAGCAACCATAGATGCAAATGGTGACAAATTAAAAGCGAGCTTACTCAAACGATGGTAACTTGTCTCACACCTGAAACTGGAATTCTGGAAACGCTGGTCCAGGGAATACTTAAATGAACTTCAACACCGCTTTAAGTGGAAGGAACGGTGTCAGAACCTTGAGCCAGGCACTATTGTAATCGTCCAAGATGACAATCTCCTAGTTATGAAGTGGCCGTTTGGCAGGATTGTTGAAACACACAAGGGAGATGATGGCTTGGTTCGAGTTGCTGATGTGAAAACAGCCACAGGCATATTCCGGCGAGCCATTCATAGATTATCACCACTGCCTTGTGACGACAAAGAATCGCAATCTGAGGACGATGACATCTTGAATCACGACCAGAATCTAGATAAATCCTCCACTAACGATACAGTTAAGCAGCTTAATGACAATGGGGAAAGCTCCAACAAAAATGAAATCAATAAAGATCAGATTCCGAGGAAGAGGCTTCGTAGTTCTTATGGTACTGCAATTGTTACCCTGCTATTAACCTGTCTCATTTTACCTACCACAAACGCACTTGCCGTTGAGGTCGAATACTTCGCTTCAAAGACCGGAATATATTTCGAAAATATGGGAACTGCCAGTCTTATAAGGACAGAATTGAACCTGGTAGCCTATTATGACTTGGAACCATACTGGACAGAACTCTCAGTGTTATTAAACGGCACAAATGCGCTACGACAGCTATGTAGACCGATCAAGGAAAAACCAAGTTGCAGCCAAATAGTAAAGGAATTTGAACATCTTAAAGAAGAGCTAGAAAATGACAATAAATTTCTTACTTCGAAAAAACAAAAAAGAGGCGCCATCGACATAATCGCAAACATAGCTAACTCATTTTTTGGAGTTCTCAATTCTGAATATGCCAAAACGATGTCCGAAACCATTGATGCTATTAATGAAAACGAACATCATCTGTTGATACTGCTAAAAAATCAAACATTATTAATTGATTCCACAATAAACATCATGAAAAAGGATCAATCAGCCGTAGAGAGAAAATTTGAAAAATTGGGCAAACACATGCAACAATTGGAAGGCCAAATAAATCGTACTGGAGAGGAAAATTACGAACTCTAAATCGTTCAGTTATTTACATCATTGTCCATACAAATGTCGCTAATAGCGTCAAATTTGCAGAAAACTCAAACGGCGATAATCGATGAATCACCTACCCCCGTCATTATGGTTACCAACAGATCAGAACATATTACAACTTTACAAAACCATGTCTGCAGCAGCAGGAATTGCCAACAAGCATGCAATCATTAAAATTCGGATTTCATTGGTCTACCTGGAAAAATTCGACCTGTTTAAAATGACGCCGATACCAGTACTAGTTGATGATACTCCCATGGCTATAAGGCAATGCGCTAGTTACATTGCTGTTACGTCTTATAGAGATCAATATTTTACAATGACAGATCAACAACTATTGTCATGTATCTCAACAGAAGAATCGGGCTATCTATGTCCACAAAATCATCTCATATATCAGAAGTTGGTTCATATTTGCATTTGCGAAATAAGTTTTTTTAAAAATCGCCACTCAGGAAATGTAAGATTCAAAAGGCGGGAGATAATCTGATTTTGGATATTCACAACAAGGGATGGAATCACTGTAAATACACTGTGTAAGGATAAAGCAAGACCAGTTAGATTAAGTGGATCTGGTCTGCTGAAAATATCCCCAGGCTGCGTCATCAAGCATGATCTAGTTACAGTTCGTGGAACCAACACCTATCCGAGCAGTATTAAGGCATCCTATTCGCGATCAGGCGATCTGGATGAATTTTCTTCCCCCGTACGTGTGGAGCCTACCAGAAGCGAGTCGACACCCTACAAGGGTCAACAAGAGCAGCTTGAAACATTAAAGAAACTGTCAGTAAAAAGGCCCCACTCTAATAGCAGTCACCAGTCCACGATAGGGTATCTCGCATTTGCAGTAATTTTGGTTCTCATTCTCATCGTTTGCGTGATACTCATCAGGTACAAGGAAAACATCTGCAAGGGCTCATCGAAACGATCTGCATCTGCACCTACACCGGCACCAAGGAAATCTAAAGAGTTTTAGACTTTAGTGTACATATTTAATTCTAAATTACATTAGGGTCTTGAACAGCAGTTCAATGCGGGGGAGAATGCTAAGAAACATGAAATTATTAAAGCAACATGACCCACAAATTGCTATTGCTTACAAAACCAGTACCTACCACACTACGCGGTAGAGAAATATTTACACTGTTAGCATTTGCTGAGTCACTGTACAACTTAACATAAGTAATTTAATAACTCGCGTGCCGCTGCGCCGCCGATTCGCTTACTTTAGGGCAATGCATTTCAAGTGCAATGCTGATGATTTAGGTTGGCGATATTAAGCAATTGTAACTTGGGGACATGTGTGGTAATTGGTTGAACGTCAATCAATTGGATTAAGCATTTTTATTGTATAAAAGTTGAAGATAGTAATAATAAAATGGAGTTGTTAACATACTTTCGACTTATCGATTACCATAGCTAACCTCCTTGCTGGTACAACTTGTTTAAGTGCCGGTTGTACCTTTAACTAGCAAGATATCTCCGCGAGTGTAATTGGTTCAAGTGCCGATTATACTTCTACTTTTACCGCGAGTGTAATTGGTCCAAGTACCGAATACACTATATTTAACCCTTAAGGCAAAGGAGCCTTATCGTCAACAGGAACTTAAGCCCAAAATGTAAAAAATTTGATGTTCGTTCCGGACAAACAAAATACAGAAATAAATACTTTCATTAATAGGTGTTGATCATTATTTTTTTCTTAATTTAGATACTCGCCAGCCTACATCAACAGAGGAAATTGCAAATGAAAACGATGATGTGAACGAAGAAGCAGAGACGCCGCAAGATAATCCCCTCGATCTAGCTGAGCTAGATATCATAGAATTGAACGACAATGTCAAAGACGATAAATGTTACAAATGTCGAAAAGCGAAACCATGTAAATACAAAATGTTGCGAAACGGTGAAGTCAAAGATCTTTGTGATATGAAGTGCCTGAATTCCTTTAGAGTAGGGTGCAAGGAAGCCTACACCCTAATCACCAAGAAAGTGATTATAACGTCGATAATTGGGGTGGTGCAAACCTGCCTCAGGTGCAGAGCACGAAAACCATGCGAATTCCGTTTTAAGGACTCAGACCGGGGTGTCTATAACTATCTCTGCCAAACGTCTTGTTTAAATGTTTATATTGGGAAAAATATTGAGAAATATATAGTAAGACGGAAAAAGTATATAGTAGAAAACCTTGCGATGAAAGTTTCCCAAAAATGCATCCATTGTGGGGAGAAAAAACTTTGCAAATATTTCTTCAACCAGGACAATGAATATTTTTATATATGTGATGAAAACTGTTACAATCTCCTCAACAAGGAAGAGCCACAACGGTTTAGGTAAGCATAGTATTGTAGTAAGGAATATAATTTTGAGGGCTTTTGTAATTCGCATTATGGTATTTTTTTTCGTTTGCTAAAAATCAGTTTAAAATAAGTACGTAATTCGTACTGAATATAAATTTTTGTATATTTATTTAATAATGGATTAAAATGCGTACTTAGGTATAGTGGAGAAGTAAAGACTGGAGATTTTAGATTACAAGCTATTTGCAACTGTGTTAATAAAAAATCTTAAAGTTTAATAAAAGAGGTGTAGAATGTTGCCGTTTGTTTTAACAACTTCAATTTTTTTAAAAACTAGTGAAAAGGCAATCGATTCAAAATATAACAGAAACAAAATTGAAAGTCTCTTAATATATTAATTACGTTAAGTAGAGATATAATCTCCATATAAGTAATTTTCGATTCATACATTTTTGTCGCGAGGACCTAAGATTATATTTTTTTAACTATATTAAAACATAAATGACAATTTAGAAGTGCGGATAATGAATGGATTTTTGGAACAGGTTAAAGCAGCGGCGATCAGCTCGAAGCCGAGATACAGGTACATCAAGGCCGCTGGTGGAGTCCACATCCATAACTCCTACAACGGCTCAGTGGGAGCCGGATCTCAAGATTGTTGCTAGAACGGAAGCAGAGGCCGAAGCGGCTAAACTTGACCGAGAGATCAGCTTCACCAGACGATGTGGGCATTGCTCCAGCACTGTCGAGAAGGCCGATCAATTGCTCCACTGGGAGATGATAGACTTCTGCAACGAAGTCTGCTTAGCGAAGTATCAAAATGAAGTGGGTGCGTTTTGTTATCTATGCAAAACAAAAGTACACATGAGCAGCCTTGGCAAGTATTGTGAACGATTTGGTTTTGATATAAGACAATTCTGTACGACAAATTGCTTGGAAAGACACAAGAAAGGATTAAAAATGTGCTCGTTTTGCCAGAAAGATATATCTTATAGTAAGGTTGGTTTTTTAGCACCTGTTGGAACGAGGGGTGTTTTTAAGGATTTTTGTAGTCAGGCCTGTATGTCACGGTATGACGAAATGTGCAATTTTAATAAGAAACCACAATTGAGAGAATGCGGCGTTTGTAATCATCAAAAGATTGTACGAATCGAAGTTATGGTAGAAGGCCGGGAACATAATTTCTGTTCGAGTCCATGCTTTTCGGCTTTTAAATTTGTCAATAACATTCATCTGGATCAATGTGGCATGTGTTCAAAATATTTTGAACGGAAGAGTACTGAAACTTTCACTATTTATCAGGATAAAAATCCAACGGTTTTTTGTAGTAAAATTTGTTTGAATATCTATATTTCACTGAACCGAAAGATTGTACCATGTCAGTGGTGTAAAGTGAAAAAGTATGACTTTGATATGATTCAAAAACACCAAGGATCACAAATTTTGATGATGGTTTGCTCGGTAAATTGCCTTAACCAGCAAAATGTTTCCCAGATTCCAGGGCTAAGGAGGACGTGCGATACTTGCCACCAGGATTCTATTCCTCAATATCATCTTACAAAGTGTGATGGAACGATCAGAAATTTCTGCAATTACAATTGTGTCCTGGTGTTCAGAGGACAGTTTGGACGTTCAGTAACATGGACCGTGGATAGTTCTGAAGTCAGTGCGAAGGATGTTAACAACAAAAAGTCACCTTTCCCCACTGGACAGCCTAAAAGAACTAGAGGCAAAGCTTCTGCCTCAGCAAGCGCAGCCGCAGCCACAGCCACTGCTCCTATCGCAGTCTTAGCTCCTGCTGCTGCAGAAGAGTCTAAAGATGCTGCGTCCATTACACCAGTTATATCCTATGTTAAATCTTTGGCTCAAGCGTCAACAGTTGTACCATCAACCTCGCCTGTACCTACTGCTCCAACAGAGCAAGTCACTGTTGCGAAAAAAACAGGACGACCTAGAACTGTTACACCTGCAACCGTGGTTCCAGAACAATCGCCGCAACAATCCCCTGCACAAGTTCAGCGGCACAGTCAAACAAAACCTGAAACAAGTGAGGACGATCAACCGCTCGTAAGGCTTAGATCGCTGAGGAGTGCAGGAGGCCAAAATGTTCAAACCCAAGATTCTCCGAGAAATCAACATAACGTTTCCATCACCGCAAAGGCCTTAACATCAAATAGTCATACTCAAACGAAGGCTGTACAGAAAAATAGTATAGGGATTAACACAGCTCTAGAGAAGACCTCAGTGGAGTCTAAAAAGCCTGAGATGGTACACAAGTCAACGATGACTATTCCTGAGAAGCCTTCTGTTCAAGAGAAGGATAAATCTAAACAAGTAACAATAGAAAAGTCATCGTCTTCTACTTCGGCGGACGTTAAAACACAAGTTGTGGTTGTTCCACAACAACTACCCGTTGTTGCCAATAAGCTGACTATGTGTAAGCCAGCTACTGCAACTAAAGGGACCTCCTGTCGATCCCATCCGAACAGTATCCAATGTCAAACGGATGATGAGCTGGGAAGAAAAATTTTGGTACCTATCCCGGTTCCCATTTATGTACCACAACCGATGTATATGTATTCTGCACCCTTTCCAGTTCCTGTTCCCATACCACTTCCCATTCCAGTGCCTATTTTCATTCCAACTACCCGAAATTCAGCTGAGGGAATTATGAAGGAAATCAAAAAGATTCAAGATAAAATCCCGACGGATCCGTTCGAGGCTGAACTCCTAATGATGGCTGAAATGGTAGCTGGGGATAAGAAGAAAAATGAATCAGATTCTGATTCTGAACCGGACGCAATTAAATATGAAGAAGAATTTGTTTCTACAACTTTGTTATAAGTTCTTTTGGATATAAATGTTTATCATCGCCGAGAAATTCCAATTACTCGACGACAGAAAATCGTAAATCTCCTTTTGTCATTGAAGAAAACTCGCAATTTTATTCTTAACACAAATGCTTCATTGTTTTAAATATTTATTTAATTTCATTAGCAATAATAACACGAAAACTTCTTCGTCAAAATAGGGTTAGATAACAATAATGAAATACAACGTTCCTTTAATAAAAACACGAAAACTTCTTCGTCAAAATAGGGTTAGATAACAATAATGAAATACAACGTTCGTTTAATAAAAGGGTGTTTTTAGTACATTACAAGAATTTATATAGATTGAATTGTAACCATTTTATATTAAGCTCTAGTAAAAAAAATTGGCAATTGGAATGACGAAAAAATGGATTTTGAAGAGTTGATTTGTTGTCGGAAAGCCTTATTAGCCAATACTTCAAATTTTGATCTTTTGACTAAGCGATAAATTAAATAATTCTGTAGAAACCAATACAATTAAATCACATGTTGTTGGAACAAAGCCAATGTAGATCGCTTAAAGGATCTCAAACAATAAAAAAATGAAAGTTTAAGTAATCACTCACTCACTTTAATACCACAGTTTGTTTTGTTTATTTACTGACTACATAATTTTCCCGAAACTGCTGTCTTTTGATACGTATTTTAAATTTTCAAGTTAACACCTATCCTCTGAGGTCACAGTCCTCCCAGCCAGTAAAATACCAAAAGCAGTGTGCTTCACACTTGTCCTCCTCTACTTTGAGTTTTGACCACTTGGTAGGCTGGGGCGAGAAAGAGCTGTGTAACGGCTAAGTGATTTTGAAAAAGAATTTCTTAATTTTAAGGAGACATCGAACTGAATTTAAATTGAATTGAAGAATTTCTTGATTTTAAGGAGGCATCGAATTGAAGTTAAATTAGATTGAAGAATTTATTGATTTTTGAGCAATTTAATTATATTTAAATTAAATTGAGGAATTTTCCTAGACATTTGAGAATAAGTGATATAAACTATTATTCAATTCAAAACTCACAAATTTTTTAAAACACATTTTTATTTCACTAAACACTTAAGTATGTAACCTTTTTCGCTCTCCTTCGCTTTGAAATCGTTGGATGAAATGCCGAAACTGTAGCGCTCTGAGTTTTTTTGACAATTAACAAGGGGGCTCAATAACGTATTTTTTAACGAAATTTTGAACGACATTTTTAACGAAGAGACCTAACCTACGTAATGCCACATGAACTGGCATCTTGCAGGGATGCGTAAGTTGTTTGACAGGTCGTGAATTTTTTATGCTCTGGTGGAGGACGATTGAAATCTCTAGGATAAATTAATTTACTCAGGTAATTTGGATGCTAACTAACTAAAATTGTTGACAAATTTAGTCCACGGGGACTTTTACTTCATATGAATCAAAAATATTAATGGGTTCCTGGCGAACCTGCAATAATTTTTTGGTTGTTCGGTTCGGTTCATGCACAATTTTTTTCTCGCTGTACTTGTGTTAGTGTTCCGGCTCTGGGGTCTCCTGCTGAATTTTGTTTTTACTCCAAAATATTCAAAGAGGTGATAATAAGCCTTAGGAGCTTTTTAGTGTGAAATTCACTTTTGGATACGTGCCATTAACGTATAATATAATGAACGCCTGACGTACGTCCACAATTTTCTGTAGAAGCGAAGGGTGCGATGTTTATTCCCTTTCTTTCTCTTTGAGGAATTCGTGTCGTATTTTATAATTTCTGCTAAAATGAAGATGTTTTTCTCTTCTATTAGTTTTGAGAGTTCGGTTGGGTTTCCCTGGAGGCCCACAGCCATAACCGCTTCTTCCTTTTGTCCTTATCTGGGCTCCACACTCAGCAAATCCCGCGAAGTGTCGCCAACCTCCCTTATTCCCCGCCACCTTCGCTTTGGCACTATTTCCATCTTCGCCACAACCGAAGCAAAGTTTGCCTCTGTCCAGTCCGTCATATTAATCCAATGCGAAATAACTAAGGCAATCAGATTGTCTTGATGATCTAGTATTGGATTAATATCAGTCAGGTTTTCACACCGATAACATAAATTTTTTTCTCCTTTTACTTCACTTCTAAGTATTCCATTAATTATCCGTCTATCTGGTTTCTATTATTATTCTATTTCCAGTTTTAAGTGACGCCCATGTGTATAAGTTAAATTTTTATATATTTTTTTTATATAAAAAAAAAAACAGAATTAAATTTTTAGGATCAGACTAATGATCTGATCTACCGCACTTTATTGCCAGAACCAGACTTAAGGTACTTAGTGCTAATTACAAATATTTATTGGGTTTGCTTGATGACTTAAAGCTAACATCGGCTGTCTGCGTGCTTGGGCAATTTCCGCGTAGGTGTTCTGCTCAGCATAGTAAGTGTAATTAGGTTGCTGACTTCGGAGCGGGTTATTGATATCGTCATATTACCTATGTGAAATGATGTTGTGGGCACGTGAGCGCAAATTCGGCGTGAATTGCGTTAACTCTTCCCTCCTTAGATTTGAATGTCCTCATTCTTAAAAGTATGGTACCTGGTTAACCTTGGCGGTCTCGATGATGGGTGCGTTCACCTGCTGTTCCAAGATGGGATCTTCTCTTAATGTGATGGTCATCGGGATCGGAACTTCTGTAGCATCCCTGGTGCGTGCGGGATTTTTCTTGCAGCAGTTGATGGTCTTTAGGATCAGAATCGCTATCAGGAACATGGTTAAGGTGGTAGTTAGGCCGAAGTTAATTAGGTAACCTGCTCGGCTTTCTTTGTCGATCTGGCTTATGCGTCCAGTGTTGGCAAGGTGAAGGTCCTTCATAGCTTGTAGAGTTAAGACTTCTTCTACGGTCCTAAATGCAGGATCGGGTTGCACGCCTGGAGGTAGAGGTTTCATCTTGGAGAGCTCGTTAGCGATGTAGGTTAGCTTCCCAATACTAAGCGTTGCATTATGATGTTGAATAATGAAAGTGCCTGCCAGGTATGTCGCTTCGTTGTCGATCAAGAATGGTCGCGTTGAATTGGTTCAGTAATATTGTTCGTGGAAAAATTTCTTCAATGGTCGAGACATGGCGGTTGTCGATTTCGTTACAGTTCGGTGGTCGACTTTCGAGCAAATTAGTTACACAATTTGTGTTACTTAGATTTACAATTTGTTTATTGTTACAAATAGTCAGTTTATTTTTTGTTAGACATTTTTCTTTGATTCCAAAAATGTTGTTGTCAAAATGTAGGATATTTTCGAAGGGTAATTTAGTAATGAGATTTCTTTACAGGTTTCAGAATTAAAGTTTTACAGATTTCGGATTTTGTGCTAGGTATGCTTATAATGTACAACAAAGTTTCATTATTTGCGGCAATCTTTATCTCAGCAAAGTCTAAGGGTTCTTCTAAATTTAAATATGGAATATTGTGTTTATCAAAGAGTTTTTTCAGTATATTTATTTCATGGTTAGATAAAATGAACGAGTTTACAATATTGGCTTTCGCCCAATGTAAAGCGTAATCTACGTCTAATATTTCTTCCTTAATTAGGTTTAATTTTGTTTATTAACATTATTTTCCAGCTATCATTGGCTTTGTATGCTTCCACAACTTTACTCGCTATAGTGCTGATATTATTTATTCTTTCAAAAATTGATTTATTTATGACTACCTGCTTGTTATTGTTTTCTAACATGTCATTTATTTTTTCTTTTAAGATTACAAAATCGTCATGGTCCGGAGTTCCGGGTAACCGTTTCCATGCGGTTCCGAGAAAATCCAAAGATCTCTTTTTCTTCAAGTTTGGTTTAATTCCATTGATAAGTGACTTGATTCTAATAATTTGATTGGAAAGGAAGGGGTGCATGGGATCACTCGCGTCTACCTGATTTTTTAACTGAAGTTCCAGTTCGCCGAGAATTTCCGAATTGTCGATAACGTGAATAAGTTTTAAAATTCCCCTTTGTAATTTCAATGTGCCAGTGGTTAATGTAATTGTTTTGGAATTTGAGCAGTCCAAGATTTGTACCTTTGCCGAGCAGAGAGTACTAAGCAACCTGAAAAAAAATTTTAACTTTTAATGTTGCTTTTATGAACGACTTTCCCGGATTCGGTTAAAATGGTTTTAGATTTGTTTTCTTTCACTATTTCTTGTTTATACCTGGAAGATAGTTTTGACCCCATACGTTTGTTCAATTTAGCGTAGAAAATTTCTCCAGGGGGGTTATTTTTAATCGGATATCTTCTTTTTATTCTGATTTTTCAAGTCAATTGCCTGCTTTTATCTTAGCCTATCGATGTTATCTCGTCTAGCTTTCTCGAAGTCTTCGGGGTTGGTGCTAATATTCGTTCCGAAGAAGACCTCAAGTGGTGTTTTCGCCGTAGTTGAGTGTATAGAGTAGTTGTATTCGTAAACGGCTCTGTCAAAAAGCTCTGGGAACGTTCTCTGGATACCATCCGCTTTCAGGCATCGGATAATTTCGGTTAGTGTTGAATGAAATCTTTCAACTTGACCCGTAACTGAACTAGTGTGATGGGGTGTTTTGAAGACTTGGATATAGAGTTGATCTTTTACCATGAAAAGAATTGAAGAGGAATTTAGCGATTTTTCATTGTCGATCACAATGATTTTGGGTACACCGAACGAGAAGAGTAATTCACGGAGTGGGGTCTTTATTACCTCAACTGCTTTAGATTGTATTATATCGCCTGCGCATACTTTGAAAATTTATCTATGGCCGTTAATACTAATTTTTCTTCTGTAGAATAAATGTCTATATGTAATATTTCTCCTGGATACTGCGGAATTGGGGTCTCTTTCAGTTCCGGTTTGTTTGGGTGTCTATCGTATTTTTGTTCTTTACAAATTTTACACTGGTTGACAAGGTTATTGATTCTCGAGTTCATTTGGGGAAAATAATACTTTTCTAAAATTTGACTTTTATTTTCTCACGCATTACGGTGTGCTCTTGTGTGTACATACCTTTCATCTTGCTTTTCTACGCCTACGAGGTCTTTGACTTGTGTTTGAGCGAACCTAGTTTTGAAGTTTCCGAAGTGGAGAGGGTATATTTCTTGAATTTTACCCATAATAGGTTCTGTAATTAACAAGTCGTTGATCACGCTGGGGTTTAGATATTTTTTGAGGATTGAGATCAAATTTTCATCGAAGTATTCGGGTTGTGAGAAGATGTGTCTATGGTAAGCAGGGAATGGAATTTTGAATTGGTGATTTGTTTAATTTCCTGTTTGAATTATTATCTGATTTTTGAAAACATTTATTAAGGCTTCGGAGGTGGGTATGAGATTCTGGTCAGAGCTATCGCTACTATGTTGTGTTCCGGTAGTGAATTGACTAGGGCTGCTTGTGGGGGTCTTGAGAGTGCATCCGCTACAGCCTTCGTCCTCCTAGGTTTGTATTATAGCTGGTAATTATACTCCTCGCGTATGGCTTTCCATCTCTTCATTTTGTTGTTATTATTCTTGTTACTTAGTGCATAAGTTAGCGGTTGGTGATCTGTAAATATCTTCACCTTGGCTGTACTGTACAAGTAATTTCTAAGAGTGTTAAGGGCCCATATTATAGCGAGCATTTCCTTCTCGTTTGTTGCATAATGCTCTTCTGTCTTACTAAGTGTTCTAGAAATGAATATTATGGGTCTGTCTTCTTGTGCCAGCACTGCGCCTATTGCGTAGTTCGATGCGTCTGTGGTGAGTTGAAATTCTTTACTGAAGTCAGGATAGGCTAGAAGTAAATCGTCCGATATTAGGGAATTTTTTATTTTCTTGAAGACTTGCATGGCTTCATCATCGAGCTGAATAGCCATTTTGCTTTAGAGGTTTTTGGAAGTTCTTCCTCCTTCCCCCTTAAGAGGGTTATAAGGGACTTCGCCGGGTTCGCATATGACTTAATGAACCTGCGATAGTAAGTAGAAAGGAATGGAGATCTTTCAGTGTTCTAGAGGGTGGAAAATTTGTTATGGCCTTAACCTTTTTAGGGTTGGTTTTTATACCGTCGGCCGAAATAACGAATCCCAAAAATTCAACTTCTTTGCGAAGAAATTCGCATTTATCAAGTTTAACTTTCATGTTGGCATTCTCAAGCGTTTGGAAAACTTTCCTAATATTCTCAAAGTGTGTGTCTTCATCTTTACTGAATATCACAATATCGTCTATATAGACGTAGCAAATTTTTCCTATATGATCTCTCAATATATCATCGAGTGTTCTTTGGAAAATCGACGGAGTGTTCCTTAAGCCGAAAGGCAACCTAGTGAATTCGTATTTTCCGTTATTCACGGAAAATGCTGTCTTCTAAATATTCTTTTCTTTGAGTGGGATTTGGTGGAATCCACTCTTAAGATCAATGATGGAAAACCATTTGCTTTGGCCTAATTGTGACAAAACTTCATTTATTTCTGGAATAGGGTATTTATCGGCAATAGTGACCGTGTTTAACTTCCTATAGTCCACTACCATTCTGTATTTTTTCTCTCCCGAGGCGTCTAGTTTTTTCGGCACTATCCATACGGGTGAATTATATGGAGACCTGGATGTCTAATAATGCCGTCTTTTAGAAGTTCTCGTACTTGTTTCTCCACTTCATCTTTGAGAGCTATGAGGTAGGGGTAAAATTTTGAGTATACTGGATTGTCATTAATTGTTCATATGTCTCCTTTTACAACGGTAGTAAAAGTCAATTTTTCGTCCGAGTCAGAAAATAATTTAGAAAATTCTTTAGCTAAGTTATTAATTTTATTTTTCTGCTGTAGTTCTAGATAATCGGTTCTAATATCTATTTTGTTTATTGCCGTGTAGGCTTGTTGTTTAATTTTAATTTTAAAGTTATTTCTATTAAGATATAATTGTCTCATGTATAGATTACGGCAGGCAAGTCTTTGCGGCTATCATTGCCCAAAATGGCGTGAAAAGACTTTAGAGAATCAAGTAAAAAACACTTTATTTTTGTGTCTTTGAGGCCAAATAAATTTACGAAAATGTGGTGGCTAACTTTAGTGTATCCTCCTATAGAACTTGCATAGAAATGTTGTGAATTGGGGATAGGATTCGGGACGAGATTTGCCTGGATATAATTCTTATTGGATCCAGTATCTATAAGTATTTTTCGCATTTCGCCGCTCCTCGTTCTGCACTCGAAGTAGGGCAGTGAGGAGCAGTTTAATCTAACAAATAAATATCTGTTAAATCGGCTGGCTCCGTCTCTGTAGTGTTCTCATCTTACTGCTCGGCGTATTGCTCGTCCTCAGCTTCCTGGGCTTGTTCATAAGTATAGTCGAACTCGCCACGGTTGATTTCCTATGTCTCCATGTGGAAATTACGTTGAGTTTTGTTATGCACGGATGGCAATGATGGGTTTTGTGAAGGCCTTTTCCCGTACATCGGATTTTGGGGTGGCCTATTCATGTAGTTGATTCTACGTGACTGTATGCTGTGATCTACGTCCATCGGTTCCGGTCTTGGTTGGGGTTTAGGTGCAGTAGGACGAGGTGGTTGGAATTGCTGAGGGCGGATATTTGGGTTTGGAGGCTTGTAGGCATTCTGGAAATTTGGATTGAATGGAGGTTGAGGTAGGTGTGCTTGTTGCGGATAGAAGGGTGATCTTTTGCCATGAAGGTTGGATTTGTTTTGTTTTGTTATGTTTCTGGTACTGGGGGTATGTCTTGCTTTGAAACCATTCGTGATTGTCCGTGGTATGAAAATGTATACTGGGTTCTGTAATTCCGGTTTTCCAATTTTAGACAGAGATGGAATGCCTGCGGCAGGTCTGCGGGTTCTCGTATGCGTAGAAGTCTCGCCAGATCACCTCTAAGACCTCTAATGAAAGTATCGAGCGCTTTGTCCCTGTAAGTCTGCGTTAGTAAAGTCAGAGATTCATTGCTTATCTCCATGCAACCGATCTTGTTAAGAATGAGAGATAAGTGGGAGTGATAAAATTCTAGCACCGTAAGATTCACTTGCACTAGAGAAGTCATTTGGTATTCGAGTGTGGATAGATCGCGTTTATCGGCATAGTGCATTGTTAAACATCGCGCTATGCATTTACAGTCGAGAGGGGTGTTATAGTATTCTAACACCACGTTGGCTTGTCCGGAAATTTTATTCCGTATGACATTAAAGATGCCATGGTATTTAGGCGTTTCTTTGATATTGCCATACAGTCGTAGAATACGGTCTACGCTTTTTTTCCACGAATTGAACTCTCCTGGCTGACCAGTGAATTCTTTTAGGCATCTGACAACGTTAGGTATTTTATCTAACTCCCCTAAATTATCTCGATATTGCGGGTGAATAACTTGGTCTGTCCCTATAAAATTGTCAGAATTGGGGTTTACTATCGAGTTCACGATTTGTCGCCCTTCGCTTTGAAGGATGCGATTTACTATACCGGCTACGAGCTTGTCACAGATAATTTAATCTGACAGTCCGACCAGTCCTAGAACAGAGCTTTTGATATTTTCATTCACTATGATTCATGCTTCCTAAGTAAAATACTTGTCGTTTAAACCTAAGTAATGCATAACGTATTCTTCCTTTCTCCATTCGCCATTACCGTTGCATCGCATTTCGCTCACACCTATAGTCTCAATATCATTTCCCTTATTACATTACCAACTTTACCAGCCTGGCAGAGACTTCGTATTCTCCGTATTCCTATTCTTAAGTATTCACTATTCATGTTTTTTGTTTTTAATCCACCGGGTGAATCCTCGCACTTCCTCATTCCACTTAAGGGCTGCCGCGAACTGACTTGATTGTATTTGCATAGGTTGATTGTTTACTAGAGAATAATTATTGCAACATAAAAGGTGGTTTCGCGTAGCCTTCCTCTTATTCTCTAATGAATTATTCTGTATTGAAGAGCAATTTTTTCTAATGTACCTTAAATCGATATGAATACAAGCATTTAAAAATTGTCCCTGGAGCAAGTACTTTTTAATAAAACTTTAATCATGTAAATATTACGTATATACATATGTATATACAATCGAAAGTTTGTTCGTTTGTTGCTCAATCACGCTTAAACGGCTAAAGTTTCGTTTTTTAGATGAAGGTACTACATATTCCGATCCAACATATAGGATCCTTTTTATACGCGAACTTTTAAATGGTGGGCTCAAGATGGCTACCAAAAATTGAAAATATCAAGGGATTGGCATGAAAATTAGTATTTTGAGGGGTTTTAGATTTCCTTATTGCGAATTTATGTTCGAAATTTGGAAGTCAAGATGGCGGGTTCAATATGACGACCAAAATTGTTGTACACCGGGTGAAACCGGGTAGCTCATCACGCCTAAACGCTGGATCCGATCATAATCAGTTTTTGGGTGAAGACACTACATATTCCGACCCAACATATAGGCTACTCTTTATTCGCGAATTTATAAAATGTGCGGACCCAAGATGGTGGCGAAAATTTGAATATATCAAGGGATTGCCATAAAAGTTGATGTCTGGGTGTTTTTGGATGTGCTTATTGCAAATCCATGTGCGAAATGTGAAGTATGCAATATGGCGTACAGTGATTTTCGACCTTCAATGAATTTAAATGAAAATTATATAGTATACAATGGATATTTCGAGGTAGTTTCGAATTTTCTATAAAATGTTCGAAATTCATAATGGCGGAACCAATACGGCGATCAAAATATTTGTATACCGGATGAACCCGGGTAACCTAGCTAGTTAATACCATAATGATGGCAATTTTGAAAAGCTTTTATTTCCTTCTTTTTATATTTGTCCTATAAGATTATTGTGAGGTGCGCGTAATACCTAGACTTCCATTTTTTCAGCTCGGTTAAAATTAAAAGATGAGCGAACCTCTGAACTCAGATCTCAAACTCCCTGAAGATAATAATTTGCAACAAAGCAATTTGAAAGATGACAGTCTTTCCGAAATCGTTGGAACATCAAGTGAACCGGCTAGCATCGAATCACTTTCAGAAAATCTCCCTGAAGTGGGTATAGGCGGTCTAGATGATGTAGGAAAAAGCTGTACTTTTGGAGAAAGCATACAAAAGCAAAGCCATGATCTACTTCCGGCCAAAGAATCATTTCAAGTCAACCTAGAACAAAAGCCAACTGAAGCTCCACTTCTCTTACTTCTCGACACTAAGTCAGAAAATATGGAAGATGACTCGGTGTTCACAGGTGACCTTAGCACAATGTCGGATCAACTGCTAGCTGAGCCTCCTAATCGGGATGAAAGAACGGAGCATGAAATCGCTTCGAATATTGAGGAACAGTCGAGGCAGTTCGATGGGTCCGAGGATAATATCAGTTTAGATAAAAATATTTCGGTAGCCCCCTCCATAGTGAGTGCCACTTTAACAAGGCCTGAAGATATTTTCGGAGAAGATACGAGTGCATCTGCAGCTGGCTCAGAATCTGCTGGTAAATCAGATACCCCTATCCCTGTTGAGAAACCAGAAATTGCAAGTTCTATTGACCAACCAACAGAAAATCCTATCTCAGTTGAACAATCCGAAACGTCTTCAGAACCGATTGAAAATGTGGAATCAATTAGAGTAGTTTCGGAAGAAAGCCAGGAAGCAGACGAAGGTGATCCCCCACTAGAAAAAGAAAACGAAAACAATGTGGACATTGAAGATTCTCCCAAGATAGCTTCGGATTTGCCTCATGATCTCAGGGTAAAATCGGACGATTCTCCAGCCGAAAACATTGGCGAATTTTCTATAAAGGAGCAATCATTTGAAAATACTTCAGAAAATATTTTAACTGAAGATGCTTCGACTGATGAAATGCTCGCTGAAGAAATTCCTGCTGAAGAGATTTCGATTGAGGAAATTCCAGCCAAGGCAAGTCAGACCCCACCTCCAAGTGAAAAACCGGAGGTTACTCAACTTCCTGCTGAACCATCCATGGAAGTAGATGATGTAGAGGAGTTGAAGACAGTTGAAGATAGTGCTGAGAAATTTTCGAAAGATTTTATCGAGATCGAAGATGTTGAAATGAGCACCGTAGAAGATTCAAGAGAAAAAAACGATGAAGTGATTTTCGATTCCGCCGATCCTTTAGCGAAAAGCGGAAAGACTGAAGACGAAGACTTAGAATATAAATCAGATGTTGAAATTCAAGAAGAAAATCTAAGTAAACCTAAGATTGACGCAGAAAACAGTATCGAAGAGCCAATGGATGAAGACGTTTGCATTGTGGAACCATTATCCTCTACAACAATTGAAGAAGATTCTGCTCGGTTTATAGGGGCAGAAAACACTGCAGGAATCCAAGAAGTAGGAAAAATTGATGAAGTCCAAGACAAAGAAAAGGCTGCAGAAGCTCAAGTAGTAAAATAAGTCAAGAAGGTCCAAAACAATTCTCTGCTTGCCGAAGATGTGGAGATTATTGAAATTCATGAATCCGATGAGTCTAAAGAGACAACAAATTATGATGCTAGTGAAGCAGTGGAAAAGAATTCTGATGATGTACAGATCGTGGAGAATGAAAATATTCCATCCATAGAAGAAATAAGCCAGCAAGAAAAGGATGCAGAACTGCCTAAGGAAGGTGAGATAAACGTTTTTGAAGCCCTTTCGGATCTCTGTACAGAATTAATTATTTTTCTTTTTTTTGCAGAATCAGGTATAGCGCAGCAAGAAGACGATGTGAGCAACGAAGAAGTGTGTCTCCTGCCTGACTCACAGAAAGAGCTCACAGGCGCTGAAAAGCAGCAAGCTATTTTGGCGCGTGAAAATGCGGAGAAGGAAGCAGAAAACGAAAAGAAAGAAAAGCAAAAGCATAGTGGTAAGTGATTAGTAATATAATTGTAAAAAGTTGAAATTTAGCAGAGATTATAAAATACCAAGATGCAGCATCCCTTGGCTTCGAATATTCGCACTTTTCAGCTGCCATAGTACGTACCAGTGGGTACCAGAACATGCTGAGAAAGACCTTGGAAACATTCTGCAACTCCACCAACACTTTCAGATTTGGTCGAGACCCGCAACAGAAGGGCAGTGGAAATCATTAAAATAAGGGGACTTGGCAAAAGGCGCAGACTTGCAGGCTTGCTGCACTTTCATACCATGAAACGTGCGGGAATTCGGTTTTTCTAGGAATTCTAGAAATCCTCTGAGTTGCGTGGTCTGCTCAACTCAAGAATTAAATTTTCAGGGGAGATTTGGAAGGTTTGAATTGAAGAAAATTCAGATTGTTTGGGTTTTAGGCGTTTTTCATTGATTTAAAAAAAAACTGTCAAAGCAATAATTGAGCAAATTTCGTCAAATTTCGATTTATTCAAGAATTATTTTTCAAAGTATTTATGCGCTTTGGTTATTTCGAAGTATTTACTGCTTATAATCATTTCAATTTTTTTATTTTCTTAGTATGTAATATATGTATATAATATTTAAATTAATAGTTAAATATTCTTCAAGGATATTTGAATAATCAGTTATTGGTTTTTCATAATTCACATTGCTGATCAATTCATTGTCACAGCAAAGTGCGAATGAGGTCGGCTTTGAAGAATTATATAACCTTTCCGTTGAAAATTCTATTCTTGGGTTGAGCAGAGTACGCAACTCAGAGAATTCCTAGACAAATCTAATTCCCTCACTTTTCACGGTATGAAATTCCAGCAAGCCTACAAGCAGATTTGTATGACAACCTTGCAACATCTCATTTAGTTGCCTTTTATTCATGCCGCTTTCCGCGCCTTTTGCCAAGTGTCCTTCCATTAATGCCTTCCACTGCTCTGCTGCGGCGGATCTCGACCAAATGGGAAAATGTTACTGAAGTTCAAAATGTTTCATAAGGCCCTTCTCAACACGTTGTGGTGCCCATTGGTACCTACAAAAACAGCTGAAAAGCGCGAATATTCGAAGCCAGGGGATGCTACATCTTGGTGTTTTATAATCTCTGATAATAGTCATTCAAACGTCAACAAAAAGTTGAGTTGATCTTTGGGGAAAGTTCTGAAATTTGGGCGAGAACAAAATATTATTAATATATTATTGTATTAATGAATCGGGAAATACATTGGAACATGCATGCATGGGAACTTAAGCCCAAAATGTAAAAAATTTGATGTTCGTTCCGGACAAATACAAGACAGAAATAAAAACTTGCATTAATAGGTGTTGATCATAATTTTTTCTTAATTTAGATACTCGCCAGTCTACACCTACAGAGGAAATTGTAAATGAAGAAGATCATGTGAACGAAGAAGCAGAGACGCCGCAAGATAATCCCCTCGATCTAGCTGAGCTAGATATCATAGAATTGAACGAGGATGTCAAAGACGATAAATGTTACAAATGTCGAAAAGCGAAACCATGTAAATACAAAATGTTCCGAAACGGTGAAGTCAAATATCTTTGCGATATCAAGTGCGTGAATTCGTTCAGAGTAACGAGCAAGGAAGCCTACACCCTAATCGCCAAGAAAGTGATTATAACGTCGATAATTGGGGTGGTGCAAACCTGCCTCAGGTGCAGAGCACGAAAACCATGCGGATTCCGTTTTAAGGACTCAGACCAGGGTGTCTATAACTATCTCTGCCAAACGTCTTGTTTAAATGTTTATATTGGGAAAAATATTGAGAAATATATAGTAAGACGGAAAAAGTATATAGTAGAGGACCTTGGAACGAGTGTTTCCCAAAAATGTATCCATTGTGGGGAGAAAAAACTTTGCAAATATTTCTTCAAGCAGGACGATGAATTTCTTTATATATGTGATGAAAACTGCTACAATCTCCTCAGCAAGGAAGAGCCACAACGGTTTAGGTAAGCATAGTATTGTAGTAAGGAATATAATTTTGAGGGCTTTTGTAATTCGCATTATGGTATTTTTTTTCGTTTGCTAAAAATGAGTTTAAAATAAGTGCGTAATTCGTACTGAATATAAATGTTTGTATATTTATTTAATAATGTGTACTTAGGTATAGTGGAGAAGTATAGAATGGAGATTGTGAGATTACAAGCTATTTGCAACAGTGTTAGTAAAAAATCTTAAAGTTTAATGAAAGAAGTGCAGAATGTTGCTGTTTGTTTTAACAACTTCAATTTTGTTATAAACTATTGAAAAGGCAATCGATCTAAAATATAATAGAAACAAAATTGAAAGTCTCTTAATGTATTAGTTACGTTAAGTAGAGATATAATCTCCATATAAGTAATTTTCGATTCATACATTTTTGTCGCGAGGACCTAAGATTATATTTTCTAACTATATTAAAAAATAATTGGCAAGTTAGAAGTGCGGATAATGAGTGGATTTTTGGAACAGGTTAAAGCAGCGGCGATCAGCTCGAAGCCGAGATACAGGTACATCAAGTCCGCTAGTGGAGTCCACATCCACAACTCCTACAACGGCTCAGTGGGAGCCGGATCTCAAGATTGTTGCTAGAACGGAAGCAGAGGCCGAAGCGGCTAAACTTGACCGAGAGATCAGCTTCACCAGACGATGTGGGCATTGCTCCAGCACTGTCGAGAAGGCCGATCAATTGCTCCACTGGGAGATGATAGATTTCTGCAACGAAGTCTGCTTAGCGAAGTATCAAAATGAAGTGGGTGCGTTTTGTTATCTATGCAAAACAAACGTACCCATGAGCAGCCTTGGCAAGTATTGTGTACGATTTGGTTTTGATATAAGACAATTCTGTACGACAAATTGCTTGGAAAGACACAAGAAAGGATTGAAAGTGTGTTCGTTTTGCCAGAAAGATATATCTTGTAGTAAGGTTGGTTTTTTAGCATATGTTGGAACGAGGGGTGTTTTTAAGGATTTTTGTAGTCAGGCCTGTATGTCACGGTATGACGAAATGTGCAATTTTAATAAGAAACCACAATTGAGAGAATGCGGCGTTTGTAATCATCAAAAGATTGTACGAATCGAAGTTATGGTAGAAGGCCGGGAACATAATTTATGTTCGAGTCCATGCTTTTCGGCTTTTAAATTTGTCAATAACATTCATCTGGATCAATGTGGCATGTGTTCAAAATATTTTGAACGGAAGAGTACTGAAACTTTCACTATTTATCAGGATAAAAATCCAACGGTTTTTTGTAGTAAAATTTGTTTGAAAATCTATATTTCACTGAAACGAAAGATTGTACCATGTCAGTGGTGTAAAGTGAAAAAGTATGACTTTGATATGATTCAAAAACACCAAGGATCACAAATTTTGATGATGGTCTGCTCGGTAAATTGCCTTAACCAGCAAAATGTTTCCCAGATTCCAGAGCTAAGGAGGACGTGCGATAATTGCCACAAGGATTCTATTCCTCAATATCATTTTACAATGTCTGATGGAACGATCAGAAATTTCTGCAATTACAATTGTGTCCTGGTTTTCCGAGGACAGTTTGGACGTTCAGTAACATGGACCGTGGATAGTTCTGAAGTCAGTGCGAAGGATGTTAACAACAAAAAGTCACCTTTCCCCACTGGACAGCCTAAAAGAGCTAGAGGCAAAGCTTCTGCTTCAGCAAGCACAGCCGCAGCCACAGCCACTGCTCCTATCGCAGTCTTAGCTCCTGCTGCTGCAGAAGAGTCTAAAGATGCTGCGTCCATTACACCAGTTATATCCTATGTTAAATCTTTGGCTCAAGCGTCAACAGTTGTTCCATCAACCTCGCCTGTACCTACTGCTCCAACGGAGCAAGTCACTGTTGCGAAAAAAACAGGACGACCTAGAACTGTTACACCTGCAACCGTGGTTCCAGAACAATCGCCGCAACAATCCCCTGCACAAGTTCAGCGGCACAGTCAAACAAAACCTGAAACAAGTGAGGACGATCAACCGCTCGTAAGGCTTAGATCGCTGAGGAGTGCAGGAGGACAAAATGTTCAAACCCAAGATTCTCCGAGAAATCAACATAACGTTTCCATCACCGCAAAGGCCTTAACATCAAATAGTCATACTCAAACGAAGGCTGTACAGAAAAAGAGTATAGGGATTAACACAGCTCTAGAGAAGACCTCAGTGGAGTCTAAAAAGCCTGAGATGGTACACAAGTCAACGATGACTATTCCTGAGAAGCCTTCTGTTCAAGAGAAGGATAAATCTAAACAAGTAACAATAGAAAAGTCATCGTCTTCTACTTCGGCGGACGTTAAAACACAAGTTGTGGTTGTTCCACAACAATTACCCGTTGTTGCCAATAAGCTGACTATGTGTAAGCCAGCTACTGCAACTAAAGGGACCTCCTGTCGATCCCATCCGAACAGTATCCAATGTCAAACGGATGATGAGCTGGGAAGAAAAATTTTGGTACCTATCCCGGTTCCCATTTATGTACCACAACCGATGTATATGTATTCTGCACCCTTTCCAGTTCCTGTTCCCATACCACTTCCCATTCCAGTGCCTATTTTCATTCCAACTACCCGAAATTCAGCTGAGGGAATTATGAAGGAAATCAAAAAGATTCAAGATAAAATCCCGACGGATCCGTTCGAGGCTGAACTCCTAATGATGGCTGAAATGGTAGCTGGGGATAAGAAGAAAAATGAATCAGATTCTGATTCTGAACCGGACGCAATTAAATATGAAGAAGAATTTGTTTCTACAACTTTGTTATAAGTTCTTTTGGATATAAATGTTTATCATCGCCGAGAAATTCCAATTACTCGACGACAGAAAATCGTAAATCTCCTTTTGTCATTGAAGAAAACTCGCAATTTTATTCTTAACACAAATGCTTCATTGTTTTAAATATTTATTTAATTTCATTAGCAATAATAACACGAAAACTTCTTCGTCAAAATAGGGTTAGATAACAATAATGAAATACAACGTTCCTTTAATAAAAGGGTGTCTTTAGTACATTTACATAGATCGAATTGTAATGACTTTATATTTAAATCCTACTAAATAAAGATAATAAAAATAAATCAAAGTATCAAACGTAATGCAACAATTTACGGGTAACGTGAAATTAATACAAATATGAATAAAAAATTCTTCGAGGGGAAACTTAATTACTAGAAAGCAACTAATCAATTACGAAATTTTTCCAAAATGGCCTTCGTCCCAGTTTTAGTTTTAAAGTTAGTTTAAATTATAATTCATAGTTTTATTTTTTCGAGTGATGCTATTCACAGCCGAAACAGTAAGGACATACTTTTAAAAAAATTTGTTTAAAAGCTAAATTAAACCGGATATTAGTTCCTACAGTCCTTGTATTTATTTTTCAGAACAATAAGCAATTGACCATTGTTTGGCTTTGCCTCATCATCATTTAAAAACATTGATAAATCAAAGAAATAACTAAATAGTTTTTTAGAAGATTAAATGTTGCGTATTCGAACATAACAGGCACATGAAAATTTGAAATTCTTGTAATTGCAATAACGATTTGCTTCCTTGATTTTATTTTATTTTTACAAATGTGAGCAGTAACAAGTATCAATTTAACCATAATTATCAAAGTATCTGAACTTATTCTGTGTTATACTAGACAAAACGGGTCTTGCTATTTATTTGATATGTATCTTATCTGGGCCACCTACGATTGCATGTTACCGGGCAACATCACCACGTAGTAATTGATTTTGGTTTACATGTTTAAACATTTCTAAAACCAGCAAAAACTCCAGTGTAAATTTGTAATCGCGTTTTTAGCTCTATTAGAAAAATTGGTAATTGGAATGACGAACAAATGTTTTTTGAAGAGTCGATTTGTTGTCGGAAAGTCTTATTAACCAATACTTAAAATTTTGATCTTTTGACTAAGCAATAAATTAACTAATTCTGTAGAAACCAATACAATTAAATCGCACATTGTTGGAACAAAGCCAATGTAGATCGCTTAAAAGATCTCAAACAATAAAAAATTGAAAGTTTAAGTAATCACTCACCCACTTTAATAACACAGTATGTTTTGTTTATTTACTGACTACATAATTTACCCGAAATTGCTGTCTTTTGATACGTATTTTAAATTTCAAGTTAACACCTATCCTCTGAGGTCACAGTCCTCTCAGCCAGTAAAATACCAAAAGCAGTGTGCTTCACACTTGTCCTCCTCTACTTTGAGTTTTGACCACTTGGTAGGCTGGGGCGAGAAAGAGCTGTGGAACGGCTAAGTGATTTTGAAAAAGAATTTCTTAATTTTAAGCAGACATCGAATTGAATTTAAATTGAATTGAAGAATTTATTGATTTTTAAGAAATTTAATTATATTTAGATCAAATGGAGGAATATTCTGAATTTTCCGAGACATTGTAGAAAAAGTGATATAAACTATTATTAACTTCAAAACTCACAAAGTTTTCAAAATGCACTTTTATTTGACTAAACACTTAAGTATGTTAACCACTTCGCGCAAAATCATAAACACAATTGACATTGCACTCTTCCCCTCCTTTTTCGGTCTCCTTCGTTTTGAAATCGTTCAATGAAATACCGAAAGTGGAGCGTTCTGAGTTTTTTTGACAATTAACAAGGAGATTAACACGGTATAGGAAGACAAGGTATAGTAAAGAATTTTTTGACGTCTAGCTGTGACGTCACTGCCCACGAAATTGTATGAAAAGCAATGAAAATATAAAATAACTAGTATTAGGTGCAATATATCTAAAATTTAATGATAGGAGGTCAAAGTCAATAATATTCCTGATATTTTAGGCGACTTTTGGAAATTATAAACAATCAGAAATAAAATAAAAATCCTAAAAGTATTTCATGCACCAAAAACAATATCATAAAAAACCACGATAAACAACTATATTTTGACTTAAAGGTGCACCTCTCTAAAAAAAAACACATCTACAACTGTCACATATGTCGTGGGCAGTGACGCGCAAGATGCCGGATTGAGTTTCAGGGTTACTATACCTTGTTTTCCTATACCGTGGAGATTAATAACGTATTTTTTAATGACATTTTTAACCAAGAGACATAAATTACATAATGCCACATCAACTGGACAGGGATGCGTAAATTGTTTGACAGGTGGTGAATTAATTGTGCTCTGGTGGAGGACGAATGAAATATCTAGGATAAATTGAATTACTCAGGTAATTTGGATGCTAACTAACTAAAATTGTTAACAGATTAAACCCACGGGGACTTTTACTTCATATGAGTCAAAAATATTAATGGATTCCTGGCGAACCTGCAATAATTTTTTGGTTCTTCGGTTCGGTTGGCACTCCATTTTTTCTGCGTTGTGCATGTGTTAGTGGTCCGGCGCTGGGGTCTCCTGTTGAATTTTGTTTTTACTCAAAAATATTCGAAGAGGTGGTAATAAGCCTTAGGAGCTTTTTAGTGTAACCGCTAGTGAAATTCATTTTTGGATACGTGCCATTAACGTATATGTAATATAATGAACGCCTCGCATACATCCACAATTTTCTGTAGAAGCGAAGGATGCGATGTTTATTCCCTTTCGCTTTGATAATTGGCAGCTCCTAAAATGACGTATACTTATTATACTTTAATTGCCGTTAAAGATTTTTTCTCACAGTTCTCTGGAGAATTAGTAATTTGGTTATTGCAAAAAGTTTAATTGATATAATGGAAATTTCAGTGTGAAACAACGAGATTAGTTATGAATTGACGAATTTCTTGCAGGGAAGTTACATTGATATTATTAGAATGCATTTCAGAACTGCTTCTGTTTCCTTTTGTTCGCTTTGGGGAAATTAAATGAATTTTCGTTTTGCGGAACATTACAAAGGTTACAATACGCAATGTAATGCGTAAATAGCTAGTTCGAAGCGCCGATCCCCATTTAATACATTGAAATGGTCGAAATGTGGGTCGAATTTTGCATTTTGCGTAGGACAAAATGTTTTTTTAATAGGTGAGAATAAGACTCAGTTTTTGGAGTTGAAAACCTTCCCATTTTGCAAAAGATAGAGGGGTTACTTACCCCATCGTGAGAGTTTGCGTTGAAAAGACAACTTAAAATAATAATGAGCTTCCTTAAAAATATTTTCAAACTTATGCAAAGTTATCTAGATCTTTTTCAGATTTTCCTGAAACTACATTTAGCGTGATATTTTGACTAATACCAACTAATCAAATATGGCAACTTTGGATCGGGATACTTCAAAACCATCCAACTTCCTTGGGGAGGATGTTCGTCAAATGGCCCTTGAGATGGCAATAGAATGCGACGAGCCAACAGTTGACTTAGAATCAGCAACGACCAGAAACACAATAACGTCCCGGCGACGGATCGGCACTTGTCCCAGTAGCCTGAGGAATCAGTCGAGATGCCACACCCAATGATTGTGATTGATGG
Source organism: Tolmerus cingulatus (assembly GCA_959613345.1). Taxonomy (NCBI): domain Eukaryota; kingdom Metazoa; phylum Arthropoda; class Insecta; order Diptera; family Asilidae; genus Tolmerus; species Tolmerus cingulatus. The sequence goes on along the minus strand of OY390709.1, from coordinate 19,683,634 downwards.
GCAACAGTATTCTCTGTCTGTCTACATCTGATTCGTATTATATTCAATAACTCGCATTCGTCCAGGTAGGAAGAGGCCAACGTCACCGGTTTCGATCACTCCAGTTGCACAACCCTCAAGGAACAACAGGGTTCCTGTGACGCCTCCGAAGAGGCAGCGTCGAGAGATCCAGGTGATTGGCCAGTCCGATCACGTGACTAAGGTGTCTGCTGAGAAAGCTGACGCGGACTTGCGTCTTAAATACACTTTCGGGGAGGAGTCATTAATGATCAAAAACGCCGCTGCAAATTCTAAAGGTAAGAAAACAATTAAGTAAGTTATCCATATCCATGAAGGGACCCCTAGATTTCAATTCAAAGCTAACGAATGTCTACGCTGAAAAGCGGAATTAAAAAGTCTTGACAACTTTAAAGCCGAAAAAAATCAGAAACGTAGTTTTAGGACGAGCAGCAGGCACAGGATTCCTTGCAAATGCTGCATATATATTTACTTTCTTAGTTATTTAGCTGTTATTGGAGTAAATGCACTAATATAACTACAGATTTTAAGACGTATTTATTGGTTGCGTGACACCTTCAGAATTTGGCTTAATAATATGCATAAGTAGGTCACTTCGGTTGAAGAATTTCCTGTCGCAGGCGGTGCACTGAAAGGGCTGCTCTCGAGTGTGAATTTGGGTGTTGCTTGAGATGTGAGTAGTTTCTTTCCTCCTGGTGGAAGCTGGTTACATGTTTCCTCAAATGGTCCGCTGTGGTAAATCGTCCATTACAAAGTTTGCGAATATTCGGCTTAACCTGTGTTTCTTGATTCCTGAATGGGTTGTCTTCACTTCACAGCAAACCTACTTTGCGTTCGTATGTTGAAAAATGTATTACTATATTTATTAAAGTTACCGATTGAGTGGCTCCTGATTTGATTACTTAATACTGTGGATGATGTAACATAAAGGTATAATAGCAACGATAGAACTTCTTTTTTGTGAAATGCTTCATGTGTTTTTCAAAAATTGTTGCAAAACAACTCGGACCATTTACGCAAGTATAGCTTGTAGGAAACGAATTCGCTAGCCATTTCTAATTCCATTTATAATCTTATGCAACATTAATACCTGCTAGCATGTATATTCAGAAGTAGTCCTGTAGTGAATGAGTCAAGGTGAGTTTTTTTTCAAGTTAACACCTATCCTCTGAGTCCTCCCAAGCAGTAAAATTCCAAAAACAGTGTGCTTCACACTTGTCGTCCTCTACTTTGATTTTTGACCACTTGGCTGGCTGGGGCGAGAAAGAATTGTGTAACGTTTAAGTAATTTTGCAAAAGAATTCAAATTGAGTTGAAGAATTTCTTAATTTTAAGGAGACATCGAATTGAATTTAAATTGAATTGAAGAATTTATTGATTTTGGAGAAGTTTAATTACATTTAAATCAAATTGAGGAATTTTCCGACATTTTCGAAAAAGTGATATAAAGTATTATTCACAGAGAGTGCAATATCTTAGCATGCAACTATTTCCTGCCAAAGACTATAGAACCTACGTTACAAGGACTGTTCGCTCCTGCAATTTAGCAAATAACGCCGAACCGGCGCTTGGAATTTAGAGTTGATGCAGAGCTACAGGGTCCCGAAAAAATATGAAAGCACACATTTTTTATAAGTGGTCTTTTATGCCAAAATTAATTATTAACTCACTATATATTTCAGCGCAATTTTTTTAGATATTCACAAAACAACTGAAAAATAATTGGTTTCATATGCAACCATTTAGCATGAAATAAATAAAAACTCAATCAGGATGAAGCACCCTGGCCTTAAAACTACCTGATCGCCGGGCGCACCGGCATACAATCGCATTTGATTTAGCATTCGCCTTCGGTACGCATAAGAAAAACCCATGGTGAAAAAACGTAAGCAAACTTATACAACGTGAATACCTTCAATGTGTGAGGGCAGAGCCGCCACAAACACAATGACTGAAAAATCCACTGTATCTCCGGGACGAAAAGTAATAGGTGAACTTTTGTTTCGTAGTGTTATGTCGGCATTTATGACTGCTATCGTCCTTTTTGCTTATTTGGCAATTTAAACGAGAATTTGGAACTGGAACCAGCTCTCTTTTTGACTAAATTTTTTGTTTTATTTTGGTGAAAAGTAGCCATGGTGGAGGTAATTGTGTCGCAAAATGTGAGTGAACATTCTTTTAACTAGGTTCCATATTCTTTGCCCTAGACGAGGCATTGGGCGCTCGAGCTAGTTAGCGAAAGGTCCGATTCTGGAATGCGATAGTGAATTAAGTCAAGTCTCTGCACTTAAAGGCTATAAGCTTTATTAATTCTGCTAATCTGCTAATCTTTTTGGAAGTAATAAAGGAGTTTTCCTCTATTGCAGTTGTATGAATACGTGTTTTAACGGTTCCTGTGCTTTAATCAGTTTTTGGAAGAAATTCTAGGAAATCCCAAGATGCAGTACCTGAATGTTCTTAAAAAGCATACTCTGTTTCCTCACCTACGATAAATGTTTCAGCAAAAATTCTAAATTCGGACCCAAATTTTTTTAAACAAAATCATGCAATAATTTTAGTTTCTCAGCTGCATTTAAAGGCGAGGATAATGGTGGCCTTTCCCATAGATAACAACAAGACTACTAATGTACTTTTATGTTACTGTCTATAGGAATTTAGTTTCTAAAAGCTAGAATCATCGAATTTGAGCTAGTTGTGTTCGAACTGCCCAACATGATCAACGATTGTTCGGACACCCTCTTAAAATTGGTTTTTCACTCTTAAACTATAGAACATTTGCAGAAGATGAATCCAGAGACTTAGAGGAATATTAATTCAATTATGTCCAATAAATTTCAGTCAGATTGAGAATCGAAACTTTTTATTACAATGTTTAATTATACGTTTCAAGAATTTTAAGTTCTTTCAATTCAAAGAAAAAATGCACATAAATTGTAGTAAAATTTTCACTGTATTTTTCACACAAGTTTTTTTTAAAAATTAAAATATTTTTGATGAGCACGGAGGAAATTATTATTATATGCATATGCTATAAAAGTACTAAAAATTAAAATTTGTCAGTACATTTTGATATCTTAGTCGATTTTTTATACAAATTTTTGAATTTTTTTGCTTTATTAACTAAACCTAGAAAATGTTGTATAAGCCATAATTACAAATTTTACTGTTCTTCCATTAAAGCAGTCTCCTGTGTCCTTTTCGATCTGGTTCTGCCTTTCATTATCCATTTTGTCCTCGGAGCGGGAGGAAACAATGGGGGAATTGTAACGAACTTTAAATTTGGATCACCTACGAGTTTTCGGGTTAGTCAAATTTGTAGATAAATTTCTCCGATGTCATAATACTGACGTTATTCTTTGTGTGAATGACTACTATTCTTTATTAATAGAGTAATGGATGCGTCATTAGTCGATTTTGATGACCCAAATTTCCTGATGGGCTAGTGTGTTCACTTAGGTTAGGTTCAAGTGGCTGCCAAAAAGAGGCACACTTAGGCCAAGGTAGGCCTATTGTGATACCACGTGGGACGAAACCCCTAATAACTAACCTTCGAACCATTTGGAATCTTTAATGAACTGCTCCAGGCTATTAATGCTGACGGAGCTCAGTTCCGACAGATCATTAAAGAAAGTGGAGCCCAGGCTCTGATTTCTCCGCACCGCTAATGCTGGTCATTGACACAGGAAGTGAAGGAAATTCTCTTCCTCTTCCTCATTGAGGCAAATTCTACAGAGACAGAGACAGTGGCCCGTAATGACCGCTCGTTGCTGATAGCAGCTCTCTTGAGCGAAACTAAGTTTCTGGACCTGTTACGGTCGAAGGTGAGCCAGATAAATCTGGTCGTTGCGCAGGTGGGCTCATTTCTCCACCTGCGATTAGCAGTTGCCAAGAAGGATTCTTGTATGGTCCGCTTGCTTGATGCAAGCGGAGCACCCGGCTTAAGAGTGATATCCTCAACGGGCAAGCCTGTGCCAAGCCTCGCGAACTCATCCACCCTGGTATTACCCGGGATGTCGAAATGGCCAGGCACCCAGACCAGACTGATTTCATTTCGAGCAGCCACGCGGTTGAGCTCCGAGCGGCAGTCCGCGACGGCCTTGGATGTCGCGTGAACACTTACTAGCGATCGCAGGTTGACTATCGCTAAAGATACGTATGTTGACCAAGGGCTTCGGTGTAGCTCTGAGTCGCGCGATTGCTTGTGAAATGGCCATGACCTAAGCTTGGAATACGCTGCAATGGTCTGGCAGTCAGAAGGAGATTTCTATACTTATTTGTTCAGGGCATATACCTCCACCCACTTTGCCGTCCTTCTTGGAGCCGTCAGTGAAAACCTGAATCGACCCTGGTTGCAAAACTAGACCTCCTCCCATTCTTGCCTCGAGGGAAGGGAGGCAGTAATACCCACACGGAATGATGGCTTGGAAACCATGTAGTCCACCGCCAGGGTACGTGGCCCTAGAATTCTAGCATGCCCGTAATCTGTGCGTGTCCAGCAGTGAACCGCGTTGAGCCTTAAGTCCGAGGATGCTGCCGATTGCTTACCAAACAGGTCCAGCGGAATGAAGTGGAGGATAGTGTTTAGGGCCTTAGTGGGGGTGGATCTGAGGGCGCCTGTAATGAGCAGGGACGTAAACCTCTACACCTTTTCCAAGTCTGTCCGGTTGTAAGCCTTATCAAGGGCCGGCCATCAGACTAACACTCCATACACAAGTATAGGCCTAATAACGGCCTCATAGAGCCAGTAGATGATACGGGGCTCCAACCCCCATTTCCTTCCGACAGCTTTTCTACAAGAGTACAGAGCCACGGTGGCCTTGCGTACTCTTCCTTAATGTAGTCTTTCCTATTCAACTTTCTGTCAATGATCAGGACCAGGTACCTGACTTGATCTGAAAGTTTAAGGTTGACACCCTTTAGTGTTGGTGTGACAAAGGGGGGAGTTCGGTGTTTCCTGGTAAACAACACCAGTTCGGTCTTATCCGGATTGCCCTCAAACCGCATCTGTCGCACCACCATGCAAGCTTAGCCGGAGCACGTTGAAGCACCTCCGCCAAGGTGTTCACATGTTTGCCCGAGACTGCCATCGCAATGTCGTCGGCATAAGCGACCACTTTGCACCCGGAGCCGTCTAACTCCACGAGAAGGTCATTGAGAGTCAGGTTCCAGAGAACCGGCGACAGGACACCACCCTGTGGGGTGCCCCTAGCCGCAAATTTCCTTATGGAACCAGTCCCAATAGTGGCATTAATGACTCTGCAACCAAGCAACAAGTCAATAAGTCCTATGACCGACTCACTAGTGCCCACACTCCCTAGCGCGTTCGTGATTGCCTCTGGCCTAATATTATTGAAGGCCCCCTCTATGTCCAAGAAGACTGCCAAGTCGAATTCCTTGTAGAGAAGAGACTTCTCCACCTGATCGACGAGAGCATGCAGGGCGGTCTCAGTGGATTTACCCTTGGTATAGGCATGCTGGGATTGAGATAGCCTACTCGGATTAATGCTTTCCTTGATGTAGACATCCAAAAGCTTTTCCAAAGCTGTGAGAAGGAAAGAAGAAAGAGTAATGGGCCTATAATCCTTTGGCTTACAATGTGAGACCCTTCCCCCTTTCGAGATGAAAACGACCTTAGCCTCTAGCCAGGACTTAGGGATATGCGAGAGCTGCAAACAGGCTTCAAAAATGATAAGCAGCCAAAGGCTGATTAGCGCAGAAGCCTTTTGGAGCTCCGCTGGTATAATGCCACCCAAGCCTGGTGACTTGTATGGCTTAAACAAGGACCCTTGTGACGAGTTCCCCAGCCTCCTGTGTGGCCGTGGATACCACCGTTTGGTTATCCAAGCAACCATGAAAGTGAGTCTCCATCAGCAACTCCAGAGCTTCCATGCTCGTTCAGGTCCAGTCCCCATTCTGCTTCATCAGAAGACCGGGTGCACAAGGCGTCGTGGCGAGTATCTTCCTGAGGCGACTAACCTCGGATACCTTTTCTACTCTGCTACAAAATTTCTCCCACGAGGACCTTGTGGCCATCCTGAGAGATTTCTTGAAGTTCCTAAGGCTGTCCTTAGAAGCAGACCATTCATTGGTGCTCTTGGCCTTGTTGAACTGCTTACGGCGCACAGTGGGCCAAAACGACTTGGCGGCGGTCAAAAATCTGTAACTTTTGTTGTGTTAAAGATATCATAGTGAAACTTTGGGAACTCATTACTGCAATAATGACCCCTTAACTGGCAAAACAAGAGGTCAATCGGTTTACAGGGTGACACAAAATGTATTAACAAAATTTAAAGTATTCGAAAAATGAATTATTAATTTTATTTTACAACTTATAACAACAGTTTGAATTTAATTACTAATTATTTTATTATCTATATAACAATATTTAAATAAAAAAATATAAACTTACAAAAAAAAATACAATAAATCTTAAATACTAATCAGTTGCCTGGAATAATTTCAAACATATTACGTGTATTTTCATCGCCCATGTCTAATAACGAAGCCATTTCCTCTGGATATTCCCTGCTTCTAAAGTGTTTGTCCCGTACTCTCCGAAATGATGAGATGTATGGATCTGATGATATTAGCAGCATACTCATTAGACCCACGTTTTGCTCTTTCCTTGATACTTTCCTGGTGTTGTGGTACCTGTAGTGTTTGTAACCTTTATTTTTGGTTTCCTGGGCTTCTTCAGATAGCTCCCCAATTGGCAAAATACAGTGAAGTATTATATTTTTTCCATGTCTTAAAACTTTGTGGACTGTTGTTGTCAATGGTCTCCATGCATATTTCTCATTTAGTAGTTCTTCTGTTTGTGCTGCATATATTCCAGATTTCTCGGCGTTAATGGGAAGACCACAAGAAAGAACAATTAATATGGTCTTAAATCTCCTTATCACTTCCACGTCCACTTTGGTAATATCCGCTGTTATGTCCGGGTATTCAAAAAACTGCCTCGCTGTGTTGCCATCATTGGTACTTCCAAATCCTTGCTTAGGTCTATCAATAATTAAACCAAGTTGTCGTCTGAACTCTTGTATTCTGCATTTCTCTTCCAGTCTCTTTTGCTTATTTACTGGGTTATTTCGTACACCCTCATCAGCGAAACTCAAGTCATAACTCATGTGCAGTATAAATTCCATAAATCGAATCCTTCATGAAGAGATGCAAGCCCGTATTGGTAATTTTCTTCAACATCACATTCTTCCTCCGTAGTTTGAAAATATTTTGGATTTTTTTAGCAAATGGTGCAAGTTGCCGATGATTTTGTGTCTGTTACAAATTGCGTTACTCTGCCATCACACATTGTAAAGTGAAGCCTATGAATTACTTCTACTTCTTTAGCATTTCGTCGGCAGTAAAGAATTTATTTCTTATTTTACTAGTTCAAATTCACTTTGAACCAATTCTTTGGTTTGCTTTAAATACTGAAATTTCATAGGTGTACAAAAGTGTGCAGATGATGGGCGAGGATTTCCGAAGTATTGCATTTTAAACGAAGAGGGACTAATGATATTACGAATAAATTGGCGTCTGTTACATTTTCGTCACCATTGCCAAAAATTTGTTGCTTGTATTCGCTTTGCCCCGAAGATCCATCACATCCCCATTTACTCTAACTAACTAACAAACACTAAAGTGGTGTCATCTAAGGCCTCGATTTCATCCTGTGATTTTATCTTTAAAATTCTGTTAGCAGTTGCATCAAGCAAATTCTGAAGAGGCACCAAAGCGGAAGCTTCGGTAGTCTGCAGAATTTCAGGCAAACACTCTTTTTTGCTCTGGCAATATTGTTATAGCTTGGTAAAGCATCGTGGTTTCTTTTCTTCAATTCATTTCTAAGCAATTTGTACTTATCTTTAGACCGTCCCAAGTCTAAAAACAAAGACAATGCTTCCTCTGGAGTGAATTTCTGCGGCTGGTCTTTTGAGGTGGGGATACTTTCCTTAATTCTGTTCACGCGGTTTGGACTAGCTTCATCAACAGCTTTTACAATCAAGGATTTTTCCATTAATTTCTCGGACTGATATGGTTGGCAAAGTGATTGCTTTATTAATTCCGTTGATAAATCTTCATTAAACTCTCTAAGTTTTCGCTTTTTGGTCCTTTTTACGCACTGATCCAAGGATTTAGCTGGTTTTCCCCTGCCGGATGATGTATACGGCTCCAATATTGATGCCGAAAATTCCGCTGTTGATGTTGAAGGCGTCGCAAATGTTGAAGTTGATGGTTGAGGTGACCCGGACGATGTTATTTCTTCAGCATTGAATTCCATTGCTGTATTTAACCACGACTCATTTCGTTCTTCAAACTTTTACGCGTTTCTAGTACTATGTTGCCACATTTTCTTGAAACTCCGAAAGAATCGCCGAAATTTTTCTTCGTCCAATATTTTCATATTGTATATATTTTCTATAAGACGAACAAACTCCAGGTATTCCGTAACATTGTTATGACGAATTATTTTATATTTACAGCTCCGAATTCAAAATCTGCATGTTGATTTCTTCGCAGCATTTTTATACAAAATAAATTGTTATAACAACTCGCAAAACGAAATAACTGCACTTGAAAGTTGTTGTAATTTTCTTATTATATTATCAAATTAGAATTTTCCAATAATTCAAGTCTTTCCTCTTTTCTATCAAGATAGAGAATGATTAATTCGCAAAGAATGTTTCGTTGAAATAGCTAAAATTTTCGTTACTTTCACCTACCTGTAACTTATGCCTTTAAACACACACATAATTACAATAGTCCCTTACCTCAAGTAATTATCATAATATTAATTAGTTGTCATAAACATCAAAGTCAATAATCATCATTTGTAAATACCTGGATGTCATATAGTAGGTACTAAACACAGTACTCAAAAGGGCGCATATACTGAGTAATTCAAAGTCAATTAAAATTGTCATAAAGCGTAGTAATGTAATTTCTTTAAATATTAATGATGTCCTTAATCCTAAACGTTTACTAGGGAAACTGTAATTTATTTCCAAAACTAACATTGTACAGCCTTAAAAGTCATAAATGGGAATACATTTTATGAGGAAATACACAGCCGACAACAAGGTAGACTTTACTTCAAATGCAATTATCTCCGAAGGTCGCAGGTGGTCGCAGGCAATTTTTTGTAAAAGATGTAGGAGGATTTCTACTTTAATTTGATACCTATTAGAGTGTGGCCATCTTTGGCCATTTTTTTAAAAGTCAACAATTAGTTAAAATTTTAGAGAAATGTGACACCTTTTAATTAAAATGCTATTATTAAAAAACTGTTCGACTTTTATCATAACTTATAGACCCAATAATACTTTCTCCTGTGTAGGGAGTGATTTCATTAATAACAATTGAACCTCCCCATACAACAATTTTCACAATAGTACTTTGAAATTCCAAAGAATTGAAAATTTAAGAAAAAAATGAACCGCTCACATTTTTCCCTGCGTTTAGCCATTCCAAACACAAGGAGCGGGGGAAAATAATGAAAAATATTGTTGTCATAAGGTAGTACATTTAGTTTACTATCGAATGGCATTAAAATATTTAAAATCGGTGACATGACGAAAATCGATTTTTGGTCACCCAAAATTGATTTTGGCCCACTGTGCGGCATTTCTTCCTGAGTGCCGTGATTTCATTAGTCCATCATGGGGGCTTGGGTCTGCCCCTGGGTTAGCACCAGGGGCAAGCAATTTTGGCCGCCCTATTGCAGGCTCCAGGCAGCACGTTCACCGCTATATGAATGTCCTGTCGGCTATTGATGAATAGTGGTCCTTCAGTCGGTAACGCCTGCTGGAGAGCCAGATTATACCTATCTCAATTCGTTCTCCTCCTGTTAATGAAGGGGCTGCGAATTGGTTTAAGAAAGTCAAGTCCGAACTCAATGTATGAGTGATCGTACACCGAAGGTTCCTTGGAACCCATCCAGTCGTTAACAATGTGGGCGGAGTTCTCGATACACAGGGTAATTTCGAGAACCTCCCATCTCACAGAGGTAACAAAAGTGGGCTCATCGCTTACGTTGCACACCTGAAGGCTGGAGCTAAGTATAAAGTGACGAAGAGACTCACTTCTATCATTTATGTCCGAGCTACCCCAGACAGTATGGTGGGCATTCGCGTCTGCGCCGATTATCAGCGCTTGCTTGCGCCTAGCTGTCTCCGCGGCGATATTCCGCAGGGTCTCATGTGGAGGGGGCCCCTCATAATCATGAGCCATATACGAGGATACCAGCCAGATGCTGTTCGATCCAAGTTCCACCATAACCGACACAGTATCTCCGTCACTGAAATGGTTTAGCATGAAGGCATTGTAGTTCGTGCTCATTAAAATGCAGGTTCTAGGTTTACGTACTCCCTTTGTGTAGAAGTTGCAGTAACCCTTCAGATTGAGACCGTAAACCCGGTCTCTAACGACCCATGGTTCTTGGACAAGAACAACATTCTCCCCCTTTTGAGATAGGCGCAGGAGGAGTGCAGCGGACGCTGCCTTAGAGTTGTGTAGGTTAATCTGCACCACTCTCAGCTTGGACGCGCTGGGTAGGGGACGCCTCTATCACCGTCACCTCGCCGTCATCTGTGTCTGAAAGTAGGATGTCTTCTTCGAGGCCATCCTGAATGAATAGGTCTCCCAACAATCTAGAAGCTGATAGCGTATCGCTACCTTCAGCCATGCATGCTGACGGAGATGATGGGGGGAGTTTCTCAGCACCGGCCAAAGTCTTTGCTTCTACTACGGTGCTGATCTCTCCATTTTGTCCAGCGACACCATCAGGTCTTTCGACTCTCCTGTCTTTCGAGTAGACGGACAGCACAATGGAGTCGAAGCCATAGACGATTTTGTCGCCCTTAGCTGCTAGAGGTGGCAGAGATTCCTCATTTAAGATAACAATGGCTTGCCTCGTTTTGCCCTTGACCTCTCCGACGCGTGCAATCCTCCAATCGTGGGTCGGAAGGTTGCGATTGCACATTCGCATGATGGCCAAGATCTTTTCTGGTTCAGAGGGCTCCGCCGAGATCCACGTCCTGGCTCTCGGTCTGCTCGGGATCTCGTCCCTGGACACGACCTCGAGCCTGGCATCTGACCAGACTTCGCCCAGGCAGGAAATCGCTGCTTTGTAAAGATCTGTCGACCGCTGATCCTCGCAAGCTGTTTGTGAAGGAAGCTAGGAAGCCGAATGGGAGTGACTATGCCATAGATTATATTTACTATCTAGTTTTAGGTAAGCAGCAATTTCTAACAATTTTTCTATTCAAATTTCAACAAAATGACCACATAAGCCGCATTTTCTGAGTCCGTTGGACAAAACTGATTTTGTAATAGTTTTTTTCTAGCAGCTGTTGTAATAGTTTAGTGTAGGAGGTCTGGTCAGCAAAATAAAAACGAGTGAGCAATTCGACGGTCAGAACTTTACTGTCCAAACAGTGCTTTCACAAATCTAGGCTAAGATTTAACTTTAAGCAAAAGTACCGGCAACACCGATAACGGAAAACGAAGGAAATGTTTTGCTTTTTGAATTGCCTAGCGAACATTTTCCTCTTACAGCTTCGGCCATCCTGGCCATAATCGTCCCGATTATAAACGATATCAGTGCATCGAGTTTACAATTACAAAATATGTTATACATATGTATTAATAAACTATTTTCTTTGAACGATTCTAAACCAATTCTAAAGAATCTATAATTCGTATTTTGAAAGCGTACAAACGCAAATCTCCCATGAACAAAGCGCTAGTCATAAATATAATACAATATAGTAGGTATAAAATTGAACAAAGCAACTTTCTCAAAACTACGACAGACATGAAGTACAAATATTAGTATTCATAGAGTTATATTTATCTACATTTCGAAAGCGTTTTAATGCAAATATCTCTTAATTATAAGCACATTGATAATATACCTGAATATATATGTATGTCATTACTTCAATCGATTATAGAAAATTTCTTTTTTGCATAACTATTGAACTTATTTATGTGTCTAGTAACTTAATCAAGAGCTCACACATGTTCGAGTTTCCAAGGAGTTCTTCAGGCATGGAACCATTCTCAACGCATCCTATATCCTCTTCCATGAAGAGAATATGGAGCAGGCACCGAATCCGCTGCGTTCTAATCAATGCAGTCACACCGCTCTGTTGAGTACAGAGAACGAGGAGCTGATTACGCCCGGACACTTACTTGATAACAGCAGCTCGAGCAATTACAACAACCACGGTCCAGCCCTTCACCGCGAGCAAGCCGTCGATAGCAACCCAGCCAAGGTCCAGCACATCATCGCCAGCACCGTTAATATCAACCTGTTCAGTGCAGCAAGAAATTAAGTGCATTATTTTCTTCCAATCACCCACTATGATATTATCACTAGTTTGTTTCAAGTAGGGCCTCATATTAGCTACAGAGCAAATTCCGCGATAAGGTAATCTGCTCACCTGAACATTGTCAACATCCGTTCTCTTATACCTATCGTTATGTAGAACTTGCACAATCTTATAAGGCCCACGATATTTAGGCAACAATTTCTTATTTACCCCCGCTGTGGTAACGACATTTTTGACCATAACTAAGTCCGCTACTTTATATTTTTGAGGAAGTTTATGTCGCCTATTGTAATAGTCCTCATTATAACTCTGGCTCTTGCATATTTTCTCTGCATTTCTTGATCTCAGGACGCTTACATCTCGAGGAATATCATTAACCCCGCGCCCGTCCAAGTACTCAAATATCTGATCGCAAATTTTGCCCCTTTGAGTAACACCATAAAGCAGCATACTCAAACGTATCTTCCTCAACAACGAGAATCTCAGAACATCTACTTAACGCATCGACGTGTTGCATCCTATTAGACGCACGATGTTCAACGACATAATCGTAATCTTGAAGCTTTAGGGCCAATCTTAATTTTCGGGGATTTAGTACTTTCTTTTGGAGAGTTAACGTCAAGGCTTGACTGTCAGTTTCCACTTTGAACCTTATTCCGGACAAATATACTCTAAATCGTCTCAACGCTTACATAATAGCTAGAGTTTCGAGTTCGTAGCTACGATATTTAGATTCTAGGTCAGATGTCCTTTTGGAAAAATAAAACACTGAGTGGAACTTTCTGTCGTCCTGACGCTGTAGTAAAATTGCTCCAAACCCGGTACTGCTAGCATCGCAGTGGAGCTCCGTCTCATTATGGGGACTATAGATCGCAAGGATTGGTGCCTGAACAAGCTCAGCTTTTAACATGTTAAAAATTTATATTTCTTTCGGACCAAAACTAAATATTATATCCTTTCTTATAAGATCATATAGGGGTTTAGCCTTTATAGCAAAATTTTTTATGATTTTTCTCAAATAAGAGCACAAGCCCAAAAAACTTTGTATGTTTCTAGTACATTTGGGTATCGAAAAATTCTCAATTGCCCTCAATTTTTCAGGGTTAGGACGTATTCCTTTCGCGCTAACGACGTAACCTAGGTAAACTATTTCCTCATACAAAAATTTGCATTTGTCACACCTTAATTCCAAAGAATGCCTTTAACCAAATTCATGACCTATTTTAAAGTTTCAATATGCTCTTCAACGGTTTCACTGGCGATTAACAGATCGTCTATATATGAAAAGATTTTGTCAGACACTATCAGAGGTTTAAAAATATGGTTAACATACCTTTGAAATACCGACGGGGCATTTTTCAGCCCAAAAGGCATGCGTAAGTACTCAAATTGCCCTACTGGAGTCACAAATGAGGTATATTTCACAGAACTTTCCGACATTCGTACGTGGTGAAACCCACTTCGTAGGTCCAAAATAGAAAAATAACGTTTACCACGCAGGCGGTCCAACAGATCTTCTATTATTGGTAAGGGGTAATTATCCTTAACAGTATGTTTGTTCAGCTCCCGAAAGTCCACGCACATTCTTGTTTCCCCGTTCTTTTTCTGAACCAAAACAATAGGACTGGCATAGGGCGAGGAACTTTCCCTAATAATTTTCCTGTTCAAGAGATCACCTAAGATGTTTTGTAGTTCCTGGTTTTGATGGTAGGACAAACGTCCCGGTGTACAAGAAAAGGGAGTATCTTTATTAAGATGAATAGTCATTTCACAAGTGGCTTCGAGGTTAGAATCGACGCTATTTTCAGGACTACCTTTTTGTAATACAACCTTGGTTATTAGTTTTTTTCAGATCATACAAAATTTGTTCATAAATGTCTAGAGTTATAGTATCCCTATCGTCAATTATATTTATACATAACATTTCTGAACCGAAAATTTCGTTTTCTTCCTCAATTTCTGTCCGATCATCGTTGCGTAGCTCATTTACAGATTTCTCATCTTTTGATTTTTTCTCAATAGCAATTTTGTTTTCTTGTTTACCAAAATTTAATTTTAAATTACAATGAGACAAAAAGTTACGACCTAAAATAGCGGGGTATTTCAAACCTAAATTTTTAACAACAAACTTTCTTAACTCGACCAACATACCATTAAATTCTATATTACCTTTAATACCACCTACAATGTCTAGCCTACTGTTGTTGATGCCAACGTAATTCTTCTCTGCCTCGGAGTCTACCTTGGTGATGAGGTGCGACGGTATATAGCCCTCCTGGAGAAAACTAATCGCGCTTCCTGAGTCCAAAAGAGTCAGCAAGGTGAGGTTACAAATTTCAAAGCCATAGCATATCTGAAACTCAAACTCGTTTTGTGAACAATAGGCATACCCGTGACTGCTAGGGTTCCCTCCAACAGCTGAATCTCGGACAATCATAGCTTCACCTCCTCCCGGTCACTCGCTGGCTCGATGACCAAGTTTTCCACACCGGAAGCATGATCCTTTTGTACGTTTGGGTTTTGGGCACTTATTACTGAGATGGCCAGCTTCATTACAATTGAAGCATTTCGGCTTTGCATGTTTTACAGTCGATGGTTCTTTGGTATGATGATTATTCATTGCATAATTTGTCGCGGACTGATTGATTTTTATTTTTTCATATTTGCTTAACGCATCTTTTAATTGAGACATAGAGTTGGCACCATATAAAATTACTTTATTGACATACGAATCTGTGATTCCATTGATAACATATTGCATCAAATCTGCTTCTTCAATATTACCAAACGAAGCAATTTCTTGCATGGACAGTATAAATGTTCGGTAGGATTCATCTTCTTTCTTTTTGCGATTCCGCAATTGGTTGTGAACATCAGCGTTTGTAACTTTTGACGAAAACTCGTTGATCAGCAAATCTTTAAGTTCAAACCAGGACTTTGGCATAACAGTCCTAAGAAACAGTTTAGCTGTGCCGCTTAACAGACGTTGTGCGTATACAAGTTTTGTTTCACAATCCCAACCAAAAATGTTAGCGGAATCTTCAAAATTTCTAACCCATTTGTTTATGCAAAAGTTATCGTCTCCCGTGAATCGTACGAAGGATTCCTCTATATCTTTAAAATTAAAATTTGTTTTATTACTTGCGGTTTCGCTTTGATTTGCTAATTCAGCAAGTTGTCGTCTTAAATTTAAAATCTTCCGCTGCTTCGTGACCTTTTCTCTCAAAGCTAAAAGTTCTGCATCCAAATCTGCTTCACTTGATATTAGGTTGCCTCGTATGATTGTTGGGTCACCGCCTGAAGTTGTTGTATTATCGTTCCCAGATGCTCCATTAAAATCGATCTGCATATTCTCAGCCGGATCGTTCTCCAAGGATGAATTTCTCGGAAAATATTTCTCTAAATCAGACGCCGACAATTTTCCGCCAGCCTCGGCTAAACGTAACTTTAATATTGGCTTCAAACCTGTAGAATCACACCGCAACAGTTCTAATTTTTCTTTTAACAGTGGCACTGTAGCCAATTCTATGAAGCGCGCCACGTGTGGTTCGATCGGACTCGATTTCGTGTAACACAATTTAGTTCTTAAAGCAAAAATCACATGGATTCCCTCTTTCTTTTCATGCACCTATGCATATGATTTCAAGTACATACATATACTTCAAGGGAGCCGAACATTCCGATCATCGATGATCGCGAAAGTTCCCACTTTTAGTTAAAATCTTCTAATCTTGCGACTTCTCCGAAAATTACCATTTTACAACATAAAGAACTTCAATTATAACAAGGTTTTAACTTGAGTTCACAATCTCACTTCTGATTAACTGTAGGAGGCCTGGGCAGCAAAATAAAAACGAGTGAGCAATTCGACGGTCAGAACTTTACTGCCTAAACAGTGCTTTCACAAGTCTAGGCTGAGATTTAACTTTAAGCAAAAGTACCGTCAACACCGATAACGGAAAACGAAGGTAATATTTTGCTTTTTGAACTGCCTAGCGAACATTTTCCTCTTACATTAGCACTATTATCTACTCACATGTAAGTTTTAGGCTTTTCTACTTGCGACCAATATAATCCGGAATCCGATTTAATTTAACTTACACCAGCTTATTCAGAAATTGGTCACCCTGGTCGACGTCTAGATTCAGAGGAACAATAGCACTCGGTAGTTGACCACCCTCCTTAAGATGCCATTAAATAAAGTTTTTTCTTCAAAGCACCTGTTTTATCGCAAATCGTACACTAACTTAATGAATAATACGATGAACCTTACTAAAAGTATTTAGACAAGTTATTTAAAATCACCTTTGAGTGAGATACGACTTTCTAAATAAAATTATAACAAAAACACATGGAATTATTACTCCATAGAACCTCTTCATAAAACGTTTTGGTAATTACTGACACATAATACACTGTATTTAGGAACCTTAGCGCGGTGGAGAGCTGCGCCAACTGATAGTTTTTAACTAAAAGCGGCAAACTAAATCTTAATTTTGTGGCTTTTATGGGTAAAAGGGAATTGCGATTCAAACTAAATTTAATTATATAATTTTTTTGAAATTCCATTAGGAATCCAACAGTACCTGTACGAAAATGGGCGAATCGACAATATCTTCACAGATCCCTACTACGAGCGTTTCACAGATTGCCTCGACGAGGTGGCGAAAAAATTTTCTGTTCTATACAATGATTCTCGTAAGTGTATTTTTTACTCCGGGATAAAGAACAGCGTTATGACTAGCCCTATTTTCTTTTAGAATACATAGTTACTCGTGTGGCGGAGGAGCACCTTTGGGAGTGCAAACAACTTGGTGCACACTCACCTCACGTACTTTTGAGCACTTTAATGTTTTTCAACACTAAACATTTTAATTTAACGGTTAGTTGGCACACAACCTTATTTTACTGTTGGTATCTAATTTTATTTGTATTTTATATACAGATGTGGCCAAATTATTATCACCTCTTAAAAAAAAGTCATTAATGTAGTTTATGAAAGTGCCGTTGTATCCATTTTCTAAATTGACCTGCCATTTACAAAGGTTACCTCAATTACGAAGAAGTACTGCAATAAAACTGTCATATTCTTGTAAATACCCCTTTCCTGGAGTAATTATTACCTGAATAGCCTTTTCTGGAAATTAACAGATTAGAGTTTTTATTGTTTTACTAATTAGTTTTAGTTACATTTTGCTTTAATTTTATGGTTACCGTGTAGTATTTAAGGATGAGTACCTAGCCGGTGATATTTAATTTCATTTGCAACTTCGAATAGTGAACGTGGTGAAAATTTGTTTGAATATTATAAAATTTAATATGGGTAAAGCAAAGGATATCAGTGCAGTGACCAAAGCGAAAATTTCGACGTTTTTGGAAGTAGGACAATATTCTCATGGAGTAATAGCTCAGAAAGTGGGAGTCAGCCGGTCATTTGTTACCAAATTAGCCAAAAAAATAACTGCTAAGTTATCAACGAGTCCTAAAAGAAAAGGAAAATGTGGTCGTAGCCGAAAAACAACAGGCAGCCAGGACCGCTATTTGCTGCGGAAAGCTAAAGACGACCGCACCCTATCCAGTAAGTCACTAAGAGCTACTATGCGTGACGTTGGTGCAGAAATATCGGAGCGGACAGTGAGACGTCGACTTTTTCAATCTGGGCTATGTGCAAGACGACCACGCAAGAAGCAAAAACTGAATTATAGGATGGTTCAACAAAGAAAAACATGGGCAAATGAACATTTGACATGGACGAGAGATGATTGGGAAAAGGTAAAGTTGAAATAAACACTATTTTTCATCTTATTTTGAAAACACATTTTCTAATAAATTTTTCATTTGAGTTTAATCATCTCTATTTTTTTAACAGGTCATATTCAGTGACGAGACCATGGTGAGTTTGACACTACCAATGTCTAGGACTGTTCGCAGATCTAAAGGAGAAGAGTATTTAGCTTCATGTGTCCAACAGCAGGTTAAACAACCAGTAAGGGTCATGATTTGGTCAGCAATATCTTCCAAAGGACTCTTCCCACTCTACGTCGTTGACGGAATAATGAACGCGGAGCAGTACCTAACAGTTCTTCAGACACAGATGATCCCAACTATGCATGAAAAATTTAACGGAGATGGAGTTTTCATGCACGATAAAGCCCCTTGCCATACAGCAAGGAGAGTTACGGAGTTTTTAAGGACTAACAACATCCAAATCCTTGACTGGCCAGCGAATAGCCCAGATATGAACCCTATCGAAAATATCTGGGCTATTTTTAAGCAGAAAGTGGCACAAAAGTGCTCACGGACCAAATCAGAATTGATTGAAGCCATGAAGGAAATTTGGGAAAATGATACCGATTTGGTCACCACAGCTAAAAACGCTATCACTGGAATGCCACGTAGGATACAATCCTTGAAAAATGCAAAGGGAATGTTCACGAAGTATTAATAAATGTATTTACAACAAAACTTTTTTTGTTTTAAACGATAAATCTACCTTTTCATACAATTTTATTAAAAATTTCTATAGGTGATAATAATTTGGCCATATCTGTATTTTCAAAGACCATAGAGGAGCATATGCAATTATCCTTTTCGCATATTATGAAGCACTGGAAGAGGAGTCCTCCAGGAACAAAAGCGCCGGGATCAAGAAATGTTCTTTTGAGATTTTATCCCCCACAATCTCGATCGGGCAAGTGCTATATAGTGATATACATATTTTATTTTGTTTTTTAAATTATTATCAGTGGCTAAAGCCACTTCGCGCTTCCAGGGCCCAGCACTACCCTCCATAAATGCATTTGTGACACACCTACAGGAGGTCTCTCTGAATTTTGAATTTTCTTAGTCTCTGATGGTTTCTGCAACACACCCTAGGGTGATATTGGAGGGCGCGACAGGGTGGGATGAAAAGAAAACGGAAGAGGAGACGCTTGAGACTTGTGAGGACAGCCGAAAGGACGGAAAAGGCGAACAAGGCGTGGTTTTTCCGAAGCGGGTTATATTATGGGGCGGCTCGTATGTACTCGTATTAGTTCCGAGAATATATGTTAACCTAATTTCGAAGCGCGAAGTGGATTTTAACCATTTTGCAACATATTTATATTTTACAATCTACTCGTATGTTATTAATCTTTCATAGCAATATTGTAATTTTTAATACTCGTTTTATAACCGTCTTGATATGTCCTATTTCAGAGGCTAATCCAAAGAAGAAAAAGGTTTATGAACAGCAAGAAAACGAAGACAACCCTCTAAGGTGTCCTGTTAAGCTTTACGAATTTTACTTATCGAAGTGGTTAGTTATTACATAAGTCGGCTTTTTTACACTCTATATTTTAATGAAATCTTTTATATTTATTCCAGTCCTGAAAGTGTAAAGACGCGGAATGATGTGTTCTACCTGCAACCAGAAAGATCTTGCGTACCCGATTCCCCGGTGTGGTATTCAACTCAACCGCTAAGCAAGGAGGCTTTAAGTAAAATGTTGCATCGAGTTAAAATGGTTAAAGAAATTAATATAGCCCTGCTAACCAGCTAATAAATCAATATATGCTATATATATAGAAATATATCTAAGAATTGCTACTTACAAAGTGATCATGCTTTTGTGATTATGGCAATTGGTCCTTCTGCTTCAGCCACATTCTTTGTCCTCATATCTTGCAATTCGTTAACTCTAATTTATGTTAAACTTTGTTGTTTTTCAAATTTTTTGAGTTAGTGGGTACAAATTGTTCGTGCCCAGCACATAGGAAACACCCACGTTTTAAATTTATAAAGTTTTTTAGTATAGTTAAAAACGATATGTTTACCTTCAGGCTGAACGTTTAAAACTTTTGTAAATTATATGGAAATAAAGATTTTTGAGAAAGTATTTTGTTTCAACTACTTTGTTTTAAGTTCTTTTGGATATAAATGTTTATCATCGCCGAGAAATTCCAATTACTCGACGACAGAAAATCGTAAATCTCCTTTTGTCATTGAAGAAAACTCGCAATTTTATTCTTAACACAAATGCTTCATTGTTTTAAATATTTATTTAATTTCATTAGCAATAATAACACGAAAACTTCTTCGTCAAAATAGGGTTAGATAACAATAATGAAATACAACGTTCCTTTAATAAAAAGGTGTCTTTAGTACATTACAAGAATTTATATAGATTGAGTTGTAACCATTTTATATTTAGCTGTATTAAAAAAAAATGGCAATTGGAATGACGAAAAAATGGATTTCGAAGAGTTAATTTGTTGTCGGAAAGCCTAATTAGCCAATACTTCAAATCTTGATCTTTTGACTAAGCGATAAATTAAATAATTCTGTAGAAACCAATACAATTAAATCGCACATTGTTGGAACAAAGCCAATGTAGATCGCTTAAAAGATCTCAAACAATAAAAAATTTAAAGTTTAAGTAATCACTCACCCACTTTAATAACACAGTATGTTTTGTTTATTTACTGACTACATAATTTACCCGAAATTGCTGTCTTTTGATACGTATTTTAAATTTCAAGTTAACACCTATCCTCTGAGGTCACAGTCCTCCCAGCCAGTAAAATACCAAAAGCAGTGTGCTTCACACTTGTCCTCCTCTACTTTGAGTTTTGACCACTTGGTAGGCTGGGGCGAGAAAGAGCTGTGTAACGGCTAAGTGATTTTGAAAAAGAATTTCTTAATTTTAAGGAGACATCGAACTGAATTTAAATTGAATTGAAGAATTTCTTGATTTTAAGGAGACATCGAATTAAATTTAAATTGGATTGAAGAATTTATTGATTTTTGAGCAATTTAATTATATTTAAATTAAATTGAGGAATTTTCCTAGACATTTTAGAATAAGTGATATAAACTATTATTCAATTCAAAACTCACACATTTTTTAAAACACATTTTTATTTCACTAAACACTTAAGTATGTAACCTTTTTCGCTCTCCTTCGCTTTGAAATCGTTCGATGAAATACCGAAACTGTAGCGCTCTGAGTTTTTATGACAATTAACAAGGGGGCTCAATAACGTATTTTTTAACGAAATTTTGAACGACATTTTTAACGAAGAGACTTAAACTACGTAATGCCACATGAACTGGCATCTTGCAGGGATGCGTAAATTGTTTGACAGGTCGTGAATTTTTTATGCTCTGGTGGAGGACGAATGAAATCTCTAGGATAAATTAATTTACTCAGGTAATTTGGATGCTAACTAACTAAAATTGTTAACAGATTAAACCCACGGGGACTTTTACTTCATATGAATCAAAAATATTAATGGATTCCTGGCGAACCTGCAATAATTTTTTGGTTCTTCGGTTCGGTTCATGCCCAATTTTTTTCTCGCTGTACTTGTGTTAGTGTTCCGGCTCTGGGGTCTCCTGCTGAATTTTGTTTTTACTCCAAAATATTCAAAGAGGTGATAATAAGCCTTAGGAGCTTTTTAGTGTGAAATTCATTTTTAGATACGTGCCATTAACGTATAATATAATGAACGCCTGACGTACGTCCACAATTTTCTGTAGAAGCGAAGGGTGCGATGTTTATTCCCTTTCTTTCTCTTTGAGGAATTCGTATCGTATTTTATAATTTCTGCTAAAATGAAGATGTTTTTCTCTTCTATTAGTTTTGAGAGTTCGGTTGGGTTTCCCTGGAGGCCCACAGCCATAACCGCTTCTTCCTTTTGTCCTTATCTGGGCTCCATACCCAGCAAATGCCGCGAAGTGTCGCCAGCCAACATTATTCCCCGCCACCTTCGGATAAAAGAAACCGCTTTGGCACTATTTCCATCTTCGCCACAACCGAAGCAAAGTTTGCTTCTGTCCAGTCCGTCATATTAATCCAATGCGAAATAACTAAGGCAATCAGATTGTCTTGATGATCTAGTATTGGATTAATATCAGTCAGGTTTTCACACCGATAACATAAATTTTTTTCTCCTTTTACTTCACTTCTAAGTATTCCATTAATTATCCGTCTATCTGGTTTCTATTATTATTCTATTTCCAGTTTTAAGTGACGCCCATGTGTATAAGTTAAATTTTTATATATTTTTTTTATATAAAAAAAAAACAGAATTAAATTTTTAGGATCAGACTAATGATCTGATCTACCGCACTTTATTGCCAGAACCAGACTTAAGGTACTTAGTGCTAATTACAAATATTTATTGGGTTTGCTTGATGACTTAAAGCTAACATCGGCTGTCTGCGTGCTTGGGCAATTTCCGCCGTAGGTGTTCTGCTCAGCATAGTGAGTGTAATTAGGTTGCTGACTTCGGAGCGGGTTATTGATATCGTCATATTACCTATGTGAAATGATGTTGTGGGCACGTGAGAGCAAATTCGGCGTGAATTGCGTTAACTCTTCCCTCCTTAGATTTGAATGTCCTCATTCTTAAAAGTATGGTACCTGGTTAACCTTGGCGGTCTCGATGATGGGTGCGTTCACCTGCTGTTCCAAGATTGGATCTTCTCTTAATGTGATGGTCATCGGGATCGGAACTTCTGTAGCATCCCTGGTGCGTGCGGGATTTTTCTTGCAGCAGTTGATGGTCTTTAGGATCAGAATCGCTATCAGGAACATGGTTAAGGTGGTAGTTAGGCCGAAGTTAATTAGGTAACCTGCTCGGCTTTCTTTGTCGATCTGGCTTATGCGTCCAGTGTTGGCAAGGTGAAGGTCCTTCATAGCTTGTAGAGTTAAGACTTCTTCTACGGTCCTAAATGCAGGATCGGGTTGCACGCCTGGAGGTAGAGGTTTCATCTTGGAGAGCTCGTTAGCGATGTAGGTTAGCTTCCCAATACTAAGCGTTGCATTATGATGTTGAATAATGAAAGTGCCTGCCAGGTATGTCGCTTCGTTGTCGATCAAGATGGTCCCGTTGAATTGGTTCAGCAATATTGTTCGTGGAAAAATTTCTTCAATGGTCGAGACATGGCGGTTGTCGATTTCGTTACAGTTCGGTGGTCGACTTTCGAGCAAATTAGTTACACAATTTGTGTTACTTAGATTTACAATTTGTTTATTGTTACAAATAGTCAGTTTATTTTTTGTTAGACATTTTTCTTTGATTCCAAAAATGTTGTTGTCAAAATGTAGGATATTTTCGAAGGGTAATTTAGTAATGAGATTTCTTTACAGGTTTCAGAATTAAAGTTTTACAGATTTCGGATTTTGTGCTAGGTATGCTTATAATGTACAACAAAGTTTCATTATTTGCGGCAATCTTTATCTCAGCAAAGTCTAAGGGTTCTTCTAAATTTAAATATGGAATATTGTGTTTATCAAAGAGTTTTTTCAGTATATTTATTTCATGGTTAGATAAAATGAACGAGTTTACAATATTGGCTTTCGCCCAATGTAAAGCGTAATCTACGTCTAATATTTCTTCCTTAATTAGGTCTAATTTATGTTTAATTTTGTTTATTAACATTATTTTCCAGCTATCATTGGCTTTGTATGCTTCCATAACTTTATTCGCTATAGTGCTGATATTATTTATTCTTTCAAAAATCGATTTATTTATGACTACCTGCTTGTTATTGTTTTCTAACATGTCATTTATTTTTCTTTTAAGATTACAAAATCGTCATGGTCCGGAGTTCCGGGTAACCGTTTCCATGCGGTTCCGAGAAAATCCAAAGATCTCTTCTTCCCCAAGTTTGGTTTAATTCCATTGATAAGTGACTTGATTCTAATAATTTGATTGGAAAGGAAGGGGTGCATGGGATCACTCGCGTCTACCTGATTTTTTAACTGAAGTTCCAGTTCGCCGAGAATTTCCGAATTGTTGATAACGTGAATAAGTTTTAAAATTCCCCTTTGTAATTTCGATGTGCCAGTGGTTAATGTAATTGTTTTGGAATTTGAGCAGTCCAAGATTTGTACCTCTGCCGAGCAGAGAGTACTAAGCAACCTGAAAAAAAATTTTAACTTTTAATGTTGCTTTTATGAACGACTTTCCCGGATTCGGTGAAAATGGTTTTAGATTTGTTTTCTTTCACTATTTCTTGTTTATACCTGGAAGATAGTTTTGACCCCATACGTTTGTTCAATTGAGCGTAGAAAATTTCTCCAGGGGGGTTATTTTTAATCGGATATCTTCTTTTCATTCTGATTTTTCAAGTCAATTGCCTGCTTTTGTCTTAGCCTATCGATGTTATCTCGTCTAGCTTTCTCGAAGTCTTCGGGGTTGGTGCTAATATTCGTTCCGAAGAAGACCTCAAGTGGTGTTTTCGCCGTAGTTGAGTGTATAGACTAGTTGTATTCGTAAACGGCTCTGTCAAGAAGCTCTGGGAACGTTCTCTGGATACCATCCGCTTTCAGGCATCGGATAATTTCGGTTAGTGTTGAATGAAATCTTTCAACTTGACCCGTAACTGAACTAGTGTGATGGGGTGTTTTGAAGACTTGGATATAGAGTTGATCTTTTACCATGAAAAGAATTGAAGAGGAATTTAGCGATTTTTCATTGTCGATCACAATGATTTTGGGTACACCGAACGAGAAGAGTAATTCACGGAGTGGGGTCTTTATTACCTCAACTGCTTTAGATTGTATTATATCGCCTGCGCATACTTTGAAAATTTATCTATGGCCGTTAATACTAATTTTTCTTCTGTAGAATAAATGTCTATATGTAATATTTCTCCTGGATACTGCGGAATTGGGGTCTCTTTCAGTTCCGGTTTGTTTGGGTGTCTATCGTATTTTTGTTCTTTACAAATTTTACACTGGTTGACAAGGTTATTGATTCTCGAGTTCATTTGGGGAAAATAATACTTTTCTAAAATTTGACTTTTATTTTCTCACGCATTACGGTGTGCTCTTGTGTGTACATACCTTTCATCTTGCTTTTCTACGCCTACGAGGTCTTTGACTTGTGTTTGAGCGAACCTAGTTTTGAAGTTTCCGAAGTGGAGAGGGTATATTTCTTGAATTTTACCCATAATAGGTTCTGTAATTAACAAGTCGTTGATCACGCTGGGGTTTAGATATTTTTTGAGGATTGAGATCAAATTTTCATCGAAGTATTCGGGTTGTGAGAAGATGTGTCTATGGTAAGCAGGGAATGGAATTTTGAATTGGTGATTTGTTTAATTTCCTGTTTGAATTATTATCTGATTTTTGAAAACATTTATTAAGGCTTCGGAGGTGGGTATGAGATTCTGGTCAGAGCTATCGCTACTATGTTGTGTTCCGGTAGTGAATTGACTAGGGCTGCTTGTGGGGGTCTTGAGAGTGCATCCGCTACAGCCTTCGTCCTCCTAGGTTTGTATTATAGCTGGTAATTATACTCCTCGAGTATGGCTTTCCATCTCTTCATTTTGTTGTTATTATTCTTGTTACTTAGTGCATAAGTTAGCGGTTGGTGATCTGTAAATATCTTCACCTTGGCTGTGCTGTACAAGTAATTTCTAAGAGTGTTAAGTGCCCATATTATAGCGAGCATTTCCTTCTCGTTTGTTGCATAATGCTCTTCTGTCTTACTAAGTGTTCTAGAAATGAATATTATGGGTCTGTCTTCTTGTGCCAGCACTGCGCCTATTGCGTAGTTCGATGCGTCTGTGGTGAGTTGAAATTCTTTACTGAAGTCAGGATAGGCTAGAAGTAAATCGTCCGATATTAGGGAATTTTTTATTTTCTTGAAGACTTGCATGGCTTCATCATCGAGCTGAATAGCCATTTTGCTTTAGAGGTTTTTGGAAGTTCTTCCTCCTTCCCCCTTAAGAGGGTTGTAAGGGACTTCGCCGGGTTCGCATATGACTTAATGAACCTGCGATAGTAAGTAGAAAGGAATGGAGATCTTTCAGTGTTCTAGGGGGTGGAAAATTTGTTATGGCCTTAACCTTTTTAGGGTTGGTTTTTATACCGTCGGCCGAAATAACGAATCCCAAAAATTCAACTTCTTTGCGAAGGAATTCGCATGTATCAAGCTTAACTTTCATGTTTGCATTCTCAAGCGTTTGGAAAACTTTCCTAATATTCTCAAAGTGTGTGTCTTCATCTTTACTGAATATCACAATATCGTCTATATAGACGTAGCAAATTTTTCCTATATGATCTCTCAATATATCATCGAGTGTTCTTTGGAAAATCGACGGAGTGTTCCTTAAGCCGAAAGGCAACCTAGTGAATTCGTATTTTCCGTTATTCACGGAAAATGCTGTCTTCTCAATATTCTTTTCTTAGAGTCGGATTTGGTGGAATCCACTCTTAAGATCAATGATGGAAAACCATTTGCTTTGGCCTAATTGTGACAAAACTTCATTTATTTCTGGAATAGGGTATTTATCGGCAATAGTGACCGTGTTTAACTTCCTATAGTCCACTACCATTCTGTATTTTTTCTCTCCCGAGGCGTCTAGTTTTTTCGGCACTATCCATACGGGTGAATTATATGGAGACCTGGATGTCTAATAATGCCGTCTTTTAGAAGTTCTCGTACTTGTTTCTCCACTTCATCTTTGAGAGCTATGAGGTAGGGGTAAAATTTTGAGTATACTGGATTGTCATTAATTGTTCATATGTCTCCTTTTACAACGGTAGTAAAAGTCAATTTTTCGTCCGAGTCAGAAAATAATTTAGAAAATTCTTTAGCTAAGTTATTAATTTTATTTTTCTGCTGTAGTTCTAGATAATCGGTTCTAATATCTATTTTGTTTATTGCCGTGTAGGCTTGTTGTTTAATTTTAATTTTAACTTTATTTCTATTAACATATAATTGTCTCTTGTATAGATTACGGCAGGCAAGTCTTTGCGGCTATCGTTGCCCAAAACGGCGTGAAAAGACTTTAGAGAATCAAGTAAAAAACACTTTATTTTTGTGTCTTTGAGGCCAAATAAATTTACGAAAATGTGGTGGCTAACTTTAGTGTATCCTCCTATAGAACTTGCATAGAAATGTTGTGAATTGGGGATAGGATTCGGGACGAGATTTGCCTGGATATGATTCTTATTGGATCCAGTATCTATAAGTATTTTTCGCATTTCGCCGCTCCTCGTTCTGCACTCGAAGTAGGGCAGTGAGGAGCAGTTTAATCTAACAAATAAATATCTGTTAAATCGGCTGGCTCCGTCTCTGTAGTGTTCTCATCTTACTGCTCGGCGTATTGCTCGTCCTCAGCTTCCTGGGCTTGTTCATAAGTATAGTCGAACTCGCCACGGTTGATTTCCTATGTCTCCATGTGGAAATTACGTTGAGTTTTGTTATGCACGGATGGCAATGATGGGTTTTGTGAAGGCCTTTTCCCGTACATCGGATTTTGGGGTGGCCTATTCATGTAGTTGATTCTACGTGACTGTATGCTGTGATCTACGTCCATCGGTTCCGGTCTTGGTTGGGGTTTAGGTGCAGTAGGACGAGGTGGTTGGAATTGCTGAGGGCGGATATTTGGGTTTGGAGGCTTGTAGGCATTCTGGAAATTTGGATTGAATGGAGGTTGAGGTAGGTGTGCTTGTTGCGGATAGAAGGGTGATCTTTTGCCATGAAGGTTGGATTTGTTTTGTTTTGTTATGTTTCTGGTACTGGGGGTATGTCTTGCTTTGAAACCATTCGTGATTGTCCGTGGTATGAAAATGTATACTGGGTTCTGTAATTCCGGTTTTCCAATTTTAGACAGAGATGGAATGCCTGCGGCAGGTCTGCGGGTTCTCGTATGCGTAGAAGTCTCGCCAGATCACCTCTAAGACCTCTAATGAAAGTATCGAGCGCTTTGTCCCTGTAAGTCTGCGTTAGTAAAGTCAGAGATTCATTGCTTATCTCCATGCAACCGATCTTGTTAAGAATGAGAGATAAGTGGGAGTATACGGAGTGATAAAATTCTTGCACCGTAAGATTCACTTGCACTAGAGAAGTCATTTGGTATTCGAGTGTGGATAGATCGCGTTTATCGGCATAGTGCATTGTTAAACATCGCGCTATGCATTTACAGTCGAGAGGGGTGTTATAGTATTCTAACACCACGTTGGCTTGTCCGGAAATTGTATTCCGTATGACATTAAAGATGCCATAGTATTTAGGCGTTTCTTTGATATTGCCATACAGTCGTAGAATACGGTCTATGCTTTTTTTCCACGAATTGAACTCTCCTGGCTGACCAGTGAATTCTTTTAGGCATCTGACAACGTTAGGTATTTTATCTAACTCCCCTAAATTATCTCGATATTGCGGGTGAATAACTTGGTCTGTCCCTATAAAATTGTCAGAATTGGGGTTTACTATCGAGTTCACGATTTGTCGCCCTTCGCTTTGAAGGATGCGATTTACTATACTGGCTACGAGCTTGTCACAGATAATTTAATCTGGCAGTCCGACTAGTCCTAGAACAGAACCTTTGATATTTTCATTCACTATGATTCATGCTTCCTAAGTAAAATACTTGTCGTTTAAACCTAAGTAATGCATAACGTATCCTTCCTTTCTCCTTTCGCCATTACCGTTGCATCGCATTTCGCTCACACCTATAGTCTCAATATCATTTCCTTTATTACATTACCAACTTTACCAGCCTGGCAGAGACTTCTTATTCTCCGTATTCCTATTCTTAAGTATTCACTATTCATGTTTTTTGTTTTTAATCCACCGGGTGATTCCTCGCACTTCCTCATTCCACTTAAGGGCTGCCGCGAACTGACTTGATTGTATTTGCATAGGTTGATTGTTTACTAGAGAATAATTATTGCAACATAAAAGGTGGTTTCGCGTAGCCTTCCTCTTATTCTCTAATGAATTATTCTGTATTGAAGAGCAATTTTTTCTAATGTACCTTAAATCGATATGAATACAAGCATTTAAAAATTGTCCCTGGAGCAAGTACTTTTTAATAAAACTTTAATCATGTAAATATTACGTATATACATATGTATATACAATCGAAAGTTTGTTCGTTTGTTGCTCAATCACGCTTAAACGGCTAAAGTTTCGTTTTTTAGATGAAGGTACTACATATTCCGATCCAACATATAGGATCCTTTTTATACGCGAACTTTTAAATGGTGGGCTCAAGATGGCTACCAAAAATTGAAAATATCAAGGGATTGGCATGAAAATTAGTATTTTGAGGGGTTTTAGATTTCCTTATTGCGAATTTATGTTCGAAATTTGGAAGTCAAGATGGCGGGTTCAATATGACGACCAAAATTGTTGTACACCGGGTGAAACCGGGTAGCTCATCACGCCTAAACGCTGGATCCGATCATAATCAGTTTTTGGGTGAAGACACTACATATTCCGACCCAACATATAGGCTACTCTTTATTCGCGAATTTATAAAATGTGCGGACCCAAGATGGTGGCGAAAATTTGAATATATCAAGGGATTGCCATAAAAGTTGATGTCTGGGTGTTTTTGGATGTGCTTATTGCAAATCCATGTGCGAAATGTGAAGTATGCAATATGGCGTACAGTGATTTTCGACCTTCAATGAATTTAAATGAAAATTATATAGTATACAATGGATATTTCGAGGTAGTTTCGAATTTTCTATAAAATGTTCGAAATTCATAATGGCGGAACCAATACGGCGATCAAAATATTTGTATACCGGATGAACCCGGGTAACCTAGCTAGTTAATACCATAATGATGGCAATTTTGAAAAGCTTTTATTTCCTTCTTTTTATATTTGTCCTATAAGATTATTGTGAGGTGCGCGTAATACCTAGACTTCCATTTTTTCAGCTCGGTTAAAATTAAAAGATGAGCGAACCTCTGAACTCAGATCTCAAACTCCCTGAAGATAATAATTTGCAACAAAGCAATTTGAAAGATGACAGTCTTTCCGAAATCGTTGGAACATCAAGTGAACCGGCTAGCATCGAATCACTTTCAGAAAATCTCCCTGAAGTGGGTATAGGCGGTCTAGATGATGCAGGAAAAAGCTGTACTTTTGGAGAAAGCATACAAAAGCAAAGCCATGATCTACTTCCGGCCAAAGAATCATTTCAAGTCAACCTAGAACAAAAGCCAACTGAAGCTCAACTTCTCTTACTTCTCGACACTAAGTCAGAAAATATGGAAGATGACTCGGTGTTCACAGGTGACCTTAGCACAATGTCGGATCAACTGCTAGCTGAGCCTCCTAATCGGGATGAAAGAACGGAGCATGAAATCGCTTCGAATATTGAGGAACAGTCGAGGCAGTTCGATGGGTCCGAGGATAATATCAGTTTAGATAAAAATATTTCGGTAGCCCCCTCCATAGTGAGTGCCACTTTAACAAGGCCTGAAGATATTTTCGGAGAAGATACGAGTGCATCTGCAGCTGGCTCAGAATCTGCTGGTAAATCAGATACCCCTATCCCTGTTGAGAAACCAGAAATTGCAAGTTCTATTGACCAACCAACAGAAAATCCTATCTCAGTTGAACAATCCGAAACGTCTTCAGAACCGATTGAAAATGTGGAATCAATTAGAGTAGTTTCGGAAGAAAGCCAGGAAGCAGACGAAGGTGATCCCCCACTAGAAAAAGAAAACGAAAACAATGTGGACATTGAAGATTCTCCCAAGATAGCTTCGGATTTGCCTCATGATCTCATGGAAAAATCGGACGATTCTCCAGCCGAAAACATTGGCGAATTTTCTATAAAGGAGCAATCATTTGAAAATACTTCAGAAAATATTTTAACTGAAGATGCTTCGACTGATGAAATGCTCGCTGAAGAAATTCCTGCTGAAGAGATTTCGATTGAGGAAATTCCAGCCAAGGCAAGTCAGACCCCACCTCCAAGTGAAAAACCGGAGGTTACTCAACTTCCTGCTGAACCATCCATGGAAGTAGATGATGTAGAGGAGTTGAAGACAGTTGAAGATAGTGCTGAGAAATTTTCGAAAGATTTTATCGAGATCGAAGATGTTGAAATGAGCACCGTAGAAGATTCAAGAGAAAAAAACGATGAAGTGATTTTCGATTCCGCCGATCCTTTAGCGAAAAGCGGAAAGACTGAAGACGAAGACTTAGAATATAAATCAGATGTTGAAATTCAAGAAGAAAATCTAAGTAAACCTAAGATTGACGCAGAAAACAGTATCGAAGAGCCAATGGATGAAGACGTTTGCATTGTGGAACCATTATCCTCTACAACAATTGAAGAAGATTCTGCTCGGTTTATAGGGGCAGAAAACACTGCAGGAATCCAAGAAGTAGGAAAAATTGATGAAGTCCAAGACAAAGAAAAGGCTGCAGAAGCTCAACTAGTAAAAGAAGTCAAGAAGGTCCAAAACAATTCTCTGCTTGCCGAAGATGTGGAGATTATTGAAATTCATGAATCCGATGAGTCTAAAGAGACAACAAATTATGATGCTAGTGAAGCAGTGGAAAAGAATTCTGATGATGTACAGATCGTGGAGAATGAAAATATTCCATCCATAGAAGAAATAAGCCAGCAAGAAAAGGATGCAGAACTGCCTAAGGAAGGTGAGATAAACGTTTTTGAAGCCCTTTCGGATCTCTGTACAGAATTAATTATTTTTCTTTTTTTTGCAGAATCAGGTATAGCGCAGCAAGAAGACGATGTGAGCAACGAAGAAGTGTGTCTCCTGCCTGACTCACAGAAAGAGCTCACAGGCGCTGAAAAGCAGCAAGCTATTTTGGCGCGTGAAAATGCGGAGAAGGAAGCAGAAAACGAAAAGAAAGAAAAGCAAAAGCATAGTGGTAAGTGATTAGTAATATAATTGTAAAAAGTTGAAATTTAGCAGAGATTATAAAATACCAAGATGCAGCATCCCTTGGCTTCGAATATTCGCACTTTTCAGCTGCCATAGTACGTACCAGTGGGTACCAGAACATGCTGAGAAAGACCTTGGAAACATTCTGCAACTCCACCAACACTTTCAGATTTGGTCGAGACCCGCAACAGAAGAGCAGTGGAAATCATTAAAATAA
This sequence comes from Tolmerus cingulatus, assembly GCA_959613345.1. Lineage (NCBI taxonomy): Eukaryota > Metazoa > Arthropoda > Insecta > Diptera > Asilidae > Tolmerus > Tolmerus cingulatus. The sequence continues at coordinate 19,651,406 of OY390709.1, read as the reverse complement.
GGGGACTTGGCAAAAGGCGCAGACTTGCAGGCTTGCTGCACTTTCATACCATGAAACGTGCGGGAATTCGGTTTTTCTAGGAATTCTAGAAGTCCTCTGAGTTGCGTGGTCTGCTCAACTCAAGAATTAAATTTTCAGGGGAGATTTGGAAGGTTTGAATTGAAGAAAATTCAGATTGTTTGGGTTTTAGGCGTTTTTCATTGATTTAAAAAAAACCTGTCAAAGCAATAATTGAGCAAATTTCGTCAAATTTCGATTTATTCAAGAATTATTTTTCAAAGTATTTATGCGCTTTGGTTATTTCGAAGTATTTACTGCTTATAATCATTTCAATTTTTTTATTTTCTTAGTATGTAATATATGTATATAATATTTAAATTAATAGTTAAATATTCTTCAAGGATATTTGAATAATCAGTTATTGGTTTTTCATAATTCACATTGCTGATCAATTCATTGTCACAGCAAAGTGCGAATGAGGTCGGCTTTGAAGAATTATATAACCTTTCCGTTGAAAATTTTATTCTTGGGTTGAGCAGAGTACGCAACTCAGAGAATTCCTAGACAAATCTAATTCCCTCACTTTTCACGGTATGAAATTCCAGCAAGCCTACAAGCAGATTTGTATGACAACCTTGCAACATCTCATTTAGTTGCCTTTTATTCATGCCGCTTTCCGCGCCTTTTGCCAAGTGTCCTTCCATTAATGCCTTCCACTGCTCTGCTGCGGCGGATCTCGACCAAATGGGAAAATGTTACTGAAGTTCAAAATGTTTCATAAGGCCCTTCTCAACACGTTGTGGTGCCCATTGGTACCTACAAAAACAGCTGAAAAGCGCGAATATTCGAAGCCAGGGGATGCTACATCTTGGTGTTTTATAATCTCTGATAATAGTCATTCAAACGTCAACAAAAAGTTGAGTTGATCTTTGGGGAAAGTTCTGAAATTTGGGCGAGAACAAAATATTATTAATATATTATTGTATTAATGAATCGGGAAATACATTGGAACATGCATGCATGGGAACTTAAGCCCAAAATGTAAAAAATTTGATGTTCGTTCCGGACAAATACAAGACAGAAATAAAAACTTGCATTAATAGGTGTTGATCATAATTTTTTCTTAATTTAGATACTCGCCAGTCTACACCTACAGAGGAAATTGTAAATGAAGAAGATCATGTGAACGAAGAAGCAGAGACGCCGCAAGATAATCCCCTCGATCTAGCTGAGCTAGATATCATAGAATTGAACGAGGATGTCAAAGACGATAAATGTTACAAATGTCGAAAAGCGAAACCATGTAAATACAAAATGTTACGAAACGGTGAAGTCAAATATCTTTGCGATATCAAGTGCGTGAATTCGTTCAGAGTAACGAGCAAGGAAGCCTACACCCTAATCGCCAAGAAAGTGATTATAACGTCGATAATTGGGGTGGTGCAAACCTGCCTCAGGTGCAGAGCACGAAAACCATGCGGATTCCGTTTTAAGGACTCAGACCAGGGTGTCTATAACTATCTCTGCCAAACGTCTTGTTTAAATGTTTATATTGGGAAAAATATTGAGAAATATATAGTAAGACGGAAAAAGTATATAGTAGAGGACCTTGGAACGAGTGTTTCCCAAAAATGTATCCATTGTGGGGAGAAAAAACTTTGCAAATATTTCTTCAAGCAGGACGATGAATTTCTTTATATATGTGATGAAAACTGCTACAATCTCCTCAGCAAGGAAGAGCCACAACGGTTTAGGTAAGCATAGTATTGTAGTAAGGAATATAATTTTGAGGGCTTTTGTAATTCGCATTATGGTATTTTTTTTCGTTTGCTAAAAATGAGTTTAAAATAAGTGCGTAATTCGTACTGAATATAAATGTTTGTATATTTATTTAATAATGTGTATTTAGGTATAGTGGAGAAGTATAGAATGGAGATTTTGAGATTACAAGCTATTTGCAACAGTGTTAGTAAAAAATCTTAAAGTTTAATAAAAGAGGTGCAGAATGTTGCTGTTTGTTTTAACAACTTCAATTTTGTTATAAACTATTGAAAAGGCAATCGATCTAAAATATAATAGAAACAAAATTGAAAGTCTCTTAATGTATTAGTTACGTTAAGTAGAGATATAATCTCCATATAAGTAATTTTCGATTCATACATTTTTGTCGCGAGGACCTAAGATTATATTTTCTAACTATATTAAAAAATAATTGGCAAGTTAGAAGTGCGGATAATGAATGGATTTTTGGAACAGGTTAAAGCAGCGGCGATCAGCTCGAAGCCGAGATACAGGTACATCAAGTCCGCTAGTGGAGTCCACATCCACAACTCCTACAACGGCTCAGTGGGAGCCGGATCTCAAGATTGTTGCTAGAACGGAAGCAGAGGCCGAAGCGGCTAAACTTGACCGAGAGATCAGCTTCACCAGACGATGTGGGCATTGCTCCAGCACTGTCGAGAAGGCCGTTCAATTACTCCACTGGGAGATGATAGATTTCTGCAACGAAGTCTGCTTAGCGAAGTATCAAAATGAAGTGGGTGCGTTTTGTTATCTATGCAAAACAAACGTACCCATGAGCAGCCTTGGCAAGTATTGTGTACGATTTGGTTTTGATATAAGACAATTCTGTACGACAAATTGCTTGGAAAGATACAAGAAAGGCTTGAAAGTGTGTTCGTTTTGCCAGAAAGATATATCTTGTAGTAAGGTTGGTTTTTTAGCATATGTTGGAACGAGGGGTGTTTTTAAGGATTTTTGTAGTCAGGCCTGTATGTCACGGTATGACGAAATGTGCAATTTTAATAAGAAACCACAATTGAGAGAATGCGGCGTTTGTAATCATCAAAAGATTCTACGAATCGAAGTTATGGTAGAAGGCCGGGAACATAATTTATGTTCGAGTCCATGCTTTTCGGCTTTTAAATTTGTCAATAACATTCATCTGGATCAATGTGGCATGTGTTCAAAATATTTTGAACGGAAGAGTACTGAAACTTTCACTATTTATCAGGATAAAAATCCAACGGTTTTTTGTAGTAAAATTTGTTTGAAAATCTATATTTCACTGAAACGAAAGATTGTACCATGTCAGTGGTGTAAAGTGAAAAAGTATGACTTTGATATGATTCAAAAACACCAAGGATCACAAATTTTGATGATGGTCTGCTCGGTAAATTGCCTTAACCAGCAAAATGTTTCCCAGATTCCAGAGCTAAGGAGGACGTGCGATAATTGCCACAAGGATTCTATTCCTCAATATCATTTTACAATGTCTGATGGAACGATCAGAAATTTCTGCAATTACAATTGTGTCCTGGTTTTCCGAGGACAGTTTGGACGTTCAGTAACATGGACCGTGGATAGTTCTGAAGTCAGTGCGAAGGATGTTAACAACAAAAAGTCACCTTTCCCCACTGGACAGCCTAAAAGAGCTAGAGGCAAAGCTTCTGCTTCAGCAAGCACAGCCGCAGCCACAGCCACTGCTCCTATCGCAGTCTTAGCTCCTGCTGCTGCAGAAGAGTCTAAAGATGCTGCGTCCATTACACCAGTTATATCCTATGTTAAATCTTTGGCTCAAGCGTCAACAGTTGTACCATCAACCTCGCCTGTACCTACTGCTCCAACGGAGCAAGTCACTGTTGCGAAAAAAACAGGACGACCTAGAACTGTTACACCTGCAACCGTGGTTCCAGAACAATCGCCGCAACAATCCCCTGCACAAGTTCAGCGGCACAGTCAAACAAAACCTGAAACAAGTGAGGACGATCAACCGCTCGTAAGGCTTAGATCGCTGAGGAGTGCAGGAGGACAAAATGTTCAAACCCAAGATTCTCCGAGAAATCAACATAACGTTTCCATCACCGCAAAGGCCTTAACATCAAATAGTCATACTCAAACGAAGGCTGTACAGAAAAATAGTATAGGGATTAACACAGCTCTAGAGAAGACCTCAGTGGAGTCTAAAAAGCCTGAGATGGTACACAAGTCAACGATGACTATTCCTGAGAAGCCTTCTGTTCAAGAGAAGGATAAATCTAAACAAGTAACAATAGAAAAGTCATCGTCTTCTACTTCGGCGGACGTTAAAACACAAGTTGTGGTTGTTCCACAACAACTACCCGTTGTTGCCAATAAGCTGACTATGTGTAAGCCAGCTACTGCAACTAAAGGGACCTCCTGTCGATCCCATCCGAACAGTATCCAATGTCAAACGGATGATGAGCTGGGAAGAAAAATTTTGGTACCTATCCCGGTTCCCATTTATGTACCACAACCGATGTATATGTATTCTGCACCCTTTCCAGTTCCTGTTCCCATACCACTTCCCATTCCAGTGCCTATTTTCATTCCAACTACCCGAAATTCAGCTGAGGGAATTATGAAGGAAATCAAAAAGATTCAAGATAAAATCCCGACGGATCCGTTCGAGGCTGAACTCCTAATGATGGCTGAAATGGTAGCTGGGGATAAGAAGAAAAATGAATCAGATTCTGATTCTGAACCGGACGCAATTAAATATGAAGAAGAATTTGTTTCTACAACTTTGTTATAAGTTCTTTTGGATATAAATGTTTATCATCGCCGAGAAATTCCAATTACTCGACGACAGAAAATCGTAAATCTCCTTTTGTCATTGAAGAAAACTCGCAATTTTATTCTTAACACAAATGCTTCATTGTTTTAAATATTTATTTAATTTCATTAGCAATAATAACACGAAAACTTCTTCGTCAAAATAGGGTTAGATAACAATAATGAAATACAACGTTCCTTTAATAAAAGGGTGTCTTTAGTACATTTACATAGATCGAATTGTAATGACTTTATATTTAAATCCTACTAAATAAAGATAATAAAAATAAATCAAAGTATCAAACGTAATGCAACAATTTACGGGTAACGTGAAATTAATACAAATATGAATAAAAAATTCTTCGAGGGGAAACTTAATTACTAGAAAGCAACTAATCAATTACGAAATTTTTCCAAAATGGCCTTCGTCCCAGTTTTAGTTTTAAAGTTAGTTTAAATTATAATTCATAGTTTTATTTTTTCGAGTGATGCTATTCACAGCCGAAACAGTAAGGACATACTTTTAAAAAAATTTGTTTAAAAGCTAAATTAAACCGGATATTAGTTCCTACAGTCCTTGTATTTATTTTTCAGAACAATAAGCAATTGACCATTGTTTGGCTTTGCCTCATCATCATTTAAAAACATTGATAAATCAAAGAAATAACTAAATAGTTTTTTAGAAGATTAAATGTTGCGTATTCGAACATAACAGGCACATGAAAATTTGAAATTCTTGTAATTGCAATAACGATTTGCTTCCTTGATTTTATTTTATTTTTACAAATGTGAGCAGTAACAAGTATCAATTTAACCATAATTATCAAAGTATCTGAACTTATTCTGTGTTATACTAGACAAAACGGGTCTTGATATTTATTTGATATGTATCTTATCTGGGCCACCTACGATTGCATGTTACCGGGCAACATCACCACGTAGTAATTGATTTTGGTTTACATGTTTAAACATTTCTAAAACCAGCAAAAACTCCAGTGTAAATTTGTAATCGCGTTTTTAGCTCTATTAGAAAAATTGGTAATTGGAATGACGAACAAATGTTTTTTGAAGAGTCGATTTGTTGTCGGAAAGTCTTATTAACCAATACTTAAAATTTTGATCTTTTGACTAAGCAATAAATTAACTAATTCTGTAGAAACCAATACAATTAAATCGCACATTGTTGGAACCAAGCCAATGTAGATCGCTTAAAAGATCTCAAACAATAAAAGATTGAAAGTTTAAGTAATCACTCACTCACTTTAATAACACAGTATGTTTTGTTTATTTACTGACTACATAATTTACCCGAAATTGCTGTCTTTTGATACGTATTTTAAATTTCAAGTTAACACCTATCCTCTGAGGTCACAGTCCTCCCAGCCAGTAAAATACCAAAAGCAGTGTGCTTCACACTTGTCCTCCTCTACTTGGTGGCCCGTGTCGCTGTGTCAGCAGCCGGGTCGTCGATCGCTGGTCAATAATCGCTGTTCGCATGCAGGTGTCACGTTGCGAAGATTTCAGCTCAAGTTGCGATAACTCGTCCCCCTTTAAATTAGGATGTCCTCATTCTTAGAAGAAAGGTATTTGATTAACTCGTGCCGTTTCTGCCAAGGTCGAATGCGCCGAAGATGGAGGTGGCAGTTGGTCCACCGGAGGTTCCTCTCTTACGGTGATGGTCATTGGAATCTCTGCTACTGTCGTTGTACTAGCTTCTGGTCTCCGTCTGCAACAACTGGTGAATCTGGCGATAGTGGCTGCTACTAGTAGAATCACGATTGTAGCGCTTAGCCCAAAATTCGTTAGGAAGCCAGCACGACTTTCATCTTCGATGGCAGCAATACGTTCAGTGTTGTTGAGATGTAGGTCTTTCATCGATTGTAGGGTGAGTATTTCCTCTATGGTCCTGAAGGTGGAGTCAGGTTGCATGATTGGTGGAAGCGGCTTCATCGTAGAAATCTCTTTGGAAATGAAAGTTTGTCTGCCCACGTTAAGCGTTGCATTATGGAACTGGATGATGAATGTCCCCGTTAAGTTCATAGCCTCGTTATCCACGAAGATGGTTCCGCTGAATTGATTTAGAAGCAAGGTGCCTGGAAGGATTTCTTCTATTGTTGGGAGGTGTCAGTTATCAAGTTCTGTGCAGTTCGAAGGGCGGCTCTTGAGTAAATTATCGATACAATTCAAATTACTTAGGTCTATTATATTTTTACTATTACAAATAGTTAGCTTACTTCTAGATAAACATTTTTGTTTCATCCCGTATGTTGTCTTTTCACATTGCAAAATATTTTCGAATGGCAATTTCGTTATTAGACTTCCTCTTTTTACGGCTTTTAAAATAACAGTGTTACATGGTTCCGATTTGGTATCAGGAATACTAATAATATAAAGGAGAGTCGAATTACTAGCTGCAATCTTAATTTCTGAAAAATCTATTGCTTCTTCTAAGTTCAAGTAGGGAACATTATTGTCTTCAAATAATTTCTTTAAGAGATTCATCTCATGGTTTGATAAAATGCACGAATTTACAATATTTGCTTTCGCCCAGTGTAAGGCATAATCTACATTTAGTATTTCCTCTTTTACTAGTTCAAGTTTGTATTTTATAATTCCGATCAATCCTGCAATTCTATCTTCGCTAGTTTTATATGCTTCTAAAATTTTGTTTGTAACAGTGGTTATGTTGTTTATCCTGTCTATAATAGATTTGTTTATAACTACCTGTTTGTTATTGTTTCCTAAAACATTAGTTAGTTTTGCTTTCAGTATTTTGAAGTCGTCATGGTCTGGGTTGCCAGCCAGCCATTTCCATGCGCTTTCTATAAAATCAAGTGACCTTTTCGCTTTCGCGTTGGGCTTGAGTCGGTCAATTAGAGTTTTAATTTTTAGAATTTCGTGGGATAGGAATGGGTACATGGGATGACTCGTCTCGACATCTTTCCCTAAATGTATTTCTAAATCGGTAAGTATTTTATTATAAGATTCTAGGTCGATGACGTGAATTCATTTTAATGTTCCTGTTTGTATTTTTGAAACCCCTGTGCTTAGCGCGATCACTTTAGAATTTGAGTAGTCCAAAATCTTCACCTCTGCAAAGCAGTGGGCTAGAAGGAGCGTGGAAGGGAAATATTAGTTTTTAATATTACCTTTATAAACTACTTTTCCGGATTCTGTTAGTACGGTTTTGGAATAATTTTCTTTCACGATTTCTTTCTTATACCTAGGGGACAATTTTGAACCAATGCTTAACGTAAATGGTTTTGGGATTATAATCTTTTATCTTTTGCCGATTTTTGTTCGAGTACTTCAGATCGGCCTTTTGTTTTTCTCTAAGTCTAGTGATATTGTCTTGTCTAGTTTTTTCATAATCGGCTGGGTTGACGCTGACGTTTCTTCCGAAAAACACTTTAAGTGGTCTCTTCCCTGTAGTCGAATGTATAGAAAAATTATATTCTTAGACGGCTCGGTCGAGTAACTCGGGGGAGGTTCTTTGTATTCCATCCGCTTTTATGCATCTCATTATTTCTGTAGGGGTGGAATGAAATCTTTCGACTTGACCATTTACTGTATACTAGTGTAAGGGGGGTTTTAAAGATTAGAATACCGAGTTGATCTTGGATCATGAAACTTATTGAAGAGGAGTTTAGGGACTTTTCGTTGTCAATTACTATTATTCGTGGAACGCCGAAAGAGAAGAGTAGCTCACGTAAAGGTTCTTTAATATCCTTGATTGCTTTGGATTTTAATATTTTTGCCTGAGCATATTTTGAAAACTTGTCTAGCGCCGTTAATATTAATTTCCTTTCCGTGGAATAAACGTCTATATGGAGAATTTCGCCTGGGTATTGTGGGATTGGTGTTTCTTTAAATTCGGGGCAGCTCGGGTGTCTGTCATACTTTTGTTCAGTACATATTACTCATTGCTTTACTAAATTATTTATTTTAGCATTCATTTGGGGAAAGTAAAATTTTTGTAACAGTTGGATTTTGTTTTCGCGTGCATTACGATGCGCTCTTTTATGTGTCTTTAGAATTTCCTCGTTTTGTCAATCTGTGTTATTAATCTTTCATAGCAATATTTTAATTTTTAATACTCGTTTTATAATCGTTTTGATATGTCCTATTTCAGAGGCTAATCCAAAGAAGAAAAAGGCTTATGAACAGCAAGAAAACGAAGACAACCTTCTAAGGTGTCCTGTTAAGCTTTATGAATTTTACTTATCGAAGTGGTTAGTTATTGCATAAGTCGGCTTTTTTACACTCTATATTTTAATGAAATCTTTTCCATTTATTGCAGTCCTGAAAGTGTAAAGACGCGGAATGATGTGTTCTACCTGCAACCAGAAAGATCTTGCGTACCCGATTCCCCGGTGTGGTATTCAACTCAACCGCTAAGCAAGGAGGCTTTAAGTAAAATTTTGCATCGAGTAAAAATGGTTAAAGAAATTAATATAGCTCTGCTACCCAGAAAATAAATCAATATGTGTTATACACATTTCTAAAGATTGCCATTTACATTATATGGAAATAATGATTTTTGTAGCAATATTTTGATTCAACTATTTCGGTTTATGTCCTTTTGAATATAAATATTTATCATCTCTAAGAAATTCCATTTGCCCGATAACAGAAAGGCATAAATTCCTTTTTATAATTTAAGAAAACTTGCAATTTTATTCTTAATTGTTTATTCTTTTAAATATTTACATATTTAATGTCATTTGCAATATAAACCCAAGCAAACTTCCTGGTTAAACTAAGATCAGATAATAATAATGAGTTACAACATTCCTTTACGAAAGAAGAACGATAAAATGTGTTTTGAAGAGTCGTTGTTTTGTCGGGAAGTCTTATTAACCAATACTTAAAATTTTGATCTTTTGACTAAGCGATAAATTAAATAATTCTGTAGAAACCAATACAATTAAATCGCACATTGTTGGAACAAAGCCAATGAAGATCGCTTAAAAGATCTCAAACAATAAAAAATTGAAAGTTTAAGTAATCACTCACTCACTTTAATAACACAGTATGTTTTGTTTATTTACTGACTACATAATTTACCCGAAATTGCTGTCTTTTGATACGTATTTTAAATTTCAAGTTAACACCTATCCTCTGAGGTCACAGTCCTCTCAGCCAGTAAAATACCAAAAGCAGTGTGCTTCACACTTGTCCTCCTCTACTTTGAGTTTTGACCACTTGGTAGGCTGGGGCGAGAAAGAGCTGTGGAACGGCTAAGTGATTTTGAAAAAGAATTTCTTAATTTTAAGCAGACATCGAATTGAATTTAAATTGAATTGAAGAATTTATTGATTTTTAAGAAATTTAATTATATTTAGATCAAATGGAGGAATATTCTGAATTTTCCGAGACATTGTAGAAAAAGTGATATAAACTATTATTAACTTCAAAACTCACAAAGTTTTCAAAATGCACTTTTATTTGACTAAACACTTAAGTATGTTAACCACTTCGCGCAAAATCATAAACACAATTGACATTGCACTCTTCCCCTCCTTTTTCGGTCTCCTTCGTTTTGAAATCGTTCAATGAAATACCGAAAGTGGAGCGTTCTGAGTTTTTTTGACAATTAACAAGGAGATTAACACGGTATAGGAAGACAAGGTATAGCAAAGAATTTTTTGACGTCTAGCTGTGACGTCACTGCCCACGAAATTGTATGAAAAGCAATGAAAATATAAAATAACTAGTATTAGGTGCAATATATCTAAAATTTAATGATAGGAGGTCAAAGTCAATAATATTCCTGATATTTTAGGCGACTTTTGGAAATTATAAACAATCAGAAATAAAATAAAAATCCTAAAAGTATTTCATGCACCAAAAACAATATCATAAAATACCACGATAAACAACTATATTTTGACTTAAAGGTGCACCTCTCTAAAAAAAAACACATCTACAACTGTCACATATGTCGTGGGCAGTGACGCGCAAGATGGCGGATTGAGTTTCAGGGTTACTATACCTTGTCTTCCTATACCGTGGAGATTAATAACGTATTTTTTAATGACATTTTTAACCAAGAGACATAAATTACATAATGCCACATCAACTGGACAGGGATGCGTAAATTGTTTGACAGGTGGTGAATTAATTGTGCTCTGGTGGAGGACGAATGAAATATCTAGGATAAATTGAATTACTCAGGTAATTTGGATGCTAACTAACTAAAATTGTTAACAGATTAAACCCACGGGGACTTTTACTTCATATGAGTCAAAAATATTAATGGATTCCTGGCGAACCTGCAATAATTTTTTGGTTCTTCGGTTCGGTTGGCACTCCATTTTTTCCGCGTTGTGCATGTGTTAGTGGTCCGGCGCTGGGGTCTCCTGTTGAATTTTGTTTTTACTCAAAAATATTCGAAGAGGTGGTAATAAGCCTTAGGAGCTAGTGAAATTAATTTTTGGATACGTGCCATTAACGTATAATATAATGAACGCCTGACGTACGTCCACAATTTTCTGTAGAAGCGAAGGGTGCGATGTTTATTCCCTTTCTTTCGCTTTGAGGAATTGGCAGCTCCTAAAATGACGCATACTTATTATACTTTAATTGCCGTTAAAGATTTTTTCTCACAGTTCTCTGGAGAATTAGTAATTTGGTTATTGCAAAAAGTTTAATTGATATAATGAAAATTTCAGTGTGAAACAACGAGGTTAGTTATGAATTGACGTATTTCTTGCAGGGAAGTTACATTGATATTATTAGAATGCATTTCAGAACTGCTTCTGTTTGCTTTTGTTCGCTTTGGGGAAATTAAATGAATTTTCGTTTTGCGGAACATTACAAAGGTTACATTACAATACGCAATGTAATGCGTAAATAGCTAGTTCGAAGCACCGATCCCCATTTAATACATTGAAATGGTCGAAATGTGGGTCGAATTTTGCATTTTGCGTAGGACAAAATGTTTTTTTAATAGGTGAGAATAAGACTCAGTTTTTGGAGTTGAAAACCTTCCCATTTTGCAAAAGATAGAGGGGTTAGTTACCCCATCGTGAGAGTTTGCGTTGAAAAGACAACTTAAAATAATAATGAGCTTCCTTAAAAATATTTTCAAACTTATGCAAAGTTATCTAGATCTTTTTCAGATTTTCCTGAAACTACATTTAGCGTGATATTTTGACTAATACCAACTAATCAAATATGGCAACTTTGGATCGGGATACTTCAAAACCATCCAACTTCCTTGGGGAGGATGTTCGTCAAATGGCCCTTGAGATGGCAATAGAATGCGACGAGCCAACAGTTGACTTAGAATCAGCAACGACCAGAAACACAATAACGTCCCGGCGACGGATCGGCACTTGTCCCAGCAGCCTGAGGAATCATTCGAGATGCCACACCCAATGATTGTGATTGATGGGCAACAGTATTCTCTGTCTGTCTACATCTGATTCGTATTATATTCAATAACTCGCATTCTTCCAGGTAGGAAGAGGCCAACGTCACCGGTTTCGATCACTCCAGTTGCACAACCCTCAAGGAACAACAGGGTTCCTGTGACGCCTCCGAAGAGGCAGCGTCGAGAGATCCAGGTGATTGGCCAGTCCGATCACGTGACTAAGGTGTCTGCTGAGAAAGCTGACGCGGACTTGCGTCTTAAATACACTTTCGGGGAGGAGTCATTAATGATCAAAAACGCCGCTGCAAATTCTAAAGGTAAGAAAACAATTAAGTAAGTTATCCATATCCATGAAGGGACCCCTAGATTTCAATTCAAAGCTAACGAATGTCTACGCTGAAAAGCGGAATTAAAAAGTCTTGACAACTTTAAAGCCGAAAAAAATCAGAAACGTAGTTTTAGGACGAGCAGCAGGCACAGGATTCCTTGCAAATGCTGCATATATATTTACTTTCTTAGTTATTTAGCTGTTATTGGAGTAAATGCACTAATATAACTACAGATTTTAAGACGTATTTATTGGTTGCGTGACACCTTCAGAATTTGGCTTAATAATATGCATAAGTAGGTCACTTCGGTTGAAGAATTTCCTGTCGCAGGCGGTGCACTGAAAGGGCTGCTCTCGAGTGTGAATTTGGGTGTTGCTTGAGATGTGAGTAGTTTCTTTCCTCCTGGTGGAAGCTGGTTACATGTTTCCTCAAATGGTCCGCTGTGGTAAATCGTCCATTACAAAGTTTGCGAATATTCGGCTTAACCTGTGTTTCTTGATTCCTGAATGGGTTGTCTTCACTTCACAGCAAACCTACTTTGCGTTCGTATGTTGAAAAATGTATTACTATATTTATTAAAGTTACCGATTGAGTGGCTCCTGATTTGATTACTTAATACTGTGGATGATGTAACATAAAGGTATAATAGCAACGATAGAACTTCTTTTTTGTGAAATGCTTCATGTGTTTTTCAAAAATTGTTGCAAAACAACTCGGACCATTTACGCAAGTATAGCTTGTAGGAAACGAATTCGCTAGCCATTTCTAATTCCATTTATAATCTTATGCAACATTAATACCTGCTAGCATGTATATTCAGAAGTAGTCCTGTAGTGAATGAGTCAAGGTGAGTTTTTTTCAAGTTAACACCTATCCTCTGAGGTCACAGTCCTCCCAAGCAGTAAAATTCCAAAAACAGTGTGCTTCACACTTGTCGTCCTCTACTTTGATTTTTGACCACTTGGCTGGCTGGGGCGAGAAAGAATTGTGTAACGTTTAAGTAATTTTGCAAAAGAATTCAAATTGAGTTGAAGAATTTCTTAATTTTAAGGTGACATCGAATTGAATTTAAATTGAATTGAAGAATTTATTGATTTTGGAGAAGTTTAATTACATTTAAATCAAATTGAGGAATTTTCCGACATTTTCGAAAAAGTGATATAAAGTATTATTCACAGAGAGTGCAATATCTTAGCATGCAACTATTTCCTGCCAAAGACTATAGAACCTACGTTACAAGGACTGTTCGCTCCTGCAATTTAGCAAATAACGCCGAACCGGCGCTTGGAATTTAGAGTTGATGCAGAGCTACAGGGTCCCGAAAAAATATGAAAGCACACATTTTTTATAAGTGGTCCTTTATGCCAAAATTAATTATTAGCTCACTATATATTTCAGCGCAATTTTTTTAGATATTCACAAAACAACTGAAAAATAATTGGTTTCATATGCAACCATTTAGCATGAAATAAATAAAAACTCAATCAGGATGAAGCACCCTGGCCTTAAAACTACCTGATCGCCGGGCGCACCGGCATACAATCGCATTTGATTTAGCATTCGCCTTCGGTACGCATAAGAAAAACCCATGGTGAAAAAACGTAAGCAAACTTATACAACGTGAATACCTTCAATGTGTGAGGGCAGAGCCGCCACAAACACAATGACTGAAAAATCCACTGTATCTCCGGGACGAAAAGTAATAGGTGAACTTTTGTTTCGTAGTGTTATGTCGGCATTTATGACTGCTATCGTCCTTTTTGCTTATTTGGCAATTTAAACGAGAATTTGGAACTGGAACCAGCTCTCTTTTTGACTAAATTTTTTGTTTTATTTTGGTGAAAAGTAGCCATGGTGGAGGTAATTGTGTCGCAAAATGTGAGTGAACATTCTTTTAACTAGGTTCCATATTCTTTGCCCTAGACGAGGCATTGGGCGCTCGAGCTAGTTAGCGAAAGGTCCGATTCTGGAATGCGATAGTGAATTAAGTCAAGTCTCTGCACTTAAAGGCTATAAGCTTTATTAATTCTGCTAATCTGCTAATCTTTTTGGAAGTAATAAAGGAGTTTTCCTCTATTGCAGTTGTATGAATACGTGTTTTAACGGTTCCTGTGCTTTAATCAGTTTTTGGAAGAAATTCTAGGAAATCCCAAGATGCAGTACCTGAATGTTCTTAAAAAGCATACTCTGTTTCCTCACCTACGATAAATGTTTCAGCAAAAATTCTAAATTCGGACCCAAATTTTTTTAAACAAAATCATGCAATAATTTTAGTTTCTCAGCTGCATTTAAAGGCGAGGATAATGGTGGCCTTTCCCATAGATAACAACAAGACTACTAATGTACTTTTATGTTACTGTCTATAGGAATTTAGTTTCTAAAAGCTAGAATCATCGAATTTGAGCTAGTTGTGTTCGAACTGCCCAACATGATCAACGATTGTTCGGACACCCTCTTAAAATTGGTTTTTCACTCTTAAACTATAGAACATTTGCAGAAGATGAATCCAGAGACTTAGAGGAATATTAATTCAATTATGTCCAATAAATTTCAGTCAGATTGAGAATCGAAACTTTTTATTACAATGTTTAATTATACGTTTCAAGAATTTTAAGTTCTTTCAATTCAAAGAAAAAATGCACATAAATTGTAGTAAAATTGTCACTGTATTTTTCACACAAGTTTTTTTTAAAAATTAAAATATTTTTGATGAGCACGGAGGAAATTATTATTATATGCATATGCTATAAAAGTACTAAAAATTAAAATTTTTCAGTACATTTTGATATCTTAGTCGATTTTTTATACAAATTTTTGAATTTTTTTGCTTTATTAACTAAACCTAGAAAATGTTGTATAAGCCATAATTACAAATTTTACTGTTCTTCCATTAAAGCAGTCTCCTGTGTCCTTTTCGATCTGGTTCTGCCTTTCATTATCCATTTTGTCCTCGGAGCGGGAGGAAACAATGGGGGAATTGTAACGAACTTTAAATTTGGATCACCTACGAGTTTTCGGGTTAGTCAAATTTGTAGATAAATTTCTCCGATGTCATAATACTGACGTTATTCTTTGTGTGAATGACTACTATTCTTTATTAATAGAGTAATGGATGCGTCATTAGTCGATTTTGATGACCCAAATTTCCTGATGGGCTAGTGTGTTCACTTAGGTTAGGTTCAAGTGGCTGCCAAAAAGAGGCACACTTAGGCCAAGGTAGGCCTATTGTGATACCACGTGGGACGAAACCCCTAATAACTAACCTTCGAACCATTTGGAATCTTTAATGAACTGCTCCAGGCTTTTAATGCTGACGGAGCTCAGTTCCGACAGATCATTAAAGAAAGTGGAGCCCAGGCTCTGATTTCTCCGCACCGCTAATGCTGGGCATTGACCCAGGAAGTGAAGGATATTCTCTTCCTCTTCCTCATTGAGGCAAATTCTGCAGAAGTCATGCGTGGTCACCCTCGTCCTGCTGGCATGTTTGCCGATGAGACAGTGGCCCGTAATGACCGCTACTACGTTGCTGATAGCAGCTCTCTTGAGCGAAACTAAGTTTCTGGACCTGTTACGGTCGAAGGTGAGCCAGATAAATCTGGTCGTTGCGCAGGTGGGCTCATTTCTCCACCTGCGATTAGCAGTTGCCAAGAAGGATTCTTGTATGGTCCGCTTGCTTGATGCAAGCGGAGCACCCGGCTTAAGAGTGATATCCTCAACGGGCAAGCCTGTGCCAAGCCTCGCGAACTCATCCACCCTGGTATTACCCGGGATGTCGAAATGGCCAGGCACCCAGACCAGACTGATTTCATTTCGAGCAGCCACGCGGCTGAGCTCCGAGCGGCAGTCCGCGACGGCCTTGGATGTCGCGTGAACACTTACTAGCGATCGCAGGTTGACTATCGCTAAAGATACGTATGTTGACCAAGGACTTCGGTGTAGCTCTGAGTCGCGCGATTGCTTGTGAAATGGCCATGACCTAAGCTTGGAATACGCTGCAATGGTCTGGCAGTCAGAAGGAGATTTCTATACTTATTTGTTCAGGGCATATACCTCCACCCACTTTGCCGTCCTTCTTGGAGCCGTCAGTGAAAACCTGAATCGACCCTGGTTGCAAAACTAGACCTCCTCCCATTCTTGCCTCGAGGGAAGGGAGGCAGTAATACCCACACGGAATGATGGCTTGGAAACCATGTAGTCCACCGCCAGGGTACGTGGCCCTAGAATTCTAGCATGCCCGTAATCTGTGCGTGTCCAGCAGTGAACCGCGTTGAGCCTTAAGTCCGAGGATGCTACCGATTGCTTACCAAACAGGTCCAGCGGAATGAAGTGGAGGATAGTGTTTAGGGCCTTAGTGGGGGCGGATCTGAGGGCGCCTGTAATGAGCAGGGACGTAAACCTCTACACCTTCTCCAAGTCTGTCCGGTTGTAAGCCTTATCAAGGGCCGGCCATCAGACTAACACTCCATACACAAGTATAGGCCTAATAACGGCCTCATAGAGCCAGTAGATGATACGGGGCTCCAACCCCCATTTCCTTCCGACAGCTTTTCTACAAGAGTACAGAGCCACGGTGGCCTTGCGTACTCTTCCTTAATGTAGTCCTTCCTATTCAACTTTCTGTCAATGATCAGGACCAGGTACCTGACTTGATCTGAAAGTTTAAGGTTGACACCCTTTAGTGTTGGTGTGACAAAGGGGGGAGTTCGGTGTTTCCTGGTAAACAACACCAGTTCGGTCTTATCCGGATTGCCCTCAAACCGCATCTGTCGCACCACCATGCAAGCTTAGCCGGAGCACGTTGAAGCACCTCCGCCAAGGTGTTCACATGTTTGCCCGAGACTGCCATCGCAATGTCGTCGGCATAAGCGACCACTTTGCACCCGGAGCCGTCTAACTCCACGAGAAGGTCATTGAGAGTCAGGTTCCAGAGAACCGGCGACAGGACACCACCCTGTGGGGTGCCCCTAGCCGCAAATTTCCTTATGGAACCAGTCCCAATAGTGGCATTAATGACTCTGCAACCAAGCAACAAGTCAATAAGTCCTATGACCGACTCACTAGTGCCCACACTCCCTAGCGCGTTCGTGATTGCCTCTGGCCTAATATTATTGAAGGCCCCCTCTATGTCCAAGAAGACTGCCAAGTCGAATTCCTTGTAGAGAAGAGACTTCTCCACCTGATCGACGAGAGCATGCAGGGCGGTCTCAGTGGATTTACCCTTGGTATAGGCATGCTGGGATTGAGATAGCCTACTCGGATTAATGCTTTCCTTGATGTAGACATCCAAAAGCTTTTCCAAAGCTGTGAGAAGGAAAGAAGAAAGAGTAATGGGCCTATAATCCTTTGGCTTACAATGTGAGACCCTTCCCCCTTTCGAGATGAAAACGACCTTAGCCTCTAGCCAGGACTTAGGGATATGCGAGAGCTGCAAACAGGCTTCAAAAATGATAAGCAGCCAAAGGCTGATTAGCGCAGAAGCCTTTTGGAGCTCCGCTGGTATAATGCCACCCAAGCCTGGTGACTTGTATGGCTTAAACAAGGACCCTTGTGACGAGTTCCCCAGCCTCCTGTGTGGCCGTGGATACCACCGTTTGGTTATCCAAGCAACCATGAAAGTGAGTCTCCATCAGCAACTCCAGAGCTTCCATGCTCGTTCAGGTCCAGTCCCCATTCTGCTTCATCAGAAGACCGGGTGCACAAGGCGTCGTGGCGAGTATCTTCCTGAGGCGACTAACCTCGGATACCTTTTCTACTCTGCTACAAAATTTCTCCCACGAGGACCTTGTGGCCATCCTGACAGATTTCTTGAAGTTCCTAAGGCTGTCCTTATAAGCAGACCATTCATTGGTGCTCTTGGCCTTGTTGAACTGCTTACGGCGCACAGTGGGCCAAAACGACTTGGCGGCGGTCAAAAATCTGTAACTTTTGTTGTGTTAAAGATATCATAGTGAAACTTTGGGAACTCATTATTGCAATAATGACCCCTTAACTGGCAAAACAAGAGGTCAATCGGTTTACAGGGTGACACAAAATGTATTAACAAAATTTAAAGTATTCGAAAAATGAATTATTAATTTTATTTTACAACTTATAACAACAGTTTGAATTTAATTACTAATTATTTCATTATCTATATAACAATATTTAAATAAAAAAATATAAACTTACAAAAAAAAATACAATAAATCTTAAATACTAATCAGTTGCCTGGAATAATTTCAAACATATTACGTGTATTTTCATCGCCCATGTCTAATAACGAAGCCATTTCCTCTGGATATTCCCTGCTTCTAAAGTGTTTAGTAGATAGGCTATGAGAGTTCGGGCGCAATTTTCCCATAAGAAATGTACAGGGGCTCAAAAAACTACAAAACGGTCCCAAAAGCTCTCATGTGTGTGCGTGTGTGTGTGTGTGTGTCGTGCTTGGGGGTGTATTGGGTATCACCTAGTGTTGGAGGGCAAGGTCACGATGCAGATCAACCCCTCACCACCCCTATGAAAGCTTTACCCCTCCTCATGTTATTAGGAAGCGATTTTTTCCTAATGCGCAGGTGGCATTGTTTATGTTATGCTGACGAGGCTCTTATCTCTAGCTTTGGACGACGCGATCGCTGAATTGCAATATTTTTGGGTTGCAGGGGGCATTGTTTATGTTATGTGGAATCTTATCAGCAGTTTATGGTGACGTGGTTCTTATCTCTAGAGATGATTCGCACTCTGCAGTAGGATGAATTTTTAAATATTTGAAGTATAATTAATGTTAATAATATTATATTTTTTTGGGTTCTATGGATTCGTGATGATGTTTCCAGTTAGGGTATTGGTACTGTTGGGGGAACAAATTTTAATCAAAAATCGTCTACGAGCAACGGTTTCCGAGATATTAGCGTATTATTTTTTTGCTAGGAAAAATTTTTCTTCAATATACTTCACACTTGCTTTTTTCAAGGGCTATATAAATAGATGATATTATGTAATTATATCATTCGGTAGTTATCAAGCGACTGGTATATATCGAATTCAGTTCACCATAATTGTTAACCTTGGTGTTTTGAGGGGCTATTTTATTAATGTAAAGAATTACATGTGAATTTAGGTCAAAGGTCAAAGCATAAAAAGGATTAAAAGGAGAAAAAGGATATTGTTAAAAAATTATCAGTTTGTAAAGGACTAAAAGGATTTTACGAACATGGTGCAAGTTAATCATTTAGTAGAAAGCGCTAAATTAGCATTTGAGGATGCTAAAGCTAATCATGGAATAGTGGATCAAAGTGCGAAAGTGTGCTCCAGCCATTTAAGAGCTCTTCGGAAAGCTCTAAAAAGGGCAAAGACTGTGGGTGAAAAGCAATGCTGTATAAATGGTATTAGTCACGTGCAGGGATATCGCGCACATATAAAAAAATTAAAAATAACTGGTGCTGGTTATATGAACCCACACCCTAATAGAGACAATTACGTTAGCACCAGAGTAAAGTGGGAGGACGTGCAGTCAGCCTTTAATAATCGGTATGTTAATTTTTTTAATACAAATTTTAATAATTATTATTCGGCGGTACTATATACTTTTAATTTGTTGTAGCATTCGAACAGGGGTAATTATTAATCTTACCCACAAAGACCCTCTGGAATTCTTGGAGGATTGCGGAAATTTATTTGTTCGAAGGATCATAAATACTTTGAAGAAAGAAGCGTTTTTAAAGGTTAATAGTGTATTCTGTGGTCAATTTGTTAAGGCTTCAAGTGGCGAAGAATTGGAAGAGATAAAATATATAAGCACAAAAAATGTGGTTATATCGGGAGAAACCAATATAGCAGAATGCTTCGCGGAAAACGTAATGAATAAAATTACGTCAGAATTAGAAGAATTCCAAGAAAGAGACTCAGGCTGGGCGCTCAAACAAGTAATTAATTTGATGATTAACATCACCACAGCTCGGATCGTCCTATATTGAGCTACCTCTTGAAATTGAGAAAAGAAAAGCTTGTGTTAATGTAAAGAATAATGACAACGCTTGCTTTGCGTGGGCGGTAATATCTGCCTTACATCCGACAGAGGGCCATCCACATCGCGTAACTAAATATCCCCACTATTCCACAGTCCTGAAACTAGACGGAATAACGTTCCCAATTACCAGACCACATATTGCAAAATTTGAGAAAATGAATGACGTCAGCATAAATGTTTATATTTTGGAAAAGAATAAGCAAAAGTACAAGGTAAACCCATCACGTCTAACGAAAAATCGTCAAGAACAACATGTGAATCTGTTGTTAATACAGGACCGATATGAAGAGAAGGAGGAGGAGGAAGATTCTAGTACAAACAATGAGCCCATTCGCTATCACTACGTATGGATAAAACAATTATCGCGGCTCCTTTCATCACAACTTTCCCAGCACAATGGTCAAAAATATTTTTGCGATCGTTGCCTTCACTACTTTTACACGCAAGAAAGGCTCAGGCAACACTTGGAAGATTGTGAAAAACTCAACGAGTACAGAGTTACTTTCCCACCTGAGAAAAGTGTTAAATTTAAGAACTTCAAAAATAAAGAACGAGTTCCATTCATTATCTATGCTGATTTTGAATGCATATTGAAACCCATTTATAAAAAAATCGGAAAGACGGAACAATATCAACAGCATGAGCCACACAGTGTGGGGTACTACTTTAAATGCTCATATGATGAACAACTTTCATACTACAACAGCTATAGAGGTTTAAACTGCGCAGAGTGGTTCGCAAAAGAACTAGAGAATATAGCGGGTCGAGCTCAAGATATTATTCAAAACCCTCAAACAATGACCCCTCTTACACCTCAGCAAATTCAAGATTTTGTGATTGCACAAACATGTCATATATGCGGAAAAGGATTCACTCCCACAGACATTAAGGTGAGAGACCACTGCCACCTCACAGGAAAATACAGAGGCGCTGCACATCAAGATTGCAACATTAATTACAAGGACACCAGAACGATACCAATAGTATTCCACAATCTTAGCAAGTACGATGCTCATCTCCTCATTAGAGATGTTGCAAACAGCATCCAGGGACATCTAAAAATAATACCTAATAATACGGAAAATTATATTTCAATCATAAAGTATATCGAAGGCGGCGAAATCAGATATAAATTTATCGACTCTTTTCGCTTCATGCCATCATCGCTGGATAAACTCTCATCTTATCTAGCTGAAAAGAAAATTGTACGCTCTGAACTTCCAAACATAGGCGATGATAAGTTCCAGCTACTGACAAGAAAAGGTGTCTTTCCATACGAGCATATCAAGGACTGGGAAAATCTTGAGGAGACCCAATTACCGGATCGTAAATCTTTCTACAACTCTCTGGGAAAATGCGAAATTAGCAGTGAAGATTATGAGCACGCAAAGAAGGTGTGGGTAGAGTTTGAGGTGCAAAATCTTGGTGAATATAGCGATCTCTACTTGAAAACTGATGTACTGCTCCTCGCCGACGTCTTTGAGAACTTCAGGGATGGATGCATCAACAACTATGGATTAGATGCAGCGCATTATTATACCGCACCCGGGCTTGCATGGGATGCGATGCTAAAATATACAAGTGCAGAGATCGAACTTTTGCACGACGTTAATATTCTTCACTTTATGGAAAAGGGAATTCGCGGTGGTATGACCCAGTGCTCAAAAAGGTATGCACGAGCTAATAATAAGTACATGACGGACTACGATAACAGTAAGCCATCATCATACCTCATGTACTATGACATAAACGCAATGTACTCTTGGGCTATGACCCAATATTTACCATACAAGGATATTCAATGGGTGGATGATGTTAGTACATTAAACTTTAATATTCCTGATGACTCACCAACTGGCTACATATTAGAAGTTGATTTAGAATATCCAGTGGATATTCACGAGAGACAAAAAGATCTACCCATGGCTCCAGAAAAGTGTGCTCCACCAGGTTGCAAGGAGGAAAAAATGCTGGCCACATTATGCAGTAAGACAAATTATGTGATACACTACAGAAATTTGAAGCAGTACTTGGCTGAAGGCCTCAAGGTTACAAAAATTCATCGCGTCTTGCAATTCTCTCAGGCTGCGTGGATGAAGCCTTACATAGATCTAAACGCCAACTTGAGAAAGAACGCCAAGAACGATTTCGAGAAGAATCTCTTCAAGTTATTGTGCAATGCAGTATTTGGTAAAACGATGGAGAATGTTCGCCTTCGCCGAGATATTAAGCTTGTAACAGCGTGGGAAGGTCGGTATGGAGCCGAAGCACTGATATCAAAGCCCAATTTCCACTCCCGCTCGATTTTTGACGATCACTTGGTAGCTGTAGAATTACTTAAAACAGAAGTAATTTTCAATAAGCCCATCTACGTAGGAATGGCAATATTGGACATATCAAAAACTTTGTTGTACGAATTCCACTACAACTATATGAAAAACCGATATGATACCAATTGTCAGCTGTGCTACACCGACACAGATTCTCTTATATATGAAGTACAGACTGATGACATTTATGAGGATATGAAGCATCATCTTCATCGTTTTGATACATCCGACTACCCTCAAAATAATCCATACAACATATGCCAAGTCAATAAGAAGGTAGTACAGACAATTACAAATTATTATTTTTTAAAGAAACATAAATATTTATCTAATTTTTTCTATTTAGGTACCAGGCCTTATGAAGGATGAAAACAGCGGTGATATAATGCTGGAGTTTGTTGGTCTACGCGCTAAAATGTATGCATTGAGAGTGCAAAAAGAAGCCGGACGACATCAAACAACAAAGAAGGCAAAGGGCGTAAAAACTGCTGTGGTGAAGACGGAGATAACCTTTGAAGACTATGTGAGATGCTTAAACGAACACCTGGAGAGCACGCATACACAAAATAGCATAGTTTCACATAATCATATATTGTATAGCACTAAACTAACTAAAACAACCTTAAGCCCTTTCGATAATAAGCGTTATTTAGTTGATAATAATAGTCATGACACTCTACCATGGGGTCATTATAGTATAAGGAATGTAAATTAATCTAATTAGTATCTATTATTATAATTTAGATATAATGTAAAATAAAAAGAGTATTTATAAAGTTTTAATAAACTGTTTTATTCAAAAAATTCCTTAATATAAACACATTTTTCAGAGCACATTGTCCTTGGTGTAGAATGCAAGATGGTTCACTTGTTTCCAGAGTCGTTAGCTTGGGACATCCCTCTTCCTCGGCATCATAAAGTGTTAGTTTATTTCCAAAAATCTGTTTCAACCATCTCATCTTTTCGCTTCCTTTCACATAAATGTTTTTATCCCGCAATAATGGTGCTATTATGTCATAAATTCTGTGGTAAGGAATATATCCATCAGCCCATTTAAATCCATGAAGGTTCTGTCGGACCCATTCAATTTGTTTCTTTTCTGCTCGAGTTAAATCCTTATAGGGAAATGGAGGTTGGAATACATAGTGTTGTACTTGATTTTCACTCGTTAAAATTGCCAGCTCTTTCAATATAAATTTATTGTGGTTGTCTTTAAATCCTTGCAAATCAATGATGATGATAGGCATTCTATACAAGTTTCCTGACTTCGTTGGTTAAAGGTGTATATCCCACAATACGATCGTGTAGCAGCAGACAGTATGCTGTTGTATCGGCTGGGACGTTTTCAGATGTCTTGAATTCCAGCCTAATATCCACCGGTCCAATTTTAATGCTCTCGTTTTGACGCGAACAATCAATTACTGCAATCGCTGCGTCACTCGCAAACTTCTCTCTTGAAAGAAGTGGCTGGAACTGACGACCATAGTACGATTGCTGGAATTTTATATACATATCATATAAGAGGGCGTAATTACCCTTATCAAATTTCAGGTTCAAATCATCGTAAGGGTATGATTCAGAATTTAGGTAAACTTTGACATCTGTCAGTTTACAGTGATCGAATTTGCTGGCATCCATTGATTTATCATTTCTCCGATTAGTTTGTAGAGCTAGGATGACATATCTTGGCTTTTCCAATTGTGATGTTGTTTTTACCGTCCATGAATGATGCGTTGATAATGGGAGTGCTGGGTACTCGTATATATCCCAGCTCCTGAATGGTATTTGTATCTCACTGCCACTTTCAATAGTTTTTAGCAGGATCAACTTGTGGTCATCAGCAACGGTTACATGAGGAACACGCCATTGAAGTTTGAAAAGGTTTACGCTTATTGCATCAGTAGGTGATACAACTGCATTGTCATCTGTACGGCTTCGTATTAATATCAGCTCATGCTTAGCATTTGCAATGATTTTCTTGTAGTCTTCAGCAAAGCCCAGCAATAATTTCAATGGTACACAAAAATTGAAAAATCCTTTGGGTGTTGTAATCAACTTTTCGGGGGACCACCCTGCGTTGAGTAGTATTTCACTCTCATTTTGATTTAGCGATATATAATTTTTTAAGGTTGTAGCAATTCCAAGGTTTCGTGTTCTGTCAATTTCTACACCGTTGATCTCATAGCGAATTTCATCAAAGAGAAAGGCTACAGCATTATTGACCAGCTTTGCGGTGTCTGTTACTGTTCCCTCAACTTTGGTTAGTACTCCTTCAATATAAATAAAACTCTCTGCTGGCAGGATATACAAATCTTGATGCTGTACTGAAATGCGAATCTCATCGCTGTTTTTGAATGATGCGAGGAAAGGTGAGTACGTGTGGTAATCGATCTTTGTTATGCTATTGTCATATCCGACGTTTCGGGTAATATCCAAGATTTCACTCATTTTTCAAAATAAATCCCAATGTCTTTAGAAGCTCTTTATTAACAGCAGTCAGCGCACGTCTTGTACGTTTCAAGGTTGTTGGGCGAATAATGACTTGCTCTTTATTACTGTTGTTTTTATTCATATTGTTATTATTAATATTACTATTATAGATAAGCATTCTGAGGCTTTAAGTGCAGTCTAGCGGTTATTGTTTCTCCTCTAAAATTTATCAAGTCACCGTCCTGATCTACAAGCTTTAATGTGAGAGAAGTTATACGTTTCGCGTTCACAGGCAAATAAATGACGTTCTTGGGCACCTCCACTATTTTATAGCCCGGGCCTACGCTCGGAGAAAACTCATGGAGCGTATGTACATGATTATTGTTTATAAACGATCCTGATATAATGTTGCATTCAACTCTTATGGCGTTTACCTTGATGATATTAACAGGTAAATCGGATGTATGCAATTTATTAGGCGGAAGGACTTGTTTGCCGAATCCTAATAATGGAGCGATAGATTTTTCCTTATCAAAATAAATGACTTCCGAAGATTTCACTTCACTTTTCAAAGTATTATTATTTGCTTTGATTGAGATTGTTGTCTTGTTGTTACTCTTATTTAAACTTTGTTGCACAAAGTTCGCTATATCATCAATCTCATATGATCCGACTGGTATTTCAATAACTGTCTTCCCCACATGCATCAAGTTGTTTCCCTCATCAATATTGGGAATAGAATTGTATGTTTGGAAATCAATCAGTCCACAGACGTACTCACCCTCCAGTTCTAATGGTGGAAAATACTCGGCAGTGAGCACCGATGAATTACCACTAAGGGAGAGTGTTATCGACATGATGGTTTGGAATAAAATAATCTCATTTCAATATAAAACCTTTATTTATATACATACAATTCTTATTAGAAAGGTTGAATATAATTATATAGAAACTCTAAACACAAGTGTCCACATATAACTGAATCATAACTTTGATGTGTTGTGTAATTGAATGTGGTATTTTCGCCTAAATATCTCGCAACTTCTTGCGGAGGTTGTAGGTTTCCAAAGCTGTCAAAGTAATCAATGAGGCTTCCTTTCTTTTTGTATGCTACCCAATGTGTTCCAGGTCCTGATGAAACATCTAGATTTATAATTCCACTCTCATTTTTCCACGGTCTCCTCGGTAATTGATCGCGCATAAAGACTCCTCTAAAATGTGGTACATCCTGCGCATATTTACGCATCTCGAGCTCATTAAGAGCTCTTTTGGGTAGCGAGCTTATTAGTTTTTTGACTGGGTTTTAAGAAAAAGGCCCAAGCCTTTTCTATAGGGCTTCAGGAACAATCCCTGACCAGGTTTTCCCATCGCTATGGCCTCAATAGTTTCGTTATGGCGTTTTGCTTCTGCAAGCTCCTGACGTGCGCTGTTTGCAGCGTTTACCGCCTTAGCTATACCAGCTGCACCTCCTGATAATGCTCCAAGGGCTGAAAGGCCGGCAAATAGTGGGATGAGGAATGGTAGAACACCTCCAGTTTTCGGGATAGGTATCACACGTGGTGTCGTAATCATCTTCTTTTTTCCCTTGATGGCATCTCTCGCAGCACTTGTAGCAATTTTTATTGCTTCCAGCAAATCTTTGGGTTTCCTCAGCTTTAGAACTTTCCGCGCATTACGTACAGCGTCACGAAAAGAGGGGCGTAACTTATTCTTCTCTTTAGCGCTGTTTATTTGAAATTTTGCCTTTACCCCCATTCCAAGCTTAAGTTTAGCTTTCATAGCGTTTGTTACCAGCAAAGCGTTGGCGCGTTCTCCTAGAGAAGCTTCTTTGGATTTCATGCGCTGCCAAGCTTTTTCTGCTAGTATACGATCGGCAATATGACGATCACTTGTGTCACGGTACTTCGAGTATGCGATATCGTGCTCTTTGCAAGCAGGGTCCAAGGGATTAATACCGGGATCACCTCGGGCCAATCTTTTAGCTAACTTTGTTCCTGGACCGCAATACTGACAGCCCGGTAAATGCAATTCTACCGGTAACTTGTTGATTAGAGAGTTGAATATTCCTTTCCCTCTGATGACCTTTCGCCGACTGAGGTGATTATCAGTATGATCATTCATTTTATGCGTTTGTGACAAGACTAATGGGTACCCAATAAAAGCAGCTGTTTTTATATGAATTTGGTTAGTACTCATCATGAAGTTTATAAAGCAACAAGAATGCTTGCCTGTTAGAAATGTTGAAGCATCAAATACAAGTGCAGAGAGGAAGAAACATGGAAGGCTGTTACCAAACAGCATAAGGGGAATTATTGTTGGTCCATCCAATTGCGGCAAGACAAATGTTATGATGAGTTTACTGGAACATCCTAATGGACTACGATTTGAAAACATTTACGTTTACTCAAAATCGTTAAATCAGACAAAATACGAGTATCTGAGAAAAGTTGTGGGACGTATATCTGGATTAGGCTATTATACATTTTCCAACAATTGTGACGTCATACTGCCTGAAGAAGCAAAGCGAAACTCTATTTTCATTTTTGATGATGTGGCTTGCGATAAACAGAATAATATTAGAGCATACTTTTGCATGGGTCGACATAATGATGTAGACAGCTTTTACCTCTGTCAGACGTACACACATATTCCAAAGCATCTGATTCGGGATAATGCAAATTTGTTCATAATATTCAAGCAAGACGACCTGAACCTGAAACATATTTACAACGACCACGTGAATACTGATATGAGATTTGAAAAGTTTCGGAAAGCATGTGCCGAGTGCTGGAAAGACAAGTATGGATTCTTGGTAATTGATAAGGATAGTCCTATGGATAGAGGGCGATATCGGAAAGGCTTTGACGCCTTCATGAGACTATGAAAAAAGAGCAACAATACAGATTACCCTCAATAGTTGTACAGACCTGTACAGCTACCTGTACAGCTACCTGTACAGACCAGTACAGCTACCTGTACAGACCAGTACAGCTACCTGTACAGCTACCTGTACAGACCAGTACAGCTACCTGTACAGCTACCTGTACAGACCAGTACAGCTACCTGTACAGCTACCTGTACAGCTACCTGTACAGACCTGTCCAGCTACCTGTATGTATGGATGTACAGACCTGCTGTTTATCAGTATAGCTGTGGCTGCCGTCACGACAACATCAACATGGATGAAAAGCTTACGAGGGATATTATAAAGACGAGCGATGCTATACGTAAAAAGTATAAAGCTCTCAAGACTGGTAAAATAGAAACGGAAGCTCAATTGAAGGAAACCTTTAAGCCAATTACCAGTACGCTAAAAGAGTTAACGACATCGGTAAAACTTGAGCCTAAAGAACAAATTAAGACAGAGACCGAACAAGAGAATAGTCAAAGCTATGATGATATATACAACCCACCAGCCCGTAAACACTTAAAGATGGAATCAACTAGCACACCTCTCCACTTTGAAGATTATTCATTGGATGATCTTCAAGATGACGATGATGATGATGATGAGTTTGCTACACCAATACAATCAACAACATTAAAAGAACATAGTTCACGTATAGTAGAATCGCCTAGTCAAATACTAAAAAAATATAAGCAGCTGGTTAGTCAGAACAGTACAAAAATTGATAAAACCTATGGAGTGTATTACAGCGATGGCTGGAAGATTGGCAATTCATCGCTAAAAGTTGAAGATGAAAATTTTGATATTGGAGGCAGGTCATATAAGATAACCAAAGGTTTATTTGATCTGATTTTTATGAAACATCCTACCGGTTACAATAGAGAAGACTTGTACAATTATCGGGCAATTTTAAACGATACAAGCGCGCACAGACGTGATTTTAATGAAAATAAACAAATAAAAGGAACAAATACCTATGAATATAAAAAAATTATAAAAAAGTTAGTGAATACTCCTACACTGCGTACTGGAACAGGAATCATGAGAATTCCTAAAGAAAACATTGATTACCTCTATTTGGATGATCCTAATGAACTTGTTGATAGACTTCGTATACTAATAGCATCCCAACAAGCTGGAAATAATAGTCATAATAATGAAACTATATCAATCGTTGAGGAGCTGCGGGAGGCTGAAATAATTGTATAAATATCCATGCATAAAAATTACATCTCATTTTGAAAATGAGCGTTGACAAGTTTGGTCGATCAATAAGGAGTACTAAGTTTCAACAGGGCCCTCGCGGCCCTCCTGGCCCTCCAGGTCTTTCAGGAGCAGCTGGGGTTCCCGGACCTAAAGGAACCCCAGGACCGAAAGGAACCCCAGGACCGAAAGGAATCCCAGGACCGAAAGGAGATGGTTTCAATTTAACTCCTAAAGGCGACTACGATTTGAAATTCAAACATATTACTCATCTAGGAGAACCGCTAGAAAATACTGATGCTACAACTAAAAACTATATCGATGAAAAAATGTTGTCATATGATGACGAAATACGCAAACATATTAATTTGAGTGTGAAAAACCTTACACTATATATTAATGATGAAATTGCAAAGATTGAAAATTATTTGTTCTCCAACATAGTTAATAAAAACCAAAAGAAAGAAGATGGAGTGTATTCTTAAACCTTCATAAAATTTAATGTTAAAAACAAACTCCTTCACTTGTCTACAGTATGAGTAAGAGACGCGTTGTCGATGAGCTTCACAAACCTGCTCGTCGAAATTTTAAAAGGCGTCGAGTCATTATTAAAGGGCTGGATGATCTATGGCAAGCGGATTTAGTGGAAATGGATACTTATAAGCATGCGAATAAAGGTTACCGCTTCCTGCTTACTGTTTTAGATACTTTCTCCAAATATGCATGGGCTATGCCAATTAAAACAAAAACTGGTACAGAGGTGACTGAAGCCATGCAAACTATATTCCAAGAGGGCCGAAGACCTAAAAACTTACAAACAGACGATGGAAAGGAGTTTTACAACACACACTTTCAACGATTGATGAGTAAGCACAAAATTAATCATTACTCCACCTTTTCTACACTCAAAGCGTCGATAGTGGAACGATTCAATAGAACTTTAAAGAGCATGATGTGGAAGGAGTTTAGCATGAATGGTTCTTACAAATGGCTTGATATGATAAAAATATTGCTATCTCAATATAATATGAAAAAACATCAAACAATTAGGATGCGTCCTTGTGATGTAAATGCAAAAAATGAAAAGCATCTTCTCGGTACAGTGTATAATCACATAAAGATTGCTGATTCACCTAAATATAAAGAAGGAGACCATGTCCGTATAAGCAAATATAAGCATGTATTTGAGAAAGGTTATACACCAAACTGGACATCGGAAATTTTCAAGGTTAGAAAAATTCAAGTGACTGATCCTGTAACATATCTGCTAGAGGACTACGACGGTAACCCTATAAAAGGAGGATTTTACGAAATGGAGTTGCTGAAAGTGAAACATCCCCACCTCTACCTTGTTGAGAAAATTCTAAAGACGAAAGACGATAAAGTTTACGTGAAATGGTTGGGATTCTCATCAAAACACAACTCTTGGATAAGTGCTAAGGATGTATTATTATAATTTAAAAATAAAAAATCATTGTTTCTGAAAAAGTTTAAATCAGCGTTTTATTTCTCAATCTCCTTATTATAAAATCTTGTATTGTATATTGTATCCCGATGGGGTTGGTTTAATATTGTCTCCAGAACTTTACTAGTATTGTAGATTCTTTGTTGAAACCTCATCCTATCGACGGCACATATATGCCACGTTCCCTTACGGCTGGCTCTGTATGCAAACTCCCACACATATGCAATGTGCACTTGCGGTATTAGAACAAATCGAACCCTTTTCGGCATTCCTTACAGCTGTTTCTCGTCAACCTTATATAAAATTTCATGAGGTGTTGAATTTCCCGGTTACATCGTTGTACATCATGACAACCGCAGGTATCTGGTCCCTCAGTTGCATCATCATACGCCCATGTACAGTTGGTATAATGTTCACCATATATTGATTTTATTTTACCTATATTCTCATATTGTTTGAGAAATTGATAGCTTGCTTCAATTTGATTCTTATGCTCATCCAGCAATATTTCGGAAAACTCCTCAAGAAATACCGGGATATTCATCTGTTATTTACAATTGAATTTCAATTTTATATTGGTATCAAGTTTATTTGCAATACATACTTACATTTTATTTATCTTTCAATTGTTTGTAGCGTATATCTGAAGTATTCTTACTTTCAGATATAGTCTTTGATTTTGCAGCTGGTTTAAGTGAAATAGAATTAAGCTTATACTTCAATTCTTTTGCTTTACTTCCCTTATCAGCCTCTTCCTTCAGCAATTTCGTTGTATCTTTAAACTGCTCATTACAACCCCTTGAAGCAGATTAATTGAAAAATTGGGGAGTCAATCTATTTATAGAATTTGGGGGTCCAGGGATATTATTGGAAAATATGAAAGATGCTTTTTTTTGGTTTTATTTTAGTATATTTTATTTTTATTTTTTTTTTAATAATTATAATATTCATTTGGATTGAAGTATGTTAAATTGACATTGAGGTTGTCCTCGTTATTATGCTGAGTAAAGATAAGCTCCGATGTATCACCAAGAGGTTTCAAGTTCATGATGTAAACATTGTCCAGTTGATTAATTTCCTCCAAAACGCTATCAGGCAAGCTTCCATATCTGGCAGGCAGGAACATTTGCTTATCTTGTAGCTCCACTAGGACTCGCTCTCCGTATTTTGTAGTTATTTTCCTTATTTTATATATTTTATAAGTTGCATTCTGCTCCATGTCGCATACTTTAAAGTATTGTTTAAAGCTATACGAATTGATGATGTCCAAGGCTCCAGAACTACTTTTGCGAGCGGGCATCTCCTCAGCACGTGGTTGTTGTTTATGTTGTTGTTGCTGAGACATTTTTCACTATTTATTTAATTAATTTTTTTTAACTGTTCACTTTCAGAGCACACAAACGAAACTGAATTATAGTCTGAAATTCGCTCTGTATTTATAGTAATTTTTTCATCTTGCATCTCTGTCCTTTTATTCGCACCATTTCATTCCCTCGACGATTATTCAGAAAAAATCTAATGTAAACAAAGCCACCTGCAACCCAAAAATATTACAATTCAGCGATCGCATCGTCCAAAGCTAGAGATAAGAGCCTCGTCAGCATAAACTACTGATAAGCCTCCACATAACATAAACAATGCCACCTGCGCATTAGGAAAAAATCGCTTCCTAATAACATGAGGAGCGGTAAAGCTTTCATAGGGGTGGTGAGGGGTTGATCTGCATCGTGACCCTGACCTTGACCTCCAACACTAGGTGATACCCAATACACCCCCAAGCACGACACACACACACACACACGCATACACATGAGAGCTTTTGGGACCGTTTTGTAGTTTTTTGAGCCCCTGTACATTTCTTATGGGAAAATTGCGCCCGAACTCTCATAGCCTATCTACTGTGTTTGTCCCGTACTCTCCGAAATGATGAGATGTATGGATCTGATGATATTAGCAGCATACTCATTAGACCCACGTTTTGCTCTTTCCTTGATACTTTCCTGGTGTTGTGGTACCTGTAGTGTTTGTAACCTTTATTTTTGGTTTCCTGGGCTTCTTCAGATAGCTCCCCAATTGGCAAAATACAGTGAAGTATTATATTTTTTCCATGTCTTAAAACTTTGTGGACTGTTGTTGTCAATGGTCTCCATGCATATTTCTCATTTAGTAGTTCTTCTGTTTGTGCTGCATATATTCCAGATTTCTCGGCGTTAATGGGAAGACCACAAGAAAGAACAATTAATATGGTCTTAAATCTCCTTATCACTTCCACGTCCACTTTGGTACTATCCGCTGTTATGTCCGGGTATTCAAAAAACTGCCTCGCTGTGTTGCCATCATTGGTACTTCCAAATCCTTGCTTAGGTCTATCAATAATTAAACCAAGTTGTCGTCTGAACTCTTGTATTCTGCATTTCTCTTCCAATCTCTTTTGCTTATTTACTGGGTTATTTCGTACACCCTCATCAGCGAAACTCAAGTCATAACTCATGGGCAGTATAAATTCCATAAATCGAATCCTTCATGAAGAGGTGAAAGCCCGTATTGGTAATTTTCTTCAACATCACATTCTTCCTCCGTAGTTTGAAAATATTTTGGATTTTTTTAGCAAATAGTGCAAGTTGCCGATGATTTTGTGTCTGTTACAAATTGCGTTACTCTGCCATCACACATTGTAAAGTGAAGCCTATGAATTACTTCTACTTCTTTAGCATTTCGTCGGCAGTAAAGAATTTATTTCTTATTTTACTAGTTCAAATTCACTTTGAACCAATTCTTTGGTTTGCTTTAAATACTGAAATTTCATAGGTGTACAAAAGTGTGCAGATGATGGGCGAGGATTTCCGAAGTATTGCATTTTAAACGAAGAGGGACTAATGATATTACGAATAAATTGGCGTCTGTTACATTTTCGTCACCATTGCCAAAAATTTGTTGCTTGTATTCGCTTTGCCCCGAAGATCCATCACATCCCCATTTACTCTAACTAACACTAAAGTGGTGTCATCTAAGGCCTCGATTTCATCCTGTGATTTTATCTTTAAAATTCTGTTAGCAGTTGCATCAAGCAAATTCTGAAGAGGCACCAAAGCGGAAGTTTCGGTAGTCTGCAGAATTTCAGACAAACACTCTTTTTTGCTGTGGCAATATTGTTATAGCTTGGTAAAGCATCGTGGTTTCTTTTCTTCAATTCATTTCTAAGCAATTTGTACTTATCTTTAGACCGTCCCAAGTCTAAAAACAAAGACAATGCTTCCTCTGGAGTGAATTTCTGCGGCTGGTCTTTTGAGGTGGGGATACTTTCCTTAATTCTGTTCACGCGGTTTGGACTAGCTTCATCAACAGCTTTTACAATCAAGGCTTTTTCCATTAATTTCTCGGACTGATATGGTTGGCAAAGTGATTGCGTTATTAATTCCGTTGATAAATCTTCATTAAACTCTCTAAGTTTTCGCTTTTTGGTCCTTTTTACGCACTGATCCAAGGATTTAGCTGGTTTTCCCCTGCCGGATGATGTATACGGCTCCAATATTGATGCCGAAAATTCCGCTGTTGATGTTGAAGGCGTCGCAAATGTTGAAGTTGATGGTTGAGGTGACCCGGACGATGTTATTTCTTCAGCATTGAATTCCATTGCTGTATTTAACCACGACTCATTTCGTTCTTCAAACTTTTACGCGTTTCTAGTACTATGTTGCCACATTTTCTTGAAACTCCGAAAGAATCGCCGAAATTTTTCTTCGTCCAATATTTTCATATTGTATATATTTTCTATAAGACGAACAAACTCCAGGTATTCCGTAACATTGTTATGACGAATTATTTTATATTTACAGCTCCGAATTCAAAATCTGCATGTTGATTTCTTCGCAGCATTTTTATACAAAATAAATTGTTATAACAACTCGCAAAACGAAATAACTGCACTTGAAAGTTGTTGTAATTTTCTTATTATATTATCAAATTAGAATTTTCCAATAATTCAAGTCTTTCCTCTTTTCTATCAAGATAGAGAATGATTAATTCGCAAAGAATGTTCCCTTTAAATAGCTAAAATTTTCATTACTTTCACCTACCTGTAACTTATGCCTTTAAACACACACATAATTACAATAGTCCCTTACCTCAAGTAATTATCATAATATTAATTAGTTGTCATAAACATCAAAGTCAATAATCATCATTTGTAAATACCTGGATGTCATATAGTAGGTACTAAACACAGTACTCAAAAGGGCGCATATACTGAGTAATTCAAAGTCAATTAAAATTGTCATAAAGCGTAGTAATGTAATTTCTTTAAATATTAATGATGTCCTTAATCCTAAACGTTTACTAGGGAAACTGTAATTTATTTCCAAAACAAACATTGTACAGCCTTAAAAGTCATAAACTTCCTGCATAAATGGGAATACATTTTATGAGGAAATACACAGCCGACAACAAGGTAGACTTTACTTCAAATGCAATTATCTCCGAAGGTCGCAGGTGGTCGCAGCCAATGTTTTGTAAAAGATGTAGGAGGATTTCTACTTTAATTTGATACCTATGTGTGGCCATCTTTGGCCATTTTTTTAAAAGTCAACAATTAGTTAAAATTTTAGAGAAATGTGACACCTTTTAATTAAAATGCTATTATTAAAAAACTGTTCGACTTTTCTCATAACTTATAGACCCAATAATACTTTCTCCTGTGTAGGGAGTGATTTCATTAATAACAATTGAACCTCCTCATACAACAATTTTCACAATAGTATTTTGAAATTCCAAAGAATTGAAAATTTAAGAAAAAAATGAGCCGCTCACATTTTTCCCTGCGTTTAGCCATTCCAAACACAAGGAGCGGGGGAAAATATTGAAAAAATATTGTTGTCATAAGGTAGTACATTTAGTTTACTATCGAATGGCATTAAAATATTTAAAATCGGTGACATGACGAAAATCGATTTTTGGTCACCCAAAATTGATTTTGGCCCACTGTGCGGCATTTCTTCCTGAGTGCCGTGATTTCATTAGTCCATCACGGGGGCTTGGGTCTGCCCCTGGGTTAGCACTGGGGGCAAGCAATTTTGGCCGCCCTATTGCAGGCTCCAGGCAGCACGTTCACCGCTATATGAATGTCCTGTCGGCTATTGATGAATAGTGGTCCTTCAGTCGGTAACGCCTGCTGGAGAGCCAGATTATACCTATCTCAATTCGTTCTCCTCCTGTTAATGAAGGGGCTGCGAATTGGTTTAAGAAAGTCAAGTCCGAACTCAATGTATGAGTGATCGTACACCGAAGGTTCCTTGGAACCCATCCAGTCGTTAACAATGTGGGCGGAGTTCTCGATACACAGGGTAATTTCGAGAACCTCCCATCTCACAGAGGTAACAAAAGTGGGCTCATCGCTTACGTTGCACACCTGAAGGCTGGAGCTAAGTATAAAGTGACGAAGAGACTCACTTCTATCATTTATGTCCGAGCTACCCCAGACAGTATGGTGGGCATTCGCGTCTGCGCCGATTATCAGCGCTTGCTTGCGCCTAGCTGTCTCCGCGGCGATATTCCGCAGGGTCTCATGTGGAGGGGGCCCCTCATGATCATGAGCCATATACGAGGATACCAACCAGATGCTGTTCGATCCAAGTTCCACCATAACCGACACAGTATCTCCGTCACTGAAATGGTTTAGCATGAAGGCATTGTAGTTCGTGCTCATTAAAATGCAGGTTCTAGGTTTACGTACTCCCTTTGTGTAGCAGTTGCAGTAACCCTTCAGATTGAGACCGTAAACCCGGTCTCTAACGACCCATGGTTCTTGGACAAGAACAACATTCTCCCCCTTTTGAGATAGGCGCAGGAGGAGTGCAGCGGACGCTGCCTTAGAGTTGTGTAGGTTAATCTGCACCACTCTCAGCTTGCACGCGCTGGGTAGGGGACGCCTCTATCACCGTCACCTCGCCGTCATCTGTGTCTGAAAGTAGGATGTCTTCTTCCAGGTCATCCTGAATGAATAGTTCTCCCAACAATCTAGAAGCTGATAGCGTATCGCTACCTTCAGCCATGCATGCTGACGGAGATGCTGGGGGGAGTTTCTCAGCACCGGCCAAAGTCTTTGCTTCTACTACGGTGCTGATCTCTCCATTTTGTCCAGCGACACCATCAGGTCTTTCGACTCTCCTGTCTTTCGAGTAGACGGACAGCACAATGGAGTCGAAGCCATAGACGATTTTGTCGCCCTTAGCTGCTAGAGGTGGCAGAGATTCCTCATTTAAGATAACAATGGCTTGCCTCGTTTTGCCCTTGACCTCTCCGACGCGTGCAATCCTCCAATCGTGGGTCGGAAGGTTGCGATTGCACATTCGCATGATGGCCAAGATCTTTTCTGGTTCAGAGGGCTCCGCCGAGATCCACGTCCTGGCTCTCGGTCTGCTCGGGATCTCGTCCCTGGACACGACCTCGAGCCTGGCATCTGACCAGACTTCGCCCAGGCAGGAAATCGCTGCTTTGTAAAGATCTGTCGACCGCTGATCCTCGCAAGCTGTTTGTGAAGGAAGCTAGGAAGCCGAATGGGAGTGATTATGCCATAGATTATATTTACTATCTAGTTTTAGGTAAGCACCAATTTCTAACAATTTTTCTATTCAAATTTCAACAAAATGACCACATAAGCCGCATTTTCTGAGTCCGTTGGACAAAACTGATTTTGTAATAGTTTTTTTCTAGCAGCTGTTGTAATAGTTTAGTGTAGGAGGCCTGGTCAGCAAAATAAAAACGAGTGAGCAATTCGACGGTCAGAACTTTACTGTCCAAACAGTGCTTTCACAAGTCTAGGCTGAGATTTAACTTTAAGCAAAAGTACCGTCAACACCGATAACGGAAAACGAGGGCAATGTTTTGCTTTTTGAACTGCCTAGCGAACATTTTCCTCTTACAGCTTCGGCCATCCTGGCCATAATCGTCCCGATTATAAACGATATCAGTGCATCGAGTTTACAATTACAAAATAGGTTATACATATGTATTAATAAACTATTTTCTTTGAACGATTCTAAACTAATTCTAAAGAATCTATAATTCGTATTTTGAAAGCGTACAAACGCAAATCTCCCATAAACAAAGCGCTAGTCATAAATATAATACAATATAGTAGGTATAAATTTGAACAAAGCAACTTTCTCAAAACTACGACAGACATGAAGTACAAATATTAGTATTCATACAGTTATATTTATCTACATTTCGAAAGCGTTTTAATGCAAATATCTCTTAATTATAAGCACATTGATAATATACCTGAATATATATGTATGTCATTACTTCAATCGATTATAGAAAATTTCTTGTTTGCATAACTATTGAACTTATTTATGTGTCTAGTAACTTAATCAAGGGCTCACACATGTTCGAGTTTCCAAGGAGTTCTTCAGGCATGGAACCATTCTCAACGCATCCTATATCCTCTTCCATGAAGAGAATATGGAGCAGGCACCGAATCCGCTGCGTTCTAATCAATGCAGTCACTCCGCTCTCTTGAGTACAGAGAACGAGGAGCTGATTACGCCCGGACACTTACTTGATAACAGCAGCTCGAGCAATTACAACAACCACGGTCCAGCCCTTCACCGCGAGCAAGCCGTCGATAGCAACCCAGCCAAGGTCCAGCACATCATCGCCAGCACCGTTAATATCAACCTGTTCAGTGCAGCAAGAAATTAAGTGCATTATTTTCTTCCAATCACCCACTATGATATTATCACTAGTTTGTTTCAAGTAGGGCCTCATATTAGCTACAGAGCAAATTCCGCGATAAGGTAATCTGCTCACCTGAACATTGTCAACATCCGTTCTCTTATACCTATCGTTATGTAGAACTTGCACAATCTTATAAGGCCCACGATATTTAGGCAACAATTTCTTATATACCCCCGCTGTGGTAACGACAATTTGACCATAACTAAGTCCGCTACTTTATATTTTTGAGGAAGTTTATGTCGCCTGTTGTAATAGTCCTCATTATAACTCTGGCTCTTGCAAATTTTCTCTGCATTTCTTGATCTCAGGACGCTTAAATCTCGAGGAATATCATTAACCCCGCGCCCGTCCAAGTACTCAAATATCTGATCGCAAATTTTGCCCCTTTGAGTAACACCATAAAGCAGCATACTAGGGGCTGTGCTTATGCTTTTACTAATTGTATTGTTTAGCGCAAACTCAATTCTTGGTAAGCACTCATACCAATTTCCAGTGGTATCGTTTTTAGTCCCCTTAGCCAACATTGGTGTGATTACTCTATTAAAACGCTCAATTCGGCCATTGGACTGAGGAGACCCTGTTGCAACCTGGATATGCACTATGCCGTTTTTCTGAAGATATTTCACAAATTCATCAGACGTAAAACTTGTACCCCTATCAGAGATCAATTTCTTGGGCCTACTGTATGTTGA
Source organism: Tolmerus cingulatus (assembly GCA_959613345.1). NCBI lineage: Eukaryota > Metazoa > Arthropoda > Insecta > Diptera > Asilidae > Tolmerus > Tolmerus cingulatus. The sequence goes on along the minus strand of OY390709.1, from coordinate 19,612,354 downwards.
GAAATAGGAGTTCAAACAAGATATAGCCTCACGGGATTGAGTAGAGCTTACAGCATAAAGCTTTATGAATTTCGTAAATTCGTCGACTACTAAAAATATATACTTTTTCTTTGTACGGGTTAGACGAAGCGGACCAAAATGATCAACATGTATAACATCAAATGGTCTATCGCCCTTCGGTATGCTATGCAGATTTCCCTCTACTTTTCCCGACGCTGGAGAATAATAAATGCATTTGAGGCAATTTTTAATACCGCTTTTAACGTTCTCCTTCATATTAGGGAACCAGTAATATCTTTTCAGATGTTCGTAACACTTTTCTGGACCTAAATGACAAAGGGCTTCGTGATGAGTGTTAATAACTTGTTGCTCTATTTCGCGTGGGACGTAAAACCTGACATCACCTTTGGACTTCCTATTAACTAACCCATCTATTAACTCAAAGGTTTTATTATCTTTTTGTTCTAATTCGGAAGCAATTTTTGTAATCTCAGGATCCCTATGTTGAACTGCCGCCAAAGCATACTCAAACGTATCTTCCTCAACAACGAGAATCTCAGAACATCTACTTAACGCATCGACGTGTTGCATCCTATTAGACGCACGATGTTCAACGACATAATCGTAATCTTGGAGCTTTAGGGCCAATCTTAATTTTCGGGGATTTAGTACTTTCTTTTGGAGAGTTAACGTCAAGGCTTGACTGTCAGTTTCCACTTTGAACCTTATTCCGGACAAATATACTCTAAATCGTCTCAACGCTTACATAATAGCTAGAGTTTCGAGTTCGTAGCTACGATATTTAGATTCTAGGTCAGATGTCCTTTTGGAAAAATAAAACACGGAGTGGAACTTTCTGTCGTCCTGACGCTGTAGTAAAATTGCTCCAAACCCGGTACTGCTAGCATCGCAGTGGAGCTCCGTCTCATTATGGGGACTATAGATCGCAAGGATTGGTGCCTGAACAAGCTCAGCTTTTAACATGTTAAAAATTTATATTTCTTTCGGACCAAAACTAAATATTATATCCTTTCTTATAAGATCATATAGGGGTTTAGCCTTTATAGCAAAATTTTTTATGATTTTTCTCAAATAAGAGCACAAGCCCAAAAAACTTTGTATGTTTCTAGTACATTTGGGTATCGAAAAATTCTCAATTGCCCTCAATTTTTCAGGGTTAGGACGTATTCCTTTCGCGCTAACGACGTAACCTAGGTAAACTATTTCCTCATACAAAAATTTGCATTTGTCATACCTTAATTCCAAAGAATGCCTTTAACCAAATTCATGACCTGTTTTAAAGTTTCAATATGCTCTTCAACGGTTTCACTGGCGATTAACAGATCGTCTATATATGAAAAGATTTTGTCAGACACTATCAGAGGTTTAAAAATATGGTTAACATACCTTTGAAATACCGACGGGGCATTTTTCAGCCCAAAAGGCATGCGTAAGTACTCAAATTGCCCTACTGGAGTCACAAATGAGGTATATTTCACAGAACTTTCCGACAATTCGTACGTGGTGAAACCCACTTCGTAGGTCCAAAATAGAAAAATAACGTTTACCACGCAGGCGGTCCAACAGATCTTCTATTATTGGTAAGGGGTAATTATCCTTAACAGTATGTTTGTTCAGCTCCCGAAAGTCCACGCACATTCTTGTTTCCCCGTTCTTTTTCTGAACCAAAACAATAGGACTGGCATAGGGCGAGGAACTTTCCCTAATAATTTTCCTGTTCAAGAGATCATCTAAGATGTTTTGTAGTTCCTGGTTTTGATGGTAGGACAAACGTCCCGGTGTACAAGAAAAGGGAGTATCTTTATTAAGATGAATAGTCATTTCACAAGTGGCTTCGAGGTTAGAATCGACGCTATTTTCAGGACTACCTTTTTGTAATACAACCTTGGTTATTAGTTTTTTTCAGATCATACAAAATTTGTTCATAAATGTCTAGAGTTATAGTATCCCTATCGTCAATTATATTTATACATAACATTTCTGAACCGAAAATTTCGTTTTCTTCCTCAATTTCTGTCCGATCATCGTTGCGTAGCTCATTTACAGATTTCTCATCTTTTGATTTTTCTCAATAGCAATTTTGTTTTCTTGTTTACCAAAATTTAATTTTAAATTACAATGAGACAAAAAGTTACGACCTAAAATAGCGGGGTATTTCAAACCTAAATTTTTAACAACAAACTTTCTTAACTCGACCAACATACCATTAAATTCTATATTACCTTTAATACCACCTACAATGTCTAGCCTACTGTTGTTGATGCCAACGTAATTCTTCTCTGCCTCGGAGTCTACCTTGGTGATGAGGTGCGACGGTATATAGCCCTCCTGGAGAAAACTAATCGCGCTTCCTGAGTCCAAAAGAGTCAGCAAGGTGAGGTTACAATTTTCAAAGCCATAGCATATCTGAAACTCAAACTCGTTTTGTGAACAATAGTATATAATTTGTCGCGGACTGATTGATTTTTATTTTTTCATATTTGCTTAACGCATCTTTTAATTGAGACATAGAGTTGGCACCATATAAAATTACTTTATCTGCTTCTTCAATATTACCAAACGAAGCAATTTCTTGCATGGACAGTATAAATGTTCGGTAGGATTCATCTTCTTTCTTTTTGCGATTCCGCAATTGGTTGTGAACATCAGCGTTTGTAACTTTTGACGAAAACTCGTTGATCAGCAAATCTTTAAGTTCAAACCAGGACTTTGGCATAACAGTCCTAAGAAACAGTTTAGCTGTGCCGCTTAACAGACGTTGTGCGTATACAAGTTTTGTTTCACAATCCCAACCAAAAATGTTAGCGGAATCTTCAAAATTTCTAACCCATTTGTTTATGCAAAAGTTATCGTCTTCCGTGAATCGTACGAAGGATTCCTCTATATCTTTAAAATTAAAATTTGTTTTATTACTTGCGGTTTCGCTTTGATTTGCTAATTCAGCTAGTTGTCGTCTTAAATTTAAAATCTTCCGCTGCTTCGTGACCTTTTCTCTCAAAGCTAAAAGTTCTGCAAATCTGCTTCACTTGATATTAGGTTGCCTCGTATGATTGTTGGGTCACCGCCTGAAGTTGTTGTATTATCGTTCCCAGATGCTCCATTAAAATCGATCTGCATATTCTCAGCCGGATCGTTCTCCAAGGATGAATTTCTCGGAAAATATTTCTCTAAATCAGACGCCGACAATTTTCCGCCAGCCTCGGCTAAACGTAACTTTAATATTGGCTTCAAACCTGTAGAATCACACCGCAACAGTTCTAATTTTTCTTTTAACAGTGGCACTGTAGCCAATTCTATGAAGCGCGCCACGTGTGGTTCGATCGGACTCGATTTCGTGTAACACAATTTAGTTCTTAAAGCAAAAATCACATGGATTCCCTCTTTCTTTTCATGCACCTATGCATATGATTTCAAGTACATACATATACTTCAAGGGATCCGAACATTCCGATCATCGATGATCGCGAAAGTTCCCACTTTTAGTTAAAATCTTCTAATCTTGCGACTTCTCCGAAAATTACCATTTTACAACATAAAGAACTTCAATTATAACAAGGTTTTAACTTGAGTTCACAATCTCACTTCTGATTAACTGTAGGAGGCCTGGGCAGCAAAATAAAAACGAGTGAGCAATTCGACGGTCAGAACTTTACTGTCCAAACAGTGCTTTCACAAGTCTAGGCTGAGATTTAACTTTAAGCAAAAGTACCGTCAACACCGATAACGGAAAACGAAGGTAATATTTTGCTTTTTGAACTGCCTAGCAAACATTTTCCTCTTACATTAGCACTATTATCTACTCACATGTAAGTTTTAGGCTTTTCTACTTGCGACCAATATAATCCGGAATCCGATTTAATTTAACTTACACCAGCTTATTCAGAAATTGGTCACCCTGGTAGACGTCTAGATTCAGAGGAACAATAGCACTCGGTAGTTGACCACCCTCCTTAAGATGCCATTAAATAAAGTTTTTTCTTCAAAGCACCTGTTTTATCGCAAATCGTACACTAACTTAATGAATAATACGATGAACCTACTTCGAGCGCTTCACAGATTGCTTCGACGAGGTGTCGAAGAAATTTTCTGTTCCATGGTATATAATGATTCTCGTAAGGGTATATTTTACTACGGGGTAAAGAACAGTGTTATGACTAGCCCTATTTTCTTTTAGAATACATAGTTACTCGTGTGGAGGAGGAGCACCTTTGGGAGTGCAAACAACTTGGTGCACACTCACCTCACGTACTTTTGAGCACTTTAATGTTTTTCAACACTAAACATTTTAATTTAACGGTTAGTTGTCACAGAACCTTATTTTACTGTTGGTATCTAATTTTATTTGTATTTTATATATTTTCAAAGACCATAGAGGAGCATATGCAATTATCCTTTTCGCATATTATGAAGCACTGGAAGAGGAGTCCGCCAGGAACAAAAGCGCCGGGATCAAGAAATGTTCTTTTGAGATTTTATCCCCCACAATCTGGATTGGGCAAGTGCTATATAGTGATATACATATTTTAATTTTTTTTTAAAATTATCAGTGACTAAAGCCACTTCGCGCTTCGAGGGCCTAGCACTACCCTCCATAAATGCATTTGTGACACACCTACAGGAGGTCTCTCTGAATTTTGAATTTTCTTAGTCTCTGATGGTTTCTGCAACACACCCTAGGGTGATATTGGAGGGCGCGACAGGGCGGGATGAAAAGAAAACGGAAGAGGAGACGCTTGAGACTTGTGAGGACGGCCGAGTGATCGCCGAAAGGACGGAAAAGGCGAACAAGGCGTGGTTTTTCCGAAGCGGGTTATATTATGGGGCGGCTCGTATGTACTCGTATTAGTTCCGAGAATATTTGTTAACATAATTTCGAAGCGCGAAGTGGATTTTAACCATTTTGCAACATATTTATATTTTACAATCTATGTTATTAATCTTTCATAGCAATATTGTAATTTTTAATACTCGTTTTATAACCGTCTTGATATGTCCTATTTCAGAGGCTAATCCAAAGAAGAAAAAGGTTTATGAACAGCAAGAAAACGAAGACAACCCTCTAAGGTGTCCTGTTAAGCTTTATGAATTTTACTTATCGAAGTGGTTAGTTATTACATAAGTCGGCTTTTTTACACTCTATATTTTAATGAAATCTTTTCCATTTATTGCAGTCCTGAAAGTGTAAAGACGCGGAATGATGTGTTCTACCTGCAACCAGAAAGATCTTGCGTACCCGATTCCCCGGTGTGGTATTCAACTCAACCGCTAAGCAAGGAGGCTTTAAGTAAAATGTTGCATCGAGTTAAAATGGTTAAAGAAATTAATATAGCCCTGCTAACCAGCTAATAAATCAATATATGCTATATATATAGAAATATATCTAAGAATTGCTACTTACAAAGTGATCATGCTTTTGTGATTATGGCTATTGGTCCTTCTGCTTCAGCCACATTCTTTGTCCTCATATCTTGCAATTCGTTAACTCTAATTTATGTTAAACTTTGTTGTTTTTCAAATTTTTTGAGTTAGTGGGTACAAATTGTTCGTGCCCAGCACATAGGAAACACCCACGTTTTAAATTTATAAAGTTTTTTAGTATAGTTAAAAACGATATGTTTACCTTCAGGCTGAACGTTTAAAACTTTTGTAAATTATATGGAAATAAAGATTTTTGAGAAAGTATTTTGTTTCAACTACTTTGTTTTAAGTTCTTTTGGATATAAATGTTTATCATCGCCGAGAAATTCCAATTACTCGACGACAGAAAATCGTAAATCTCCTTTTGTCATTGAAGAAAAGTCGCAATTTTAATCTTAACAAAAATGCTTCATTGTTTTAAATATTTATTTAATTTCATTAGCAATAATAACACGAAAACTTCTTCGTCAAAATAGGGTTAGATAACAATAATGAAATACAACGTTCCTTTAATAAAAGGGTGTCTTTAGTACATTACAAGAATTTATATAGATTGAGTTGTAACCATTTTATATTTAGCTCTATTAAAAAAAATTGGCAATTGGAATGACGAAAAAATGGATTTTGAGGAGTTGATTTGTTGTCGGAAAGCCTAATTAGCCAATACTTCAAATTTTGATCTTTTGACTAAGCGATAAATTAAATAATTCTGTAGAAACCAATACAATTAAATCACACATTGTTGGAACAAAGCCAATGTATATCGCTTAAAAGATCTCAAACAATAAAAAATTGAAAGTTTAAGTAATCACTCACTCACTTTAATAACACAGTATGTTTTGTTTATTTACTGACTACATAATTTACCCGAAATTGCTGTCTTTTGATACGTATTTTAAATTTCAAGTTAACACCTATCCTCTGAGGTCACAGTCCTCCCAGCCAGTAAAATACCAAAAGCAGTGTGCTTCACACTTGTCCTCCTCTACTTTGAGTTCTGACCACTTGGTAGGCTGGGGCGAGAAAGAGCTGTGTAACGGCTAAGTGATTTTGAAAAAGAATTTCTTAATTTTAAGGAGACATCGAACTGAATTTAAATTGAATTGAAGAATTTCTTGATTTTAAGGAGACATCGAATTGAATTTAAATTGGATTGAAGAATTTATTGATTTTTGAGCAATTTAATTATATTTAAATTAAATTGAGGAATTTTCCTAGGCATTTTAGAATAAGTGATATAAACAATTCAATTCAAAACTCACAAATTTTTTAAAACACATTTTTATTTCACTAAACACTTAAGTATGTAACCTTTTTCGCTCTCCTTCGCTTTGAAATCGTTCGATGAAATACCGAAACTGTAGCGCTCTGAGTTTTTTTGACAATTAACAAGGGGGCTCAATAACGTATTTTTTAACGAAATTTTGAACGACATTTTTAACGAAGAGACCTAACCTACGTAATGCCACATGAACTGGCATCTTGCAGGGATGCGTAAGTTGTTTGACAGGTCGTGAAGTTTTTATGCTCTGGTGGAGGACGAATGAAATCTCTAGGATAAATTAATTTACTCAGGTAATTTGGATGCTAACTAACTAAAATTGTTGACAAATTTAGTCCACGGGGACTTTTACTTCATATGAATCAAAAATATTAATGGATTCCTGGCGAACCTGCAATAATTTTTTGGTTGTTCGGTTCGGTTCATGCCCAATTTTTTTCTCGCTGTACTTGTGTTAGTGTTCCGGCTCTGGGGTCTCCTGCTGAATTTTGTTTTTACTCCAAAATATTCAAAGAGGTGATAATAAGCCTTAGGAGCTTTTTAGTGTGAAATTCATTTTTAGATACGTGCCATTAACGTATAATATAATGAACGCCTGACGTACGTCCACAATTTTCTATAGAAGCGAAGGGTGCGATGTTTATTCCCTTTCTTTCTCTTTGAGGAATTCGTATCGTATTTTATAATTTCTGCTAAAATGAAGATGTTTTTCTCTTCTATTAGTTTTGAGAGTTCGGTTGGGTTTCCCTGGAGGCCCACAGCCATAACCGCTTCTTCCTTTTGTCCTTATCTGGGCTCCACACTCAGCAAATCCCGCGAAGTGTCGCCAACCTCCCTTATTCCCCGCCACCTTCGCTTTGGCACTATTTCCATCTTCGCCACAACCGAAGCAAAGTTTGCTTCTGTCCAGTCCGTCATATTAATCCAATGCGAAATAACTAAGGCAATCAGATTGTCTTGATGATCTCGTATTGGATTAATATCAGTCAGGTTTTCACACCGATAACATAAATTTTTTTCTCCTTTTACTTCACTTCTAAGTATTCCATTAATTATCCGTCTATCTGGTTTCTATTATTATTCTATTTCCAGTTTTAAGTGACGCCCATGTGTATAAGTTAAATTTTTATATATTTTTTTTATATAAAAAAAAACCGAATTAAATTTTTAGGATCAGACTAATGATCTGATCTACCGCACTTTATTGCCAGAACCAGACTTAAGGTACTTAGTGCTAATTACAAATATTTATTGGGTTTGCTTGATGACTTAAAGCTAACATCGGCTGTCTGCGTGCTTGGGCAATTTCCGCCGTAGGTGTTCTGCTCAGCATAGTGAGTGTAATTAGGTTGCTGACTTCGGAGCGGGTTATTGATATCGTCATATTACCTATGTGAAATGATGTTGTGGGCACGTGAGAGCAAATTTGCTTTAACTCTTCCCTCCTTAGATATGAATGTCCTCATTCTTAAAAGTATGGTATCTGGTTAACCTTGGCGGTCTCGATGATGGGTGCGTTCACCTGCTGTTCCAAGATTGGATCTTCTCTTAATGTGATGGTCATCGGGATCGGAACTTCTGTAGTATCCCTGGTGCGTGCGGGATTTTCTTGCAGCAGTTGATGGTCTTTAGGATCAGAATCGCTATCAGGAACATGGTTAAGGTGGTAGTTAGGCCGAAGTTAATTAGGTAACCTGCTCGGCTTTCTTTGTCGATCTGGCTTATGCGTCCAGTGTTGGCAAGGTGAAGGTCCTTCATAGCTTGTAGAGTTAAGACTTCTTCTACGGTCCTAAATGCAGGATCGGGTTGCACGCCTGGAGGTAGAGGTTTCATCTTGGAGAGCTCGTTAGCGATGTAGGTTAGCTTCCCAATACTAAGCGTTGCATTATGATGTTGAATAATGAAAGTGCCTGCCAGGTATGTCGCTTCGTTGTCGATCAAGATGGTCCCGTTGAATTGGTTCAGTAATATTGTTCGTGGAAAAATTTCTTCAATGGTCGAGACATGGCGGTTGTCGATTTCGTTACAGTTCGGTGGTCGACTTTCGAGCAAATTAGTTACACAATTTGTGTTACTTAGATTTACAATTTGTTTATTGTTACAAATAGTCAGTTTATTTTTTGTTAGACATTTTTCTTTGATTCCAAAAATGTTGTTGTCAAAATGTAGGATATTTTCGAAGGGTAATTTAGTAATGAGATTTCTTTACAGGTTTCAGAATTAAAGTTTTACAGATTTCGGATTTTGTGCTAGGTATGCTTATAATGTACAACAAAGTTTCATTATTTGCGGCAATCTTTATCTCAGCAAAGTCTAAGGGTTCTTCTAAATTTAAATATGGAATATTGTGTTTATCAAAGAGTTTTTTCAGTATATTTATTTCATGGTTAGATAAAATGAACGAGTTTACAATATTGGCTTTCGCCCAATGTAAAGCGCAATCTACGTCTAATATTTCTTCCTTAATTAGGTCTAATTTATGTTTAATTTTGTTTATTAACATTATTTTCCAGCTATCATTGGCTTTGTATGCTTCCATAACTTTATTCGCTATAGTGCTGATATTATTTATTCTTTCAAAAATCGATTTATTTATGACTACCTGCTTGTTATTGTTTTCTAACATGTCATTTATTTTTTCTTTTAAGATTACAAAATCGTCATGGTCCGGAGTTCCGGCTAATCGTTTCCATGCGGTTCCGAGAAAATCCAAAGATCTCTTTTTTCTCAAGTTTGGTTTAATTCCATTGATAAGTGACTTGATTCTAATAATTTGATTGGAAAGGAAGGGGTGCATGGGATCACTCGCGTCTACCTGATTTTTTAACTGAAGTTCCAGTTCGCCGAGAATTTCCGAATTGTTGATAACGTGAATAAGTTTTAAAATTCCCCTTTGTAATTTCGATGTGCCAGTGGTTAATGTAATTGTTTTGGAATTTGAGCAGTCCAAGATTTGTACCTCTGCCGAGCAGAGAGTACTAAGCAGCCTGAAAAAAAATTTTAACTTTTAATGTTGCTTTTATGAACGACTTTCCCGGATTCGGTTAAAATGGTTTTAGATTTGTTTTCTTTCACTATTTCTTGTTTATACCTGGAAGATAGTTTTGACCCCATACGTTTGTTCAATTTAGCGTAGAAAATTTCTCCAGGGGGGTTATTTTTAATCGGATATCTTCTTTTTATTCTGATTTTTCAAGTCAATTGCCTGCTTTTATCTTAGCCTATCGATGTTATCTCGTCTAGCTTTCTCGAAGTCTTCGGGGTTGGTGCTAATATTCGTTCCGAAGAAGACCTCAAGTGGTGTGTTCGCCGTAGTTGAGTGTATAGAGTAGTTGTATTCGTAAACGGCTCTATCAAGAAGCTCTGGGTACGTTCTCTGGATACCATCCGCTTTCAGGCATCGGATAATTTCGGTTAGTGTTGAATGAAATCTTTCAACTTGACCCGTAACTGAACTAGTGTGATGGGGTGTTTTGAAGACTTGGATATAGAGTTGATCTTTTACAATGAAAAGAATTGAAGAGGAATTTAGCGATTTTTCATTGTCGATCACAATGATTTTGGGTACACCGAACGAGAAGAGTAATTCACGGAGTGGGGTCTTTATTCCCTCAACTGCTTTAGATTGTATTATATCGCCTGCGCATACTTTGAAAATTTATCTATGGCCGTTAATACTAATTTTTCTTCTGTAGAATAAATGTCTATATGTAATATTTCTCCTGGATACTGCGGAATTGGGGTCTCTTTCAGTTCCGGTTTGTTTGGGTGTCTATCGTATTTTTGTTCTTTACAAATTTTACACTGGTTGACAAGGTTATTGATTCTCGAGTTCATTTGGGGAAAATAATACTTTTCTAAAATTTGACTTTTATTTTCTCACGCATTACGGTGTGCTCTTGTGTGTACATACCTTTCATCTTGCTTTTCTACGCCTACGAAGTCTTTGACTTGTGTTTGAGCGAACCTAGTTTTGAAGTTTCCGAAGTGGAGAGGGTATATTTCTTGAATTTTACCCATTATAGGTTCTGTAATTAACAAGTCGTTGATCACGCTGGGGTTTAGATATTTTTTGAGGATTGAGATCAAATTTTCATCGAAGTATTCGGGTTGTGAGAAGATGTGTCTATGGTAGGCAGGGAATGGAATTTTGAATTGGTAATTTGTTTAATTTCTTGTTTGAATTATTATCTGATTTTTGAAAACATTTATTAAGGCTTCGGAGGTGGGTATGAGATTCTGGTCAGAGCTATCGCTACTATGTTGTGTTCCGGTAGTGAATTGACTAGGGCTGCTTGTGGGGGTCTTGAGAGTGCATCCGCTACAGCTTTCGTCCTCCTAGGTTTGTATTATAGCTGGTAATTATACTCCTCGAGTATGGCTTTCCATCTCTTCATTTTGTTGTTATTATTCTTGTTAGTTAGTGCATAAGTTAGCGGTTGGTGATCTGTAAATATCTTCACCTTGGCTGTGCTGTACAAGTAATTTCTAAGAGTGTTAAGTGCCCATATTATAGCGAACATTTCCTTCTCGTTTGTTGCATAATGCTCTTCTGTCTTACTAAGTGTTCTAGAAATGAATATTATGGGTCTGTCTTCTTGTGCCAGCACTGCGCCTATTGCGTAGTTCGATGCGTCTGTGGTGAGTTGAAATTCTTTACTGAAGTCAGGATAGGCTAGAAGTAAATCGTCCGATATTAGGGAAATTTTTTTATTTTCTTGAAGACTTGCATGGCTTCATCATCGAGCTGAATAGCCATTTTGCTTTAGAGGTTTTTGGAAGTTCTTCCTCCTTCCCCCTTAAGAGGGTTGTAAGGGACTTCGCCGGGTTCGCATATGACTTAATGAACCTGCGATAGTAAGTAGAAAGGAATGGAGATCTTTCAGTGTTCTAGGGGGTGGAAAATTTGTTATGGCCTTAACCTTTTTAGGGTTGGTTTTTATACCGTCGGCCGAAATAACGAATCCCAAAAATTCAACTTCTTTGCGAAGGAATTCGCATTTATCAAGTTTAACTTTCATGTTGGCATTCTCAAGCGTTTGGAAAACTTTCCTAATATTCTCAAAGTGTGTGTCTTCATCTTTACTGAATATCACAATATCGTCTATATAGACGTAGCAAATTTTTCCTATATGATCTCTCAATATATCATCGAGTGGTCTTTGGAAAATCGACGGAGTGTTCTTTAAGCCGAAAGGCAACCTAGTGAATTCGTATTTTCCGGTATTCACGGAAAATGCTGTCTTCTAAATATTCTTTTCTTTGAGTGGGATTTGGTGGAATCCACTCTTAAGATCAATGATGGAAAACCATTTGCTTTGGCCTAATTGTGACAAAACTTCATTTATTTCTGGAATAGGGTATTTATCGGCAATAGTGACCGTGTTTAACTTCCTATAGTCCACTACCATTCTGTATTTTTTCTCTCCCGAGGCGTCTAGTTTTTTCGGCACTATCCATACGGGTGAATTATATGGAGACCTGGATGTCAAATAATGCCGTCTTTTAGAAGTTCTCGTACTTGTTTCTCCACTTCATCTTTGAGAGCTATGAGGTAGGGGTAAAATTTTGAGTATACTGGATTGTCATTAATTGTTCATATGTCTCCTTTTACAACGGTAGTAAAAGTCAATTTTTCGTCCGAGTCAGAAAATAATTTAGAAAATTCTTTAGCTAAGTTATTAATTTTATTTTTCTGCTGTAGTTCTAGATAATCGGTTCTAATATCTATTTTGTTTATTGCCGTGTAGGCTTGTTGTTTAATTTTAATTTTAACGTTATTTCTATTAAGATATAATTGTCTCATGTATAGATTACGGCAGGCAAGTCTTTGCGGCTATCATTGCCCAAAATGGCGTGAAAAGACTTTAGAGAATCAAGTAAAAAACACTTTATTTTTGTGTCTTTGAGGCCAAATAAATTTACGAAAATGTGGTGGCTAAGTTTAGTGTATCCTCCTATAGAACTTGCATAGAAATGTTGTGAATTGGGGATAGGATTCGGGACGAGATTTGCCTGGATATAATTCTTATTGGATCCAGTATCTATAAGTATTTTTCGCATTTCGCCGCTCCTCGTTCTGCACTCGAAGTAGGGCAGTGAGGAGCAGTTTAATCTAACAAATAAATATCTGTTAAATCGGCTGGCTCCGTCTCTGTAGTGTTCTCATCTTACTGCTCGGCGTATTGCTCGTCCTCAGCTTCCTGGGCTTGTTCATAAGTATAGTCGAACTCGCCACGGTTGATTTCCTATGTCTCCATGTGGAAATTACGTTGAGTTTTGTTATGCACGGATGGCAATGATGGGTTTTGTGAAGGCCTTTTCCCGTACATCGGATTTTGGGGTGGCCTATTCATGTAGTTGATTCTACGTGACTGTATGCTGTGATCTACGTCCATCGGTTCCGGTCTTGGTTGGGGTTTAGGTGCAGTAGGACGAGGTGGTTGGAATTGCTGAGGGCGGATATTTGGGTTTGGAGGCTTGTAGGCATTCTGGAAATTTGGATTGAGTGGAGGTTGAGGTAGGTGTGCTTGTTGCGGATATCAGGGTGATCTTTTGCCATGAAGGTTGGATTTGTTTTGTTTTGTTATGTTTCTGGTACTGGGGGTATGTTCTGCTTTGAAACCATTCGTGATTGTCCGTGGTATGAAAATGTATACTGGGTTCTGTAATTCCGGTTTTCCAATTTTAGACAGAGATGGAATGCCTGCGGCAGGTCTGCGGGTTCTCGTATGCGTAGAAGTCTCGCCAGATCACCTCTAAGACCTCTAATGAAAGTATCGAGCGCTTTGTCCCTGTAAGTCTGCGTTAGTAAAGTCAGAGATTCATTGCTTATCTCCATGCAACCGATCTTGTTAAGAATGAGAGATAAGTGGGAGTATACGGAGTGATAAAATTCTTGCACCGTAAGATTCACTTGCACTAGAGAAGTTATTTGGTATTCGAGTGTGGATAGATCGCGTTTATCGGCATAGTGCATTGTTAAACATCGCGCTATGCATTTACAGTCGAGAGGGGTGTTATAGTATTCTAACACCACGTTGGCTTGTCCGGAAATTTTATTCCGTAAGACATTAAAGATGCCATAGTATTTAGGCGTTTCTTTGATATGCCATACAGTCGTAGAATACGGTCTACGCTTTTTTTCCACGAATTGAACTCTCCTGGCTGACCAGTGAATTCTTTTAGGCATCTGACAACGTTAGGTATTTTATCTAACTCCCCTAAATTATCTCTATATTGCGGGTGAATAACTTGGTCTGTCCCTATAAAATTGTCAGAATTAGGGTTTATTATCGAGTTCACGATTTGTCGCCCTTCGCTTTGAAGGATGCGATTTACTATACCGGCTACGAGCTTGTCACAGATAATTTAATCTGACAGTCCGACCAGTCCTAGAACAGAACTTTTGATATTTTCATTCACTATGATTCATGCTTCCTAAGTAAAATACTTGTCGTTTAAACCTAAGTAATGCATAACGTATCCTTCCTTTCTCCATTCGCCATTACCGTTGCATCGCATTTCGCTCACACCTATAGTCTCAATATCATTTCCCTTATTACATTACCAACTTTACCAGCCTGGCAGAGACTTCGTATTCTCCGTATTCCTATTCTTAAGTATTCACTATTCATGTTTTTTATTTTTAATCCACCGGGTGATTCCTCGCACTTCCTCATTCCACTTAAGGGCTGCCGCGAACTGACTTGATTGTATTTGCATAGGTTGATTGTTTACTAGAGAATAATTATTGCAACATAAAAGGTGGTTTCGCGTAGCCTTCCTCTTATTCTCTAATGAATTATTCTGTATTGAAGAGCAATTTTTTCTAATGTACCTTAAATCGATATGAATACAAGCATTTAAAAATTGTCCCTGGAGCAAGTACTTTTTAATAAAACTTTAATCATGTAAATATTACGTATATACATATGTATATACAATCGAAAGTTTGTTCGTTTGCTGCTCAATCACGCTTAAACGGCTAAAGTTTCGTTTTTTAGGTGAAGGTACTACATATTCCGATCCAACATATAGGATCCTTTTTATACGCGAATTTCTAAATGGTGGGCTCAAGATGGCTGCCAAAAATTGAAAATATCAAGGGATTGGCATGAAAATTAGTATTTTGAGGGGTTTTAGATTTCCTTATTGCGAATTTATGTTCGAAATTTGGAAGTCAAGATGGCGGGTTCAATATGGCGACCAAAATTGTTGTACACCGGGTGAAACCGGGTAGCTCATCACGCCTAAACGCTGGATCCGATCATATTCAGTTTTTGGGTGAAGACACTACATATTCCGACCCAACATATAGGCTACTCTTTATTCGCGAATTTAAAAAATGTGCGGACCCAAGATGGTGGCGAAAATTTGAATATATCAAGGGATTGCCATAAAAGTTGATGTCTGGGTGTTTTTGGATATGCTTATTGCAAATCCATGTGCGAAATGTGAAGTATGCAATATGGCGTTCAGTGATTTTCGACCTTCAATGAATTTAAATGAAAATTATATAGTATACAATGGATATTTCGAGGTAGTTTCGAATTTTCTATAAAATCTTCGAAATTCATAATGGCGGAACCAATACGGCGATCAAAATATTTGTACACCGGATGAACCCGGGTAACCTAGATAGTTAATACCATAATGATGGCAATTTTGAAAAGCTTTTATTTCCTTCTTTTTATATTTGTCCTATAAGATTATTGTGAGGTGCGCGTAATACCTAGACTTCCATTTTTTCAGCTCGGATAAAATTAAAAGATGAGCGAACCTCTGAACTCAGATCTCAAACTCCCTGAAGATAATAATTTGCAACAAAGCAATTTGAAAGATGACAGTCTTTCCGAAATCGTTGGAACATCAAGTGAACCGGCTAGCACCGAATCACTTTCAGAAAATCTCCCTGAAGTGAGTATAGGCGGTCTACATGATGCAGGAAGAAGCTGTACTTTTGGAGAAAGCATACAAAAGCAAAGCCATGATCTACTTCCGGCCAAAGAATCATTTCAAGTCAACCTAGAACAAAAGCCAACTGAAGCTCCACTTCTCTTACTTCTCGACACTAAGTCAGAAAATATGGAAGATGACTCGGTGTTCACCTTGTGTGACCTTAGCACAATGTCGGATCAACTGCTAGCTGAGCCTCCTAAGCGGGATGAGCTGGATGAAAGAACGGAGCATGAAATCGCTTCGAATATTGAGGAACAGTCGAGGCAGTTCGATGGGTCCGAGGATAATATCAGTTTAGATAAAAATATTTCGGTAGCCCCCTCCATAGTGAGTGCCACTTTAACAAGGCCTGAAGATATTTTCGGAGAAGATACGAGTGCATCTGCAGCTGGCTCAGAATCTGCTGGTAAATCAGATACCCCTATCCCTGTTGAGAAACCAGAAATTGCAAGTTCTATTGACCAACCAACAGAAAATCCTATCTCAGTTGAACAATCCGAAACGTCTTCAGAACCGATTGAAAATGTGGAATCAATTAGAGTAGTTTCGGAAGAAAGCCAGGAAGCAGACGAAGGTGATCCCCCACTAGAAAAAGAAAACGAAAACAATGTGGACATTGAAGATTCTCCCAAGATAGCTTCGGATTTGCCTCATGATCTCAGGGTAAAATCGGATGATTCTCCAGCCGAAAACATTAGCGAATTTTCTATAAAGGAGCAATCATTTGAAAATACTTCAGAAAATATTTTAACTGAAGATGCTACGACTGATGAAATGCTCGCTGGAGAAATTCCTGCTGAAGAGATTTCGATTGAGGAAATTCCAGTCACGGCAAGTCAGACCCCACCTCCAAGTGAAAAACCGGAGGTTACTCAACTTTCTGCTGAACCTCCCATGGAAGTAGATGATGTAGAAGAATTGAGGGCTGTTGAAGATAGTGCTGAGAAATTTTCGAAAGATTTTATCGAGATCGAATATGTTGAAATAAGCACCGTAGAAGAATCAAGAGAAAACAATGATGAAGTGATTTTTGATTCCGCCGATCCTTTAGCGAAAAGCGGAGAGACTGAAGACGAAGACTTAGAATATAAATCAGACGTTGAAATTCAAGAAGAAAATCTAAGTAAACCTAAGATTGACGCAGAAAACAGTATCGAAGAGCCAATGGATGAAGACGTTTGCATTGTGGAACCATTATCCTCTACAACAATTGAAGAAGATTCTGCTCGGTTTATAGGGGCAGAAAACACTGCAGGAATCCAAGAAGTAGGAAAAATTGATGAAGTCCAAGACAAGGAAAAGGCTGCAGAAGCTCAAGTAGTAAAAGAAGTCAAGAAGGTCGAAAACAATTCTCTGCTTGCCGAAGATGTGGAGATTATTGAAATTCATGAATCCGATGATTCTAAAGAGACAACAAATTATGATGCTAGTGAAGCAGTGGAAAAGGATTCTGATGATGTACAGATCGTGGAGAATGAAAATATTTCAGTAGAGGAGGTAATTAATTCAGTTAGAGAAGAAGTAGCTTCTCCATCCATAGAAGAAATAAGCCAGCAAGAAAAGGATGCAGAACTGCCTAAGGAAGGTGAGATAAACGTTTTTGAAGCCCTTTCGGATCTCTGTACAGAATTACTTTTTTTCTTTTTTTTGCAGAATCAGGTATAGCGCAGCAAGAAGACGATGTGAGCAACGAAGAAGTGTGTCTCCTGCCTGACTCACAGAAAGAGCTCACAGGCGCTGAAAAGCAGCAAGCTATTTTGGCGCGTGAAAATACGGAGAAGGAAGCAGAAAACGAAAAGAAAGAAAAGCAAAAGCATAGTGGTAAGTGATTAGTAATATAATTGTAAAAAGTTGAAATTTAGCAGAGATTATAAAATACCAAGATGCAGCATCCCTTGGCTTCGAATATTCGCACTTTTCAGCTGCCATAGTACGTACCAGTGGGTACCAGAACATGCTGAGAAAGACCTTGGAAACATTCTGCAACTCCACCAACACTTTCAGATTTGGTCGAGACCCGCAACAGAAGAGCAGTGGAAATCATTAAAATAAGGGGACTTGGCAAAAGGCGCAGACTTGTAGGCTTGCTGCACTTTCATACCATGAAACCTGAGGGTTTTTCTAGGACTTCTAGAAATCCTCTGAGTTGCGTGGTCTGCTCAACTCAAGAATTAAATTTTCAGGGGAGATTTGGAAGGTTTGAATTGAAGAAAATTCAGATTGTTTGGGTTTTAGGCGTTTTTCATTGATTTAAAAAAAAACTGTCAAAGCAATAATTGAACAAATTTCGTCAAATTTCGATTTATTCAAGAATTATTTTTCAAAGTCTTTATGCGCTTTGGTTATTTCGAAGTATTTACTGCTTACAATCATTTCAATTTTTTTATTTTCTTAGTATGTAATATATGTATATAATATTTAAATTAATAGTTAAATATTCTTCAAGGATATTTGAATAATCAGTTATTGGTTTTTCATAATTCACATTGCTGATCAATTCATTGTCACAGCAAAGTGCGAATGAGGTCGGCTTTGAAGAATTATATAACCTTTCCGTTGAAAATTCTATTCTTGGGTTGAGCAGAGTACGCAACTCAGAGAATTCCTAGACAAATCTAATTCCCTCACTTTTCACGGTATGAAATTCCAGCAAGCCTACAAGCAGATTTGTATGACAACCTTGCAACATCTCATTTAGTTGCCTTTTACTCATGCCGCTTTCCGCGCCTTTTGCCAAGTGTCCTTCCATTAATGCCTTCCACTGCTCTGCTGTGGCGGATCTCGACCAAATGGGAAAATGTTACTGAAGTTCAAAATGTTTCATAAGGCCCTTCTCAACACGTTGTGGTACCCAGTGGTACCTACCAAAACAGCTGAAAAGCGCGAATATTCGAAGCCAGGCGATGCTACATCTTGGCGTTTTATAATCTCTGATAATAGTCATTCAAACGTCAACAAAAAGTTGAATTTAGATTTTTGGGGAAAGTTCTGAAATTTAGGGGAGAACACATTATTATTATTATATTATTGTATTAATGAATCTGGAAATACATTCTTAGTAGTATAAGGTGGGAACTGTTAAGAAACATAAAATTATTAAAGCAACATGACTCACAAATTGCAATTGCTTACAAAACCAGTACCTACCACACTACGCGGAAGAGAAATATTTACACTGTTAGCATTTGCTGAGTCACTGTACAACGTAACATAAGTAATTTAATAACTCGCGTGCCGCTGCGCCGCCGATTCGCTTACTTTAGGGCAATGCATTTCAAGTGCAATGCTGATGATTTAGGTTGGCGATATTAAGCAATTGTAACTTGGGGACATGTGTGGTAATTGGTTGAACGTCAATCAATTGGATTAAGCATTTTTATTGTATAAAAGTTGAAGATAGTAACAATAAAATGGAGTTGTTAAGTTACTTTCGACTTATCGATTACCATAGCTAACCTCCTTGCTGGTACAACTTGTTTAAGTGCCGGTTGTACCTTTAACTAGCAAGATATCTCCGCGAGTATAATTGGTTCAAGTGCCGATTATACTTCTACTTTTATCGCGAGTGTAATTGGTCCAAGTACCGAATACACTATATTTAATCGTTAAGGCAAAGGAGCCTTATCGTCAACATTTGGTGACCCCGACGTGATCCCAGTGGTCTCTCACTCGGATTACGTGCATCAAACAATGAACTTGGAGAAAAACACAAACTCATATCATCAGAACCCGACAAATTTCATCTCCAATATGGTACATACGATGGAGGAGTTAGCGGAATAGCAAACCTTAAATGGAGGCGAAATTCAACGGATTATAACGAATTATAAGGATCCAGAAAGCAGAAAGGACAAGACTTACTTCATCGATCGTCTCCGTCAGCTAGAAGGATCGTGGACTCTGTTCGAGGCAATTGATACGAAGATAGGAGCAGCTCCTGATGTGCCGCCGGATCATCCTTACTTCACCAAGTGCTATTACGACTCAATAAAGTCAATTTATTACCAATATAGCGAGCAGTTTACGAAGAAGATTGAGTTACTCACCGTTCAAGAGACTAATCCTCCACCCACTAAACCCCCTTCAGCAGCCAGTGTTACTCAAGATCCACCATAAATATCCGCAAGGAAATCTAAACCAAGTTCCGAAAAAGGGGCTATATCTAAATCAACACAGCCGGTTCAAAATCCACTTGATGCCTTAAATGCAAGGGAAGCAGTAGCCAATTACTCCAGGCCAACCTCCGATCCTTCATGGGAGCAGCCGCTACCCTCAGAATTTCAGGCGCCACAAGTCTGTCGATTGATAAGAAGGCAACGAAGGATCATCGAGACGTTACGATGTTTGCTAGCTCACATTGAAGCAGATCAGCAGGAAAGGTCAAGGCAACACCTTGATTTAAACATAACCACCATTACACAGCAATGGTCCTTATTTCAAGAATGTGATCATTCGATATGGGAATTGACCGTGAACCGAGCCGCAGAAGGCTACGACACCGAAGAAAGCATACGGTTAGAAGAAAAGGTTGAGAAATGCCTAATTTTACTAACTACCAAGCGCGACAATTGCCAGTTATCTGCAACTCAATCAATCCCACGAGATCCAAATTCTGCGATGAACCTTCCCAAATTCACACTCCACAAATTTGATGGCGATTATTTGAAGTGGAAACAATTCCATGATTTATTCGAACAAATGGTACACTCCCAGGCAATACCAAATTGCCAGAAAATGTGGTACCTCAAGGCCAACTTATCCGGGGAAGCAGAGAAATTAGGAAGGCATTTTACTGCGTCCGAAGAAAACTATGCAGCTGCCAGGCAAACATTAAAGGATCGTTACAATAACAAAAAATTATTGATAACGGTATTGATTAATAAATTTCACAGCCGGGCATGCGGATGAAAATGCTTCTGTTACAGCAATAAAGACATTGCATGACACAACACAGGAATGCCTTTTGGGTTTAAGAACCTTAAATGTGTCGACAGCAGACTGGGATCCGTTGCTTCTTCATATACTCATCAAGAAGCTGGACAAAACTACTCATATGCTATATGAACAGTCGCTATCCAATCCTCAAGAGATACAAAACATCAAGGATTTTTTAACTTTCCTGGAGACGAGATTTCAATCTCTCGAGGCTCTTGGTACCAAGATCAGAAATGAGGAGTCCCAAAAGAACCAAGGCTTTACCAAAGGTTTAACGTCGGGCGTATCAACAACTCCCACAGCCTGCATGTCATGCAAGGCGAATCATCCGCTCTTTGCATGCAGTAATTTTCGAAAGTTGTCAATATCCAATCGCCTTAATTTTTTGCGAAAGCCTAATTTATGCATCAACTGCCTTAAATCTGGACACAATAGTCGCCAGTGTACCTTACGAGGGTGCACAAGGTGCAACCCAAAGCATAATACGCTGATGCACGTTGAAACGTCAGAAAGGGCAAACAAACGTCAAACAGGTTCACCCGAAACCACCAACGCAGTAGCGGCAACATCGGAGAAAATAAATATTCAGCCAAGCAGAGTAGCAACACTCACAAGTCATATATATTTTATATATACTTCTCGACACCGCCACCGTAAAACTAGCAACTGACCAGGGAGATACACTTGAATGTCGGGCTATTCTGGACTCAGGCTCTCAGGTCAGCTTGATAACAGAGAAAATTGTGAAGAAGCTGAAATTATCACCATAGGCTGATACAATCACGATCTATGGTGTCGGCAATGGAAAGGGACGAGCTCAACATAGAGGGAACATCTCAGTAAAGTCAACAATCAACGACTTTTCAGCTGGACTAGAGGCCTTTGTATTGCCCAAAATAATTCCACCACAGCCAACACAATCGTTCGAGGCAACAAACTGGAATATTCCGAAGAATACCAAGTTAGCGGATCCAAAATTTAACATCTCTGACACAATCGACCTGCTTTTGGGTGCAGAGCTCTATCACCAGTTGCTCTCAGTGTGGCAAATGAAGCTAGCGCATAACCTTCCCTTGTTGCAGAACACTATTTTTGGATGGGTGTTGGCAGGTAAAATCGATCAGAAGCCGACAACAGCTCTTATTTGCGGCATTTGCACCGAAGATGAACAAATGGATCAATGGCTTAAACGATTTTAGCAGCTTGAGGAAGTTCCAGCAATTCGGGACAATCTAACTCAAGAAGAAAAAAGATGTGAAACCCCCTTCAACCAAACAGTTGAACGAGGTACCAACGGCCGGTTCATTGTTAGCTTGCCATTTCGAGAAGATCCAGAAAATTTAGGCGAATCAAGGACCGTTACTTTAAACCGATTCTTCGCGTTTGAAAGACGTTTGGCCAAAGATACAGCCTTAAAATCACAGTACGTGGAGTTTATGAGGGAATACATTGATCTGGGCCACATGAAGGAAGTAGACATCGATACTGTAGACTGTCCGCGGTATTTCATTCCACACCATTGCGTCCTTAAGTCCGAAAGCAGCACCACTAAATTAAGAGTGGTATTTGATGCGTCCATGAAGAAGACAACGCAGCTATCGCTGAATGATATATTATGCACGGGGCCAACAATTCAGAGCGATTTATTTTCAATATTACTTCGATTTCGGCTACCACGATTTGTGTTCACAGCATATATTCAGAAGATGTACAGACAGGTACTTCTGAAGGAAAGTGATTAAAATTACCAACTGATATTCTGGCGAAATGATCCAAGCCACCCATTAAACTGCTATCAATTGTGTACAGTCACATATGGCACAAGGTCGGCGCCTTACTTAGCAACCAAATGCCTACAAAAACTAGCCCAAGAGAGCGCTGTATAGTATCCGCTCGCAGCAGAAATACTTAGAAATGATTTCTACGTGGACGACTGCATAATCGGATCTACTAGCCTTGCCGCAGTCCTAGCGATGCAGGAGGAATTAAGGGATTCCTGCAAGAAGCAGGCTTCAAATTAAGAAAGTGGAGCGCCAATAATGCTAAATTGTTTCAAGGAATAGCACCAGAAGACCGGGAAGTAATTCTTGATTTTGGAAATTCGGCAGAAGAAAGAATAAAAACATTAGGACTGATACGGCTGCCAAAGACAGATCAATTTAGAATCAAGGCTTTCTCAATTCAAGGATCAAGAATCACAAAAAGAGTTGTTACATCCGACATAGCCAAACTCTTTGATCCCCTTGGAATACTCGCACCTGTGGTCGTCTCAGCAAAAATATTTGCCCAAGAGCTATAGAGTCTAAAGATCGATTGGGACTCAGCATTGCCAATGGAGCCACATACAAGATGGATTAATTTTTGGACTGCTTTATTAACGTTAAATAATATTACTATTCCAAGAAATGTGTTTGCCCAAGGAACTCCACAAGACATACAAATTCATGTATTCTCAGATGCCTCCGAAAAGGCAGTTGCACCATTACAGAAACAAACTCTACCTCGTCTAGAATTGTGTGCAGCTCTACTAGCAGCTCAACTTGCTCATCGGGTGAAGAAGGATTTAAAATTAGAAGAAGCTCCGGTATTTTTCTGGTTCAATTCCGAAATAGTATAAGCTTGGATAAACTCAATATCAGCATCGTTCCACACATTCGTGGCCAACAGAATTGGTGCCATACAAGAACTAAGCATACCCAGCCAATGGCGCCATGTCAGATCGAAAGAAAATCCGGCAGATGTACTCTCCAGAGGATTATCTCCGAAAAAACTTGAAGCTTATCAAGTGTGGTTTTACGGCTCTCCATTCTTGCACGGCAACGAATCCATATGGCCTGCCCCCTTTCAAGAAAAGACAGAATGTCAGTTAGAAAGAAAGCGCGTAGGACTGCCGAAAACAACTATAACGGACGATACGTCAAGTCCCATATATAAAATCAATCACGGAGGATCATTCCGCAAACTACAGCGTATAGTTGCATATATTTTAAGATTTGTGAATGCAAGTAGACATCATCATAATCTGCGACTAAGGCAGTTATCCCCGACTTGCCAAGAGCTGGACGAGGCGATGCATAGAATAGTAAAGACTATGCAGGAGGACGAGTTCAAGGAAGAAATTAGTCAATTAACCAGGGCTAAGGAAGTTAACAAAAATAGTAGTCTGAGCAGTCTCACACCATTTTTGGACAAAAGAAGCATCATTCGAGGTGGCGGACGCTTGAAGCAATCATCAATTTCTTACGATGCAAAGCTTCCCATGCTACTTCCGTACTCAGACCCGTTAACAAAGCTCCTGATGTTGGCTACTCATAAGGAAAACTTGCACTCTGGAGCACAAGCGTTGCTTGCCGACACTAGACAACGTTTTTTGGCGAATTAAAGGAAAAATCATCGCCAGATCAATTGTTCAGCACTGCACAACTTGCGCAAGGGCCAAACCAAATATGTTATCACAACTGATGGGAAACTTGTCTGATACAAGGGTCCAACCTGCCTGGCCGTTTGTGAATACCGGTGTTGATTTTTGCGGGCCCATTTGGATCCATCATAAGCTCGGAGGGAAAAGGCCTGACAAGGCTTATATATCAGTTTTTTGCTGCTTCGCTACAAAGGCTGTGCACTTAGAAATAGTAAGCAACCTATCAACAGAAGCATTCCTTGGAGCACTAAGACGATTCGTCAGTCGTAGAGGAAATTGTCGCAACATTTAGTGTGACAACGCAACTAACTTTGTAGGTGCACAGAATCAGCTAGAAGAGCTAAGTAAAACAATATACTCCGAAAAGGCTATGGAAGATATAACAGGAACTTGCAACAAACAGGGTATTGATTTCCATTCTATTCCTTCAAGAGCACCGCACTTCGGTGGTCCGTGGGAAGCAGCAATTAAATCGGTCAAGCACTTACTCTTCAAAACTGCCTCTACTGGATCTCTAACGTATGAGAAACTAGAGACACTAATGATTGAAATAGAAGCCATTTTAAATTCCAGGTCGTTAATTCAGATGTCAAATGATTCAAACGATCTGACTGCACTCACCCCGGGTCATTTTCTTATAGGAGAACCACTGACAGCAACCATAGATGCAAATGGTGACAAATTAAAAGCGAGCTTACTCAAACGATGGTAACTTGTCTCACACCTGAAACTGGAATTCTGGAAACGCTGGTCCAGGGAATACTTAAATGAACTTCAACACCGCTTTAAGTGGAAGGAACGGTGTCAGAACATTGAGCCAGGCACTATTGTAATCGTCCAAGATGACAATCTCCTAGTTATGAAGTGGCCGTTTGGCAGGATTGTTGAAACACACAAGGGAGATGATGGCTTGGTTCGAGTTGCTGATGTGAAAACAGCCACAGGCATATTCCGGCGAGCCATTCATAGATTATCACCACTGCCTTGTGACGACAAAGAATCGCAATCTGAGGACGATGACATCTTGAATCACGACCAGAATCTAGATAAATCCTCCACTAACTATACAGTTAAGCAGCTTAATGACAATGGGGAAAGCTCCAACAAAAATGAAATCAATAAAGATCAGATTCCGAGGAAGAGGCTTCGTAGTTCTTATGGTACTGCAATTGTTACCCTGCTATTAACCTGTCTCATTTTACCTACCACAAACGCACTTGCCGTTGAGGTCGAATACTTCGCTTCAAAGACCGGAATATATTTCGAAAATATGGGAACTGCCAGTCTTATAAGGACAGAATGGAACCTGGTATCCTATTATGACTTGGAACCATACTGGACAGAACTCTCAGTGTTATTAAACGGCACAAATGCGCTACGACAGCTATGTAGACCGATCAAGGAAAAACCAAGTTGCAGCCAAATAGTAAAGGAATTTGAACATCTTAAAGAAGAGCTAGAAAATGGCAATAAATTTCTTACTTCGAAAAAACAAAAAAGAGGCGCCATCGACATAATCGCAAACATAGCTAACTCATTTTTTGGAGTTCTCAATTCTGAATATGCCAAAACGATGTCCGAAACCATTGATGCTATTAATGAAAACGAACATCATCTGTTGATACTGCTAAAAAATCAAACATTATTAATTGATTCCACAATAAACATCATGAAAAAGGATCAATCAGCCGTAGAGAGAAAATTTGAAAAATTGGGCAAACACATGCAACAATTGGAAGGCCAAATAAATCGTACTGGAGAGGAAAATTACGAACTCTAAATCGTTCAGTTATTTACATCATTGTCCATACAAATGTCGCTAATAGCGTCAAATTTGCAGAAAACTCAAACGGCGATAATCGATGAATCACCTACCCCCGTCATTACGGTTACCAACAGATCAGAACATATTACAACTTTACAAAACCATGTCTGCAGCAGCAGGAATTGCCAACAAGCATGCAATCATTAAAATTCGGATTTCATTGGTCTGCCTGGAAAAATTCGACCTGGTTAAAATGACGCCGATACCAATACTAGTTGATGTCCCCAATTGTAACTTGGGGACTTGTATGGTACTCGTAATTAGTTGAACATCAATCAATTGGATAAAGCATTTTAATTGTATAAAAGTTGAAGATAGTAATAATAAAATGGAGTTGTTAACATACTTTCGACTTATCGATTACCATAGCTAACCTCCTTGCTGGTACAACTTGTTTAAGTGCCGGTTGTACCTTTAACTAGCAAGATATCTCCGCGAGTACAATTGGTTCAAATGCCGATTATACTTCTACTTTTACCGCGAGTGTAATTGGTCCAAGTACCGAATACACTATATTTAACCCTTAAGGCAAAGGAGCCTTATCGTCAACAGGAACTTAAGCCCAAAATGTAAAAAATTTGATGTTCGTTCCGGACAAACAAAATACAGAAATAAATACTTTCATTAATAGGTGTTGATCATTATTTTTTTCTTAATTTAGATACTCGCCAGTCTACATCAACAGAGGAAATTGCAAATGAAAACGATGATGTGAACGAAGAAGCAGAGACGCCGCAAGATAATCCCCTCGATCTAGCTGAGCTAGATATCATAGAATTGAACGACAAAGTCAAAGACGATAAATGTTACAAATGTCGAAAAGCGAAACCATGTAAATACAAAATGTTGCGAAACGGTGAAGTCAAAGATCTTTGTGATATGAAGTGCCTGAATTCCTTTAGAGTAGGGAGCAAGGAAGCCTACACCCTAATCACCAAGAAAGTGATTATAACGTCGATAATTGGGGTGGTGCAAACCTGCCTCAGGTGCAGAGCACGAAAACCATGCGAATTCCGTTTTAAGGACTCAGACCGGGGTGTCTATAACTATCTCTGCCAAACGTCTTGTTTAAATGTTTATATTGGGAAAAATATTGAGAAATATATAGTAAGACGGAAAAAGTATATAGTAGAAAACCTTGCGATGAAAGTTTCCCAAAAATGCATCCATTGTGGGGAGAAAAAACTTTGCAAATATTTCTTCAACCAGGACAATGAATATTTTTATATATGTGATGAAAACTGTTACAATCTCCTCAACAAGGAAGAGCCACAACGGTTTAGGTAAGCATAGTATTGTAGTAAGGAATATAATTTTGCAAGCTTTTGTAATTAGAATTCTGGTATTTTTTTTCGTTTGCTAAAAATCAGTTTAAAATAAGTACGTAATTCGTACTGAATATAAATTTTTGTATATTCATTTAATAATGGATTAAAATGCGTACTTAGGTATAGTAGAGAAGTAAAGACTGGAGATTTTAGATTACAAGCTATTTGCAACCGTGTTAATAAAAAATCTTAACGTTTAATAAAAGAGGTGTAGAATGTTGCCGTTTGTTTTAACAACTTCAATTTTTTTATAAACTAGTGGGCAATCGATTCAAAATATAACAGAAACAAAATTGAAAGTCTCTTAATATATTAATTACGTTAAGTAGAGATATAATCTCCATATAAGTAATTTTCGATTCATACATTTTAGTGGCGCGGTCCCAAGATTATATTTTTTTAACTATATTAAAACATAAATGACAATTTAGAAGTGCGGATAATGAATGGATTTTTGGAACAGGTTAAAGCAGCGGCGATCAGCTCGAAGCCGAGATACAGGTACATCAAGTCCGCTGGTGGAGTCCACATCCATAACTCCTACAACGGCTCAGTGGGAGCCGGATCTCAAGATTGTTGCTAGAACGGAAGCAGAGGCCGAAGCGGCTAAACTTGACCGAGAGATCAGCTTCACCAGACGATGTGGGCATTGCTCCAGCACTTTTGAGAAGGCCGATCAATTGCTCCACTGGGAGATGATAGACGTCTGCAACGAAGTCTGCTTAGCGAAGTATCAAAATGAAGTGGGTGCGTTTTGTTATCTATGCAAAACAAAAGTACACATGAGCAGCCTTGGCAAGTATTGTGAACGATTTGGTTTTGATATAAGACAATTCTGTACGACAAATTGCTTGGAAAGACACAAGAAAGGATTAAAAATGTGCTCGTTTTGCCAGAAGGATATATCTTATAGTAAGGTTGGTTTTTTAGCACCTGTTGGAACGAGGGGTGTTTTTAAGGATTTTTGTAGTCAGGCCTGTATGTCACGGTATGACGAAATGTGCAATTTTAATAAGAAACCACAATTGAGAGAATGCGGCGTTTGTAATCATCAAAAGATTGTACGAATCGAAGTTATGGTAGAAGGCCGGGAACATAATTTCTGTTCGAGTCCATGCTTTTCGGCTTTTAAATTTGTCAATAACATTCATCTGGATCAATGTGGCATGTGTTCAAAATATTTTGAACGGAAGAGTACTGAAACTTTCACTATTTATCAGGATAAAAATCCAACGGTTTTTTGTAGTAAAATTTGTTTGAATATCTATATTTCACTGAACCGAAAGATTGTACCATGTCAGTGGTGTAAAGTTAAAAAGTATGACTTTGATATGATTCAAAAACACCAAGGATCACAAATTTTGATGATGGTTTGCTCGGTAAATTGCCTTAACCAGCAAAATGTTTCCCAGATTCCAGGGCTAAGGAGGACGTGCGATACTTGCCACCAGGATTCTATTCCTCAATATCATCTTACAAAGTGTGATGGAACGATCAGAAATTTCTGCAATTACAATTGTGTCCTGGTTTTCCGAGGACAGTTTGGACGTTCAGTAACATGGACCGTGGATAGTTCTGAAGTCAGTGCGAAGGATGTTAACAACAAAAAGTCACCTTTCCCCACTGGACAGCCTAAAAGAGCTAGATTCAAAGCTTGTGCTTCAGCAGCCGCACCCGCAACCGCTGCTCTTATGGCAGTCTCTGCCCCTATTGCTGCAGAAGAGTCTACAGATGCTGCGTCCATTATACCAGTTATATCCTATGTGAAATCTTTGGCTCAAGCGTCAACAGTTGTACCATCAACCTCGCCTGTACCTACTGCTCCAACGGAGCAAGTCACTATTGCGAAAAAAAGAGGACGACCTAGAACTGTTACACCTGCAACCGTGGTTCCAGAACAATCGCCGCAACAATCCCCTGCACAAGTTCAGCGGCACAGTCAAACAAAACCTGAAACAAGTGAGGACGATCAACCGCTCGTAAGGCTTAGATCGCTGAGGAGTGCAAGAGGCCAAAATGTTCAAACCCAAGATTCTCCGAGAAATCAACATAACGTTTCCATCACCGCAAAGGCCTTAACATCAAATAGTCATACTCAAACGAAGGCTGTACAGAAAAATAGTATAGGGATTAACACAGCTCTAGAGAAGACCTCAGTGGAGTCTAAAAAGCCTGAGATGGTACACAAGTCAATGATAACTATACCTGAGAAGCCTTCTGTTCAAGAGAAGGATAAATCTAAACAAGTAACAATAGAAAAGTCATCGACTTCAACTTCGACGGACGTTAAAACACAAGTTGTAATTGTTCCACAACAACTAACCGTTGTTGCCAATAAGCTGACTATGTGTAAGCCAGCTACTGCAACTAAAGGGACCTCCTGTCGACCCCATCATAGCAGTATCGGGTGCCAGACCGATGATGAGATGGGAAGACAAATTTTGGTACCTATCCCGGCCCCTATTTATGTACCACAACCGATGTATATGTACTCTGCACCCTTTCCAGTTCCTGTTCCCATACCACTTCCCATTCCAGTGCCTATTTTCATTCCAACTACCCGAAATTCAGCTGAGGGAATTATGAAGGAAATCAAAAAGATTCAAGATAAAATCCCGACGGATCCGTTCGAGGCTGAACTCCTAATGATGGCTGAAATGGTAGCTGGGGATAAGAAGAAAAATGAATCAGATTCTGATTCTGAACCGGACGCAATTAAATATGAAGAAGAATACCATCCGCCTGCTGAAGTGGCGGAACCATCAAACTCTTTCGGGAAGGAGACCCTTAAGATGGCAACAGAATGCGACGAGCCAGCAGTTGATTTAGAATCAGCAATGACCACAAACACAATAACGTCCCCGGCGACGGACCTGCACTTGTACCAGGAGCCTGAGGAATCAGTCGAGATGCCACACCCAATGATTGTGATTGATGGACAACGGTATTCCCTGTCTGTCTACATCTGATTCGTATTATATTCAATAACTCTCATTCTTCCAGGCAAGTCATTCGCTGTAGGAAGAGGCCAACGTCACCAGTTTCGGCCTCTCCACTTGCACAATTCTCAAGAAATGACACGGTTCCTGTGACGCCTCCGAAGAGGCAGCGCCGCGAGATCCAGGTGATTGGCCAGTCCGAACACGTGACTCAGGAGTCTGTTGAACAACCCGACGCGAACTTGTGTCTTAAGTACACTTTTGGAGTGACCGCATGGAAGCAGTGGGTAATGACCAAAAACGACGATTTGGAAAAGAGTTCCATTAAGCGGAAGCCGTTTAAGTCGGACCTACTTCAGCTAACCGCCGATGAGCTGAACCACTCCCTTTGCTCGTTTGTGAAGGAATATAGAAGGCCGAATGGGAGTGAATACGCCCCAGATACGATTTACTATCTAGTTCTAGGTAAGTACCAGCTTTTAACTATTTTTCCATTCATATTTCAAAAAAATGACCTCATAAGCCGCATTTTCTGAGTCCGTTGGACAAAACTGATTTTGTAACAGTTTTTTTCCAGCAGCTGTTGTAATAGTTTAGCAAAGTCCGTCTTTTTCAGAAACGCAAACTCTTCTTTCTCTATGTTTTGTATTCTCAAAATGTCGGTAAACTGTGTTCCAAGAGTTGACTATAAGTTGAACCAGTAATTGACCTAATGGTTAATTATTGGTATAAAGCGTACTATCCGCTCGCATGTAAGCGTTAGGCTTTTCTACTTGCGACCAATATAATCCGAAATTCGATTTAATTTAAATTACACCAGTTTATTCAGAAATTGATCACCCTGGTCGACGTCTAGATTCAGAGGAACAATAGCATTCGGTAGTTGACTACCCTGCTTAAGACTCCATTAAATAAAGTTTTTTCTTCAAAGCACTTATTTTATCGCAAATCATACACTAACTTAATGAATAATACGATGAACCTTACTAAAAGTATTTAGAAAAGTTATTTAAAATCACCTTTGAGTGAGATACGACTTTCTAAATAAAATTATAACAAAAACACATGGAATTATTACTCCATAGAACCTCTTCACAAAACGTTTTGGTAATTACTGACACATAATACACTGTATTTAGGAACCTTAGCGCGGTGGAGAGCTGCGCCAACTGATAGTTTTTAACTAAAAGCGGCAAACTAAATCTTAATTTTGTGGCTTTTATGGGTAAAAGGGAATTGCGATTCAAACTAAATTTAATTATATAATTTTTTTGAAATTCCATTAGGAATCCAACAGTACCTGTACGAAAATGGGCGAATCGACAATCTCTTCACAGATTCCTACTACGAGCGTTTCACAGATTGCCTCGAGGAGATGGCAAAGAAATTTTCTGTTCTATATAATGATTCTCGTAAGTGTATTTTTTACTCCGGGATAAAGAACAGCGTTATGACTAGCCCTATTTTCTTTTAGAATACATAGTTACTCGTGTGGAGGAGGAGCACCTTTGGGAGTGCAAACAACTTGGTGCACACTCACCTCACGCACTTTTAACCACTTTACTGTTTTTCAACACTAAATATTTTCATCTAGCGGTTAGTTGTCACAGAATTTTATTTTACTCTTGGTATCTAATTTTAATTGTATTTTATTTTATATATTATATTTTCAAAGACCGTACAGGAGCATCTGCAACTATCCTTTTCGAATATTATAAAGCACTGGAAAAAAAGTCCTCCAGGAACAAAAGCTCCGGAATCGAGGAAAGTTTTTTTGAGATTTTATCCCCCACAATCTCGATCGGGCAAGTGCTATATAGTGATATACATATTTTATTTGGTTTTTTAAATTATTATCAGTGGCTAAAGCCACTTCGCGCTTCGAGGGCCCAGCACTACCTTCCTTAAATGCATTTGTGACACACCTACAGGAGATCTCTCTGGATTTTGAATTTTCTTAATCTCTGATGGTTTCTGCAACACACCCTAGGGTGATATTGGGGGGCGTGGCAGGGCGGGATGAAAAGAAAATGGAAGAGCAGACGCTTGAGACTTGTGAGGACAGCCGAAAGGACGGAAAAGGCGAACAAGGCGTGGTTTTTCCGAAGCGGGTTATATTATGGGGCGGCTCGTATGTACTCGTATTAGTTCCGAGAATATTTGTTAACATAATTTCGAAGCGCGAAGTGGATTTTAACCATTTTGCAACATATTTATATTTTACAATCGGTGTTATTAATCTTTCATAGCAATATTTTAACTTTTAATACTCGTTTTATAACCGTCTTGATATGTCTTATTTCAGAGGCTAATCCAAAGAAGAAAAAGGTTTATGAACAGCAAGAAAACGAAACCAACCCTCTACGGTGTCCTATTAAGCTCTATGAACTCTATTTATCGAAGTGGTTAGTTATTATACATATAAGTCGCCTTTTTTACACTATGTTTTAAGTCAATATTTTCCATTTATTACAGTCCTGAAAGTGTATGGACGCGGAATGAATTGTGGTTCTACTTGCAGCCTGAGAGAACTTGCGTACCCGATTCCCCGGTGTGGTATTCAACTCAACCGCTAAGCAAGGAGGCTTTATGTAAAATGTTGCATCGAGTTAAAATGGTTAAAGAAATTAATATAGCCCTGCTAACCAGCTAATAAATCAATATATGCTATATATATAGAAATATATCTAAGAATTGCTACTTACAAAGTGATCATGCTTTTGTGATTATGGCAATTGGTCCTTCTGCTTCAGCCACATTCTTTGTCCTGATATCTTGCAATTCGTTAAGTCTATTTTATGTTAAACTTTGTTGGTTTTCAAATTTTTTGAGTTAGTGGGTACAAATTGTTCGTGCCCAGCACATAGGAAACACCCACGTTTTAAATTTATAAAGTTTTTTAGTATAGTTAAAAACGATATGTATACC
This sequence comes from Tolmerus cingulatus, assembly GCA_959613345.1. Taxonomy (NCBI): domain Eukaryota; kingdom Metazoa; phylum Arthropoda; class Insecta; order Diptera; family Asilidae; genus Tolmerus; species Tolmerus cingulatus. The sequence goes on along the minus strand of OY390709.1, from coordinate 19,579,296 downwards.
TTCAGGCTGAACGTTTAAAACTTTTGTAAATTATATGGAAATAAAAATTTTTGAGAAAGTATTTTGTTTCAACTACTTTGTTTTAAGTTCTTTTGGATATAAATGTTTATCATCGCCGAGAAATTCCAATTACTCGACGACAGAAAATCGTAAATATCCTTTTGTCATTGAAGAAAACTCGCAATTTTATTCTTAACACAAATGCTTCATTGTTTTAAATATTTATCTTTACAAGAACTTACATAGATCAAATTGTAACGACTTGATATTTAAATCATGTAAGCATGCATATAAAGAAGAAAGTTTGTTTGTATGTTGTTTTTTCACGCTTAAACGCTGGATCCGATTAGTGTAAATTTTCGGGTGGAGGTACTACATATTCCGGCCCAAGATATAGGCTACTTTTTATTTGTGAAGACAAAGCCTAAGCAAACGGTGTAAAAATGCGGGTGCTCGTAGAAAGAGAGGCACGCATTGCATGAGCGAGACGGAAGAAGCACCGGGCACTTCTCAGTGAACTGTCAATAAAAGATAATGTGATGTTACAATGTTTGGGGTGCCTCTTTTAAAGATGTATTAAAAAAGAATTTTTGGGGGGGTTTGTGCACAAAAAGTTGAATTTTGTTCAAGTTTTGAATATAATATTAATCACAAAAATATTATAATGAAAATGCACTTTAATAACTATTAGATTTCTATTACAGTTACATTATTTATATACCCACCTTACAGAATGTTTTTCTTTCGCGGCTCCATTGCTCGATTAGCCCAAAAAATATCTTCACTAACACTAGTCGGATTTTACTAGGCTCCGAAAATGATATCGCATTTCCTTAGGCTGTATCTTCAAAGGCAAATTACAAAATGGCGAATCCAAGATGACCGCCAAAACTTGAAAATAACGGATAGGCATGGAAGTGGGTATTTGGGGCTTTTAGATGTCCTTATTGCGAATCTATGTTCGAAATTTGGAAATGCAACATGAGGTCCAACATTTTTGTACACCGGGTGAAACCGGATAGCCCATTAGGCCTGAACGCTAGATCTAATTATATTCATTTTTTGGGTGAACATACTATATATTGTGGCCCAATATATAGGCCACTTTTTATTCACGAGTTTCAAAATAGTGGCGAAAAATTGAAAATATCAAAGTATTGCCATGAGAATTGGTGTTTGGGTGTTTCTGGATGTCCTGGATCCATGTTCGAAATGTGAAGTTAAAGATGGCAAGCTCAATATGGCATACAATAATTTTCGAACTTCAACGAATTTAAATGAAAATTAGTACTATGGACATTTTGAGGTAGTTTCGAATTTACTATAAAATGTTGGAAGTTCATAATGATGGACCCCATATGTCGGCCAATATATTTGTACACCGGGCAAAACCGGATAACGCAGCTAGTCTTACCAAATAAAGATTATAAAAATAAAACAAAGTATTAAACGCAATGCGAAAATTTACAGTTCGTAGTTAACGTGAAAGTGATAAAAATATACATCAAAAATTCCCAAAATGGCCATTGTCCCAGTTTAAAATTAGTTATTTTCCATAACTTCATCATTTTTTAATGTTTTTCGTTTTTCGAAAGACGCTATTTATAGCCGAAATGATAGGGATATACTTTTAAAGAAATTAATAATAAAAAATAAAAACGGATATTAGTTTCTCCAGTTCTTGTATTTGTTTTTCAGAGCAATTAGCAACTGAGCATTGTTTGACCTTGCCTCATCGTCATTTAGAAACATTAATAAAATCAAAGAAATAACTAAGTGGTTTTTTAGAAGATTAAATGTTGCGTATCCGAACCAATGCATAATAACGTGGACAAATAAATATATGAATATAATAATAATATATGTAAATATGTAGTCCTCCATGGTATTATCCGTGGTTCAACCAATGTACTAGGTTTTCCGGTTTGAGCATTTTTCATTTCAAATAAATTAAGGAATAATTATTTCATTTAAATTAAAGTGTTAATTCACTCAAAATAATTAATTAAAATAAAAAATATTTTATTAAATTTTAAGATGGAGTTATTATTTCTAATAAAAACTCGCATGTGGGCCATGCTACATAAGAAAGCAAGGATTTCTATCGAGCATTTGTGTACAATGCAACGCGTAGTAACTTATGTTATAATGGATTCTACGAGCCCAGGCATTTAGGGTAAGTTTAAGTAAAAACGATGTTTTGATTCGACCTTTAGTTTGAAAGTTGCCGGCAATTTGTCGCCATCTTTACGACATCGGCCATAAAACTCAATGAAACCTTGAAGAATGCAATAACAATTAGATTTTAAGAACTCCTTACTCTATAGATGTGTGCGTGCGGCGCATCACTTCACGGCTTCTAATAAGAAGATTATGACCTAAGCCTATGCTAGTTATGTTAACCTTTGAAGATAAAGACTAAGGAAATGCGATATCATTCTCGGAGCGTAGTAAAATCCGACTAGTGTTACTAAAGACAATTTTTGTGTTAGTCGAGCAGTGGAAGCGAGCAAAAAACACATTCTGTAATGGAGGTATATAAATAATATATAACTGTAATTGAAATTTAATAATTAGTAAACTGCATTTTCATTCGAATTTTTTTGTGTTTCGCTTATTCAATGAGTGCCTCTCTTTCTCGGAGCACCCGCTTATTACATACTACGCTCACGTACAGGGGTTTTACACGATATAGTGTTTCCTCAGGCTTTATCTTCAAAGATCTTAACAAGGCTGGACCACTGACATATAAGTAAATATATAAATCAGTGGGCTGGTCACTACGGCAACTATTGCCTTATCTTTTTTTTGACTTTTGTACCGTTAAGACCGTTCTTCAATGCACGGACCAACCAACCATGAACCAACCAACAAAAGTGCTGAACTGGGGAAATTATCGTATAAAACACATATCCTTGCCTATAGCAAAGACTATGGAACCTACGTTACAAAGACTGTTCACTCCGGTAATTTAGCTTCTTATTTTTTGTGAGCTTGGTACCGTTATTTCTCCCAACCCCATGATCTTGCTAGAAGTCGATAGCATGCTTACCCATTGTGTTGAAAACGGGAGAAACAATGCTGAGGCGGGGCTTGTAATTTAGAGGAACAGAGGCTACAGGGTGCCGACAGGCGATCACTTAAAACTGAAAGAAAACGTTCATTGAATTAAATAAATGCATGAGCTTTACTAAATTGTTTTTATTGCAAAATAGTTGAATATTTCTATTGCATTTGTTAAGAATAGAATATATTCTTTGTATACACATTTATTTTTTCTTTTTCCTGAAATATAAGAACACATTCTCAGAGATTAAAATGGGTAATAAATTGCATATACTGAGTAGTTCTCCGCTTGCTTTAGATATAAGTTCCCTTTAATGTTTGAAATGAAAACAGTGTAATTTTTTCCAAGGATTAAAAAGCGCATGGCATAAAAAACCTCCTTATTTACTTCAACAACAATAATGTTACAAATTTAACAATGATCAATCTTAAAATACATCACAAACGTTTGATTAAACTAATAAGAAATATTTAAGACTACACGTAATATTTTAAAAGAACAAATAAGTTGAATTAAAATTATGAATCACAAATGCATCACATTTAATAATTTATTTTTACTGTCAAATTTGTTGAAATTGTTATTGTTATCTTTAATAATATAATATATTCTTACTCTAATATATAGTTTTACAAGAAATTCCAATGGAAACATCTTACAAAAACAATATTTGACAAGGAATTTCCTAAGTGTCTCTAATATGTGTTAACAATTAATTTCTGTAACCCTTAATTTATATTGTTCTTTAAAGTATTTAAAATCCGCTAATATACATATAAATTTTAAAACATTATGTGCGGAATAATAACTTAAAACAAAGTTAGAGTAAAATTGATTCATCTAAATGTTAGTAAAGTTATTATTGAATTTGAATTTAAACACTAGTTTTATATATTATTTCCGATTCGTTTAGCACATATTAAAGATAAATCAATGTGAATTAATAAATTAACTTAAATATTTTGAATGGCAGGCTCACGTAATGATGATACACGAAAAATACTTTTTATATTAAATACCTTTACATAATTATTTTATATAGTTTACCTGTCATTATCCATCGGTACATTGAAAAAATTAAGTTGAGAATGATCGTCGTTTTTAAGGCCACACGCTAAACACTTTACAAGACGTTTTCCTCCCGTCTTTCACTCGCACAGCAATTATTAATTAATACCACAAGAAACTGTTTTATAATTGATCTCTTATACCAAAATATCAGTTTTAATGCACGAACAATTTCAACACAAAATTTTACAATTTTCAAAATCACGCGCGTAATTTCAAAAATTGCACAGAAAATCGAGTAAAACACAATCCAAATCAATTGCGAAATATGTACTGTATTAGATTAGGTAATTTTTCATAGAATCACTATACCTTTAAGTTATTGATTACAAAATGTTTTGATTTGGGACATTTGAATGCTGTCGCTACCTCTAGTACAAAAATTTGCTGAATGGGCGACTAGTACTAAGTGGTTAGACCACACACATAAAAAGGTTAAGCCGGTCGACCAAAATACGAGCGAGAGGGAATATGGGCCAAGTATCAATGTGTGATGCGATGAGGCGATTTTGGTTGGTTGAACTTTTTCCTTATAATGCAATTTAAATGAGAATTTTGATATGGAACAAGCTCTCTTTTTTACTAATGGGTAAAGTTGTTGTTTCATTATTCTGAAAAATGGCAATAGTGATGCAATTATGTTACAAAAGTAGAGTATTCTATGCTTTAGCTTTGTATCCATTTTCTAACGCCTAAAACCTTTGAGGAATGAATGAATTTGGAGTGAAAAAGTGAAGCCATTTCAAAAATGTTTGAGTAAAATTATTAACCCGTAGCCATCAGTCAGTCCAGGCTTAAAATTGTTGCTTGTAATGCGGTGGGGCATAAAAGTGATATATACATAAATGTATCCTATATCCCCCCTAAAAAAATTTGTATGCCGACATTATTTACCCAAATCTGTCAGTTCTTGTGGAGGGAAAACCATTTCAGTTAAGAATTTTTATGAAATGAAATCACTAAGTGTAATTTTCTTAAATACTTACTTGTGAAAAGTAGTCCCAAAGTTCCTGTAGGCACAAAACAATTCTCAGCCATTTCCTGTTATTATTTTATATAAATTCACCCACAATAGATGTAATGAGCATGTTTCACACATTAAAACAATATTAAAAAATAAAAATTACACCTTTAGCTCACATTTGATGGAAATAAAATACAAAACAAGAACGAAATTACCTCTTTGCTCGCTTACTCACTGCACATTACAAATTTAAATTTCCCGCTCGGTTCTTCCTCCGACATTATTTGACAGTCAATTTGGCAGTTAATGTTTGAAATTCAGTTTGCCTTCACTCACGTATAGGAAATCCACTTGACAGTTCCCTTGTTCAGCTACAAACGAATCGCACCAATCTTTTAAAATAACGGTGTATCATTCTTGTCCCGTTCCACCGGAGACTGGTGATCATACAAACGTCGTAGCCGTTCTTTATTTTATATTCAAAGTGCTGAAATTTTAAGGACTCAAACCAAAGTGTTTATAACTATCTTTGCCAAACGTTTTGTGGAACTGTTTATATTGGGACAAATATTGAGAAATATATAGTAAGATGAAAAACGTATATCGTAGAGGACCTTGCGACGAGCGTTTCCCAAAAATGTATCCATTGTGGGGAGAAAAAACTTTGCAAATATTTCTTCAAGCAGGACGATGAATTCCTTTATAAATGTATGTGATGAAAACTGTTACAATCTCCTCAGCAAGGAAAAGCCACAATGGTTTAGGTAAGCATAGCATAGTATTGTAGTAAAGAATATAAGTTTGCAAGCTTTTGTAATTCGCATTATGGTATTTTTTTTCGTTTGCTAAAAATGAATTTAAAACAAGTGCATAATTCGTACTGAATATAAATTTTTTTTATTTCTTTAATGATTAAGATGTGTACTTAGGTATAGTGGAGAAGTATAGAATGGAGATTTTGAGATTACAAGCAATTTGCAACAGTGTTAGTAAAAAATCTTAAAGTTTAATAAAAACGGTGTAGAATGTTGCTGTAATAGAAACAAAATTGAAAGTCTTTTAATATATTAATTATTATTATATTAATTACGTTAAGTAGAGATATAATCTCCATATATGTAAGTAGTTTTCGATTCAAACTTTTTTGTGGCTAGGTCCCGAGATTATATTTTCTAACTATATTAAAAAATAAATGGCAAGTTAGAAGTGCGGATAATGAATGGATTTTTGGAACAGGTTAAAGCAGCGGCGATCAGCTCGAAGCCGAGATACAGGTACATCAAGTCCGCTGGTGGAGTCCACATCCACAACTCCTACAACGGCTCAGTGGGAGCCGGATCTCAAGATTGTCGCTAGAACGGAAGCAGAGGCCGAAGCGGCTAAACTTGACCGAGAGATCAGCTTCACCAGACGATGTGGGCATTGCTCCAGCACTGTCGAGAAGGCCGATCAATTGCTCCACTGGGAGATGATAGACTTCTGCAACGAAGTCTGCTTAGCGAAGTATCAAAATGAAGTGGGTGCGTTTTGTTATCTATGCAAAACAAACGTACCCATGAGCAGCCTTGGCAAGTATTGTGTACGATTTGGTTTTGATATAAGACAATTCTGTACGACAAATTGCTTGGAAAGACACAAGAAAGGCTTGAAAGTGTGTTCGTTTTGCCAGAAAGATATATGTTATAGTAAGGTTGGTTTTTTAGCACATGTTGGAACGACGGGTGTTTTTAAGGATTTTTGTAGTCAGACCTGTATGTCACGGTATGACGAAATGTGCAATTTTAATAAGAAACCACAATTGAGAGAATGCGGCGTTTGTAATCATCAAAAGATTGTACGAATCGAAGTTATGGTAGATGGGCGGGAACATAATTTCTGTTCGAGTCCCTGTTTTTCGGTTTTTATATTTGTTAATAATATTCAACTGGATTAATGTGGAATGTGTTCAAAATATTTTAAGCGGGATTATATGGACCCTCTTCGTGTAGGGTTTTTAAGAATTTTTGTAATTTTTTGATTGCGTCTGGGTTGTCTCCTAGAATGTCCTTTAGTTCTCCTTGTAGTCCTATTCCTTCTCTCAGTTGTTGGTATTTTATGCATTCCGTAAGGACATGTTTTATTGTGAGGGTCTTTTGGCATTCTGCGCACACCGGTTTGGGGCTTCGGTTGATTATCCAATCGTTTGTTGCTGTTGTATGTCCGATTCTCAGTCTTGCTAGTTGAATTTCTAGTCTTCTGTTGTTTTGATTTGCTGTTATCCATTCTCTGGGTTCGTCTTTAATTGTTCTTAGTTGGCTTTCTGTGTTCTTCCATTAGTCTGTCCATTTTTTCCATATTTCTTTTTTTGTTGTTATGATTGCGTCTCCTGGTGTTATTTGATATTGTGTTGTTGGTGTAATGTTAAGGCCATCTTTTGCTGCTCTGTCTGCTTTTTCATTTCCACGTATTCCTGTATGGCTTGGTATCCACATTATTGTGATATTCTTTTCTTCTGCGGTAAGTTTGTTGATGTTGCTGTATATCCTTTCTATGATAGGGTTTTCGGAACCTTCCTTTTGGTTTTTTATTGCTTTAATTGTGCTGAGGGAGTCTGTCAGGATGATGAGGTTGTTCTTACTATTCCTGATGATTATGTCGGTAATCTGAATGAGTGGATTTGTTGATCATTTATTACGGCGAATGCACATTTTTCGTCCTTTTTTGATCCGTCGGTGAATATTTTATTGCAGTGTTTATATTTTTGAATTTCCTTATGATATTCTTGATTATATGTAGACTTCTGTAGGTGTATTTTGTTTGTCAAGTTTGGTTAAGTTTAGGTTGAAATTGATTTTGATGTTTTCCACGGCGCGGTTTCTCTTATTTTGTTTTGTAATATGTGGTTTGGTTCAATTTTATTTTCTTGGCAGAATTTTTGAGTCCAGGTTGATATTAGTTTCTGTGTATATTTATTAGCCTGTGGGGTATTGCTCATTTCTCACATTGCATCGTGGTTTGGGTGATTTTGGATGCCTTTTACTTTTATTGCGTATTTTATTGTAATCTGTTTCCGTCTGTATTCCAATGGTAACACTCCTGCTTCTGCATGTAAGCTGTTCATAGGGCTTGTTCTATAAGCGCCTGTGGCTACTCGGATGGCTGTGTTTTGCACTATATCTAGATTTCTCAGTAATGATTTGGCAGCTGTCGCGTATACTATTGCTCCATACTCTATGATCGGTAGAACGAATGTTTTGTAGAGTTTTAGTTGTGTGCTTCGGTTGGCTCCCCATTGTGTATTGGCTACTAGTTTCATGATGTTCATTGCTTGAAGAGTTTTTTTCTTCGTTTCTTCTATATAATGCTTCCATGTGAGTCGTTTATCATACGTTATTCCTAGTATTTTAATACTTTCGCCGTATGCAATTTCTCTGTTGTTTAAAGTGATTTTTGGGTGTAGTTTTGTTTTGTATCGCTCTGTGAAGTGGATAGCTTTAGTTTTTTGTACGGAAAACTGAAACCCAGTCTTTTTGGACCATTTTTGTAAATTGTTGAGTGTTATTTGTAGGTGATGTTGGATAACTTGTGGGTCTTTACGCCTCATGGATATGCAAAAGTCATCTGCGAATTGTTGTGCTTTTACAGGATCGGTGTAGTTTTTTGCAACACTGTTTATGGCGAGTAGAAAGAGAGTTACGCTCAGGACAGAGCCTTGTTGTATGCCGTTTTCTGTTTTAAATTCATTGGACTGCATGTTGTTGAGGATTACTTGAAAGCTTCTGTCTTCTATAAATTCCCTGATGAATATTGCCAGTTTTCCTTTGATACCTAAGTTGTGTGTCGCTTTAAGAATTCCGTGTCTCCATATCGTATCATATGCTTTCATAATGTCTAGTGCTACCAGGATGAGGTCTTCTTTCTGGGAGAATGCGGTCTGTATTTCTGTTACTAGTTGTATTGCGTTATCCATTGTTGATCTTCTTTTTCTAAATTCTGCTTGTTGCTTGTTAAGTAAGTCATTTTTTTCAATGTACCACATTAGTCTTTTGTTTATCATTCTTTCAAGGCATGATGGTGGAGAGATTGGTCTGTAGTTTTCTGGTTGGTATTTATTTTTGTTTGGTTTCGGTATTGGTACTATGAATGATTTTTTTCACTGCCTAGGTATTTGGCCCTTATCCCATATCTTGTTGTAGTATTTGAGGAGTTCTGCTTTTGCTTCTATTCCAAGATTTTTGATCATGTCATAGTGAATTTCGTCTGGGCCCGGAGACGATCCTTTACAATTAGAGAGTGCAGTTTGTAATTCTTCGAGAGAGAACACTTCGTTGTAGTCTTCGTGGTTGTTACTGTAGAAGTCGAGGTTATTCTGTTCTTCTTGAGTTTTATAGCTGATGAATTCTTCATTATAGTTTTCCACAGATGAAGTTTTCTGGAACTGCCTGCCTAGAGCATTTAGAATTTCTTCTGTGTTTGTAATAACTCTCATGTCTTCTAGGGTGAGCATGTTTATTTCTGTATACTTGTTTTGTCCATTGATTTTTCGTATGTTATTCCAGGCTATTGAAGTTGTTGTGTTTTGGTTAATTGTTTGTACGAATTCTCTCCAAGAGTTTTTTTTTCTTCTCTAATCAGTTTCCTGACAATTGCCTTTTCTTTCTTGTATTGTTGCAATAGTTCAGTGCTTGGTCTTTTCTTGTATTTCCTGAGTGTTTTTGTTCTTTGTTTTAGTGCTTTATTAATTTCATTTGTCCACCATGGTACTAGTGGGCGTTTTGTTTCCGGTGGAGCTTTTGGTATTGCCATTGTTGCTGCGTTTATAATTAGGTTTGTTATATGTTGGCATTCTTCTTCTATGTTTTCGAATTGTTGTTCAGGTATGACGTTCGCATATTTTTGGAAGAAAAGCCAATTTGCTTTTGAAATGAACCATTTTGGTCGTCGGCGTTCTATTATTTTGGTTTTGTTAATTCTTATTATTATTGGGAAATGATCACTTGAACATGGGTCAGGATGTACCCAGTTGATCTGGGAACCAATAGTTCCTTTAGCGAGCGTTAGGTCTATACAGCTAAAGCTGTCCTGTGCCTCCGAGAGGTGTGTAGGTGTTCCATCATTCATCCATATCGGGTCGTTGTCCATTATTATTTCTTCTATTTTTCTTCCTCTTGTATCAGTGAAATGTGATCCCCAAATAGTGTTGTGTGAGTTAAAGTCCCCCACTAATAAGAATGGTTGGGGTAGGTCTTTTATGAGTTGGTTTAATTCATTTGGTATTATTGGTTTTGAGTTGGGTATGTATATTGATACTATCGTAATTTTTGTTGGGTACTCAATTCGAGTTGCTACAACTTGTAAGTTCGTGTGTAGGTCTATGTTCGTGTGTTTCATACTTTCTTTTATTGCTATTGCTACGCCCCCGCATGTATTTCCCCCGTATTGGTAATCTTATCTAATAATTTTGTAGTTTTTGATTTTGTAGGGTTGTTCTTCTTTGATGCGAGTTTCTTGTAAGCATATTGTTATTGGATTGTATTTATTTATTAGTATTTGCAATTCTTCGGATTTGGCGGTAAGTCCATTTAGGTTCCATTGAGTGGTGAGATTTTCTTTTGTCTCGTGCATGAAGTTTATGTAGTTGCTTTTGGTTTCCTCCCTCTCTTTTTGCTATTGTTGGTGCTTGTTGATTTTTCTGAATGTTCTTTGGCGTTTTCATTGTTTGTGTGTGTTAGTACTTTGTTTTGGTTTTGTGGTTGTGCAAAAATGTGTTGTAATATGGATTGTTTTTCCCTTAATTTTTCTATTATTTCTTCCTGTAGTGATTTTGCATTTGTGTTTATTTGGTTTCTATTGGTTATTTCGGTATATTCATGGTTGGGCTATTCTGTAGTTATTGTAATGTTGGTTTTTTTGGTTCTGGTATTTCTTTTGGATGCTCTCTTTTCCTCTTGTATCTTTGTTGTGTTTCACTATTGTTATTCTGATGGTATTTGCGTGTTGTTGGTTGTTTTGGTTTAATATTTGGTTCTGGTATTTCTGTATTGTTGATTACTGTGTATGGGTTCAAAGGTGAAAATTCCTCTTCATCGTCTTGTAGCAGGTGGAATTTGTTGTTGGCTTGTTGCGAGTATAGGTATTGACTAGGTTTTGGTATTTCCATTGCAGCTTCATTGTATGATAGGTTTTTATATGCTATTAGGTTGACTATATCTCTTTGCCTTTGTCTTTCAGGGCAGCTTTTGGAGGTTGCTAAGTGTTGGTTATTGCAGTTTTTGCATTTCGTGGTTTCTTTGCATGTTTCGTGTTTTGGTGCATTTGCACAGTTTATGCATATTGGTTCGCTATGGCATCTTTTAGTTGTACGTCCAAATCTCCAGCAGTTACTACATTCCCTTATCGTTGCTACGTATGGTTCACATTGTAGTCGTACTTTGTATAAGAAAATATATTGTGGGGTTTTGTTGCCTATGAAGTATACTTGCATTGATTTAGTATTTATGAATTCGATTTCGTTCTTATCGTTTATTGTTCTCCTTTTGATTCTTCGTATATTTGTAATTTCGTTTTGCTGTGATTCTGTCTGTTAATAGGGTTTGTTCGTTGATTTCTGCGTCAATACCCTTTATAACAGCTGGCCTTGCTATGAATCCTAGCGGTATGTATGCTTCGTATTTTGCCCGTAGTTGTTCATTTGCTGTTATTTCGTTTGAAGTTTTGGGTTTGGAGCATTCTATTATTACCGTATTTCTACCAACTTTTTTAACTTCTCTTATAGTATTTAGCTCGCTTTTAAAGATTTCAGTAATAAGTTTTCCTACCTTGAGTTCGCTAATGTAGTTATTTTCTTTATTTTTGATCATTACTTTATATATGCCCGTTTCATCGTTCACTTTATAGAGGTAAGCTGAGTTTTTGTATGGAGGTGCCGGGGCGATATTATAGTTGTAAGGAGGTCCTGTGCCTCCTCCTGGTTCTATTTCGTTCATGTTCACTTTTTGCTTTATACCATTTCACTTAGTTTTTCCTTTTGAAACTTTATTATTGGAGTATTATCACAATTCTTATAAACCCGTCTGCTCTAGCTAGTTGTCAGATGCCAACTGAAACTTTTACTATTGATCAAAATAAAACTCCAACGGTTTTTTGTAGTAAAATTTGTTTGAATATCTTCATTTCATTGAATCGAAAGATTATGCCATGTCAGTGGTGTAAAGTGAAAAAGTATGACTTTGATATGATTCAAAAACACCAAGGATCACAAATTTTGATGATGGTCTGCTCGGCAAATTGCCTTAATCAGCAAAAGGTTTCCCAGATCTCAGGGCTAAGGAGGACGTGCGATACTTGCCACCAGGATTCTGTTCCTCAATATCATCTTACAAAGTCTGATGGAACGATCGGAAACTTGTGCAATTAAAATTATGTCCTGGTTTCCGAGGACAGTTTGGACGTTCAGTAACATGGACCGTGGATAGTTCTGAAATCAGTGCGAAGGATGTTATTTATTTATTTATTTATTTAATTAATATTGTTTTACATAAGCAGTTACATATTTCATAGTTATTTAATCGCAAATAGGATCAGTTTCTCTCTTTAGTGCTCCCAGGCAATTTAAATTGGTATGAGGGTCGCACTACTTAATACCTGATATAACTTATTTGATATTTGTAAACAGTGGTCTTTATGTGATTTTTTATAGCTTTTTTAAATTCTAAGATGTTGCGAGCATTTCGGACATCTCCTGGTAGAGTATTAAAATAAGCTATCGTTTCGTTGATAGGATCATGCTTTAGCTTGTTCGTTCTAGTAGTAGGTAGATTGTAATTTCCCATCGCTGCACTTCTTGTTTTGTAGGTGTGGACATCCTTTATTAGGGTCAGCTTAATCGATGATTTGCATCGGTGCTTTGTAATGTTGAAGATAGCCTTTGCTCTTTCGATCTTCATGAGTTGATGTAAGTTCATCTTATTATGCAGTTCATAAAGTGTAGCAGTTCGTGTGTGTCGAGGGAGGTTTAAGACTGCTTTGATGGCTCTGTTTAGCAGTCTGGAAAGTGAATTTAGATTCCTCGTTGAAGTTTGACTCCATGCAATCAAGCCGTACGTGACTATTGGTACAATATGTGCATTGTATATTAATTCTTTAATTTCCGTTGACGTGTGGTTGATTCGTTTTATCAAACCAATGATGCCGGCCATTTTTTTCCTTATCTTGCCTATTTGCTTTGCCCAGGTGAGTCTGTCATCTATTATCAATCCCAAAATATTCTATTTCTGTTATCCTATAGAGTTCGTTCCCGTTGATTTTTATGCTGATGTTTATGTTTCCTTTATTTTTTTGCTTGCAAATCATGTATTTCGTCTTTTGGGTATTTATGACCAGTTTGTTACCTTGTAACCATCTTGCATATACTTTAAGATCGTTATTTATGGTGTTTTCTATCTCCATTGGAGCGCTGCCTGATTATAATAGGAGTGTGTCTTCAGCATAAATGACATATTTAGCTCTTATCTTTAACTGTGCCATATTGTTAATGTAGAGCAGGTATAGCAATAGTCCCAGTATTGATCCTTGAGGAACGCCGATCAGAATGGATCTCTCTTGGCTCTGAGTGTTATTTATTTTACTTTTAATCGTTCTTTTGTCGAGGTAGTTCTTAAGGAGCTTCAGTGCTGGCCCTCTTATTCCAAGTTCCTCCATTGTCTCGCTAAGCACAACGTTTTCCACTGTGTCAAATGCTTTTTTAAGATCAACGAAGATCGCTACCGTGTACCTGTTGTTGTCCAAAGTAAAATTAATGTAATTTATTGCGTCTATCACAGCTGAGGTGGTGTTACTTCCGGTTTGGAATCCATACTGATTGGGGTCGAATCCTCTTGTTTTAGTGACGAAGCTGGAGATTCTTTTGTGCAACACTTTCTCATATATTTTACTTAGTGTGCTAATCAGAGCTATAGGTATATAAATAGTTACTTGGGTCATCTTTGTCTCCTGATTTGTGAATTGGGACTATGATTGCTGTTTTTAGGCACTCAGGAAATGTTCCTGCTGACAAGTCATCGTTGATAATTTTTGCTAAAGGCTCGGCTATTATGTCCTTTGTGATGTTGAGCATAGTAGTAGTTATCTCGTCTTCTCCGGGTGCTGTGTGGACTTTAAACTCGGTTATAATGCACATGATTTCGTGTTTGTCGGTGGGGAACAACAATATTGAACTATTTTCACGGGTATTTTCCACTCTTTCCTCCGTTCCATTCGCGGTATTTGATTCTCGTGATATAACATTCCCTACGTTAGCAAAATAATCATTTGAAGTGTTCGCAATTTCTCGTGAGTTATGGGCTGTGCTACTGCTACCATTAGCTTTTTTCACTTTTGCGATGTCGAGGTTTTTAATGCCATGTAGCCCCATGCATGTTTCTTTTATTATTTTCCAAAGCTTGTGTGTGTCGCCCTTGGCATTCCCGACTCTTTTGTTCAAATAGCTTTCTTTTGCCATCCGAATCATTTCCTCCACTTTTTTCTTTTGAGCTTTATATTGTGCTTTTACTAGTTCATCACCACTGTTATTTTTTAGCTGTTTATATATTTTGTGTTTCTTCTCGATGTTGTCAATAATATTCTTGGTCATCCAGGTATTATTACGCGACCGTATCTTCTTTATATGTGTTGATCTGTCTTTCGCATCCTTTATGTTGTTAATTAGTGTCTGCATTTTTAATGTTTCTGTTGAGCTAATGGTAGCGCCTAATATTTCTTTGAATCGACTTTTGTTCAGCAGTTTAAAGGTTTTATTTAGAATGGGTGGTTTTCTCTTAGCTGTTGTGTTTAGCTTTAGGGTTATGGTCTTATGGTCTGAAGTTGATTAGTTCTCTATTTTAACACTGTAAGATTCCTCCGGATAATCCTTATTTGTAATTATGTGATCAATGAGAGTTGCACTGAGTGCACTTTCTGTTGTTGATATCTGCGGGTTCATAATGTGGCAGTTGTTAAGTAGTAGAATCTCATGATAAGCCTTGGTTTGTTCGCTATCCTGCAAGGTGTTATATTTGTGTCGGCAATTGTTATTAGGTTCTTATTAGTCGTGTAAAGTTCGTCGATAAATTCAAGGAATTCGGTAACTTCTTCCGTTGGAGCTCGGTAAAAAGTTGCTAGTTTCAGATTCTCTCCATCACAGGTTATGCTAAGCATGATTAGGTTATATTTCGAGTCCCTTTTTAAGACATTATAAGTGTACTCTTTTTTATATAGATTGCGCATCCGCCGCCTCTCCCTTCGTCTCTGCAATTATGAATTGCATTGAAGTCTTTTAAGTCAAAATATTTGGCTTCATTTGAGTAAACCCAAGTTTCGTTAAATACTAGAATGTCTATTTCGAGGTTACTATGGAAATACTAGGAGTTCTACTTCGTCTTTTTTATTCCTCATGCTTCTTAAATTTGCATAAAATATATTTAAGGCCTTATTCATTTGTGCTTTCAAAAATCGCCGCCGAGTAATCTGTCCTTCGTTGAGCTGCTAAGATTTGCCTCTGATATTCTGGACACTCTCGACTACTTTCTGCATGGTCACACTGTCCTCCTGATTTCGCTCGAAGACAGTTAACGCATTTCGGTTGTTGTGAGTTGCATTCTGCAGTTTTGTGGTTTTTTCCGAATTTCGCGCAGATGTCATCCGTACTCTTGCAATTTTTTGTTGAGTGATTAAACCGTTGACACTTATAGCATTGCAAAATGTTATAGTCTTCAGTTATAAAGTGGCTTCTCCAAGCAATATTCACATATTTATTGATCATCTTCGAGTAGAGTGCTCCAGATGCTTCGATAAACAGTGACCATAGTTTTGTGTACTTATTTTGCTTTGAATAAATTATATTGAACGCATCATTTCGTTTAATATTTGCATTCAAATTCAATAGTTCATTCCTCAACTCTTCGTTAGTGTAATTTTTCTCTAAATTTCGGATGACTAGCTTCGGATTTCTAGGTTTAGTTTTGTGAACACTATAGCTTTCCTTTAATTTAGTTGCAATTTCTGTGAAAAATTTCTCATTGTTTGGTTCTAAATTTGTTTTTAGCAAGATCCCTCCGTTTGCAATTTTTTTCGTGAAGACTATTGGGGTTTTTATCTCATTGGGTTTAATTACACTTTTTATCGATTTCATAGTTTCTTCAGCGCTTTGGTCTTTACATGGTTTAATAATTAGTCCCTTGTTAAAGCTCTTAACCGTTCGCATAGCTGTTTCTTGATTGCCGTTCTTGACAATACTCGCATACGACTGCATTTGCATATCGTTTATTTTGCTGTTATCTCGAATCATGTCCTTTATTTCATCGCATAATAAGTTTATTTCCCATTTGATTTCATTTAAGTGTTCCGCACCTTGGTTTTTTTCTTCAATTATTTCTCCAATGTTACTAGCCACTATCCTACCATTTAACCATCTGTCCGTTGAGCACATCCACATAATTTTATTACCTAACTCCTTTATATCTTCATATTCCTTATCACTGATATTTGCGCATTCCGCATGGAACCATTGCCCACAGAAACCTTCACATTGTATTCCTTGATCATCCGTGTTCACTTTTTTTCTAAACTTTTTGCACCTTGACTTCAATTCATCGTCCTCCTCACCCGCCATTTTATACGTTAACAACAAAACGTCACCTACATTAAAATCGAAAGTTGGTTTGTTTGTTGGTTACTCAATCACGCCTAAGCGCTGTAACCGATTAGTTTCATTTTTTGGGTGAAGGTACTACATGTTCCGGCCCAACATATAGGCTACTTTTTATACGCGAATTTCAAAATAGCGGATCCAAGGTGGCGGCCAAAAATTGAAAATATCAATGGATTGGCATGAAAATTGGTATTTGGGGGTTTTTAATTGTCTTTATTGCGAATCTATGTTCGAAATTTAGAAATTCAAGATCGCGGATTCAATAGAGATTCAATCATTTGTTGCTCAAGCACACCTAAACGGTGGATCCGATTAGTTTCATTTTTTGGGTGAAGCTATTACATATTCCGGCCCAACATATGGGCTTCTTTTTACACGCGAATTTCAAAGTTGTGGACTGAAGATGGCAGCCAAAAATTGAAAATATCAACGGATTGGCATGAAAATTGGCATTTGAAGGTTTTTAGATGTCCTTATTGCGAATCTATGTTCGGAATTTGAAAATTCCAGATGTCGAATCCAACACAGCGGCAAAAATATTTGGACACCGGGTGACCCAGCTAGTACATAGATGTGGGATGGATGGTATTGGGAAAAGTAGGGATAAGTAAAAAAAGAGTTTAATTCAATAAAGTGTATTAACACTGATTGAGTCTTTGGAGTTCAAGGTAAATTCAGAATACAATTAAGGAATAGTTTTTTCACAATTACTTCACTGCGATATTATTTGGGTCTTTTCAGAAGCAAGTCGCGATTAACAGAATTCAACGTATGATACAACGTAGGTAGGTATACTATACAGCGCGATTAATCAGCTTAAAATATCAAACAGCCCTTTTTTTCTCTTCAGCGGAATCAGCGTAGCAAAATCGGTGTGACCGGCGGATACTGCGATGCAACTCTAACTGCCACCCACTCAGCGAACGATTCTCCTCGGGACAGCGGCGATCGACGGCGGTGCAACTGTACCGCTTAACGGCAAGAGGTACAGATTTTGGGTGTTAGATGCAGAGTTTGAAGTAATTTGAATTTTTTTTTTTTTTCAGGGTCATTCGGAGTCGAGTTCCCACATCCGGCCTTCCTGATCTTCATCCGTCCCGGATGAGTCCTCTTCTTCAAGGTTGGTTCAAGGCTTCATCAGGTCCGCAGCCGAACCAGAAATGTTGGATCCTTCGTGATTTCCAATCTTCTTAACGTGGTACCTATCGTTCCCTTTTGATGCTACAACTTCGTATGGTCCCAAGAATTTAGGAAAAAGCTTTCCACCTGGTGCAAATTCCCGTCGACCTGCTGGGAGTGGAGTTGAGAATCATTTGCAGCTGGGGCACATGACGTCACCATTTGGAAGGGTCGTTTACGGACATTTTCGCTAACGTGTTGATGATCACCTGATTCAGCCGCTCCACTTGCCCGTTACCGCGAGGTACTCCGGTAGTGATGAGAATTAGGTTAATCTTCCGCTTTTCGCAATAGTTTTTAAAGCACGTAGAGGTAAAAGCGGTTCCCCTATCTGCGATAATTCTATAAGGATTACCAAAAATTTCGCATTGTAGCTCCAATCTGCGGATAACTTCTTCGCTGGTAGTCGATTTCACGGGATACAGCCAAGAAAATTTCGTGAACGCTTCGATGACTACGAAGAGCTACTTGTAGTTCTTTCCCGTTGAAGCTAAAGGGCCTAAGTGGTCTATATTGTAGGTGTGTAGTGGTTGATCAACTTTTTCGATTGGGTTCAAGATTCCTTCAGCTTTTCCAGCTTTTCTTGCAGCGAGGATGCACGCAACGCAATTAAGTAGCACGTCTTGGATTTTTTTCGACAATTTAGGTACATAATACTCCTGTCGCATCAGCATTTCAAGTTTTCGCGCATTAATATGTCCTTGTTCGTGTATGTTTCTAATTATTGCTTTTTGTAGGGACTTCGGCAAAACGAGTAATTGGGTACCATAAACGAATTTATAGAGGAGGTCGTTACGCAGTACATAGTCTTCATATTCACCATGCTCAAGACATTTTTTAATAAGCCGGCAGAAGTCGTCGTTTTTCTGGGCGCGTCTAATTTGTTGGAGGATCTCAGATTCTATTACAAAAGTCTGCGGATGTCTACTGAGGGCATCGACGTGGCGCATATTTGTTCCGGATCGGTGAAGCACCTTGCAATTAAATTCGTCCAACAGAAGAGCCCATTTGGCAACGCGACTGCTAATCTCCTTTTTTTTCATCGTAAGCTCAAATGCTTTGCAGTCGGTATACACCGTGAATCTAAGCCCTAATAGGTAGTGACGGAGTTTTTGCAAAGACTTTACAATAGCTAATGCTTCAAGCTCATAACTCGAATATCGTTGCTCAGCCTCAGTAGTCTTACAGCTTATAAAAAATACCGGATGAAACTTTTTCGTATTGGGGTCTTTCTGCAGGAGAACTGCGCCAAGCCCAGCTTTGCTGGCGTCTGTATGTAGTTCTGTTTCCAGCTCGGGATTAAACAGTTTTAAAACAGGTTTGCCACATAATTTTTCTTTCAAAATATTAAATGCTTCCCTCTCCTTCTGGCTAAACTGAAAGGCTACATTTTTTTTAATTAAGTCTGTCAAGGGCCTCGCTATCATTGAGTATCCTGGTATGAACTTGCGAAAAAATCCTGTTAGACCAAGAAAGCGTTGAATGTCCTTTATATTACGTGGGACAGGAAAATTTTTTACTGCAGTGGTCTTTTCAATTTAGGGTCTTATATTGCCGTGCTCAACGATATGCCCCAGGAATTCTACGCTCCGTCTAAGGAATTTGCACTTGGACCACTTTATCAACAAGCCATGATCAGCAGCTACTTTCAGTGTTTTCTCTAATTTTTTTATTCCCTCACCCTCGTTCATGGCTGGGATAATAATATCGTCCATATAAAGCAAAACTGTCTTATCCAAAATCAGCAGCCGAAATACCATATTAATAAATCTTTGGAACACTGCGGGCGAATTGCAGAGTCCGAAAGGTACTTTGTTAAATTCGAAGTGTCCGTCGTTCGTTAAAAATGCAGTAAATTTTTTACTATCTTCTTCTATATCTACGTGAAAGAAGCCGTTACGTAAATCTAGTGTGGAGAAGACTAGCGCAGAATGAAGGTCTTCTAAAACGTCTTCCATAACCGGTAGCGGATATCGATCTTTCACGATATACCGATTCAGCTTTCTGTAATCGATACACAACCTATATGACCCATCCTTTTTTCTAACAAGGACAACCGGGCTAGCGAAGTCGGAATAGCTCGGTCGAACGATACTATCTACGAGCCACTTTTCTATCTGCTTACTGGCTTCTTCTTTCTCTTTCGGTGCTAGTCTGTGTGGTCTGCAATAAACAGGCTTCGTACCATCCTCTAAATTAATTTTCATTTTAATGCATGAATTCTCTAGCTTTTTCAGGGAATACTCTGATATAAGCTTGCTTATTTTTTGTCGGTGTTCAGCGTTGTTAACTTCAGATAAATTGCCGTGATCGTACTCTTCCACTAGTTGTACGACGTCCATTTTTTCTAAAAAATTAGGCTCAGATATTCGGTAGTTGTCTTCGCCTTTGTTAACCTTATTCTGCCACCCTCGACCCTCAAGCTACCTAACTTGATGATATCCATCCCGATCATCATATCGCTTGTGATCCAATTATCTGGAACAATATGGATACAGCTACTATAGGTATCGCCATTTATTAATAGATCTGTCTGAATTGACCCAAGCGTACGTTTCAGGTTTTGTCCGAAACCGGTAAGCGATATACTAGGGCCCTCTGCTTTAGGGAGGACATTACTTTTACCGACGATACTTTTCCGAGCTAATGTCACGCCGCTTCCTGTATCTACCAAAGCTTTGTATTCTGCTTCACCTAACTTAACCGACACATTCAAATTGGGAACTGAAGTCGTATTGACGGAGCTCTTTTCCCCATCACCCTTACTTGTACTGGGCTTGGGTGTTCTAGGCTTAGAACAATTTGCAGATAGGTGTCCATAGTTGCCACAATTAAAACAGCGAGCGCCTTTACTTTTATCAGGACAACTAGCAGTTAGATGATACTTAGACCCACAGTTGTAACAGCGCTTTGAATCCCGTTGGGCTTTTAAGCTAGACTGATGTACTTTCTCCTGACTACGCCTATGCGAACTACTTGGCCTTTGACAAGCCTTCATGGCTTCATAAGCTTTTATTTTTGATTTGAATTCATCTAAGCTTCTTGCCCCATACAACACAGATTTATTTTGCACATCATCACTAATCCCCGCAATAATGTAAGCTATGAGCGACTCGTCGTCAATCGTGCCTCGGCTTGCTATGTGCTTCATGGCGTACATATACTCGAGAAACGTTTCAGCAGATGTTTTTCTTCTACTCTCTAACGACCGGTGAATACTTAAACTCGTGGGGGGATCTTTAAATTCTTTCTCTAACGCTGCCTCTAATAATTCCTAACTATGGATACCCGATGCCGATTCTATCGCGAGCTTTGCGGCTCCACGTAAAAGCCTTCTTGCATACAGATATTTCTGGATATCATTCCACTGGCATACTGTGGCAATATCTTTAAAATCTTTTAACCACGCACTGACGCTTTTGTGTGATTCCCCATTAAAAGTCTCAAGGGATTCTTCCACATCCTTAAAAACGAAATTGCTACCTAACGCTTGTTTCGGCTCTACCATTGTGTTACCCTTTTCTTCGTTAACCCAGTTTTCAACCGCTAATTCGTCAGCACTACCTTCTTCAGGAATCCCTGGATCTCCAAAAACACCACTCGCTTCAGAAATCCCGTCTTCAAGAATACTCGGAACGTCGCTTTCGGAATCACCGTCTTCCTCTATCTCCTTCCCGACCCTCAAAATTCTTTTTATTAAATCCGTCTTCTTTTTATCGCTTACCGACAGACCACGTTCGCGACAAATATCTTGCAGTGCGCTAACCGTAAGCTTTTGATATAATTCATCCATACAAACAATTCATTACTAGCTTTACGCGGTTTTTATTTTCATTCTTTTATCGTTTTAATTTCTGAATAATTAAATTTTTTTTTTTTTTTTAAATAATCAATTTGGAAAAATTGTCCAAAAAAATATAAAAAGTTGAATTATTCGCATCGGACAGCCGAAGCGAACGGACGTGCAATCAACTTGCACCGCGAATCGGAAATAACTGCAAGCTAATCAACTTAGTGAGTGAGTAAAAGTGAATACCGAACTGCCGCATGATCGCAGCAGACACTAGTAAAATTGAGTGCAAAAAACAGAAAACTGGCATAACTAGTGCAGTTAGTGCAAGTGCAATAATGGGACCCCCAGAAGAATCTGAAGAAGGGACCATGGACACAGATGCATTCCCAAACCAGCCAATGGGAAACGCTGACCAGTCAAACCGATCAGTAGGAAATGCTGATCAATCGAAACCTGCGGGCATCGAACGCTACAGAGAAATACGGAAGAAGCAGAAAACAAAATAGGTCAACAAGCAAATGCCAATAATGCAAACCCAGGCGCCGCAACCAGCAACAGATTCGCAATACTAAACGAGGTGACTGAACCCACACCCAAACCACCGCCAATTTACGTGCGAGTGGAAAAAAATGCTGACCTAATACAAAATATAAAAGCAATGATCAGCAAAGACCTATTCTATGTCGTTGACATTAAGAGGGGTCACCTAAAAGAAACAAAAATTCAAGTCCAAAGAGAAGTGGACTACTGCCGACTGGTAAACTGGCTAGAATATAGAAACTCCAATTCTACACCTACCAGCTAAAAAGCGAGAAAGGCTTGAGGATCGTAATAAAGGGCATCGACCACAACGTCCCAGTCGAGGACATCAAGCAAGACATCAATGAACATGGCTTCGATGTGAAGTATGTCCATAATATCCTAAATAGGTATAAACAACCCCATCCCATGTTTAAGGTAGAACTCACACCAGAAAGCAGCAAGGCCCCAAAAGGGAAAATTCACCCAATTTACGAAATAAAATACATCCTCAACAGAAAGGTGACAATTGAGGAACCATATAAACGGAAAACGCCAATTCAATGTAAAAACTGCCAAGAATTCGGCCACACCAAAGGGTATTGTAAGCTCCGCAACGTCTGCGTCGGCTGTGGAGGAAATCACCCCACTCTAGAGTGTCCCAAGAAAAAGGAAGGCGCCACAGACAAAAAATGTAGTAATTGCAGCGGAGAACACACGGCCAACTACAGGGACTGCCCAGTCTACCTGGCTATCCACAAAAACCAAAACAGGAACCAGATAATTAAAAATCCTTCAACAAACTCGCACTACTACGAAAACCCAAAAGTGACCCCCACTCATAACCCTACACACGTAGCAAAACACCCAAGCGAAACCCACACCAAGAGCGGACCAACATACGCGGACATCTTAAAAACTAACGTACCCCCAACAGGCTCCAGCCAAAACGACAACATGATGCAGATACTGATAACCCTCACCAATAACATCAATTAAATAACCCTCACCATGCAACAAATGCAAAAAGTTTTAAACCAGCAAACAGAAATCCTACTGAAATTGATAAAATGAACGAAATCAAAATATCACACTGGAACGCCAACGGACTAGCCCAACACAAACTAGAATTGGAACAATTTTTGAAAGAGAAAAATATAGACATAATGTTAATCTCGGAAACTCACCTATCACCCAAAACCAATATCAAAATGTTCGGATACACCGTGCACAGGAGCGACCACCCAAACGGCAAAGCCTGCGGAGGCACAGCCATCTTAATTAAAAATAGACTTAAACACTATCAAATGCACAGCACGCAAACAAAGGAAATTCAGTCCACAACAATAAGTCTCATGGAGCTAGGAGGACCGACTAATATCGCAGCAGTGTATTGTCCACCGAATTACACGGTTAGCGAGGAACAATTCAACAAATTGTTCAAACAGCTTGGTAATAGATTCCTAGCAGCCGGCGACTTTAATGCAAAATCGCCGCTCTGGGGTTCAAGAATCTCAACACCGAGAGGCAAGCAACTTGAAAGAGCCATTCACATCAACAACTTGAGATGTATCTCTCGCAAAAAGCCAACCTACTGGCCCACAGATAGGCGGAAAAGGCCTGACATCATAGACTTTGGCCTAGCCAAGGGAATTAACTCTCACCTGTGCAGCGCCAGCACAACAAGCGATCTTTCATCGGACCACTCGCCAACCATCATCACCCTCAAGAGTGCACCAAGCTTTACGGAGGCACAGCGCAAACTAACAAGTGGTAAAACCAATTGGCCGAAATTCCAGGACCTGTTCAGGAAAAATATTGTCCACACGTCAAACTAAAATCAGAAGAGGACATAGAAAACGCGCTGAATTACCTCAACGACACCATTAAGGACTGTGCCCAGCAGGCCACCCCTAAGCCGCAAAAAACTGAAAGAGCAGCAGAAACTTACAACCCATCCACTCTGGAGCTACTCAATGAAAAAAGAAAGGCGAAAAGGCACTGGCAAATGGCTAGATCGCCTCAGGCTAAGGCGGAGTTGGATCAAGCAACCAAAACACTCAGGAAACACCTCGAGGAAGAAAGAAACAGGAGCATAAACGCGTACAGATCAGGACTGAGTCACTCCCAAGACACAGGATACTCCATATGGAAAGTAACTAAAGGCATCAGAAGACCGATCCAGCAAAATACACCAATACTAGGAAAAGACAACCTATGGATCAACGAGGACCAAGACAAGGCGGAGGCATTTGCGGAACACCTGGAAGGAGTATTTAAACCAAATGCAAGCGACATCGAAAAACAAACAAAAATGACGAAGGAAAAACAAGTCAAATTTACCCTAGCTTCCATTTTACGGAAAATTCACGAATTAAACCCAAAAAAAGCCCCTGGAAACGACAAGATCACCGGACAGCTGATTAGAGCGCTCCCTATAAGCGGAAAAATAGGCATCCTCTTTATATTCAATGCAATACTGCGCTTGGATCATTTTCCCACACAATGGAAAATAGCAAACATCTTCTTCATACTCAAACCAGGGAAAGATGCATTTAAAATAGGCTCCTACAGACCTATAAGCCTGCTTCCAATACTATCGAAACTATTCGAGAAGCTCCTACGGGAAAAAATGCAGTACCATATAGACATAAACAACATCATTCCAACCCACCAATTTGGGTTCAGAAGTCAGCACAGTACCATCGAACAGAACCATAAAATATTCAACAAAGTCAAGGAAGCTATGGAAACGAAACACTACTGCATCGGACTATTCCTAGACGTAGCCCAAGCGTTTGAAAAAGTCAACCACGACGGCCTACTACTAAAAATTAAACAACTCCTACCGAAAAAATTCTACAACATCCTCCACAGCTACCTCACCGATAGGAAATTCAGAGTAACATTCAATAACTGCCACAGCAGGACATACCAAGTCAACGCAGGCGTCCCCCAAGGAAGCGTGCTGGGCCCTGTCCTCTATCTGCTGTTCACGGCAGACCTCCCAACGGACGATTCCATCATAACCACCACATTCGCCGATGATACAGCACTATTATCTGTCCACAAGAATCCAAACACAGCGACGCGACTCTTACAAGAACACCTGAATAAAGTCATCAACTGGACAAAGAAATGGGGCATACAACTGAACGAGGAAAAAACGGAGCAAATAACATTCACGCTCAGAAGGAAAACTTGTAGGCCAGTCAAGAAAAACAACATCCCGGTAAAGACGGTTAACAAAGTCAAATATCTGGGAATACATCTAGACCGCAGACTGACGTGGGAAACACACGTCAGCAAAAAGAAAGAACAACTAAAAATCACGTACAAAAAATTGTACTGGTTACTGAATAAAAAGTCGAAACTCAGCCTAGAAACAAAAATTTCGGTATACAAAAGCATAATAAAACCCATTTGGACCTATGGTATCCAACTTTGGGGGTCGGCAAAAAAATCAAACATTGAAATAATTAAACGGGCGCAATCAAAAATCATCAGAGACATTACCGGCGCACCCCGATATGTCCGCAATAAAATTCTGCTGAGGGATACGAACATCAAAGAGGTCGATGAAGAAATTGCCGGAACATGCAAGAAGTACATAGCAAGACTTGAACGACACCCAAATTCGTCAGCTAGAAACATCTTAGTCGCCAAAAAATTTTCTAGGTTGAAAAGAATCGACCCGCTTAACTGCTCAAATAAATACCCGGAAATACCCGCCAGAGCACAACAGTCATGGGTACCACGCAGTCTAAGAAGGTGGACAACACCGGCGAGATCATCACCACTGTCATAGTGAATCCGCAGGACATCAGATCCGAGAATATAGAGACCATCTTAATAGTGCTAACCACTATAGTAGGCATATCATTAATCTACCAGCTATACAAAGACTACAGGAGAAGTCTAAAGAAGAAATACAGTGTCACCCAGCAATAGATAGGAAACCCAACCAGCCATCCGCCTAGAACAAATATGAACCAGCGCAGAATGGACCCAGAGGACGGCTACCACAGGATTCAACCGCCAACATAAAAACCAAACAAAATAGGACAAGGCTACATAGACTCGGCGTCTATCGGCCCCCACAACTAGTCATTAAGGGCCTCTTTCACGAACTTCAAGTAAAGTGCTGATTAGTTACTTTTCAAGTAACGCTAATTGGCAAGTAAAAGTCACGGGTAACTTCTATCAATTTCACAAACGAAATCATGGTTTCAAGTAACAACTTATTCGTTAAGTGAAATATCGAAGGAAGCCAGACGTTAATTCGCTCAGTATTACGTCAAGTGCGAAAGTTTTGAATTGCGCGTATTATTTATTTTCGTGTTGCGGTGAGAAAAAATATTTATGGAGAAAGTAAAAAGGGAAAGAAGTGCGAACTTTACCTTGCAGGAGAGGGATATTTTAATATCCCTGGTAAAAAAATACCAAACTGTTTTGGAGAACAAAATAAGCGATGCTTCTACATGGAAGAAGAAAGAAGCCGTTTGGGAAAATATCCAAAATGAATTTAATGCTCGATCTGGAGGAATATTCAGATTTGTAAAAACATTGAAAGTTAAGTACGAGGGTCTGAAACGTACTGTTAGAAAAAAGTCGGCTGCATTACGCTCGGAACTGTATCGTACCGGAGGTGGTAGGAACACTGCAACTCCTCTGGATAGTGTGGAGGAGCAAATTAAGGCAATGATCTCCTTAAGCGCTGACGGCTTAGAAAGTATCTTCGACTCAGATATATTACCCCCAACCCAAGAGAATCAAGGTAATTTGTTATTTACAAAAATAAAAGAACTGTTTTTTCTAAAATACACAATTTTTACAGATGACAAATAGTCATTAAGAGTTATAATATTACATGTTAGAGTTTATTATAAGCTGATTCATGTACAACAAATCCAAAGAAGCCGGGAAAAAAAAAGTTGAATTGTCCGCTCGATTATTTCATTCTTTTTGAGAGCTCCATTTTAATACTTCTCGAATTTTACCAACAATTTGGGCCAAAATGTATTGTTAGCATCAAAACTCATTTCATTCAGCCAATACATAAAAATAAAGAAAGATCTGACCTTAATGTTCCATGGACTTGGGGGTTACTTGGTTTTTCTTCTTCGCAGCACGAATTATTTTTATTGCAATACAATTTTGTTGCAAGTTGCACTCTGCGTTCTATCAAAGTCAACGGTTCACCACAGACACGTGTCTAACTGTTCACTAATTACTCCCGTTTCTTCCCGTTTAATGATAGCTCCCGTTTCTTCCCGTTTTTCCCGGTTATCCCACTTCTGACACCATTTAAGTTGTGGGATGGATGGTATTGGGAAAAGTAGGGATAAGTAAAAAAAGAGTTTAATTCAATAAAGTGTATTAACACTGATTGAGTCTTTGGAGTTCAAGGTAAGTTCAGAATACAATTAAGGAATAGTTTTTTCAAAATTATTCACTGCGATATTATTTTGGTTTTTCAGAAGCAAGTCGCGATTAACAGAATTCAACGTATGATACAACGTAGGTAGGTATACTATACAGCGCGATTAATCAGCTGAAAATATCAAACAGCCCTTTTTGTCTCTTCAGCGGAATCAGCGTAGCAAAATCGGTGTGACCGGCGGATACTGCGATGCAACTCTAACTGCCACCCACTCAG
This sequence comes from Tolmerus cingulatus, assembly GCA_959613345.1. Classification (NCBI taxonomy): domain Eukaryota; kingdom Metazoa; phylum Arthropoda; class Insecta; order Diptera; family Asilidae; genus Tolmerus; species Tolmerus cingulatus. The sequence continues at coordinate 19,551,382 of OY390709.1, read as the reverse complement.
CGAACGATTCTCCTCGGGACAGCGGCGATCGACGGCGGTGCAACTGTACCGCTTAACGGCAAGAGGTACAGATTTTGGGTGTTAGCTGCAGAGTTTGAAGTAATTTGAATTTTTTTTTTTTTTTTCAGGGTCATTCGGAGTCGAGTTCCCACATACATATACCATATAAAAACCCAGAATTTATAACAATATTATATTTTCCTAACCTCCCTTCTACTGACTCTGGTGGCAAACGGAATATACAGTTTTCGAACTTACTTGAACAATCCTTGTTGGTTGCAGCTTCGACCTTGGATGCAGTAAAGCTGATGCATAAATCGAAGAAAAAAAAAACGAAAGAAAGGAAAAAAATGTATAAATATGTAAATGTTTGTTAGTGAACACGAGGATCGACGAAATCGTCGAATTAACCGCGATAGAAATTCGAGGGGGGACTCGTTTACAAAGCAAATACTAAAGCAAAAAATTGAAAAAGGTAAGAGTAAAAAAATAACTTGATTACACAAGGAAAAGCAAAACAAAATTATTTATCAATAATGATGCAAAAAAAAAAAATGCGAAGTACGGCCTCTCTTTTCCCACTCTAGGAATGCTGCGTTGGAGGATCGGTCCTTGGCGCGCGGCACAGGAGATAGCGGTAGATATAAGTACACCCCTGGCCAAAAAATATCCGGTTTGGATTTTTACCTGTTTTTTTTTAGAAATGAGAGCAACCCTCATAAATGGGTAATGATGAGGCATTGTAAAACAATTAAGGTAATTATTACGCTTCCTACCTCCAAGCATATATAAGGGTGTCACATTTTTAAGTGATATTTGTTGTGCTCAGGCGATTGAAAGTGTAACATCTTATTAACGAAGTAGAAATTTTAACACGAAAATGGTTTTGAATGAACGGGAGCAAATTAAAATATTACGTTTTTCGGACGCAGAATTGTCAAATGTCGACGTAGCTAAACGGATAAAGTGTAACGAGTCATCCGTTAGGCGTTTTGTGAAAGAATTTCGGGAAACTGAGGAATTATCCCGGAAAAAAGAAAGTGGTAGGAAGCGGAAAACCACTCAAAGAGAAGATCGGCTATTGGAGCGGTTAAGTTTAAGGAGTCGTTTCTCAAATTCAACCCAACTAAGAAGAGACCTTGTGGAGGAAACAGGAATAACGGTATCAAGCAGAACGATATGCAGGAGGCTCACCGAAGTTGGACTTGTTGCCAGGAGGCCAGCAAGGAAACGGCTGGATTGGGCACAGCAGCATGAAAATTTTATGGCTGCTGATTGGAGAAATGTCATCTTTTCAGATGAATCCAAATTTAACTTAATAGGACCAAACGGGAGGCAGGTTGTTCGTAGCAGATTTGGGAAAAAATATAGCGCCGAGTGCACCAATCATTCTGTGAAATTTTCTCCCTATGTTATGGTATGGGCCTACGGTGTGGCCGAATTATTCTTCTGGAAGGATCAGTGAGTGCTGTGGAATATAAAGAAATAAGCAACTGGAAATGTTGATAAACTAGTTTTTCAAGATGATTCTGCACCTTGTCATCGGGCAAAAATGGTACGTTTTCAATTGCATTATGATTACAAGAATGATTAATTTTAATATTCATTCCATACAGATAACTGATTTAAAAGAAACTTTGGGCATAAAGTCACTTCCTTGACCTTCTAATAGCCCCGACTTCAACTTGATTGAAAATGTTTGGGCGATAATGGGGAAGAAAATTACGGACAAAAAGCCAAAAACAATAGCGGAACTTAAAATTGTACTCGGGGATGTATGGTACAATGACGTCAACCAGGATTTATTGTCAACCTTTTATGATTCCATGCCTCGACGAATTTCCGAAGTCATAAAAGCAAAAGGAGGTTCTACGCGATACTAAGGCAAACAAGACTGTATTACTATTATAAAATCTAATGTTAATATATTAATTTACTACTGTAACATAAAGTAATTAGTAATAATCGTAAGCCTAAAAAATAATTTTATTATTTCCTTTGTTAATTTTATTGCTTTTTAATGGGTTTTCAAACGAATACAAAAAAAGTATCTCAGCAATATTTTACAGATTATTTTATTACCCTGGGCACAGGTAGGAGAATTCCAAGTATAGAAAACAAAATTTACTTGATTTATCTTAAGGATAATTAAATGTGTATTGTAAGAATATTTGATAAAAACATTAGCACTCTCTGAAGAAAACATGTTGTCTCTAAAAAATTGAAAATTTGCAAGTCGAAATAACGGACCGTGCGAATAGCGCATAGATGAACGGTATTTAGCTGCGAATTAGGTTTTCTACTCCCTTGTGTGGTGGTGATTAAGAGGGTTAAGGTTCCCTTTTTCCACCTCCTTTCCTTTTATCCTATGTTTTTTCCTTCTTCTCCTGATGGAGCAAGAGCAGCGGTGCACCCAAGAGTAGTTAAAGATGTGCATGTGGTCCTTCTTCTTATTCGGTGGGAAGAAAGGAACAAAACAAAGAAACCAAAACTCCGATGCACTGGTCAATGAGAAATGGCACAACGGGACGCCGATATCTATGTAGTATAAGGACCCCCATCAAGAGAAAATCCAGTGGCTGCCCATCGATTCTCAAGCTCAACGATACTTCTTCCTCCGACCCCCGTACTATTGCTAATCTCTTTGCTCTTCACTTCATTCAATCTTTCAGTGAGCATTCTTTCGAGTCCGACTTCAGCTATTTCCATTTCTTGAACTCTTGTTCTCAGACCTGCCTTGCTTCCATCAACATTGACCCAATAATGGTTGCAACCTTAATAAACGCCCTTACTGATGACTGCAATCCTGGCCCCGATGGAATCCCCGTCTTGTACTCAAGGCGTGCGCTCAGAATTTGATCGGTCGCTTTACCTCCATCTTTCAACTCTCAGTCACCCAAGGAATTTTCCCAGCTAGGTGAAAAGACTCTTCCACCATCCCCATTCATAAAAAGGAATGTAAAAGCGACATTTCTAAGTACCGTCCCATTGCCAAACTCTCCAGCATACATAAACTTTTTAAAAGCATCATATACGATTGTTTGTTCTTTCATTGTAAATCCTTATTTTCCCTATCCCAACACGGTTTACTCAATGGTAGATCAACCACCATTAACCTGACTGACTTTGTCTCCAGCACTCTCTGTGCCCTGGAGAACGGTGATGAGGTCGACGGCGCAACATCTGATGGGTTGACGCCGGGAATTGTCGACGGCGCAACACCTGATGGGTTGACACCGGGAATTATCGACGGCGCAACACCTGCTGGGTTGACGCCTGGAATTGTCGACGGCGTAACACCTGATGGGTTGACGCCGGGAATTATCGACGGCGCAACACCTGTTGGGTTGACGCCGGGAATAATCGACAGTGCGACGCCTGTTGGGTCGACGCCGGGATCCTCCTTGAGGTATTCCCCCTCTTCCCCGGAAGAGTTGTCAACAGTAAAATCATCGGCATCCGATTCTTTGTCCTCTTTTTCCACGGAACATCTTCCCCGTGTTGCGAAAGAATGAGGAAAATAATTATAATAAATAAGATACACAATTAATGGATAAATTATATGTAGTCATTGGTGACTGGTAATGGACACAACTGCGTCACGTTGCGTCTGAAGTTGCCTTGAACAGTCTTGATTGTGGCAACACGAGTAATTCCATCGTCTCCAGGGTGCATTTCGACGACCACTCCCACTCGATGATGAGAACGACATCATTCGGTAGGAGATGTTTGTTGCTGCTGTACCATTTTTGTCGTTTCTGGAGCTCAATAAGATACTCCAGATGCCACCTTTGCCAAAAATGTTATTTCCTCGAAACACTTTCATGCCGAAACGGCAAACACACTACATAGCGACCCTCCGGGTTTCGCCCGGTATGTTTAACATAATGATTTTCGCATTGTATCTCCTCAAGCGACTCTGAAGAAGTCGCATTTATGTCCTCGATCGCCCAAAATCTGTCCAACTGGGTTGCTAATTCCAGCAGATTACAAGAGACTGCCGAGCATTCTTCGTTCTCATCTATCCCTCCCCCAAATTCCCATCCGAGTTGGGTTTTTGTAGGATTAAATCTCCATTGCCAGACGACAAATTGAACTGGCCTATACTGAGAAGCGATAAAGTTACACCAGCACCGATTAGAATATCTACCGGTTTTGGTAAATGGAAAAGAGTGTCGGCCAAACGTATGTTGGAAGGTATCTTGATCAAGTCACGAGGGAATACCTCGTCCGGGACCATTTCGGAAATTTTTGGCACCATCAAGAATTAGAAAGTTTTTCCGAATGCCCCATTTATTGAGCGCAAGTGAACCTCCACACTCTTTTTTGATATAGTATGCATCTCATTGATCGCACCGACAGAAATGGAGCATGAGCGTGTTGGGAGTTTCAATTATCGGATTTCGGTTATGAAATTAGCTGTTGCGCAAGTGTCTAGTAAAGCTCGCGCTTGTATAAATTGTCCGTTATTGTTTCTTACATGAACTATGGCGCTCATCATTAATTGGGCACGTGGGACGCGTGACACCAAGCTTAAATTTGTCCCGTCCAGTCATATTGAAGGATTTCCCTGAGTGGAATCGGTTTTAGCCGGGGATAGTGGGGTTAGACTTCCGCCAGGACCTCGTCTTGAGTGCCGAAGTTTGGTGTAGAAGTGTATTATGGTAACGAACACAAAGGTTGCAGTGCGATGATGAGCAAAGTCCGTTATGTATACTAAGGCAATTTTTACACAACTGTTTCGCCCTTACCGTTTCCCATCGTTGCTGAACAGTGAGTTTGTTGACTGCCGGGCACAAGTGCTTTGAGTAGCTATAACAACTGAACGTCTACTTGAGTCGATCTTGCGAGCCTTCGACCATTTCAAGTTCTGATCGGAATAACGCTTACCGCTCGCGCCCCCATTGTTAACACCTCTACTCCTCAATGTGCTGATTCTGAACGCAGTTTCACTTATGAATTTACAAATTTGGTCCAGTGTTGGAAAAACATCAAACCCAAGACTCTCTTCCTGTCTTGTCCTAACATCGATAGGAAGTTTTCTTTCGCTCAATCTGACGACTAAGCCGTCATTAAGCTTTGCCTGAAGTGATTCCAGCATATTGAGATACTGACGAGCATCATCAATTATTTTAATTAAACCCTCAGAATTTGCGGTAGTTAGAGACGGAATATCAATTATGCCGTCTTAGTGTTTAGCCATCAAAATTCGTGGCTTTTTGTATTCGGTTATCAGCACTTCCCACGCCTTTCTGTAATTTCCGGCGCTGGCGTCGTACAGTGAAAGCTTGTTGAACGCGGGACCGTCCAAACAATCTGTCAAATACAAAAACTTGTTCAAGTCGTCCATATCGGTGCGCGAGTTTATCATCGACATAAACATTTTCTTAAACGAAAGCCACCCATCGTGATTGCCATCGAATTGAGGCAGGCTGGCAACCGGAAGCTTTATCATGCGCTGTCTTTCACGAAACGTCGAATTTCCCGTGGGAATACCGGAACTTGCACGACTTATATTGTTCAAGCCATCGGACCCCCCAGCAAGAGGCATTCTCCTCACCATCGTTGAAATTTCAAAATAGCTATCTTCAATAGCTCGTACATGTGTCAATTCCTCGTTCGACACGTCTTCCGCGGCGAGCTCGTCGGTGAGCGATTCGTACTCCGTAAAGGATACGTTAAGACGCTCAAGGCGCAAAAGAGCATTTGATCTCTCGATTTCCCTCCCGACACGATTGTCTTGAGAGATGCAATTCTTCCCTTCAACGCCGAAAGCTTGCGTGCGATTACAGCCGCGTCGCTCGCCCTGGTAATTAAGCCAATAAGATTCACAGTAAGTGTGGCACGAAATGCCAAAAATTACAAAGGCTTAAGGCTCAAATAACTCCCGGAAAAACGTCTGCCGCCGAAGGAATCTTCCGATGAAACGGCGATTCGTGTGAAATGCCCAAGCCACTCGTTTCCAAGAAAGGAAAATCAAAAACCCAAATTTAAACACTTTCAAAAAACCACTCAGCTTGCGCTGTGGAGTGAACTGTTGTGAACCACTTGATTATGATTAGTTCTAAAACAATACCTCTGTAATTTGTTAGTTTGCAAGAAATACAAATTGATTGTTATGAATTTAATTTAGGTGTACATAGATAAGAAATTTTGTCGGTTAGTATTTGAATTGGTTTTTGTATTATTAAACTGAAGATGTTGTAAACGTATTTCCTTTTGCGAATTTTCTGTGCGGTTAAGAGATCCTCGTACAAGTCAAGTGATAATTGACAGTTTGGACATCAAGTGTTAACTTGTAATTATATAGGGCGTGTGTTATTTAAATGGTATGTTAAAGCTAGTGCTCCATTGGGAGTAGGCTTATTTTTGTTATAGGTCGGGTTAGTATTGAATTTTCAGTCTGAATTTCGACTACTCGAATATTATTATCAGAACCCGGAAATGTGTTAATTATTCGGTTTTTAGTGAATCAAATAAAATACCTTAATCAACTAAAGAAAAAAAACTTTATTAACAGCAAAAACGCAAGACCATTTCATAAGATTACATGACAGAACAGAAAAACAAAAAGTCATCCTCTTTAGAAAAAAAAAAGAACAAGAAGAAGTCCAGCAAGGGGCAGATCACTGAACAAAAATTCTAGTACCACAGATGGCGAAACAGTAGTATTGATCTTTTCTCTTTTAGCCCTACCGCAACAGATTCGACCTAATAGCCATTTTAATGGCGGGACGTTTTGATCGGCGATAAGTACTAAATCTCCGACCTTGAAATTTGCTTGGAGTTGTATCCACTTTGACCTGTTTTGCAAAGTGTGTCAGTATTATGAGGTTTATTGCTTCCAAAACGAGTTTGTGAGGTTTTGAACATAATCCCATCGTTTAATGGTAGTGCTGATTGCATTGCTGTTTCACTGCTTGGAAGATCTAATTCTTTCAGTGAGAAAGTGGCCGGGTGTGAGTACATTATAAGAACCGGTTGGGTCATTCCTCAATGACATTAGTGGTTATGAGTTCATGGAGGCTTCTATTTGACAGATTACGGTGTGCAGTTCTTCATATGTTAAAGTTGTCAATTTTAATGTTATGCTTAATGTTTTTTATGAGTTTGACATTCGTTTCCCATATTCCGCCGAAGTGAGGAATGGAAGGGGGGGTTAAAATGCCAAGTAATTCGGCTAGTGGCTTGATCCTTTGTTATTTCCTCTGGAACATATGTATGTATGTGAGGTTTTTTGAGATTTCCTTGTTGGTTCCTATAGAATTAGTCCCGCAGTCTGAATAAATGTTAGAGCAAAGACCTCTTCTTCTGATAAATCGCTTTAAGGCGGCGATAAAAGTTTGTGTGGTTAAATATGTCACTATCTTGATGTGTACAGATTTGGCACAAAGGCAAACGAAAATGCTTAAATAGCCTTTTATGATTTTAGCGTTTCGTAATTTTAAACTCTTTATGTCGATTGGACCGGCATAGTCGATTCCAGTGTGTTCAAATGGTTGACGCGGGAAGTAGGAAGGTCACTCATGAGTTGAATTGTTAATTTAAGTTTATTCCTCCAACATGTGATACAGTTTTGGATTTGAAAAGGGACAGTGTTCCTAGCGTTGAGCACCCAGTACTTGTTTCAGAAAGTGTTTAAGGTTAACTGTGTTCCGCCACGCAGTGTATTTTTATGAATTTGATTAACAATTAATCTAGTAACGTAAAAATGGATTGAGACTGAGTATCCGACTTCTCGAGAAAATTTGTTGTTTGTTTTGTAAAGCGTGTTATTTCTCGTGGAATTCGGAATATTGCACCATCTTTATTATACGTTCTTCTGCTGCATGTAATTCGAACGTAAAGAGTAAGTGAGTTAACTGACGCTCTTCGCGTTTTAACGGTAGATTATTGGTCAGGCGGAGACAATATGCGGTGACTCTGACTAGCTTATCAAACGTTGAGTATTTCTCTTCTCTATTTTACTCTTTCTTCCTCTGCCGTGTCGTACCATTGAGTTGGTTTTAGAGTCCAATCTGTGTTTTGCAACCATCGTGGTCCATGCCACCAGGTTTTAAGTTTTATTAACTCTGTAGCTGCTACTCCTCTCGATGCTATATCAGCCAAGTTGTCTTTGGAAGATGCGTATTTCCAATCTTGAGGATTAGTTTTTTGTTGAATTTCGGCGACTCTATTGGCTACAAATATTTTTCAACGAGATGGTTGTCCGCGGATCCATTCTAGCGTAACTTCAAAATCAGTCCAAGCGTATGTATTAAGGTTTTTATTTCTAGGGTGGTTTTTACTTGGATGAGTAATCGAGCCAATACAAGCGCACCAGATAGCTCCAATTTTGGTAATGAAATTATTTTTGTTGGAGAAATTGTTTTGTTGGAGATGTTAGTAAGCAAACTTGAGTTGTTTCATCTTGACAAACATTAGAGAGATGCATATAAAGGGTTTTCCAGTAAGGACTTGACAACTTTTTTTCAAAATAAAATGCAAACCATTTGAGATATTTCAAAAACTTTATTATCGGGTTGAAGTACAATCAAAACATTTATGAATGGAACTCGACTTCGTTCATATGGCCACCGCGGGCACGTTTGCAGCGGTCGATTCGTTGGACCCAATTTTCGATGACTCGGCCACACATTTCGGCCGAAACGGCTGCTATTTCGCGTTCAATGTTGGCTCTGAGCTCTTCCAACGTCGTTGGCTTGTTGGCATAGACCAATGACTTGACGTAGCCCCAAAGAAAAAAGTCTAGAGGCGTTAAATCGCACGAACGAGGCGGACAATCGACTGGTCCATTTCTTGAGATAACACGCGATAACGATTACCATTCACAGTAACGTGACGATCATTATCGTCGACGAAAAAATATGGCCCTATGACGCCGCCGACATGCAAACCGCACCAGACAGTTATTTTTTGTGGATGAAGTGGTGTTTCATGAAGCACATGTGGATTTTCACCCGACCAATAACGCATATTTTGCTTATTGACGAACCCATTGAGCCTAAAATGAGCTTCGTCACTGAAGATGATTTTGCGATGAAATTGATCATCTTGGCGCATCTTTTCCAGAGCCCAATCGAAGAACGTACGTCGCTTCAAATGGTCCATCGACTTCAATTCTTGAATCAGCTTGATCTTGTATGGGTGTAAACGAAGATACTTACGCAAAATTCGCCATAAAGTGGTCTGGGCGATGCCCAACTCTTGAGAACGCCGTGGAATTGACTGCTTTGGATCATTTGCTACGGACGTTTCAACGGCAGCGATATTTTCGACACTTCGACCAACCCGTTGTCTCACTGGCACGGCAACATCACACAACGAATATGTAGACTCAAATTTTTGCACTAAACTTGTTACTGCCTGTCTACTAGGACGAGAATTACGACCGATAATCGGAGTTAACGCTCTTAAAGTAGCGGTCATCGACTCCGGATTTCTGTAGTAAATTTTTATAATTTGCAGACGTTATTCGTTCGTGTACTTTACTATGATGAAAATGTTAAGTTTGCTGAATAAATTGACAGTGACAGTTCAATGATTAGTGAAAGAGTGCGTTCACAAATTGAATTCAAAGTTGTCAAGTCCCTATTGGAAAACCCTTTATAATAGCCGCATATGCCTTGACGGACGCATTACAAAAGCCGTGTAATTCCCGTATTATGAAATTCGGGAAATAAAATTGGTCCATCTTGGTATCTTTATTTTCGTGATGTTTGTTAGATCTTCTTTAAATTGCTTTTATTCGTTTTTTAACTGAGTGGGAATTTCTTCATCCCAGTCGAGTCCTAGAAGCTATAGCTTGTGAATGAATATTTTTGGTATACTGATACATGGTGCCAACCACCCTAGTGGTTCGAACAGAGATGCAGCTTCAGAAGGATTACTCGTTTTGTGTACAATGTTTTAGACGGCGGTATGTGGAGATTAAATGAAAATTGCTCTGTGTTTGGACACCGTTTGATTTGAAGAGTTTTTATACAGTCGTTGATGGAGAGGTCGAAATGATTTTTGATTTCTTTGTGTTCCATTAGTATTCCTTGAAGTAGTTCTGGATGATTGGTAGCCTATTTCCTTAGATTGGATTCACCTAGGGCTAGGACCGACATTAATTGTTGTTGGAGGTGGATGACAGATGAAATGTCGTTTGCTTCAGTTAATTGATCGTCCACGTAAATGTCGTTTCGTATTATCTTAACCACTATTGGATACTTGAGTTCTTCGTCGTTTGCGAGTTGCTGAAGCGTCCTGATGGCAAGAAATGGGGTGGATGCACATCCAAATTTTACGGTTGTAAGCTGATAATCCTTTATTGAGTTTGTTGGTGTATCTCGCCATATGATCCTTTCAAATTGTTGATTTGATTTATCCAGTTGTATCAGTTTGTACATTTTTTCTATGACGAGACGGCGTATTTGTGTTGACGCCAATGAAGTAATATCGCCCATAGTGTTGGTTAAATGGTAGGTCCTACAAGTAGCTGTTCATTCGACAACTTTTCGTTGGTAGGCCGTGCTGAGGCGTTAAATACGATGCGAACTTTGGTGGTAGTAGAACTTTCCATGTTCACAGCGTAATGCGGGAGGTAGTAATTTGTATTGCCTACACCGTGGAATTTCGGCTCAATGACCGAGTGTTTGATATTCTTTTATGCAGTTTTTGTATTCTATCTTGAGAGTAGAATTTTTCTCAAATCTTTTCTCTAGCCGAAATGGTAACTGTACTTGATATTGTCCGTTAAATAAACTTCTTATTATCTGGGTGGAGTAGTAGAGATTTCTCCTTGGTCCCAAAAACGACGTAATTGCGCATCTAGATTTATAGATTCATGAGCTTGTATGGTCTGCTCCAAGCAGTAAATCAATGGAGCCGGGTGTGGCGAATCCAGGGTTGGCTAGTTGTAAATTTAATAGATGCGTTAGTTCTGACGTATCTATTTAATGTGGCGGAGTATTATCCGTAATTTTATTCAAAACTAATGCTGAGATGATAGTTTGAAAGGTAGTGGTGGTTGAGTAGTAAAGCAAAATTGACTTGGGACTTTGCACGTGCGATTGGAGTGCTATCCATTACTGAAATTTCCATGTTTGCTGGAATCTTCTAGAGCTGGAGTTTTCTAACCGCTTTGTCAGATATAAATGGAACTTGAGATCCCGAGTCGACTAGAGCTCAGAAGGGCTGTAAATTCCTTTATTTGCTGGGGATATTTACAATTGCGGCCGCAAGTAGTGCACTTTGATGATTACGGTTAAAACAAGACTCAGGCTCGTGTACAGAATCATCTGTGTTATTTTCGACCGTATTGTTCCATTTGTGATTTATTTGGTTAAATTGCTTTCCCTTTGATTGGGTTCTAGATGTAGAAGAGTATGATGCTTCTTCTGGCTGTTGAAGCATGTGTGCTGACTTCTACAATTACAATTAGTAGTGTGTCCAAGCATTAGGCAGTCTTACAAAGTTGTAATTTAGTTGCTAAGCTCAGACGATTGTTAGGTGACAATTGCCGGAATTGTGGGCATTTGTGCAATGCATGGGCCGACTTGCATTTTGGGTAAGTGGTGTTTTTAAGAAAAAAGGAATGAATGCCCTTTGGAGAAATCTGGGATGTGCTTTGTCGAGCACTTTGAAGAGCTTCCAATGTTGGAAGTCGTGCTTCTAAAAATTAGACGAAATCTCTATAGGAGGGCGCGTCGGTACGGTCTCATTGTACTTGTTCCCACTTATAATGAGGACAGGGTCCCTTGAACCTGTAGGTAATTCTGAACAGCGTAGTTCATGTAAGCGTTCTTTGGTTTCATGTAACAGAACTTTGATTGCTTGTGCGGATTCTGTTTTGATGCTTGTTGTATTGAACAACGTATTTAAATGATTTGCTAGTAATACCCTGTTGTTATATCTTTTTTGTTTCTTCTTGTTTCTTCCCAAGCCTTCTCGTAATTGGTGTCAGTGACATCGAATTGTCCAAGTAAGCAATCAGCTTCGCCTATCACTGATGTTTTAAGGTATTGTAATTTTTGTACCCCTGACAGTCCGTTTCCTTCGTGAATAATAGACTTTGATAAGTCATGGAAAGATCTCCATGATGCATACCATAAGATCCTACGAATTTAGGAATAGAGATCTTGGGGAGCTTAAACTCAGACCTGATATCAGTTGGTGACTAAGGGGCGGGAGTTTCGATAGTTTCGAAGTTACCTAAGAGTTCCTTTATATTGGAGACTGTATCTATATACAGTTTCTGTGAAGAAGAGTGCTCTTTATTGTTTAGGTCTTCCTCTACTTCTAGAGTATCTCTTTGAATTATATAGATATGGCTCTTTTGCATTTGATTCCATACTGAATGCATCAACTGTAGGTATGTGCTTAGCACGCCTTTATTGAATTGTTGGGGAGTCTTTTCAGATAGAGTTTCGGCCAATGATTTTAGTTGCTCGTATAGAGCATTTTACTGACTTAACATCTTTTTTGCTATTGTAACTTTCTCGTTTCTTGGTAAAATTGGATTTTATTAGATCCGGCTAAGAAGGACCAATGTCGATGCCTATACTGGACACCCCTGAGTGCGGTGCTGACTCAAGGGAAGCGAGGTGGGGTTACAATGGCATCAAGATTATTATTAGTTCAGAAAATGTATTTATTACGAAAGAAGATAATTTCTTAGAAATAAAACAATAACGGCCGTATTCATAAAACTATCTTAAAATAGCTTACTTAAAACACTCTTTTTAGACTAATGAACGTTTTAAATTCGAGCTATTCATAAACGCGTTGTAAACGCTTTGCAACTAAAATGGAGTTAAAGCATGTTTGAACGTTAAGTTGCACAAATGTGTCAATATTTCAACTGAAACTGGCAGCTGGTAATTTCCGATTATTTTGTGTAGTAAGGTGAAATTGTTGTTAGGTACAGTTTAAGTGAAATAATTAGTTAGTAATGGTGGACGCAGAAAACAGTTGCTTAAAACGACAGCGGAGCAAGAATTGGTTGGATGAAGACAAAGTATGTTCTTCTACATTTGGCAGGATGCAACTTCTTTTGCTTTTAAAAAATAAGCGAATTTGTTGTTATTTTTCGTTCTTGCTGCAGGAGTTGACTAAGAAGCGGATATCAGCTATTGCTAAACAAACACCATCCGGGAAAAGAAAGCTGAATGGATTGATTTGCTTGATAGGTAAGCAAATAATCCTCTTCTCAATTCAAATTTCTTTAAGGTTACCAGAAAATGTCGTTGGTACTGTACTTCGTCTGAAAGGGGTTTTAACGCAATTCTTTTGCACACAAATAGTTGTATGCCAAAATTTATGTTTTAGTTTTAACACCATGTGCAACGGGATTCAACGGATCATTTTTTTGATTTTTTTTTATAGAAGCGGATAAATGCTCTTACGCACTGGGAGCAAAGCCATCCTTATGCCGGATTCACTGGCCATATGGCCAGGCCTACCAGTTAAAACCCCGCACCTGGCCTGCAGGAGCACCACCGACCGTCTAAAGAGATATTACTTCGGGGTGGACTCCGATGAATTCGCCTCAGCAGAGGCCGTTTCCCACAGGTAAGCACGCCGTATTTTTCCCGCATCAGCCAACAGGTGCTCCCTTAGGAGCCCCGCTGTCTTTCTCTTTCTGGCGAATAATCCCTCTCGCCAAAGAGGTAATCCTGCGTCAGAAGGCGTCTTCCTGTAGCATAACCCCGATTACATTGTCCGGGGCTATGCCGCTCAGAACCTCCTCCACCTCGGCCCGATCCGCCCTCTAGCGACAATATTCAAAGAATGTGTGGAGGGCGGAGTTCGATGGGGAATCGCAGTACAGCAGCACGGGCTCGGAACCTTCCCCATTTTGTAAAGGAAGGCCCGAAAGTGCCCGTGCCCCGTCAGCATTTCGTTGAGGTAGTAATCCACCTCCCCGTACCGGCGATTCAGCCAGGCTTTCAGCTGGGGAATCAGACGAGCTGTCCACCGGCCCCGCGACTTCCCATCCCACCGTTCTTGCCAGGACGCCATGGACCTGGCCCGGGCCACTCGGGGCTTCGCTTCTCCCCAGGGGAGCTTTCTCCCGGTGGACGGACTGCTGTCCTCTGGCTAGGAGGTCAATAGGTATGACCCCCGTAACCACTAGCACCGCCGGTTCCGAAACTGTGCGGTAGGAGCACGCGATGCAGAGCGCCGCTCGACATTAGACCGCAAGTAAACGCTGGCGGTACTTCTCCCACCGCATCGCGTCAACCCAGACTTCTGCTCCGTAGAGCATTATGGCTTCAGCGGTGCGGAGCAACAGACGCGTTTTGCAGGGTCTAGGTCCACCAACGTTGGCCATGACCCTGCTCAACGCCGCCGTAACCGCAGCCGCCTTATCGGCCCGACCTTTGATCTCCTCCTAAAAGCTGAGCCTGCAGTCGAGACTCACCCCCAGGTACTTGATCGCAGGTTGGGTCTGGACCGGCGTGTCTCCCACCCGCATCTCCATCAGTAGTGGGATGCATTTCTTCGTGAAGAGCACGATCTCGGTCTTGGCAAGTGCCAACTCCAGGACGTGGTCGCGCAGCCAGAGACTTATCGGACGCATCACCTGGTTGAGTCTCATTTGGGCAACCGCGACATTTTTGGCGATAATTACCGCCGCAATGTCATCAGCATGCCCGACCAGGAAAGACCCTTCTGGCATTTCCATACGAAGGACTCCGTCATATGTGCAGTTCCACACCGGGCGAGAGTAATGGTACCCGCATTCGATGGCCCGGGCCGCGTCGACAACCTCCTGGATAGCATGCACGTCGACCTCCCTTTTCGAAAGCCATACTACCACTTGGAAAGGTCTCTGACAGCTTCAACGGCTGCTTTGAGGCGAAGTTTTAGGAACTTCTCCAAGAGTTTGCCGGCCATGTAGAGCATACAGAGCGGCCTGTACGAACCGGGGGACCCTGCCGGCCCCTTGCCTTTGCTGATAAGCACAAGCCTCTCTGCCTTCCAGTGGGAGGGAAACACCCCCGCTTTCAGTCAGGCATTGTATATATCAAGCAAGAGATCTGGGTGGCTCGTCATCAACCCCTTCAGCACCTCCGCCGGAAGTCTCTCGGGCCCTGGTGCCTTCTTATTTTGAATGGTTTGCGAGGCGCTCATGAGTTCCTCCATTGTGAATGGAGGAGGGTCGAGCGCCTCGCGGGCCACGTAATTTGGCATCAGCGGTTGGGTGGGGCAAAGGGCATCCACTATGGATCGGACCGTCTTGGCATCGAGGGGAGCATTGGGTGAGAATGCCCCCGGTTTGCGATGGACGATCTTATACCCTAGACCCCAAGGATTCGCATTGAGGTCCTCTCCCAGCCGCTGCCAGCATCGGCGTTTGCTTGCCCGGATGGCCCTCCGGAGACTCTTTATCGCCACCTTATGTTTGGCAGATCTAAGGGCTGCGTCGGGATCGCTTCGATCAGCTCGTTGAGCCAGCCGCCTAAGGCGGAGACATGTCCGCGATTTCGTCCATCCACCAGTACGCAGGACGGCATCCTTCCCTGCATCCTTTTTTTGTCGGCACAGCCTCTCGGCAGGCCCAGTGGATCAGTCTCAATGTTGAGTCCACCACCTGGGCGGCCCGCTCGAAAGGCTGCAACCCTTCAGGAATCACGCCAATGGTTCGCTGGCAGCGTACAATGGCTAGACACAGCCTTTCAACGTCCATCCTGGCGGCATCCCGTCTGCGCGGGCCCTGCAGGCGGCAGGACCGCACTGGCGCCATATTACGTACGCGGAACGTGATATACTGGGATCGCACACGTGCAGCCAGGCTTTCTGTCGCCGGGGAGACATCGATAATCGTTTCCATATACCCAGGACGCCGAAAGGTGAATTCCAAGCCGGTGTTCAAGACTACCAGCCCGGCCCTGGACGCAAAGTCCAGGAGACGTCCTCCGCGAGAGTCGGACACGGGTTCGCCCCACTCCAAAGCCCCCACCCATGAAGCGGACGGTGTCCTCTAGGCCATCTAACTTGGCCTGGAAGTCCGCTATTGGCTCGTTCGGGGTGAAGTAGCAGCTGGCGTACGTGATGTCCCTGCTCCTCACCCAAACAAAACCGGCGCCCGCGCCATGGTCCGCGACATTGAAGCGTCGCAGATCTGGAACTCAGATCGCCGCCGTTCCGAGGGTATCACGATACCCATCCCGATACTGTTCGCTGACTAGAACAATGTCAACGACTTTCTCGAGACAGATCTGAGCCAGCAGATCATGGGCCGTCCTGCTCCTATGCATGTTGGCTTGAAGGATACCCGGCATTACATTTTCTTGGCCTCCTCCAAGGCCTTACGAAAAGCCCTGCAGTCCCCCGAGTCCGCCATATGTCGCCGCGAATCACACCTCCCCTCTTCAGGGCAGAGGAAACACCGCGGGCTAGCGGTATATCCTTTGGCGTTGTGGCCGCCTTTGCCGCATCGGAAGCAGAGTTTGCTCCGGTCCGGTCCCTTACAGGCTCCGCTCTTGTGTCCGTACCCAAGGCACCTGAAGCACTTGCGCACCACTACGCGCCTGCGGATTCTGCCCTCCACCCAGCCGACCTTGACCCGGGCAGTTCGCAGCAACCGCGCGGCGGCCGATTCCTCCAGTTCGGCAATAGCCAGACATTGGCCGCAGCCATTCGGGCGGGTCAGCCCGACATGGAGGTGGCCACTATAATCCCTCAGAGCTTTCCTGAGGACCTCCGTGACCTCCTCCTTCGTCGTGTAGGCGTCCAGTTCGCGGATCTCCAGCGTATCTCTGGGAACCAGCTGCCTCACGCTACTAGCTGCCCCGACCCCGCCTTTCAATGCTTCGGAAAAGGCCGCACGGCTCTCCTTAGAAGACTGCCCGAATTCGAGCAGTATCTCCCCGGTCCTGGTTTGCCGGACAGCCTTGATCCTAACTCCGGTACAGCGACCTTCGATTTCATCTTCCTCTTCCTCTTCTTCTTTGTTCCCTGTTTGTATTGAGGTGGATAGAAACAAACTCCGTAATGTTCTGACAAGCACTGCCTCTTTCTTTATTCCTATCGTAATTTATACAAAAATTTGCTTAACCTATACAATCAATCAATAAAATAAAATTAAATGTCAACAAATTAACAAAATCAACATAGACAAGATTCATTCACCCCGCAGTCATATGCTGTGTTAGCTCAGCACCTTTTGGCTGTGACACAATTCGGTCAGGTGAATGCACCTTGTTTGCGTAGTAAGCTAATTCGTCCGTCGGCGTCTTGGAGTTATTTGATTGTGCATGCATAAACATCCTCCCCCGTCTCGTTGAATCTCGGAAGCTCTAAGCTGATCGCTCGTCGAGGCGCTGGCACCGGGATCCCAACAGCCACAGTAGTAGGTTGTAACGTTCTCAAATTTCGGTTCTTCCACCAGTAAAACAGCGCGAATGCGATTCCAATGCCCACGAGTAGGTAGATTCCAGTGTAATGATGCAGATCATGATAATTCCATTTACTTGGTAGTTTAGCCACTTGTTCTTTCTGGGATTCTATTGCAGCAGATAGTTCTTCTAAGTCCCTCATTTCAACTTCGTCTATTAGTTGAGACGGTCGAGGGGTGTTTTTAAGCGTAGTATTCGTTGTCGCAATATCGATGTGAGTTTTGATTATGTTGTTCTCTGGTATAAAGGATGAGTTCGATTTCATCGGGATCAGGTCGTTGGAATTGATGTGCATATTAGGATGATGGAGCATGAACCTTGGCAGTAGCTGAATAACTCCACTTCCGTCCAAAGTAACTGGCCAAACGGAACCTTCACATATGACGTTGTAGTGGGTTTCCTCGATCATTACATAAAGCCAAGTACTGGGGGACGATAATTTAACCCACTGTGTCTCAGGCTTCTTGCTTCGTAATGTGCAAAATGATGACAGTTGGTTACGATGGAGCAGCATTTCAACTTCGCATCTCGATACATTTGAGCTCAGCGAGAAGATGGGGTGGTTTTGTTTGCAGATTAGCTGCTGGTCGTTCACCCTCATGCAGACCCTTAATTCCTCGGTGGTCACCGGGCTGAATCTGTCTCGATGAGTATTAACCAGAAGAAAATTGGTGGAAAGTTGAATATAGACGTGTAGCCCGTTATGGTGCGCAGGTATAGGTATTAACTTGTATAGATGATAACCTTCCGTTGACAGCAGCGGCAGCTTAATATCAAAGAGCACATTCCTTTTAGTTATGCGCATTCTCACACTCATGGATTTGTAAATCGATAGTAAAGAGTCTTCGCTTCTATCTCCAGGAACCTTGAGGTCTTTAGGAAGGTGCTCTCTTATAGTCTTTAATTGATAGTTGAGCTGTGCTGGAGTAAGAAGGAATGTATTCCATCTACCGTGTTTCGCGTCCATAACCACTGAGAGGAGGTTTCTTTGTATTTGTTGGAAATTGTTTAAATGCAACAGGATCAGGACTACCGCAGCTGTGAAGCTTTGCGAGGACTTGAAGTCATGTTGGCTTTTGTTCATACCACCTTCAATTGTTTCCATGTGATCTTGTATCATTTGGAGTTGAGAGTGTACCGTCTGTGTGTTCTTCCGGATCACGTTCACAGTATGTTCCGCAGTAGAGGTTTGATTTTTCAGAAGTTCACGCAATGTATTTTCATTTTCCTTGATTTCCTTAATCTGTTGTTCGTATTTTTCAGCAAAACCTTGATCTAAGATACCAAAAAGCTTGTTTGAGATTGTTCCAACAATTTCTAAAGGAGCACGTTTGTCGCGGAGTGTGGTCTTCTCATTCTGTTGATAGAGAAGTTCATTGCTTTGCTCGGCCTGGAGCAGTTGGTACTTAAGCTGCGTGATGGTGGAACTACATTGATCGTTATTTTGTATTGTTGTACAGAGGTGAGTTAATCTTGAGACTGAATCTCTGATACCTTCAAATTCCTTCCAGTAACTGCCAAGACCATAGTATACAATCAAGTTCCACTCGCTAGCATATAGTTGAGCTTCTCCCAAATCTTCGAAGTAAATACCATCCTTGTCGATAAATTTTGTCATCTGATATGGTGCTCGATTCGGTTGGGTGTCTTGACCCAGCACTAGTACAACTAGGAACGACAACAGTATAAATCCTATGAGATTTTGGGGTTGCGCGGTCGCTGGAGTCGTGAACCGTCGGTTGCATTTTTTCTTAGACCGAGTATTGTCTCGCCCAGCCTCTAGGCTGTCGGTCTCCTCCTGCTTGCGTTTCATTCCTTTGTGCTTACATTCCGGCGTATGTATCGTTTGTGGAATGGCCTCAGGGTCTAAGGTCTCCAATTCCGGGCATTGCTCTTCGTTTACCCACTCTGTTTCTGGTTGCTCGTCTGTGAGCGGTAGTAGTGATACCTTTGAAATCGGGCGTGTAAATTCCGAGTTTTTTGCACGTAGTTTTACTACTCTCGTTAGTCCATCACGTCCAGGATACACTTCCTTCACTCTACCTAGTGACCATTTTGCCGGTGGCAGTTGATCATCCTTAATTAGCACAATGTCTCCGACCTTTATGTCAGTGTGCCGTCTTGCCCATTTCGGTCTATATTGAAGTCGAGCAACATATTCAACCGACCATTTCCGCCAGAAATCTTGGTGCATTCGTTCAATTTGGTGCCATTTACTCAGAAGGTTCGTCCCCGTTTCCAAATAACTTTTTTCTGGTACAGTGAGCAACGGTCGTCCGGTCAGAAAGTGTCCAGGGGTCAAAACCTCTAGTGACTCAGGGTCCTCGTTTAACGGGCAAAGCGGTCTAGAGTTTAGACACGCCTCAATTTGAGCCATTAGCGTGCACATTTCTTCATAAGTGAGCCTGGTGTCGCCGATGACTCGTTTCATATGGTATTTTATGGATTTTATTCCGGCCTCCCATAGTCCTCCAAAATGCGGCGCTGAGGGGGGAATGAAGTGCCACTGCGTATGTTGTTCTAATAAGGCATCGTTGACCTCCTGCTTATACCCTTCATCCTTGAAAAGATTACTGAGTATTCTATTAGCTCCAACAATGTTGGTTGCATTATCACTGTACAGATGTGCTACAGGTCCTCTCCTGCCTACAAATCTTCTGAATGCAGCAATGAAAGCTCGCGAGGTTAGATCTGTGACTACCTCAATGTGCACTGCTTTAGTGCTTAGGCATACAAAAAGTGATATGTAGCCTTTGTAGCTCCGATTTCCCCGACCACGAGCAACTAAAAGGTCGAAAGGTCCCGCGAAATTTACTCCCGTATGTGTGAAAGGAGGGTTGGAAGTTAGTCTCGCTGCTGGCAGCATCCCCATTAGTTGTTCAGCCATTTGCGCCTTGTACCTATGGCATTTGATACACTGATGTATATATCCCTTCACAGCTTTAGGGCCATTCATGATCCAAAATTTCCCTCCATGTAACGCCGTTTTATGCGCATGTTCGATTATAAGTGACACAAGCCTACCTTTATATGGTAGTATCACTGGGTATTTTCGTTCAAATGTTACGGTGGTGTTTCCTGCCCGCCCACCTACTCGTAATATTTGGTTGCCATCTAGGAAAGGGTTTAGTGAGAGTAGTCTGCTTCTTTTATCAAGCTGTGCCCCCTTGCCGAGCTGGTCTATTTCTTCTCGGAAGTTGGCGATTTGTAGCAATTTTACGTATGGCACAAGGGCATCATCTAAATCTTTTACTGAGAGGGGGCCTCTACGCCGTTCATTTACCCTCAACCTCGTGTTCATTGTAAACCGATTTACATAGGCTGTAATCCGCTGTAATTTGCCTAGTGAAGAAACCCTTTCTAATAGGTTTTCGTAAATATCTCCAGTTTCTTGAATCGAAACATTTGCTTCTAGCTTTCTCTTCTCCAGCCTTATCGTTTCTGATAATTGATCTTGTAATCTTGTTTCTTCGGCATGATAGCTTATTTGCCTCATTTTCAGCCATTGAGGTCCCTCCCACCACAATGTTTGTGACTTCAACGCTGACGGGTAGATTCCTCTGGACGCGATATCTGCTGGATTATCGCTAGATTTTACGTGGTGCCACCTAGTGACGTCAAGTATGGCTTGAATCTGTGCCACCCGGTTGCCTACGAATGTCTTCCATTTGTGAGCATCTTCTCGTATCCAGGAAAGTACTATCGTGGAATCAGTCCATGCATAGCATTCTAAGTCCGGAATTTCCAGGCTTCGGCGTGTTTCCTTTAGCAGATTAGCTAGAAGTGTTGCACCACACAGTTCTAGGCGTGGGAGCGTGAGGGTACCTTTAAGTGGAGCAACTTTAGTTTTCGCGGTAATTAGAGTTACGACTACGTCTTCATCGCTAACTGTTCTTAAATATATAACCGCGCTGTAGGCAGACTCTGAAGCATCGGAAAATCCATGTAATTGAGCCTTGGAAATATTGCTGGAGTATTTGATCCATCGAGGGATCTCAATTCTCTCTAGAGAAGGGAGTTCAGCTTTGATTTTTGACCACTCGCTTAGCAGCTTCTCTGGTAAGAGTACGTCCCAATTGGACCCTTCCTTCCTAATTGCTTGTAAAAGTAACTTGATTTTGATTGTTACTGGGGCTAGTAACCCAATTGGATCGAATATTTTCGCGGCTTCAGCCAGTACCTGGCGCTTCGTATTCTCGTTGTACTCCGCTGTATGACTTACTCGTATTTTCAAGGTATCTGTTCTCGGATTCCATAGCAATCCGAGAGTTTTCAGACCTTTGTCCTGGTCTAAATCAAGTTCATCAACAGATTCATGGAGCTTCTTGGGTATTGCTTTGAGAATTTTCTTACTGTTACTGCTCCATTTTCGAAAATTAAATCCACCTCCCTTTAGTAGGTTAATCAGTTGTTCGCTTGCTTGTATAGCTTGACTGGTGGTATCTGCTCCTGATACTACATCATCTACATAAGTGTCGTCCACGAGTATTTTTGCTGCAATAGGATACATGTCTCCATCGTCTCGTGCTAGCTGATGTAGTGTCCTGATTGCTAGAAATGGAGCGGCGGCTGTTCCGTAAGTTACAGTAGTTAGCTTATACTCTTGAATTGGTTTCCCAGGGGAGTCGCGCCATAAAATTCTTTGATAATCCTGGTCTCGTTCGTCTACCTTGATCTGACGGAACATCTTCTCTATATCTGCTGTAAATGCTACTTTATATTTCCTCCACCTCATGAGGATATGAGTAAGGTTTTGTTGTAGTTGCGGACCAGTCATCATTATGTCATTTAAGCTTTTAGTGGACTGCCGCTTTGCAGATGCGTGGAATACTACTCTCAGGGCCGTTGTAGTACTGTCTGCCTTTAGCACAGCATGATGAGGGAAGTAGTGGATTTTGCTCAAATTTTCCGTTGCAGGTACCATGTGTCCCAATTTTATGTACTCGTTAATAAAGCTTTTATACATGGTTTCGAACACAGTATCAGTTTCGAATTTTCTCTCCATCTGGAGTAACCTGGCTAGCGCCAATTCACGAGTACCATATAGTTCTTCGATTTTCTCAGGATCCTCCTTGAACGGTATGCGCACGGTGTAGCGTCCATCTGGATGCCTCTGATGGGTAGTTCTGAAATGACGTTCACAAGCTGCATCTTCACTTGTTACAACCCTCTCTGATTCTGTTTCTTCCAACTCCCAAAACCTTTTCAAATCGTTGTGTAGGTCTATTTCCGAGATAAAACAAGAGCTCCGTTGCTTTGTTTGTGTCCTTACTTCTCCTGACAGGATCCACCCCAGCTCTGTTTTCTGTGCTGTTGGCTGACTACGTAGTACCTCGTCAAGCAGGATTTTACCATAGATGTCCGCGCCTAAAATCAAGTCCACTCGTCCTGGCAGGGCATACTCTGGATCTGCTAGCAGAATTTCCTGATGGTAACTCCAGCTGGTGTTAAGCTCCATCTTTCCTGCTGTTAGTAACTTCGTGAGTCTCTTCAAGACAAATGCAGTTGTTGTTAGCTCAAACTCAGATTGGAATCTTGGCTTAATAGTCAAGTCAACGCATGAATGAATTCCGTCTGTTTTTGTCATTCCGATTCCTGAAACTTGTGCGTAAGTTCCTTGTTTTTTCAGTCTAAGTCGTTGAGCAGCATCTTCGGTAATGAAAGATGCTTGTGAGCCCTGATCTACTAGTGCTCGTAGATTAAGCATCCTTCCGAGTTCTCCAACAACTGACACTACGGCTGTGGGTAGCAAAATGTTTACTCCTTGAGTGCAATTTGCTGTGTGTGTCTTTACTTCTGTAGTCACACTGGATGGCTTTTTTCCAAGGGTTTATTAGTCGGTTCTCTCGGCTTGGCTGTTTGATGAAGTAAAGTATGGTGCCTTTTCCCACAAAGCTTGCAGGTTTTCCAGCTTTTGCAATCTTTCACAAAATGTCCCTTCACTAAACAATTTTCACATAGTTTAGATTTTCGCACTATGTCACTTCGTTGTTGTACCGTCAGGTTTGCGAACTCTGTGCATGTATATATGGAATGATCTGCTTTGCAATATATGCACGAACGAGTGATTTAACCATGGTGTCCTAATGTGGCTTTCCATTTACCTTCCTCCTTAGTATTCATGCGTTTCTTTCCTGTCAGTGCTTCCAGACCCTGGAAGCGATTCTCTATGAACTCCAAGAAGGCCTTCAGAGATTGCACTTCTCTGGGATTTGTTAAAGATAGCTCATATAGCCGATGTGTCTCTCTGCATAGTAAAAGTGGATCCCATTGACTTGTCGCTATTCCTATATTATTTATAGCTAACAAACATTCCGTCGTAGTATCGTGCAATCTTTTAAGCCCCTCAGCAGACTCTTGAGTTAATTCCGGCTGATTTAGCAACACCCTAACTTGTGCGGCTACTAGTAGTCGTTGATTGTCAAATCTCTTGTTAAGTGTCTCCCAGGCTGCTTCATAGTTTTCGTTAGTCGTTTGAAGGTGCCTCACCAGCTCTGCCAGTTCTCCAGTCAGATTAGTTTTTAGATAGAATAATTTCTCTGCCGGCGCTATCTTCCTGTCCTTATGGATTATTTCGGTGAAGAGATCTTTAAAGGACTGCCACTTCAAATAATCTCCTCCAAACACCGGGATGTTTATTCGAGGCAGCTTGATTTTTGAATCCGCATGAGTTATGTTTTCTTCCTTACTGCGTTGATCTACGGCAGTTTTCCCTTTTAACAACTCATGTCTTTCTTGTAACTTTATAATTAAGTCCTGATATACATCTTCCATTTCGTCGAATTCTTCCAGGTACTCCTCAATTGTGGTATCTTTAGTTGTCATTAATTCTTCGTGGACCCCAAGGAATCGCGTCCAATATTCGTTTAGTAACTTTGTTTTCTCGACGCAATATATTTGCGATGTCTGGGTCGGTAATTCTTTTTCGAATTTCGCTAGTGCTCTCTTCAGCGCTGCCGCAACTATATTGTATTTGCGTAGTATGGGGACATCGTCTTCCTTGTCTTTAGCTGCTGCTTGATATGGCTTGCTCCAAATGAGCTCCAATAAGCCTTTTGTTTTAGCGTATAATTCGCTAACTTCCTTGTAGAAGTTCTCTACAAAATAGGGGCTCTCTGGCTGTATGCTTTTGTATTCTAAGATCTCCTTATTTCTTAGCTGAAAGGTTTCCCACAATTCCTCTAGGTCCTTTAGCCTCGCCTCAGCGTACTCTTTCGTTTACCTTTTTGCAGCATCCTTCTTCGTGTTGACCAGTAACTTGTGAATGTTCAACGCATTTTCCTTTTGCTCCTTTACCAAGCTGTCCAAATGGTCACCTTTTGTCGCCATTCTGCTCTGGGTCTGCTTTGGCCTATGCTAGTTTCAGGCACTTAACTTCTCCAGTTGATGCTAGCTCTCTGTATCCAAGGGTTGTCCTGGGTCCAAGTATCGCAGTATAGACGTCCACTACCTCTCGGTAATTGACAATTAGTGTCGAAGATGATCGCTGATGGGATTTAATTAGCTGGCTAGGGACACTGGTTCCTTAGCTAATGTAAATAAACAGAGCCTCTGGACACTATGTTCCAGGGGATGATGAACAAAAACTCTGAGCCTTACACGGAAACAGAGAAATTTGCCGACTATGGACACTATGTTCCACAGCTTATTTGGTACCTGTAAAGTATTATCTCCACAGTTGCTAGTTCTTCTGAAGACACTTAGTTCTACAGAAGGCGCTCGAAGGACCAATGTTTGTATTGAGGTGGATAGAAACAAACTCCGTAATGTTGTGACAAGCACTACCTCTTTTTTTATTCCTATCGTAATTTATACAAAAATTTGCTTAACCTATACAATCAATCAATAAAATAAAATTAAATGTCAACAAATTAATAAAATCAACATAGACAAGATTCATTCACCCCGCAGTCATATGCTGTGTTAGCTCAGCACCTTTTGGCTGTGACACAATTCGGTCAGGTGAATGCACCTTGTTTGCGTAGTAAGCTAATTCGTCCGCCGGCGTCTTGGAGTTAATGATTGTGCATGCATAAACATTCCCCCTTCCGGGGTCCTCTCCGCCAGGGTGGTTTTAGCCCCTTTACCCTTCCTGACCACTAGAGTCCAGGCCGGGGCCGGCTCCTCCTACCTTTTCTTCCTTACATCCCCTTCCGATTGGAGCGGCGGGCTGGAGGCCCCTCTCTTCCCCGTCATCGGCAGGTTCTCGACACTCGCTGTCCCAACTGGAACAGTTTGTGTACCCAGAGACCTCGTCGGTGGCTTCTGAGAAGAGTGGCACCCTCCCCCTAGTGATCGAGCCTCCACGTTCGCCGCCCCGTCTGGGGCAGCTTGTGTGTCGAAGGACCTTGTCCTCACTCTCTCCAGTAAAAAGCCCCGGCGGGCGTCTATCTTCCAGGCTCCTCGGACGTAGGGCATTCCGAGCCGTCGCGGCAGCCGGTAACCGCGCTGCGGCACCAGCCCCCTAAAATCAGCCGAGGCCTCCCGTGGCTGTGGTCGATCCTCCGGCGTCTTCAGTACCGGCGAACGGAGCACTCACGAACTCCTTACGAAGCGATTGGCAGACGGACCATAACTTAGTTAAAAACCAAATTGTGTATAATAAAAATGACAGCGAAAAAAGCAAAAGCTGCACAGCGCAGAGAAATTGTGAAGACTGGTGGAGGTCTAGGAACAATCAGCCGTAACAGTACTTGCTGATGATATTAGCTCTTGGTTACCAAATCATCATGTATATATATAAAATCGAAAGTTGATTTGTTTGTTTGTCTGTTTGTTTGTTGCTCAATCATTTTCATTTTTTGGGTGAAGGTACTACATATTCCGGCCCAACATATACATAGGCTATTTTTTATTCGCGAGTTTAAAAATAGCGGACCTAAGATGGCGGCTGATTTTTGGAAATTCAACCTGGGTGACATTAATTTTCGAATTTCAACGAATTTAAATGAAAATTAAATTTTAAGGGCATTTCGAACTTACTATAGAATTTTGGAAATTCAAAATGGCGGAATCAAGAACGCGGCCGAAAATGGAAAATATTAACTGATTGCCATGAAAGTTGGTATTTGGGGGGCTTTGGATCTTCTTATTGCGAATCTACGTTCGAAGTTTTAATTTTTGGAACTTCACAAAATTTAAATGAAAATTAGTACTATGGATATTTTGAGGCCATTAATTTCGAATCTGCTATAAAAGTTTCGAATCCTTATGCCTATTTTGAAAGATTATCTGATTGTTTGCTTCATCGTTTGTTTATTTGTTCGTTTGTTTATTTGTTCGTTTGTTTATTTATTCGTTTGTTTATTGAGAAATTGTCAATTTCTGTGGATTTGCTTCAACATTCATATAGTTTTAGTATTGCTTATATTAAATGTTCTGTTTCCTGAATAGTATATTTTGATTGAGTCACAGGTCTTGAAAATTCAACAGAGCATTCACTCATCATGTATACATGTATATAAAATCGAAAGTTGGTTTGTTTGCTTGTTGCTCAAGCACGCCTAAACGTTTTAACCGATTAGTTTCATTGTTTGGGTGAAGGTACTACATGTTCCGGCACAACATATAGGCTGCTTTTTATACGCGAATTTCAAAATAGCGGATCCAAGGTGGCGGCCAAAAATTGAAAATATCAATGGATTGGCATGAAAATAGATATTTTGGGGGTTGTTAGATGTCCTTATTGCGAATCTATGTTCCAAATTTGGAAATCAAAATGTTGGATTCAATATGCAACGGGTGAAACCGGTAACCCATCACGCCTAAACGCTGGATCCGATCATATTCATTTTTTAAGTTAAGGTACTACATATTCCGGCCCAACATATAGGTTACTTATTTTGTGACTTTGAAAATGGCAGATCCAAGATGGCGCCCTAAAATTGAAAATATCAGGAAAATTGGTATTTTGGGGGTTTTTAGATGTCCTTATTGAGAATCTATGTTCAAAATTTGAGAATCAAGATGATGAACCCAATACGGCGCGCGGCCAAAATATTTGTACACCGGGTGAAACCGGGTAACGCAGCTAGTAAGCTTATAATTGCCTCTAACAAGTTTGATTGATTTGAGTGAAGGGAAAAAAGGAAAAAACTATGCAAACCCTGGAAGAATTGCTTCCAAAGGCTATCTAAGTAAGTGAGGAATCACCAAAAAGAAGGAAGGTATGACAAATTCAAATTTCCATCAAAAATCTTAACCTGTTAACAATGAGCAATATGATCTGATGGGCTCTTTTTACCTGTCCCCGTTTTTTTGGAGACCATTGCACCCACCGAAATCAAATTCTGTTCCAAACGAAAATATTGAGGCCTATTACAAAACTTGAAATGGATCGCAAAAAAAGTCTTCATAGCCTCCAAGTTTGTAAGAAAAAAAGCGGGCTAGGAACCTTGATCTTGAGTATGAAGTTTTGAAGGAGAAATTGCAATTTTATAAAAAAGAAAATTAAAAATGAGGTATGTTCTTATTACTAATAAAATTAAAAGTCATTTTGAATAAAACTTCTAAGAATGCAATTGGCCCGTCTTCCATGTTGTTGATTGCCAACTTCTAACGGCTCATTTCTTGCAGGAGAAATCTCTTCTTCATCTGAAATTAACGAATTTTTATTTTTTAATTTTGCAGGTACGGTGGTACACAATGAAGAAGATGATCGGAGTGGGAAAATATGATATAAATTTTCTCCTTTTTTTGTTATTGTTATGTTTGATATTGGAGTAATATTTATGTTGAGTTCATAAATAAAATACTAACCACCAGTTTTCTTTATTTTAATGTGTGTGCAATCCACAGCACCAATCACGCCAGAAAAATTTTTGATTGAAC
Organism: Tolmerus cingulatus; assembly: GCA_959613345.1. Classification (NCBI taxonomy): domain Eukaryota; kingdom Metazoa; phylum Arthropoda; class Insecta; order Diptera; family Asilidae; genus Tolmerus; species Tolmerus cingulatus. The sequence goes on along the minus strand of OY390709.1, from coordinate 19,523,162 downwards.
TGAATTTCCTCATAACTATGTAGGCATTTAAATCTTCGTTACAGCCAGTGCAGCAAGAACGTGGGCACCATTTGCGCAAATTCTGATCACTGTTGGCTAACTGACACCGTAAAGATCGCCTACATCGTCTTGAACATGTAAAAGGGCAATTTACCTTTTAATTCTCCTAACTTTTCTATAAATTAATTCAATTCCATTTATTTAATTTGCATACTTCTCTTCTGTCTCAACAGCGTAATGCAATTAGTACTTGCATTTGAAGTGATGTTCCACAGCCTCTTGTATCCAGACTTAACGCTGCCTTCACAAGATTCACAATATATCGAGCACTTTCTTTAGAAAACCCAAATTTTTTTTTAAGTTCGTCGTCACCAAAAACTACAAACGGATCAACCCTTGTTCTGTAAATTTATTGTTGTCGAGCACGGCCATCGACGTCTTCAATAGTGCTTATTAGAGCGATTGTCTCTATTGAATTCATATTGAACTAGCGGGCCGTCCCGGCGTCGCACGGTGGACATTTATTTTTTAAACATTCTGGGATAAACGTAGAGTAAGTGTATTTTTATGCAGGACATAAGTAGTTTTTGTTTTTTCAAATTACTTAAAGAGTTTATTTTTTTACTTATGGTATTTTTTACATTTCTTTGTTTAAATAAGCTTTATTTAAATTTATTGGTTTTTTTCTTTTTTATTTTCCAATTTTTGAATTCACTGTACACTATATTAGCAGTTGTATTTGTAGGTAGCAACAAAACATAATTGCCAACAATTGAGAAAGTTTGTCCCTTTGATTTATTTATTGTAAGGGCACACGATATCTTTACAGGAAACTGTAACCTTTTAACAGATATAGGCAAATCCGTCGGTATCATTGGGATCCTCGGAATGTTATCACATATTATGTCAAAAGGCTCTTTATTAGATCTGGTGGTTCTTCAGTATTAGGAAGAATAACTTTTCTAGATCCACAGCACATACCGTACGGTCCATCAGTCCATTTTTTAGCAAAACATTTAGGACTAATCTTAATCATTGCTCTGATTTGAATGTTGTTCTGATAAGCATAATTAATTTGCGGATTGTAACTGAATGCCGATCTATTACTATGTGCTAAAATTCTATTGCGCGTCCTAGTTGATAAATACTTACCAAAAAAAAGTTAGAATACTATAAAAATTAAACAGTACAGGGTGAATAAAGTAATTTATAAGTTGTTCTAAAACGCACTATTTAACTGGAACAATATTGAAAAAAATGTGTTATGAAAATAATAAATAAATAGTAAATAGTAAATTCGTCAGAAAGTTTTAAGAAGGTGAAGAAATAGAAGAAATAGTTCTGATAAGAACTTTTGATAAATACTTACCTAAAAAGAGTGAGAATACTACACGAATTGAATACTACAGGTTGAATAAAATTATTTATTAGTTCTGAAACGCACTATTAACCTGGCACAATAAAACGCACTATTTAGCTGGCACAATATTGAAAAAAATCTGCTGAATATCCGATTTGATTTATTCAAAAGGTAATCAACAGGTGGTAAGAAAAACTGTATTAAGGCGGGATCTCAATGTATCCGATCCGATCCGTTCCGACGAGCAATGAGCGGATCGGAACGGATGTGTTGAGCTAATTTCAACTTTTGCCGGAACGACGGAAAGCATAACCTCACAAATGAATCACCGCACACTCAGTTTGCTTTCACAGACAATTGTCAAACGACGATTCGGATCGAAAACATTGTAACCACATGTCCGTCGGGTCAAAACGGAGCAGACCGGATCGGAACGGTGCGGATACATTGGGATCCAACTCTTAATCAAAACGACACGACTGCTTGGATCAGTTTGTATGGGATAAAGATATTTGTGCTTTTCTCGTTAGTTTTAGAATGGATCCCTAATTTTTTCTTTAATAAGTATACCCTATGTTACTCTGTGATAATGTAGCATTCTAATGGTGAACGAATTTTTGAAATCGGTCTAGTCGTTTATTAGCTCCAAACATTTAAAAATTTAAATCTTTCCTCTTTATAATATTAGTATAGATAATAATAATTTATTGTTCTAATCCTGTCGCTCACGCGATTGTCATAATCAGAGCTTTACAGTAGGATTAAACTAGGTTCAAGCCTTTACAGAGCTGTTATAAGAGTGCTTTAACGCTATTGGACGTTTATGAATAATGTTTTTTGATAATTGCATTGTAAAGTCTTCATAAGTCCCTTTTAAGTTTTTATGAATACGCCCGTAAATGTACATGAATTCAAGTAAAACAAAAAAATTCCAATAATTCAAAAGATAATTCAAATAATCAAAGTACTGAATAGAATTAATGAGCAGCTGGAAAATGAAAGAGAAAGAAAAACAGACTTAGATTTTATTGTTAATATTTTTATGGTATAATGTTATTGTGTAAATTCTTCAATATGTCTGTTATGAGTACGTGTAGTGCGGCAGACGAAAACTACGCAAGGGGAAGCTAATGTTTATTGATTTCCAGGAAATCCTGCTAACAATAAACTTACGGAATTACACGTACAAAAACCTTGAGAAATGTATCTTTAGGAAAAAACCTAAACAGATCGGGAAAGTCTGTGTTGCTAAGTAAAAGAAAGCTCTTACTTGTTGAATGCCGGAAATCCAGCTAGCAAACGTTTTCATTTGGCTCTTGTCTCCCCCCGAATTTATGCAATTTTGGAGGACGAGGCAAGAGTGCACTTGATCGTGTAAATGGGGCTGGATAAGTATGGCGACCAATTCGGAGGACACCACCCGATGTCCACCATGATAGACCAGCTAATGTGTGCCACTTGGAGGAATGAATGAATATGGAGTGGAAGAACCGTGTAAAATCCCTCTACGTGAGGGAAAATATACATATTTAAATTTGTTATTCTTCAAATTATTATTCTTTTATGGGAATACCTCAATTCTTAATACTCATTTTGTTATCGTCTTGATATATTTCACTTCAGAGACCAATCTAAAGAAAAAAAGTTTATGGACAGGAATGAAACGAAGGCAACCCTCTAAGGTGTCCTGTTGTTTTTTGAATTTTACTTATCGAAGTGGTAAGTTACATGTATAAGTTGGCTATGTCACACTCTATATTTTAATTCAAGTTTTGAGAATAATTCAACAAATTAATTCAGCATTGATAAAAATTGCTACTTAAAACGTGATCGTACTTTTGTAATTATAGCAATTGGTTCTTCAGTTTCGGCCACATCCTTTGTCCTCTCATCTCTTGCAATTCGTTAGCTTTATTTTATGTTAAATGTTTTGTTGTTTATATATTTTTTTTTTTTGTGTATATCAGAATTTATACGAAAACGATTTTTTAGTGGTCCTTAAGACAGTGGGTACAAATTGTTTGTGCCTAGCATATAGAAAATATCCTCGATTTGAGGTATAATTGTATCCTTAATTGATGGAGTTTTTCAGCATAATTAAAAACAATATATGGATTTATTTTCTGACTGAACGTTTAAGACTTTTGGGATTTTTATGGGAATGCAAATTTTTGAAAAAATATTTTATTTCAAATACTTTTGTTTAAGTCCTTTTTAATACAAACATTTATCATCTCCGACAAATTCCACTTACCTGACACAGAAAATCATAAATCCCTTTTTGTAATTGAAGAAAACTCATAATTTTGTTCGTAATGCAAATGCTTTATTCTTTTAAATATTTATTTCATTTCATTAGCAATAAAAAACACTCAAAAACTTCCTCGTCAAACTAGGATTAGATAATAATAATGAGATACAACGTTCCTTCACAAAAAAGGTGTCTTTAAAGCATTACAAGAACTTACATAGATCGAATTGTAACGATTTTTTATTTAAATCCTACTAAATAAAGATAATAAAAAAAAATAAAGAAAACGCAATGCAACAATCTAAAGTTCGTAGTTAACGTGAAATTAATAAAAAATATCAATCAGAAATTCTTCAAAGAGAAACTTAATTATTAGGAAGAAGCTAATAATTTATGAAATTTCTCTAAAGGTCTAAAATGCCCTTTGTCCCAGTTTTATATAAAAAGTTTTAAAGTTAGTTTAAATTTGTTTCTTTCCTTATTTTCATCTTTTGCAAATACTTTTTTTTCGAAAGACGTTATTCACAGCCGAAATAATAGGGACATACTTTTAAAGAAAACTATT